>JAQFVV010000007.1:6707378-7364789 GCA_028023455.1 Epiperipatus broadwayi | reverse complement strand
ATATATATATATATATATATATATATATATATATATATATATATATATAATTACTGTAGATTAATTCATAAGTATTAAACATGTTAAAAGTGGATAGAAACCCATCCCTATCTTATATGAGAGTTGTGCAATGATAAAAATACTACAGAAATATTATTCATTTTTGAAAATCTCTAGTCTAATGAATGAGTAATAAAAAAATATTCATATACTTTCATTAAGTGATTCGTGTCAAAGTTGTAGGGGCAATATGTTTGACACCTATCAAATAAACTGTCATTATTTGCTTTGTATATATACTAAACAATGATAAAGATATGTGTAAGAGATTGTGGTATGGGCCAACTGATGAGTGCTAGTTCAGCATGAAATTTGTATCTTGGGAATCATAGTTTTTATTTACATGTTTTGGTTATATAGTCATGATTATATCTCTCCACAAGGTGTTAAAAGTAGATAGAAACCAGTCCTTACCTTGCATGAGAGTGGTGTAGTTAAAATAACACTACAAAAATATTATTGATTACAAGATCATTTCATCTTCTGGCATAATAACACCAGTTTATAGTTTGCTATTCTATGTTGCAAATTGGTGTAGTATTTTAACATTTTATATCATGTACTATTTGCAGCTTTTTTATATATAATATTGAATATTGTTCAAAGGTTCAATATGTTTTACAGTATATTTTATAAGATATATTTAAAACCTACATTCCACTATACATGATTTCCATGATACATTTCATGCTAAATTAGCAGTTTTGGTACTTTAACACCATATTTTGTATTAATATAGTCATGATTATTTCTAATCATTTATTATAGATGTATTAATTTTTAACTGGTATTAAAGTTAATATTTAGACTAGGAGTGACACCATAATCTTTAACTTAATAAATGATTAGTAATTATCATTTCTGAATGTATTTAGTGTGGATGATGACAAAATTATGAGTGGAATGGATTCGACATCTGCAAATCAAATTGTAATATATATTTAAATATATTATAATTTATATTTGTTGAGTGTTACTACATTTGCATGTAAATAGATATCAATAGAAGAGTATCATAATCAAGAGGTAAAATATTGATAAATTGATTCCCTTCTAAGGAAAATAAAGGACTCAGTTTGTTAGAGGAATAGAACTTGGTCTCACCTATCATTTTGATGTTTCAACATCACATGATCATCTGAACAATAATTATATGATTATTATATAATTTACTTATAGTAAAATTTAAAAAGAATTACAATTCATGCATATGATATAAATGATTTTTTTAATAAAAAGGGAAAGGAAACTGAAAACTTTGATATTAATGTTAATGAGAGAATTGTACACGTAATTAAAGAACAAAGAAAGAAGATTTACTAGAATAACTTATTAAGTTTGTGGTTTGTGTGATGGTGGTAATGATAATAGAAAAATCCAGTTTTTTTTTTATTTAAAGGTAAATATTATCATTTTTTTTACAATCGTAAAAAAGTGATAATATTTCTATTGCTTCAATTTATAACAATAAATACGACGGAAGAGTCAACAGCAAGTACTGCCAAATATCAATTTATCCATGGCAACAAAATTATTTTAAGAACTTTATTGATTAGTTTGATCCCTGGATGGATGGGTGAAGTTACAGGAGACTTAGTGTGATTGTAGACACTCAAGAAACATTATGGACATGGGTTTTGTTCTCCCTAAAATGGAAGAAAATTGCTGCAGATAAGAATAATGTATGCATATATGTATAGCCTAGAATGTTGTTGTTTTGTTGCTTTTATAAATGCATTCATCTCAACTTAATTATATCACAACTACCTTCTATTACTAAAGCTCTGATGATCCTCTCTCACCATGCATGCATTTTGTGAACAATTTTCATTTTTCAGATGAGCTCTGAACTATTCAACACTAGAATTTTTGCATTCATGTCAGTAGTTCAATGCCCTTTTCCACACATCTCACACAAGGTAGGGGTTGGTTTTTTTTCATATTAAACACTTTTTGAAAAGTAAATAATCATTACAATGTAGATACACATTTTGTTTGAAAACATTCCTCACCTCAACTTTATCATTATTTTGTACTCTTTTAATCATTTATCAATAAAGTGGTGATTTTACAGACATATATTCTTCCACATTTTATAAATGCAGCTTTTAATTTTTACTATTTGTTTCCCAATTGGTTTAGTATGATTGCCCAACATTTTACAATGTTCTATGTTTCACTAAAATCAGTATTTATTTTTGTATAAATATGAATTTTCTCTAAAGGGTAGCCTTGAATGCTAATGCTAATAGGAAAATGTAAATGATATCAAACATTGGATTTAATTTCTGCTACTACAATTGTGTATAACTAAATAATGTTTAAATTAGTAGGTCAATGAAATATCTCTCTATCTCAAATAATTTACAGTGGCATTTATTTCTGATTTATGCAGTAGTAGTAAAATTATCCCCATGTATCTTATCTAGGTTAAAATCTGTTTCAACTCCAGCTTCTATTTAAACTCAGGTTTTTTTCCTGGATAGCTAGTTTATAGACATTTTTTAACTATCTATTGAAATAAATAAAGTTTTACTTCTCTGATATATATAATTCTATAAATACTTTGTGCATGGACAATGAAGCTTTTAAATTTAGTTGAGTACTAAGCTAAGCACTTTTGGGAGATATTTACTCCCATATTCATAGCTAGGCATGTAGTGTAAAAACATTTATACTGAGTGTGATATGCAAATGTATGTAAATTTATGTGCATATGTTATAATGTCTATTTTCTTGATATGCAGAAGCAAGCTTCTTTTTTGTTGATTGCAGTGAGATCATTTGCTATGTAACAAGCCTCTTTAACTTTGCATTTTGCATTGTTTCTCTCAGTACTCACAATACTTGCTGATGATGGATGAAAAATGTGGCTGGACATTTTCTCATGTTCAGCAAATACTAAATTACCCTGTGCCTTGGTTTTGGTTTTATTACATAAGTATTTGTGCTTGGATAGTCTGTTTGCAATATTTACCTTGGTTTCATTGTAATATGTGGTGTGACAGTTATTATGGGGGCAGGTGATTTTGTATATGACATAAGGAGTCAATTTAACTGGAGGTATATATGAGTATTGTTATTGGTTGCATAAAAGCTGCTTCGGATAAATATTAGAATTAAATAACATTCAAAAATCAGCAGTGGAACTTGTTTAAGATTACTATTTCGTTAATGTAACTTATTTCAATTTCTAAGAATTAAAACTACATCATAAATCAGTAAAATGCATTTCTCTCTGTCTCTCTCCCCCCCCTCTCTCTCTATATATATATATATTTAAATAGATATATGCTGTGAATACCAAACTAAATGTAATGGTAAGAGATTTGAACTCGAACTTTAAAACTCCCTCCTACTATTCAATCTATTTTATACAACTGGTACATATGACCACATGTGAGAAAGATAAATTATCTCCAATTTACATATTTCATGCAGGACCAGCACTCATCAGCTGTTTCAGATCACTATCTCCCACACACGTATGCAATAAGTGCTCAGTATATATGTGGAAGATGGTGATATGGACCAACTGATGAGTGCTGGTTCCACATGAAATATGTATATTGGAGATCATTTATCTTTTTTACATGTATGTGATCGTGTGTATCAGTTGTATAAGATTATTTGAATAGATGTACATTAAATTTGTTATAGACATAATATATATATTTTAAGTATTACATAAACAGCCTGTATTCTGCCTATCTTTCTTATGTATAATTAAATGGACATACCCTATGGGTGAGGGGTCAAAGTTGACTTAAGGTCAACATGGGTATGACAATAATATTGGTATCAACAAAGGCTTTGAGCATTCCATCCTCACATTTTCAATGAAATAGATGGCTAAAGATTTGAGAGTGGAGAATATTGAAGCTTATCCATTAAATTTTAAAGATTTGCTATCTTAATATAAACTGAGCACTGATTGTATACATGTGTGGGAGATGGTGATCTGGACCAAATGATGAGTACTAGTTCAGCACAAAATACATATATTGGAGATCGTTGATCTTTTTCACATGTAGATGGGCATGTGTATCAGTTGTATAAGATAGATTGAATATATGTAGGGAGCTTGAAAGTTCGAATTCAAGTCCCTTATATATATATATATTGTTGCTTGTGCAATGCAGAAGACACGTTATTATGAAAAAGTTTAATGGTTTAAATGAGTAATGAATTAAATAATTATATTTGCTGAGTGCAATTTATATATATTTATTTGTTTTTCTTTAATTATTATATTTTCTTAATCTTTTCTCAATAAATTATGTTAGGATTGCCTTCAAAATATTTTAAATAAAGATGAAGATAAGGAAACCCAATGACAGTCTTCAATTCATTCATATGAAAAAGAATGAAGGACTTTTCTAAAATTTAAAATTAAGATTCTCTCTTCCAGTTTAACTTCTTATGCATTTTATTCTTTTATTCATTTTAATCAAAAGCAGTTTTACTTCAACATTTACATTTCTGACTGACAACTTGAAGTATATTGTAAAATTATACAATTCAAGTTTTCTCGCTCTCTCTCATGAAACATTGATGGTGATCAGATAAAAACAAAATGATCGATGCTTGGGAAATAAGACTTTGAATTTCCTGTATCTTTTTATTATTTATTAAAATGTCATTTTAACTTAATATATACTTCTCAATAAAAATAATAACACATTATTAGAAAAAGAAAAATGAAACGAGAAAAAAATTACTTTAATACAAAATGTCTAATATTTATTTCACTTTTGACTCATCAATGTGATCCTTATTTCAACTGAAAAAGAAAAAATTTTTAACAAAATAAAATAGATGAAAATTTAAAGTGGTTTATCTGGACAAACTTGTTCTAATAAGTTTTGAAAAATATGACCCTAATGAAAAAGTGCTAAAACGGCTTATTATGTAAACATTTTATATTAGCCAATGACACTCTTCGTAGCATCTATGTTCTTTGATTTAGCTATTTCATATTTTCTGTTAGTTTATAGCGTTTGTTTTCAAATTATTTCTTTTCTAATATCCATCTATATTTTTTTTTTACTATGTTTTTATCAGAATAAATTAAAAACTGCTTAAATGGTAATTTCCCTGCTAAAACTATACATAAATAATAAGCACTTTGCATTTATTCTGAATTTTTTTTTATTAATTATCTAGTGATGGCAGGTTTTGTTGTAATTTTACATTAAACATTTCCAATCTATTGTTTTGTGGTTCTATATTTTATTTTGTATTTGTTCCTAAATGATTGATTTATTAATTAACCAATAAGAAACTTCTAACGTTAGAATTATTTCCATTATGATAATAAAGCAGAAATGTTTTTTTTTTCTAAATGTAATTTCTTTGTCTCAAAAATATTTTCATTATTTTGGAAGATTTTTTATACTAAATATAAAATAATTGTATTGTTAGAATTATCTCATGTTTTTTTAACCATGAAAAAGATGTTATTGGTTTTTTTTTTTACATTGTTCTAGTAAAGACAAAGAAATGAACTTTTTTCCCCCAAAATAATAATAATATTTGTCTTGCGTTGTTAGCCGAGAGGTATCGCAGCCGCCATGCAAGCAAGTAGTTGGTTGCAGACGGGTGTGGGTTAGCGTCCCGGCAGATGCTATGACATAGGAAAAAAAAATAATAATAATATCATTTTAAAATATTTATGTCAATTATAAAAATGTTTTTAATAGTAAATGGATATTTAAACAAGACATTTATTTTTTTATATAGCGCGATGTGGTTTTTTTTTTATATATATAATCTATAATATTAATAAGCCAATAAGCTGATACACATGCGCTTTGCAGGAGTATTAATTTATATAGTGACATCTGCAAAGCGCATGTGTATCAGCTTATTGGCTTATTAATATTATAGATTGTAAATGGATATTGCATAGGCTAGTCATTGCCACAGGTTTTTTTCATTTTATAGCTTATTTGGCCATCTAAGCAGTTTTTTTTTATTATATTTTATAATTTCTGCCTTTTCCTGAAAGCTTGAAGTCATTTCTTTAAAAAGAAGATGTTTGAACTTCACTAAACTAGATATATTTGTTCATATCTGAATGAATAGATAAGATGGATATATCATTGAAAACTTTATTTTAGTTTTTATCACATATTTCAAATAGTGTTCAAAATGTCATGTGTTTCAATTATAATGAAAAAAATCATCAATGGAAAGTCCATATGTTATTTTTAATGCTTTATAAAAAGATATGACTAGCCATTATATGAATGATTATATTTTCTGTCAGATTTTTAATCCTTCAATCATATTTAAGTCCTAAATTCTCAATTATCATACTTCTGCCCACAATTTTCATACTGCTTATGAAGCTCAATACTCCATGTTTCCAAGCATAAAGTGCCTTGTATTTTGTTTTAATCAAGTCTTTTATAATAGGATTTTTGGAAGAGAACCAATCAGAATTTATCTTTTTATTGAACCCAAAATTATTTATTTGTATCTTCAATGCACTACTTAATGCAGAATTCTATATTTTGGAGGATAATCCTGCAAATTCAAATTGACAATTTTAGTGTTTAATAATTGCTGGAATTTAACATAAACAGTAAATTCTTCCAAAGAATGAATGTCAAATTTTATATGAGTATGATTGGAATAGAATCTATTTTAATGCAATTACTATTTTACCATGGAGTGTATACCTCTATTATCTATCCAGAAATCTGCACTTGTAAATATTCTTGTAATATAAACCATTTTTGCTCTAGATATGGATATGTGCAGTTACAGCAACTTTTATCCTTAAAGAAAGTATTCTCAATGATCAAGTGGGTTTGTTGAACATTCCAATCATTTAAAATTACATAACCAACCCTATTATTACCAGAAACTTTGGGGAAACTTTGCTATTCTTTCCAACACATGCATTAAAATATTGAAGAAGAAAAATTGTTTTTTCCAGACTTTTGGTAATTGCCCAATGAAGAATACTTTTTTTATATATTTAATACTTCAATCTAATGTGGGAACATAAGCACTGGTTAATTGTATGCATATTATTGACACACCAAGTTCTAAAGCATTGTTTTTCATTGGTACTTCTATAATGCCAGTAATAGAGAAGACCAAAAATCCAATACTATGAAGTGTAATTTTATGCAATAGTCTCTTTAAAAAACTGTAGTGATCTATATGTTTTTTTAATTTTTTTTCCATATGGAAGATGATGTTTAATAGAAGTAACTCTTGCAGTCTTAAACCCTGACAATTTCTTAGTTACGCATATTGTTCTCCATTAGGTTTTAAAGATTTCATAATAAGGAAAGATTACACAATACATTTACCTCCATGTAAATAATAATAAAAATCCTTTTTTTAACTAATGCCACAACCTCTTACTTCACTATCCTTAGATTTTAAAATTATTTTTTAGGCACAACAACCTAGACAAATTATGGAAAACATATCACTCTTAAATTCCTTTTCTAGATTTTTCCACATCTGTAGTGTGCAGGTTATGTTTAAGCAAACATTCAACCATTACTAGCAGCAAACATTTATTCAATCTAGTTCCAAAGTGGGCCATTGTTGATTTCCTGTCTAGTATCACAACTAATGATTTATAATCTACTTGTTATTATGTTTCATCATTGAGATTTTATTTACAAAAAAAAGAAATAGGAAAAACAGCTTTTTATTTAGAATTGAAGAACATATAACTAAGGGATAGAACTTTTTTCCATTCTTCAAATTTCCTGTGAACTTTCAAATAATAAACCATTCAAATCTTTTTAAATGTATACAGTATTTTTTAGCATAATTGTAAGTTCACTAAAAATTATTATTTTGGCATTTAATTTGATAGCAAAATAATTCATATTCCACTATCTAATAAAAATGCTAAAATCAAAATCCATTTATTTTGTTTACTTACACATGAGTAGTAAGAATAAAATTTTACTATAAATGGATGATCAGTTTGAATCATTACCATTCTATGACTATGGTGAAATAACTACCATTCCAATAAAATTTAAATTTATGGACACTGAAATATGAATTTCGTAAAATATTAGTATTAGTACAAAATATGTTTTTTTATTTATTAAAAATATGAGAACCAACTTCAACCAGGATTCTTCACTGCATTCAGATTTTAACATACCCAGACATCATTATATATTCTTTTCATTACTATCTAAACTTAATATGTATACTTATCCCATGCCAAAATTATCATACAATATTTTACAATAAATACATTTATTTAATAAAACAATTTTTTTTAAAAAAAATCCTGTAACTGATTTTGAACACATTCTGTCAAATGGATGACAAGTTAATATTTCAGATTATCCAGCATAATAGTGGTGATGATCTATATTTCAATCCATGATGAAATAAGTTCAGTAAGTTTGCAGTGATGCCCACTAGATGGCTTTCATTTATTTCCTTAAAAAGCATTTACAGTTAATTAAAACAAAAAGAAAAAAAATAAAGAATGAAATCTTAATTTCTCTTGATTGTTTAACTAAAACTTCCTTTTCTTTTTAATTGCTGCCATTATAAGCTCAAAAGTTTTAGTAACAATTTTTAACATATCCAAATTTTGTTTCCAATACTGGAAATATGGTGCCATTGTTTATATTCTGTTTTTTTTTAAAACTTGATTATGAATAATTACAAAAATTCAGTTGTACTCAAAAATACAAAAATATATTGTAAAGATTGAAAGGATCCATCTTTTCAGTCAATTATTATTATTATTATTATTATTATTATTATTATTATTATTATTATTATTATTATTATTATTATTATTATTATTATTATTATTATTATTATTATTATTATTATTATTTCTAAGATTGTTTTCTTTTGAGTTATTTGCCTTATGATCATTGTTGTTTTCATGATTTTGTATGATAATTTTTTTTTAATTTGTTATTGATGTGTTGTTTTGATGTTGAATGTGTGATTCATTGTCCTGGCTTTTTTTTTTTTTTTTGATTTCTAGAAAATTTGTTGCATTGAATTGCTAGATGACCTCTTAATTTCCAAGCATAACATTTAGGTTTTAGTCCTCTTACATATAAACAAAGCATGGTCTCTTGATCTAATATTTGTGTTGGGATAGTGTTTGGATTAATATTTCAGTGTAACTTTATTTTAAATTCATAATTATTTGTTGCTATTGGTATGGGTGTGTCTTTAGAATATATTTCTAGTAGATTTAATACTTTTCCAAAAGGTTGCATCATGTTTTGAAAGTCTTCTATTTTGTAGTTGAAATATGTGCTTTTGAGTTTACCACTAATAATATTTTGTTTATTTTCATCTACTATTACTAGAACATAATTATCTATTGTTTTGATAAATGTTTAAAATGCTGTTTTTGATCCGTTTCAAAAAATTCAATCGCTATGTATCTAGTTTCAGTGAGATCTGCTATTTTAGAAATATTTTCCATAAATTATGAGAGGTTATTTCATTATAAAGTGCTTGATGAGGACATTTATAAAGTGAGCAGTTCAAATCCATTACAGATATTATTATTGATCTTGGAGAAAAAAACATTTGAAAGAATTAAATAGATTTTGAGGAATGGTGTTGTTAAATTTTTCAGAAATATCATTTAATATTTCCTGTGTGTATTTGGTAAGTTGTGGTGGAGAATTTCCTATTACATTTAAATCTAATTCCTGTATGTCATTTAACATAGACATTCGAAAACGTGTTTTTTTATTTTGATTTAACATTAATTTATTGTTATAATTATTCGTTTTAGTAACGCTTGCATATGATTTATTTTTGTTTGTATTATTGATAGACATTGTTCGAAATTCAATAGACATATTTGTAAAACTATTAATTTCTTTATTCTTATTTGGAATCTCCATATTATGGTGTACTTTTTTGGAATTTTTTTAAAAAAATACATCCACACAACAAAAACAATCTGAAATGAATATAGAAGGAAGTGATGAAAACATGGATCCAGAAATGACTCATATTATAATTAATAAAACATCAACAGAAATTATGCAAACTTTAATACCACCACAGACAATCATTGAAACATCAACACAAGCAACTAAAACGAAAACAGCACGACTCAAAACAAAGCCTGATATTACAACAAAATATCAAGAAAAGAAAATCAACCTAAAATTATAACATCATACAAAACAAGATCATCTACTACACAAAACATGCCACAAGCATTATAACATAAAAAAATTAAAGATATAAATCACAATTCACAGGTAACCAAGAAAAATTACAATCATCTCACATACAATAATACAACTCCATTAAAATTAAAATAACAGCTTTTAACATCAGGGGAATCAATTCAATATCAAAACTATAACATCTTAATAAATGGATAAGTATTGTAAAACCACATATACTTGGTCTTCTAGAAACTAAAATATATAGTGGTTCACACATATATCCATTCAACTATTTCATTAAAAATGTTTTTTGCACTTTTTCACATGATGTTTCAACACCATCAGCAGATACAGGAATAATTATAACTTCCACCACCACATTTTCTAGTTTTAAAATATTATACATCGATTCTCACTTATTAATTACAACATTTCACAACCATATCATACCCTTTATCATCATCTTTGTCTACATTCCACCAGGACCTACAATAATATCACATATCATTCTCACAATAAACTCGAAGCTAACATCAACTTCTTATCCTACAATATTAATTGGTGATTTTAATATGAGTTACAATCAATTTACAACAAAATATCTTTACCAACTAGAAATACCTTTTATGAGTGGAGAGGGATTCTTATCTTTACATTCAATATCATTCCACAATAAACATTTTGCAACACTAATTGACTTATGCTTCTACTCACCAAAGCTTCATCACCTAATAGATATTAAGTTGAATCCATCTCCATTCTCTGATCACTCAGCACAAACACTTATAACAAATGTAACAAACATTCAAACAACATCCACTCAACTAGATAAAACAATATGTATGTTCATCCCAACATCAACACCAGAATTCCTATTTTCAGAAACATATATAATGCTATGAAAACTTGGTACTATCATACTTGACCTGATACAAAAGTATTTGGCATTCAACAACATATTTTCATTCAATTTCAATCATATAACATGTAACTCACCATCACCCTCAAGGCTTCTTACAATAGCAGATGAAATACACAAAAGCATCACAATGTCATGTCCTTCACATAACTCACAGACAAATATATATAAGCTTACACAAATATACAATAACACATGTAACAAACTAAAAAAATACATAACAATTAAAAAAGCAAAAATATGTCTCTCACAAACACACACATGGTTCAGAGCATGAATTAGATAAGCTTTAGGATAACCACCAACATTTAGAATACCAATGGCATTAGAAATAGAAGGAATAACATATACAGAACAGAATATGATAAAAACCTATGCAGGACAGAATATGATAAAACCTATCTTCAATTACTTCAAGAGAAAACTACAGGAATATAAAAGATTTACACCTTCAGATAACTACTTTGGACAACCAGAAACAAATTATCCATTTAATGCACAATACTTTGCAAATAAACTTAATGCAATTAAAAATACATATCATCCTGGAAATAACAGAATACCAAAATTTGTCTTCACACATTTGAGCCAATTCACATCAAAATATATTTGCAATCTAGTAAATCATCTTTCTCAAAAAATCTACAACATTAAAGAACTAAATACCATAGCCATAGTGGCATTTAATAATAATAAAAATTAATATATCTACACTTACAAATCTAAGACCTACTTCTATGGGAATATTAGGCATAAAAATTTTAGAAAAAATCATCAAAGATCAAATCAAACAACACTTACTTCCACTTATATCACCTCTACAATTTGCAAAAAAAAAGAATCATCTACAGGACAAGCAGCTTTACTCTTCAAAATAATCATAAATACAATACAAAACAAAAAAATGCACCAATAGTAGTACAATTAGTCATCCAAGCAGCTTTTGATTCAGTGTCAATCAAATTACTTCTTAATGAATTAGCCAACACCACAATACCACCTACACTGCTCTATTTAATTGTCAATCTTCTCCTCAATAGACAAATTCATATCATACTCAATGGAAGAAAATCAACATTATTCACTCCAACACAATCTATTTCACAAGGATCACCACTAAATTCACTACTCTTCACATTCTACATAGATCCACTTATAAGAAAAATACAACAAAATGTACCTGGAATACAAATTCCATGCACACAACAAAACATTCTATGTTTAGCATATAGTGGACAAAATCATAATTTTTTTAAAATCACATAAAGAATTTCCAATACTACAGAAAATATTAGATCAATACACTTCTGGATTCAAACTAAAATTCAATCCTAATAAAGCAGCAGCTTGATTCATATATACAACAAAAATATATACAAAATATTTTCAAGACAAACTCTTTTTCTAGGATTTTAATTCTACATGGGAACAAATGGTATGAGACAAAACATACAAAACAAATTACTTGAATCCATAAACAAAATATCAAACTCTCTATCAAAAGCATACCTATCCATTTACTCAAAAGTTCACTTATTCAACATGTTAATTGCAACTAAAATAACATTTTTATCAGATATTGATATTTATTTGTTCACATTTTAAAAACAAAATGTCAAATAAAAAAGATTTTGTTTGTTTCTAAAAAAAATACAATTCTGTATTTCAAGTGAATGATAAAATAGTGCTTTTGTTTTAATCATGGGATAATTTTCACAAATATTAAAAGAAATTAAGAGTGATTTTTTTAAAAAAATTTCATTTCTAAACAAAAATATTTATTAAATGAAGTGAAATTTATTATATTCTGATCAATATTGGTGATTTAATGTTGAAAATAATTAAAGTTGTCTCACTGCTAGCACAGTGTGAGAGTGTTAAATAAAAGTAGATAAAGAAAATGATGAATGTAAAGTTAAGACTCTTCACACAGACTCTTGAAGTGTAGATGAAAGTAAAAGCATTCAAAAATTAGCTACACTTTAATGCATCACTTCTGCACCCAACATGGTTACAAATCCTATAAGTTCACCTTTAACTTAAGACATAAAGTTTGCACAAAACAGATATTAGTTAAAAATTTGTTTCATGATTGTTACAATATAATAAAATTTGAAAAAATGATTTTGAAAATATGTTCTCTTATGTTTTGGTATTTAAAAATCAAAACTGTTGGCATATTTAATTGCTATATTTAATTAGTAATTGCAATTTAAAAAATAATATATATAATTATTGTAATATTACATTATATATATATATATATGTATATATATTGTAACAAAATTACGTTGATCAAAAGATCTGATCCAAGTATCAAAATCCAAATATTATTAAAATCTCAATTATTCAAATATTATAACTTAATAAACAAAAAAGAATTGTAGCTTTTATTTTATATCAAAAAGAAAAGAATTATAATATGCAACTTGCTGAGCATAAGCTATTAAACAAAAGACCAGACTGAGTTATCAATCATATTACGGGTCATTGGATTAAATGAAACATATTTCTATAATTAGATTTCTCAAGATATCACAATATCAATAATTATAAACAAATTATTAAGAACAAACTACTATAGCTCAGGAAATAACATCAAGTGGGTGAGTACACTGGTAGCTCAATCAAATATCTCTCAATATATCCCCCAGTAGATTTTACTCACTCTTATCTCTTGGTTGGATCTCAAGTGCATATCTAAGTGAACAACAAGTGAATATGGTCTATCAGGGTGCCACTAGGTTAGCTGGACCTAGACAAAGTTATATTTATAACTTTTTCACATGTACCAGGTTTGAATCCCTTCGGTACCTTATTTTTAATAAAATGGAGGATTTTGCTATTAGACCCATATTACTGTATGCACCAATATTTAGGTAAACATAAATCATCCTTAAACTAAAGTGGAATATATAAAATTCATTAGACAGAAATCTTTTCTTAGATCTTAACAATAAATGTGTTTCAATATTTTTTATAAGTTTTACTAGCTCAGATTATATTATTAATTTAGGATGGCAATTCACTCATCCTTGCATGAAATAAATGATGGGATGGTGGTTATAATAATACTAAGAAATCACTAAATACTATGAAATCAATATTTATTTATGGCCTTTAAACATTTATCTATCCCATTAATTAAAACGTGATGATGACAATGATGATAATGATAATGATAATGGTTTCAATCACAGCTTTAGGACTAAGCCTAATCATAAAACTTAAATTGTTATAAAGAAATTCATAATTATTGCTTAATTTTAGTATATCTAATTAAATCTTAAATAATCAATATCAACCATTGATGATGAATGATCACAATGAATAAAGACTATTATCAATAAAATACATACGCCTCATATAATAAAACAATTTAACATTTATTAATTTATTACGAAAATCTATAAATAATTTAAAGATAAAACCAAAATTTTATATGAAATAATGAGAACAATAATTGATTATCAGGCAATCATAATGTTAATTTTGAATTCTTTCCCCTTTCCCATCAAAAATATATACATAAATTTGGATACTAAGTTTGCTAAAGTTTTGGATTCACAAGAAAATATTTCATAAAAAAAAAAATATTCACTCTTTCTTCCTTTTTTTTCTTTCTCTTTTGCACACATACCTTTATACTCTAACATGTAAAATAGAATGATAAAAAAAAATGTTAGTAGAAGTGAAAGAGCAAGATTTCCAGAACAAGTTTTAAATTATTTTTCTCCCCCTCCCTTCTACCCTCTGAAATGCTATACTTTAACTTAAAACAAAATCTATATTTCTAATACCACCTATTTTTTTTTCTTTACATTCACACACCATTATATATATGCAACAAGTATTATTATATTATGTATGTGCGGGTTTTATCCCCATAATAACAAAAATATTTAAAACAAAATAATAATATAAAAAAAAATGTTACATATTAATCATTTCATAACTTTAGGTTAATAGACAATCATAATTTTAGTACATATAAAATCATTAATGAAACTTATGTTTATCGTTATTAAGAAATTCTTGGTTTCAATTGATCTTGGTTGTTTTAAAAGTTCTTTAAACAAAAATATACCACTCTGTTGCTAAAATTTTACTAAGTCTCTGATATTATAAAGAAAATATATAAAAAAAAATTTATACTACCAGTTTGATTCTTTGTAGCGACTTCCAATGAGTCAAATTTATCTTGTTTAATGTCTATATTTTGCAGCTACCATTTCCGTTTTTCTTTGGAACAATCTCTTTCTTGAGGTGTATAATTATTTGATGATGATTCCATTGAGGTTATTTGCTTTAGTGAACAATTTGGAAATCATTATATTAACTCTTCTTCTCTTCCTGTCAAGCATGATTCTTTTAGTGGATGAAGTCCAGCAGTTGTTTTCACATTTATAAATTTTCTTGGGTTTAAACTCAGTTACTGGAACAATTAATTGGACTTGATGATTTAATATTTATCAGTAGATTCCTCTTTTCCTGATCACCTTTTAATGCAGGGGAATGTTTTCTTCTTTCTATTTAAAAATATCTTATTTCTCTCAGTCATTAAAAAGATGTAGAATATTATAATTTCAGACAAGACATTTCCTTTTTTTCTTTATATGATGCACTGGCTGGATGGTCTGGTCAACAGATGAGATATATATATATTTTTACCCCACCATCCTTATATCTTCAATCCTCAAAAAAAAATTTAATAATAAAAAAAATGATTTTTGGATTGAGATTTTTGTAGAGTTAAAAATGCTTGTCCTTTTAGTTTCAATATTTTTAAAAGTCTCTATAATATCAACTGATTCTCCATACTCCTTTTATATCTGATTTTTTTCTATTTTTGATCACTTCTTTTAATTAGATTTATAACTTATTTTCAACCAAATTGTTTTTTTTTTAGCTGGATAGTACTAAAAATATCACTATCCTGATTTTTAGACAAACTTTTGTTTTGACGGAAAAAATAGTCTTAATACTTTTTTACACCTATGTAACATCTCATATTTGAGCTTCTTTCTTTTGATCTTAAGATGAGATATTTTTAAAATTAGACTTCTCACATCATCTCTAAGTTTTTCAATAGAAAAACAACCCTTATAATACAAAATTGTTGAGTAAAAAAAAAAATAATTTAACAAATTTTCTTCTTTTTCTTTCAATATTTAATAAATAAAAATGTAGTTTATGTATGCAATGTACACACACACTCATTCAAATTATTTATAAACTGACATTAAAATAATCTAATTGCTAGCTTAGTAATTATAACCCTAATATTTAAAATTAAATCCTTAGCTTCTAAATCCAAATTACAGTTATAGAAAAGCAAAAATAGAAGTATAGAATAAGATATTAAAATTTAGCAAGTGTAGGTTAGTTTTAAAGAAAGTTAATATGTGTAATTTAAAAGTGGCTAACTAAATAGCTTTTATAACACACACTGCCTATACATATGCATTATAACTTTATTTTTTAACAAAAAAAATTAAATACTGAATAATTAACTGTGTGTAAAACACTTTTTGAGTTTTTTATCAGCACACAGACAAATAAAGAATATAACTGTTGCCCCACTCTCTTTCTATCTTGTAGGGTTTAAACTTGGATGCCCTACAGCTTCCTTTTTATATAAAAATGTGATGATGATTTTTGTTTTACATTTTCTTCTATGCACATTACTACAAATTTAGCTAATGACTAAATTGTAATGGCACAATATATATATATATATATATATATATTATATATATATATATAGATGTATAAATATATATATATATATATATATATATATGCCAGTATATATTTTGAAAATAATCTGTATTTTATTATCTTCTTCAAGAAGTATAGTAACTACTCATTCTTATTGCATTGCCAAATGTATATCATATAATACTAAATTATCCATTCATTTTACTACTATTACAAAATACTTTATTTATCACCCTTTTTTACAGTTTTGATTGCCCAGCAATATTCTTCAGAACTTTATATCTCCTAGTTCTGAAGAAGATTGCTAGGGCAATTAAAACTGTAAACTGTAAAAAAGGAGGTAAATAAAGCATTGTATAACAGTAGTAAAGTAAATGGACAATTTAGTATTATATGGTAATATGTATTTTATTTAGTGATAATCATTAATTTTATAGCTATATTTTTTAATGGTTTTTCAATTTTATTTACCTATATATAACATTTTTGTTTATCATCTCTTTCAAAAAGCCACAAATTATTTTCCTATTTTTTTAAAAAAAAATCATTTTTATTTTATAAAACTGTTTGAACCAATCGGAATGAAGCTGTATACATTTCTTATAGTTTTTACATTATAAATATGCATCATTTCCATTCTAGAATTGAAGCATTTTCCTCCCTAAACTTCCACATTTATTTTTAAAGAGAATCATACTAATTAAATTATATAATAAAAGAAATTAAAATATGTTGTATACTTTGTAAAATATTTACAAGAATTCTTAATAACTGCTAGATTTTTTTCAGAAGCTTAAATATATTAAAGATCATGCATAAAATATTAGTTTTAATACTGTATAAATGAGCCTTGAATTTGAATTCAATACATAAGAAAACTAAATTATTTTATATAGTATTTAGCATTGTTGTTAGTAATCATATTTAAAAAGATAATTTATTAACTCTGACATTATTTCAACATCATCATTTTCTTTGTTGTCATGTTCAACATAGAATTTAAGATTAAACCATTATTATTTATCAGAAAATAATAAATTTAACATCATTTAATAGATATTTTTATTTACTACTGAAATAAATTTTAAATGTTTACATTTTCTTTTTATAAATATTAAAAAAATGAGATTGTAATCAAGACAAAAAGATTATATGTTATCATTTCTAGAAAGATTATTTTAATTTTAGAAAATCAATGAAATCTTCATTATTTGTTTTTTTTTTTTAAAAAAAAATCTGAATGAATATTTATTTATTTCACTTATATATAATGAAATGTGCTTTAAAAGTTAAAAAATTTTCAATATTATATTTTTATACTCATTATTATAATTAGATTGCTTATGTAAGAAAGCTAATCTTTTAAGTAGCTTCAGGGCATATTTCCATTGGCCATTAATGTAACATTCTATTTTTGAAAATGTATTTTTATTCAGAATAAATTATTAATAATTTATATTTTTGATTTCTAATAAATATTTGTATAAATTATTGTATAAAAATATCTAGAATTGTAATAAATTCACAAATAAACATGGTTTTGGTTATTCAAATTATTTTCTTTAAACAATATAAAAGTGGTGACATCAAAAACCTGTGAGAATACAATAGAGGGACTTGTCAGGGTGGAGCTAAAGTCTAGTATTTGAGGAATTTTTTGATTTCTTATCATCCATGGAATTTTTTTATACTAAAATTTGATATTATAACATATATAGTAAAATATGCATATAAAGCTTGCAGAAATTTTCACTAGGGGCCAAATTAATGAAAAACGAATGGTTAAGTTATTAATTTATATTCAGAACTAGAGAAATTATATCTGAATGTTCAATTTATATTCATTTTGTTTTTTTCATTAAGTAGGTTGATTTTTTTTTTTAAAAAAAGATATTAGTTCATATAAAAATCAAATATAGTTTACTTCTATTAGTAAGAAATGTTATTGAAATATATGAAAATATATTTCAAGTGTAAAAATAAGCTTTTATATTAAAGTAAAACACTTTTCTTCTCATGTCAGGATCTGAGTAAATTAAAATTTTACTGTTCCCTGTTTAAACCTAACATCTAGCTACAGAAAATTATATATATATTAGTTGAACACTAAACTTAACAAGTGATTATTAGTAAATTTCAGATAGTAAGAGAGTGAACAAAATATTTTCAGCAAAACTATTTTGTTTGTTATCCAAAATCATGAATGAAAAAGTTAAAATAATTCATTTATAATCAATGACTCAATATTGTCTTAGCATTTTATTTTACTTATATACAACATTTTATTAAATAGAAGTTTTATTTCCAGTTATCTATCAAAAATTAGTGTATCAATAGGTTTCTTTTTCATATTTAGCAATAAAATCTGTTAAAAAATTTTCTTTTTCATTAACATACCTTAATATTATGCATATTAATTACATAAAGAATGCATTATTATAGTTTACAATGTAGTAATATGAACAATGATAAGAAAATAGGAAGGAATAGCAAAGTACCAATTGATAATGATTAAATATTATGTAGTTCAATATATCTTTAATAAGACAATTTGATGCACACACTTAGATATATATTAATAAAACTAATTAATACAGCATTTTAAACTGGATGTAAACATTAGGAAACACCTTTGCAAATGCTATTAATATCAATTTGTTAGTTTCTTCATCAAATGTCCAACAAACGAAAAATGGTATTTTATATATGCTTCCTCAAATTTTATATTTGTTGGATATCTTTGACAAAGAGGCTGCCACATTTATATTAGCAGTATTTGGAAAGGGAGTTGTTATACTGCTTTCTTATATATTAATATGTGATTGTATCTATGTTTGTGTTCATGTTAAAAACCGATGAAGTCTGATAAATTTAATAAAAATATGTTTTATAGTATTTCTTTATTATTTATTATTAAAATATACATATTATTGTCGAGTATGTCAGCACAGCTGCCTTGCATGCATTTATCCCGGGTTAGCAGGTTTGCTTCCTGGACAATGCTATGACACAAGAAATATATATATATACTTATTATTTATTACAAAAACAAGATCTTCTACTATATCTTATTATATAGTTATAAACAATTTGTTTTTGCAGGAAAAGTTTCTTTGGCATTTGGAAATACAAAGGGATTTTGGCTTTTTGACTTTTGCACCAATTTGAGTTATAATTTTCTGAACAATTGCAATATTAGAATCTTTGACCATCAAAATTAGAATATTTGGATCATATTTTCTTAGACATATTTCAATCTCTGAAATTTTCTTAACTGCAAAAAAAGTTTTTTTGCAGGCGGTAAATTCTTTTCTTGTATAGAATTGGTTTAAAATGCTATATTTTGTGCCTAGTTTATATAAGTTTTTATTTTTGACAAATATTTATAGTTACTGACATGGTATTTCTCTGCTCGTAAGAAGCCTAAAACTGAATGTATTAAAAATTATTATATAACATGGGCTTTGAACGTTCCATCATCAGATATTCAATGAAATGGATCGCTGAAGTGTTGTGGATTGGAGAAGTTTGAAGCCTGTTTATTAAAGTATGAAGATTGTCTATTTTAATATAAAACTGAACACTGATTATATATATGTGTGTGAAGATAGTAGTCTGGACCAACTGATGATTGCTCGTTTAGCATGAAATACGGATATTGGTGATTATTTATCTTTTCAACATGTGTGTGATCAGGTGGGTCAGCAATATGAGATGTCATGGAGAATTCGGGGTCATGCAAAAGTCTGAGTTCGAGCTCCTTGTGTATTCATTATATTACCATTGATAGATGACAAATTTTGAAAAGATTAAATGAAAAAAGAAGATTGATTGAGGAAATTAGAAGTAGAAAGAGAAACTGGATTGGACGCATATTAAAAAGAAAGTATAGTTTAATGAAAGATATTTTGGAAAGGACGGGAAAGATTACCATTGTTGGATAATATAAGAAATGGGAAGAGTCACTTGGAATTGAAGAGCTGGACAATGAAGAGAACTGAAAAACTGAATGAATTGATAATGTGACTACTTTTATGGGACAGAATACTATTGATGAAAAATGTGAATTACTAATAATCATTGTTTCATATTTAACCTTTTCATTTGGTTATTATTAATATTTGCCGTTATTAGTAATATAAATCGATTAATTTCTTGAACCATAATACATATATACAACAATGAATTGATTTTTTTTTAAGAAAAAGTAGACAATTAATTAAACATAAAAGCTATTGATATCTATGTTTTATTTTATTCCCTTGAAGTATTATTTTAAAAACCAAAAAATATCATTTTTATTCTTCACCATTGTTTATTAATTCAATTACACTTTTTCAGGATAAATTGTCTTTTTATAAAATTAAAGTTTGCTTTTCTATTACTTATTGATCATGCCGCTGTCCAAAAGTTATAAATTCTTAATAGAAATGCATAATTTAAATTTTCTTTCAGTGATTAATATTGCTAGCAATAACATTTATTGTTTTTCATTATTAAAATTGTTTTAACTCCATAATTTATTATTAAGAAGTGTTGACATATTTAGGTTATACCAAAAGAAAAAAAAACTATGTAAGAATTTTGTGAGAAAATTAATTCTTTTTTTCTACTTGATTAATCAATAAGAAATAAAATATTATATCTTTTAAATGTGTTTTGATTCTGAGCACACATTTTGTACCATGATTATAAAAAATATCTTTATAGATATAAGTACTGAAATAAATTAAATTAGAAAAAGAATTTTGATTAATTTGGCTTACTAATCTTTAATTTAATTTTCAGCAGAAAATGGCTATTTAATAAGACTTTATTATTGAATGTCAGTTGCTTGGAAGGCCATTCAATATTGAAAACCAAAGTTATAGCTCGCACACAATAATCCTTTTAGAAATCGCAGGACCCTATTGAACAACCTTTGAAAGTGCTTTTCATTCTGTACTTTCAGTAATTACCAGGTGATTAAAAAGTTCACACACCAATTCTGATACTTGAATATTTTGACTTTTAATCAATATCAATACCCAAATTCTTCATTTCTTCTGAGATGAGACTTTAAAATTAGTAGGACGACGTGTTCATCATGTGGCAAAAATGAAGAAATCATGAATCTTTTTTTATTGCTCTAAAATTACAAACTTATAGAAACATGATAACTTGTATAAATCATCCATGTATGTCATCTCTAAATGAAGTTAATAGATTAGAGAGAAGGCTCATTTAAATATTAGAGCCTCATCAATTATCATTTTCACCTTATGGCCTTTAAGATACCATTTTCCTGGTAACTCCCACACAAGAAAACTGCAATCACAATTTATATTACAAAAATTAAAATAAACATCAAATCTTAACCCCATCTGATATTTATTTGGCTTCATAAAACAAGGACCAAATCATTTGATCTTAAAGCTGAAGTGGTTGAAAAGTAGAATTAGAGTCAGTCCTCAACAAATGATGTTGCTCTATTCCTTTATTAAATATAAGTAAGATCCACATTATGTACTCTCTCTACTTTAATTTTTAATCTACCATTATGTCTATTAATTGTTATTCTTTGACTTTAATCAATAAAGTTATGTTAAACATGTGAGTCGATCTGTAGTTTCTTTTACTGGTATTGACATTCAGTGAGTTGATTTCATGGCCCATGTATTTTTCAACACAGGGATAACTGTCTTGCATTGGTGATGAGAGGTCAGCATGACTGCCTTGCACTTTCAGGCAGTTGCCTGGGTTGCGGTTTCGCGTCCTGGCCGATGCTATGGCACTTAAAAAAAATACTCAGGGATAACTGTGGATCCAGAATCCAGTTCCATTGAAGTTGGTGTTAACTTAAACATGTGAGTCAGTCTCTAGCTTCTTTTACTGGTATTGACATTCAGTGAGTTAATTTCATGGCCCATGTATCTTTCAACACGGGGATAACTGTGGATCCAGAATCCAGTTCCATTTTGGTGTACCATTAATAATAATTTAGGTTTTAATGAACCTGCCACTCTCCTAACTTGTTTCATTATTTAAAATAATAAAATATTAGAAATAATCATTCTTTGCTATTATTATTTTTAAATCTGTAGAGTCTTAATAAAATAAATTAAAATGTAGGGCTTTTTTAACTTCTTTTTTTCATTTATTTTAATCGTTGATGTTTTTATTGCTTGCATAAATATATATAATCTTTGCTATATAAATAGATGAAAACATTTATGCATAGATTTATGTGTGTATGTGTTTAGAGTGTGTGTGAGTGCATGCATGAGAAATATAAATATATTGAAAAATTGATCTAAACTATATATTTTATTGTCTTACCAATGATTTGAACTTTCATTATCATATAGACTAATCACGTAAAATATAAGTATTGGCACTATAACAGGACAAGCAGTTATTAATCTACTATCAACTAGTTTAATAATGAAGACATACTGAAAATTTCTGTACTCAAATATCCTATGTTGTTTTAAGTATAGAATCTAAACTTTTGAAATCATTACTGAAAACATTCAGATTATTTCTGTTTTTCTCTAAAATTTCATGTATTTATATGTTTATTCTCCCTATTCTCTTTCAATCTCTAACATATCTCTTATAGTTTTAGAATTCTAGCATGCAGATGATATGTTATTAATCTAGTATACTTTCATGTTTCGTATGTTTGATTATTGAACTGTGTCTCAAAATTGTCAGCTTCAAAAACATTTTTGTATTTTTCTTTTATCTTTTCCTAAGGCAACAATATGTCAATTTATCAGTGATCAATGTTTATCAAATCTGACTGCTTTCATTTAATGATATCTAAATCTACTCATGAAGACTCCTGCTATATTTTTACACTTTTGCTTCATTAGAGATTGATAGTGTTTCTGAAATCTGTTGAATCTAGAAAACTATATAATGAGATATAACGGAGTCATGATAATCACTATATTTTTGGTTCCAAAGTCTTTGGTATATATTGGATAATATTTCATGCTTACTTTATTTGCTTTGTTTGCAATATAATACATATTGTTTGCAGTACTGTTCTGTAGATGTATATTATTTTTAACATGGCTGCACACACACACACACATATATATATATAACACTGATGCTTTTTTTACATGTCTATTATGCATATATAAATTAACATTACAAATATTAATAGAAATAACTCAAATGATTGTTTATAATGATTTCAACATAGCTTATGATTGTGATGAAATCATGTTAACATATGTAATAGCTTATACGTATGTATAATCTTTATTTTATGGAAAATAAAGCCCAATGAGATTTTCAATTTATTTATATAACATTACTCCTGTTCATAAATATGTTGTGAATGTAATATATGTATTTAAAAATAACGATAAATAAAACAGCCACTATGGCACAATGATCATTTCAACAGCTTTTTCTAGAGAAATTTTAAAGAATATACTTCCGGATGGAGATTTCACAATTTTTGTTTTATTTTCTTATTAAAAAAATACTAGATGGTGAGATATAGTGACAATAAATTGCCATCAGGATGTTAAAAGTTTAGTCAGTACCCATTTTTATTTTATTCTTCAACACAATATCTAGATACTCATTTACTGGTCAATACTGAATATTTTGTGGATTGGCTCAAAGTGCTACCTAAGTGTTGAAGGTTAAGATAGAACTCATCCTTGATTTATTGTCAAACAAAAAAATTATCTAAATACTGATCAATATTGGGTGGTGAGCTTGATACTGTATACTCTCATCTACATACTGAAAGATTGGGAAATACGCCATGCTTGTTTTATTCTCAAGCAGAAAATATCTGGATATCCATTTCCAATCAATATCCTATATTAATAGAATGTTGAAGTTTTAGACAATACCCAATTCTTGTCTCATTTTCAAAATAACACCCAGATACCCATTTATTAATCAATATTAACTTGGTAATCAGATTAGCTATAGGGTGGCATCTAGATGATGAAGGTTTAGATAGTAACTCATTATTGTTTACCCTCAACCAGAAAATGTCTAAAGATCCATTTACTGATCAACATTGGCTGATTTGTTGAAATGGCTATAAGTTGCCATCTGCTTGTTCATATATATATATATTTATTCTAACATTTTATAAAATAAAAGAAAGGTTATTGCTATCAACATTTTCTCTCTCTCTAATTAATCAGTTTAATCATATTATTTAAAGTCGTAATGGCTAATGACAAAAAGATCATTTAGTCTTTTCTAATCTGCATAAGAGAAGACACTAATTACAGATATAAATCTTTAATAAGTTAAAAGTAATAAAATTGTAGAAAGTCTAATAAGCAAAAGAACTTGACACATCTAGAAAGTGATTTCAAATTAAAAATAAGTGAACCTCATCAAACAAATTTTATTTATATTTACATTAGAATCCATTACTTGAATGTTCTTTTAATAAATGAGCTTTACTAAGCTTTTAATGTAAACGTCGTATGTAAGAAAGTTTGTATGCAGATTACATCACAAATCACTCATAAGTTTTGTCATTAATTGTCAGGGAAGATAATTTGATTATGACAGGTTATTAAAAAGCAGAAAAACAAAATGTTTCTCGGATTTTCAAAATTCTCATTAGATTTTACATATTAGTGGTATTGCAGAAATTAAATTATTTTACAAAGTAATTTATAAAAATTCACAATATTTGCATTAATAGTTTGATGAATTAGATTGCACTATAATAAAATGGTGGTGTCTAATTAATAGTCAGCTCTTTAAACTAGGTTTTCTTTTGTTTTTCACTTTAGTTTGGCGGTTTCTGGGGATTAGTTTTTGGATCATGGTCTAGCGCTATCGCTTTTGGGCTTGAACTTTGTAAGAACTCCTAATCAATAGCAATAATATAGTGGTGGTTTGTGGAGTTCAAAGTATATAGCTCAGCATTGCCACAGTTATTCTTTGAATTGCTTATGAACTTCCAACCAATAAACCATGTGAATATTTTGTCCTGCTTGATTTGCCAAAGATAGAGTTACAGATGGATATCTAAAGGTCCATAAATCACAGCCCATCTTTATTTTTTTTACCACTTGAACTTTCTATAAACTCCCAAGGAATAAATCATTTGATATTTTGCCTGGATACATGTATAGTGGTATAGAAATCAAGCCTACTTCAATAACATCCACTGCCTGAACTTCTGAACTACTAAGCAACAAACTATTGTATTATTTTGACCTATTCTGTTTGTGAAATGATAGGGAGGTAGACTATGGAACTTAAAAATCCTTGAAAATAGGCCCACTCCTGTTACTTCTAATGCTCAAGCATCTTATAAATTCCTGAACAATAAAACCATTCAATTATTATGAATTTTGTTCATTGAAAATTTGAATGATTATATAATATATCTTATTGTACACATATACATGTATCTTTTTTATCCACAGGCAGCAAAGTGAGACAATATGACTACAATTAAGCAATGAAACCTGATGAATATTTTGTTAATTAACAATCTGTTTTCTAGTGACCACCTCATGAATTTTATCAAAAGGAAATTAAATGGATTTTGTCATATTCCCATTTAGTTTAAATCAATTAGATACTCATGTATTGTCTAGTAAATAGATGGCTAGCCCATAGTTTAGTTAGCTTAAAAAATAAGTTCTCTTAATAGATCCACTCCAATTTGAATCCTAAGTTTTTGGGATGATAAATGAATGTGCTATAAATTGCATCAGGAAACGTTGTTAACTGTATCATTCAACACATAATATACAATATTTATCTTTTTTTAATTAATATAAAGATAATCACCAATTTCCTTTTTAGTTTTTGCATTGTATTGCTGTTATTAATGTTTTTAACTGTTTAAAGAATCATCAGTAAAGAGGAGAATTAATTAACTACTTAATATGTTTATATTTATTAGTTACAAAATCATTTGTTTTGAGATGAGTGGGAAGTGGTTATTGTGCCATTATTTCTGTCAGGTTTTCTTCACTATTTCACAGAATAACTTTACCATAGACAGTTTTTATGCCTAGAAACTGTTAATTAAAATTAATAGTTCAAAAAAATCTGAAGATTTCAGCACCATATACAATTATGGAAATTTGAAACTTAATTTTATTCGAAAAGCATATGTATATAAATGGATTATTCTCCAGTACGTGAGGGGTCAGAATGACTAAATGGTCAACATGGGTAGGATGACAACCTTGGCACTAATGAGAGCTTTGAATGTTCCATTATCAGATTTTCAATGAAATGGATGACTGAAGAGTTGTGGGTTGGAGTAGTTTGAAGCCTGTCCATTAAAGTATGAAGATTGGCTATCTTAATATAAAGCTGAGCACTGACTTTATATATGTGTGGAGATAGTAATCTGGACCAACTGATGATTGCTGGTTTAGCATGAAATACATATATTAGTGATTATTTATCTTTTCAACATGTGTATGATAAGGTGGGTCAGCAATATGAGATGGCATGGAGAGCTGAGGGTTGTGTGAAAGTCTGAGTTTGAATCCCTTATATATTATAAAAGAAACTGAAAATGTTTTACTTCAATTCTAAAAAAGCTGACATTTCTGATTGGTTGATTGTTTGACTTGAAGGGAAATTTGAGTGTGTATTTTGTATTAATATTTAAAAAAAAATTGTAATTTTTAGTAATTTATTTACATATTTAAACAATTTATTTAAACATATTTATGAAATATATTTGTAAAATATTTATTTTAAAACTACAAATTTTATGATTACAATTAGATTTTATCAGAACGTATTTGTTTTCAGGAAGACATTTTATAAAAACATAGTTATGGTAAAATGAAAGCTGTTTTTTGGTCGCTAATAAGAATGTCTTTCATAAGTACAAGTTAAGAAATTTTAAAAAAAATTTTAATAATAATATATTGAATTTTGAATTTTAAGACATTGTGTTATTTTTTTACAATATCTAACTAAAATACATTTCAATTTTTTAAAATAGTATTTAAGTAAAGATTACTTTTTTCTGTAATATTTATAAAAAGACACAAATATATCCAATAATGAAAAATATTATTGCTGTAATTTATTATAACTCAGTTTAGTACTTTTTTATTTGGTAAAGTTCACATATGTAGAATATCATGCTTACATTTGTAATAAATAATGTAAAGATTATCAGTATATGGTATAGAAAAAAAAGCTTGATTGTAAAAATAAAATATTCCAAATATAAATAATATCATAAGAGTCTTTGAAATAGAGAGAAAGTTGGATCTGAACAAGTTAACTTGATTTCCATGAGTGAACAATATATACATATTAACCAATGATTGTGTTTGAAGTTTATTTGTTTTAGTCAGTCTGGTTTAGTGTTAAAATTGGGATAATTTTGATTAATATATGTATGATATATGCTTGTTTTACCTGAAAGGTGTGTGCAATTATCAGTCAAACATGACTTAAATGATATTTTCTGTCATTTAGAATAACTGTTTTGTTTTGATTAATCTAGAACTGACTTATTATCTCTCAAACTTTTTAAATATTTTGTATAATACATATATCCAGATCTAATTCAATATAACAAATCACTCAAATAATATAATAATTCTAGTTTCATAAATCAATCAACAAAGATCCATAAAAAATGATAAATACACACAATGATAGATATTGACTGTCCTAGAATTTTTCATGGCATTGCATATAACTAAATGACACTGATGTGTTTCTAATACAAAATAATTAGAAAAAAATGTTACAATTAAGTTTCAGATTTTTGTTCTACCTTTAGTCCACAGATGGCACTATTTTTCTTTGAAAAATTAAGTTTTAAAATGGAATTCATTTTTTTAATCAAGTATAAATGAATTTATACATAACTCTCTCTAATTTTTTTAATACTTTTTTTGAAACTATTATGTATTGCTTCTCTAAATAATTAGTGTTTATATTAAGATTTTATTTTAATACAATAATTGATTTTAGGGAAATCAGTCACCATAGTTATGTGCTATCATCTTAAATTAGCTACTGCCAAAACATTCTTTTTCTTTGAAACTCTGCCTTTTCTCTATTGGTTTCTGTTTATTAGCTATTGTTTTTAAATTTTAGATTTTGTTTTTGATAACCTTTCAAATAAAGCTAAAAAAAATTGATCAAAAATAACTTTTAATTCATTAAGAAATAAATCCACAACAGTGAATTCCCATTATGATGAAAACTGGTCAAAGGTTAATTAATAATAATTTATAATGTTATTATTTAGACAAAGGTACAAGCAATAATATATATTTTACATTAAACAAATAATTCTGACAGAGTTTTGATCCCAAGATCATTTTTATACAGAATTCTTTAGTTTACAATAATTTTATTTTTCACTTTTACTCTTTTTTTTTTATTTAATTTTAATTGAAAACAATTTTTTTTAAAAAATGTTTCTGTTTTGAGTACTCTTTTGTTTTTTATATATATTAGGTTACAATTTAAGTGCACTTAATTGAATAATTTTCTCTTAAAATGTATTATTGAATTTGTTTGAGCACTTATATACATTATTTTCACTTATATACTCAACAACCAAAGATACATAATCAGAAATTCTTAAACTTATGATATAATTATTAGTTATTAAATATTCCTTTATTTAAATATTATAATCACAAATTTAAATGAACTTATGGTAATAGCTATGAATTATATATTAGCATAGTATCTGAATAGATTTTTTTTTTAATTCCTAGAGATATTGATTCATTTTTATGCCATGATATTAGGCATTTAATTTTAATGTATCTCAAGTTTTTTTCCAGCTTGCATTCAATAATTCTTTTGTCCATGTCATTGTTTAATGAAGTTTTATTTTTTTTCTACATTAGGATAACTATCTTGTCAGACATGGGTAGCTAATTGAAATCTCAATTTCTGATAGTTTTGCATAGCTTTGGTTTAATTATATAGTCAGAATGTGTGACCACTTAACTCAACTGTTTTCTCACTTTAACTTAATCTCAACTGGAAATTCTCTTATATAAACTGAACACTCTGATATTAATTGAAATAATTTTACTTATTCTATCTTCTAGAAGTTTTTCTGAAAAGCATTGGAAAACAAACATTGTTTTACTACAAATGGTTTTTTTACATAGTTCTTTTATTTTCAAACACACTAATTAGTTTATTTGAAAATTTCCCAGTATGAAGTTATTTATACATTTTTTTAATTAAATGAGAAAGTTTGCTAAAAAAAATATACACTTAAAAAATATAAAACAATTTGAGTCTTTTTTTTTTTGAGTTATATTATGTAAATACATTTCATGAAGAATATATTCAATACAAAGGTAAAAGTAAGCAAATATAATCTTATTTCTTGACATTACCAAAATATGAATTATATATTTTTTTACTTTCTTTTAAAATGTGTGTTTAGATATATATGACATAATATATTGCTGTAAAATGTATTTGAACAATCTTTGAGTAATAGAATCACAGATAAAGTTTAAAGATCATGACTTAACTGCAGCACTTTGGGGATTTAAACTTTTTATGGACTTCCTAGTATTAGATCCATTCAATTATTGTTTTATATTTATATTGTGTTTTTCCTTTTATTTTTCTTAACTCATTTTGAATTTTAAAAACAAAGTGAAGAAACCTTTCAACTCTATGTTCTATCTTGTTATAGAGTTTAAACAATTATAAAATAGAAGTTATATCAAAAAGGCCATTCACTTTAAGAATGTTTACTTATTTATTAATTATTATATACATAAGGTTAAAAAGTATGACTGGCATTAGGAAACAAATAAATGCTATATATGTTGCACTCATATAAAACTAGCTTTACTTACATATGCAGTCTGCACTATATAAATAATAGACTTTATTATGTACCTTTTTTTATATTGCCAGGTTACTGAAAATTATCTCACCTTTGACTAATCCAAATTTCGACTATTTCAAGTAGTAATTTTTAGTCTTATGTTTTTTTTAATATAAAGGTATAGATGTTTGATTATTTATTTTTTCTTTTGAATTTTAATACCTTTTAATGATGAGTGACTTTTTATATGTTTGCCATCGTTGAATAAAAATCATTTCTGATATGTCTTGAATTATTAGTAAGTCAGAACTCTTTAATATCCAGAAGTATAGGGTGAGAAATTTTTCTCCAAACTGGATCATAGTCCTCACCAATAAAATATGCTAAGGAAGCTACCTGTAAAATATATGCATCACAACCTTCCAATCATTTCAAAGAGGTTATGAGAAAATAAGTAAGATTATAATCTAAGATTACTCCTAATAGTGTGAAATGGGATTGTATTTCAATAATAAGAATTATTGCATACTGATTGTTATTAGGTTAGGAAGAAGACCTCAGTCTTTAAGAAAGATTTGTAATCTTACAATAGCTTTATTGTAAGACTTTTCTATTTCAGGAAAAGATCTCTTTTGAGAAGTCAAATTAATATCATCAGCATATATAAATTTTCTTGATTCAATTTTGGAAGATCACTCAGAGATATATTAAATAAAGTAAATGCAAGAACTGATTCATTTGATAGACAATTTTATGAAATTTTATGTCCATTATGGTTACTATTTGGTGTCATATAAATTTTTCTACTTTCAAGCATTCTGTAAAGTAAATTAATAACTTTTCTGCATTTTTGAATTTTAGAATCTTTCAGAAGAGATCATTTTTTAAATCAGAATCATAACCTAGGATTAATTCAATAAAAGTAGCACCACCAGTTTTTAATTTATTTTGAAGGAACTTTTTAATGTAAGTTTTTAAATATAACAATTTGTTCATAATAACCTAAAATTCACTTAAATAATATGATAATGCATCACCTATCTAGTGCCATCTAGTGTATAGCTGAGAAATAGATTATCAAGTGTACATAAAATACCTATTTGTAAAATCTAAATCCCTATCTTCAGTCTGGCATTTGCATTGCTCCTCTCTTTGAACTTGAAGCTTCATTGATAAGGGCAAAATTTAGAAAATAATGAGGATGGGGATACCATAGTTTTATATGCTTCTGATGAGCATTAGTTACTCAGACCTACACTAGATGGCATAAGATTCAAGAGTTGCTCTTGTTTTAATAAATACACATTATTTAAATTCTAGTAAACATTTAGTTTTACATTATCGTACATACTTAGATGAATTATGAACCAAAAAGCCGGTTTTAAGAACAGCTAATTCTTTGGGGGGCCTAGTGTCTACCATTGTCAAATAGTTTACATCATTAAGAAAGATTTATATGGTTGATTTGTAAAGATGTGAGAGTTTGTTAACATCTTTACACAAATCACATAGTAGCTTTCATACCCACTCCCTAAGACCTGGGTTTGAATCTGATCTGTTTAAAATTTGAAAATATTTAGAATCAAAAAACAGCATTGCAGAACAAAATATCAGAGAGAAATGGAACAGTACATAGTGTATGCAACCTTACTTGTGATTTGGCTGGGTTTGAATGATCATCATAAAACTCATATTCAAAATTTCCTTTTGATGCTCTTATTTTATATTTGGAATTTACTTAACCCTATTTATTTACAAGTAGTTGCTTCTCATAATGATTAATGTAGGAACATTTTGAGCACTTGAGAACAGTTTTAAAATATGTTCTTAAACAAAGCATAATTGTCATGATTGAGAATAACATCATCATTCAGTCGAATTCTTTTTTTGTATATGAACTTGTGCATGTGAAGGGTCCTTTCTGAAAGCAGATTGTAGTAAGTAGGCAACTGAGCAGTATAAGTAATGTTGTATTGTTGTTAGATGTATTTTGCCATTTCTTGAAGGCCCTTAATGATTTGTTCAAACTCACCAAACCTTAAAAATATAGCATCAAATTTTAATGTCATTTAAGATGTTTATACATATATATGCAGTAAAACTTGCATGATGGTTAAAAGCATGTAAAAATCTCATAAATGTTAATGCCCAAATGACTTATACCCCAAGAATAGACATTTTTCTGCTAGATGTTAAATCTTATATATGATAAGGAATTCAAACCACTTTTTAAAGACTAGATATTCACATGGTATGTTCCAATAAAAAGATGATTAGTTCTCTCTTTAAGCTGCTTTCTGCATGTTGTCTGAATCAACTCATGCTATGCAACAGCATCAGTTACCACAAAATTTTTAAAGCACTAGCATATCTGTATCATGAATTATGATATGAAATAAAAGATCATGTATTATACCTTCATCTTTGTTCCACTCCTTGCCATCCATGATCTTTTGTAAAATTACTTGAAAACATTCTTAGGGCCCTTGCATCATTATTGTACACAGTATAAATCTTTTCTAACATTTCAGTAGCAGTTTTGTCCAATATAAAATAAAATTTAATGATAGCTTGTTATTCCATTATAATTTAAGTTACAAAACACACATAATTTGTGATCCAGACTTACTAACACCTTAACATTATGGTAAGTAGATAATCTATCTTGCTACTCTTAACACATGCAGTAATTCATAGATGGCACTTGAGGCAGCTTGAAGATTCAATTTTTGTTGGGCCACACTGTAAATATATACATTGGCTAATGCATTTTTTTTTTGGGTGGAAATTTCAATAATAGAGCTCTTAATTAGAAAACCTGCATAGATTCAGGGATTGTCAGTTTTTACATTGAATGTTAATGATTATTTCTATTTACATAAATGTTATTTCAACATTTCTCTTCTTTATTATATATACATCACACATCCATAACCTGTGCATCATTTTGCAAATGTAATAATTCTTAGAAGAAAAATAAAATTCAGCATTTTTTAGTTTTGTATATTTATTCTAAAAGTTTTGTTTTATGACCTTGACATTTGCTTTACTATTTTTAAAATATTATATATACATATAATTGTAAATTAAATTAGCGATGCTTTAAAGATAAAATAAAAAATCTAGAGGAAAGAATGTAATAAAAATACAGATAAAAATAAATGCAATAAGAAATTATAGCTTAACCTTCTATTTTTTGAAAGTATAGTGCTGAATTTTAAACTGTGGACTTTTGTTTACTCCAGTGTCAGAACAGACTTTCAATCAAATTGTTAAAATTCTATTTTTTTTAATAGTGAATTTATATTATGTATGTGATATATACAGCAGAAACTTAGTTGTTGTACTGATTATTCCACTGGTAGTCAATAAATCAATAGGAGAGAGTGATAATCATTAATGTTATTTGTCTAAATTGGATCATGTCAAAATTGTGAGTGGAGTACATGTGATATTTGTATTTAAATATCCAATGTATAATTGTAGCATATTATTATTACTATGATTTTTTTTTAATATGAAGTTTTTTTAAACTAATTTGTAAAAAGTAACTAAAACATTTTGAATCAATGTATACTTGTATATCACTTAATCTTCTAAGCCAACTCTTCTATACTTTTAAAATAATGTCGGTGTAAACCACGCAATACAATAGAGTCATTATATAATAGAATAAAATGTATTTCAATTGTGATAGAGTTGTAATGTGTAATTTATTACTCAATTATAGGATTTTAATAATTGTAAGATCTTATTTTTTAAAAGCTTAAAGGTACAAATTTTCTTAAATTAATGCACTAATAATCACCTTATTTTCCATTAGAGAACTGGCTAATCTAATTTCATGTTCATTTTACTTCACTCAATCAACTTTGAAGTTCATAAAAAGAAAGTTTTTTGTTATTTTAAAACTGTTTTTGCCCTGAAACTTTGTTTTCAATGTGTGATAATTAATTCATGTTAAAGGAGGAAAAAGTTGTAGTGCAATGCTATTGATGATGATCAAAATATTATGATCTGTCCTTACAATTTTGTCCATTGATTGAATGGTCCACTCTAGAGCTCATGATCTATGGACCATGACCAATTTGGTCACTTTCAGAGATTAAATCTGGACTCCTGAACAATGGGCTACATTCATTTATTTGGCCTGTGTGGCTAGAGTGACAGACTCTAGATTTCAATGTCCATGAATTATAACCATATATCACACCCAGAACTCAGATTTCCTATGACCTCCCAATCTAAAAGTCTTTAAATTATTTTATTAAACTTTATGGCTCAATCATAGTATTCCATTGCTTATATATTCTTATCTTAGAGCAGATAACTTAATTCCAACACAACTGAATATATATTAATAGAAGTCAAAAACAATTAGACTGCCTTTGTTGACATTTTAATATATGAATAACGTATGTACATTTTCTTAGTGTAGGTTGGTTTTAGAAAATGAATAATATGAATTAAAATCCCAAATAAATAATGTTAATAACATTTCAACAATAGCATGAGATAATAAAATCGATATTTATACTTATATTTTGATAGAATATACACTTAATCAATGTGTGTAATTAATATTCTGTTGTACTATATCTATATTCGTTCAATAGAAAGATATGGATTAAATAAGTACAAAATTTTAAAATGTATATGAAAATACTTATTTTTTTTGTATATAAAATACACTTGTATTATACCATATGTATATTGATCTAATTTATAAAGATATAAATTAACTATGTACAAATTTATAATTTGTATGTGAAAATAATATTAATAGTAAATACAATTTATGACTTAGGATGTTTCGTACTCTCATTTCAAGACAGTTTAGATTGGCCTATGTAAGCAAATTAAAGTACAAAGATTAGATGAGCATTATTATCTTTTCAAAGTTTCTATCTTTTGCTTTGCTTTGAGAGTAACACCATTATTAGAAAACACTATTGAGCTATTAAAACATTACAGTGCATATTATAGGCTAAAACAGGCAAAACTCACTATACGTATTGCCACGCACAGCAAGCTAGAGTAATCAATGGATGCCAGAAGGCTTGTTCATAAAATACCCATCTAGTGGCTACTCATACAATACCCCCAAACTAGTTTCTAGCTTGTGGCCTTTGTCAGTGAGGAGCCTTGGATCTCAGAGCACTGCACCTAGATCCTAGGATCTAATGCAACCCTCCAGCAGCCACCTTTTATCTTCACTTAACTACAAAACTATGAGTCTTAAACTGAAAACATCTTAATGTTTTCAATCCAAGCACATTAGCTTATATAGTCATATGGGTCTGAACTCAGTTCAGCACCCATATATAGGCTATGATTCCCTTTTGATTAAAAGTATATATGAATACTACATTAGTAAATTAGAGAGTTACATTGTTTCTAATATTTCATAATATTAACAGTCAATAAATTATAAAATTTCATGAATGTTGTTAATAGATAGAATAAAGTGAATGAATGTAAAGTGATTAATGGAACATTTTTATGCTCTTGTTTCAAGACAGTTTAGATTGGCTTATATAAGTGAATTTAAGTACAAAGATAAGATGACCATTTTTATCTTTTGAAAGTCTCTCTCTTGTGCTTTGAGAGTACAGTATTCTTTGCACTCAATAAAACAATGTTGAAGTATTAAAACAATTTTTATTGCCAGACTAGAGCCTTTAATCCATAATATTAAAGCAAATCTACAAAGCCACTCAGCTTTGCTGCTTACAATAGACTGGGATGACTCTCATAATTGTCTCACCTACTTAGATTTAATAATACAAAGAAACATTTCTCATCTTGATTACTCCATGCATATTAAACTGATCAAAATTTGTGGGTTCATGCACCCTAATTCAACTGTTTCTTCAGTCTCACAAACTGGCAGGTCTATCCTCTTTCCTATTCTGTAATTATGCTCTATGTAAACACCAACCATCTCAACAAGCGAATATAGAATTACATCTCAAATATTTAATATCCATTGAATTTAAACAAAGTTTGCTAAAACAAATACAATTTTACAATAAATTCTAACCCTCTTACTGATGAGAGACCATGGCATCTATTGCCACACATTTCTACATTAATAAAATTATTTAAGAAACACTCTCTCCAACTTATCACTTTGCTTACCATACTCCTATAAATAAGTTACTCAATAAGTCCAAGGATAAGCTTGAACCTGAACTCATCTCTAGCACTGTGGGTTAAATTAAATGCCCTCAAAATGGATCTCAATCAATCTATTATGGTGAAACTCGAACATCCTTATCTATATGCCTTACACAACATCAATATCCATATAAAAGAGCCTCAGACATTCCAGAACACACCACTATTTTTCTGAAACATCAAAATGACTGGACACTAATTAATACATAGAAAGAAATTACTCAAAGAGAAATCAGAGAAGCATGCTATATATCCAATAACAATAATGCTATCAATTACAAAGATTCGTCTTTCCCCCCTCTCCAAGAAATAGACGCTCCAATCTAAATATTTAACATCGTAATTTAAATAAATTTGAATTCTATCTATTGTATTTACATACGCACCCATCTCTCCATTATTTTCCAACGTTATCTTGTTATTAATTTGAGAACGTCAGAAGTTCTAGAAAGCGCCTAGCCATATACTTTTTATTGAACTAATAAATTTCTCTATTAATGCGTATAAACACACATATTACGTCTATTACAGCGCATCTGTATAGGGTGTAATTCGCTTCTAATACTGCGCTAGTAAATTAAATAGAGAAATTATTTACTTTCTTATCTGTATATACTTTTTTATAAATTCCATTAAAGGTCATTTTGCTATTTTTTAAAATTTGAAATCCAAACTTAATTTTTTTTAACAAAATAAGAATGCCTTTTGATATTATTGGTGATCAGAAAATGAATGTTTAGGAATATTGTTAATCAGAATTTTCATATTTATGAATTTAAAATGGATTCTTTTTTTTTCCATTGTATATGTCTATATGAACTTTTATCGTTTAATTTTTGAAAATGGAAAAATATTTTTTATGGTCTGTTAGTCTTATGATTAATATTTAAAATTTGCTTAGGAACGTAATCTGAAAAATCAGATTTTCTCTAAATAAACTTACTTTAAAATATATTTAAATTAATACACTATACAAGCTTAAACCTGCATATATATATATGTAATGTATGCGGGATTCGAATTCAGACTTTCACAGACCCTCAACTCTCCATATCATCTCATGTTGCTGACCCACTGATCACACACATGTTGAAAAGATAAATAATCACCAATATACGTATTTCGTGCTAAACCTGATTATATATATGTATAGAGATGATAATCTAGACTAACTGATGAGAGTGCTGGTTTAGCACGAAATATGTCTATTGGTGATTATTTATCTTTTCAACATGTGTGTGATCAGGTGGATCAGCAATATGAGATGGCATGGAGAATTGAGGGATGTGTGAAAATTTTAAAATATATTGTGAAAGTGTTTTATTAAAAAAATTTAGTCCATTATGCTTTTTTTAAATATATATATTTCATATTCCGCATTATTTAGCCACAATTTTGCAAAATCATGTTCTGTGAAAACGTGAAGAATGAGAATACCATGCATATTTTAAAAAATAAAAATTTCGATAGTTAGAAAAAGAGCTTTTATATTTCATTTTGGTTTTCGTTTGCTGCTAGAATTAAGATAGTTTTTTTTTGTCTTAGTGAGAAGTTAAAGTTTGTGTGTATTATTATCAGACAAAAGCAAAATATGGCAGACTTTCGATTTAATTGAATATAAAAATAATGTATGTAAATACTTTGGTATAAATAATGTATTTAAATTGTTTATTACTTGAGCATTCTCATTAAATTTTTTTTTTTAGTTTTTACAAGTGCCTGTCTCAGCATCTCCATATTGGAATCATTAACTGAAATGCTTCCAATTTCTCCTGAAGGACTTTTTTATATTGCATTCTCAGTGAGTGAATAGTCTGACCTTTGTATATATATAATTTTATTTCCATTTCATTTTTTATTTGTCATAACTGTGCATGTATATGTTAGTATGCCTAGTGGAGGGTGTTATTATGCTTTCATTAGTTTTCTGTTTGGCTTAATGCAGTGAGCAATATAATCATAGCTGTATTATTTCATTGGATTTTCTTCATTGATAGTGTCTGTTTATTTTTCTTAAAATGTGAATGGGATAATCTAAATATTTCACTACTTTAATAATGGAATGCTATTCACTCTTATGTTTATAGTGTCATTGTTGTTTGCAATTTACTAAGCCTTTTTTATTTTTCTTTCTCTGTCACTATGTTCTTTTTCATGATCTAATAAGCAGATGTATATTCTCAGTTGTTGTTTGTTTGTTTGTTTGTTTGTTTTTTTTGCATTTGTAAAAGTACTTGTACAGTGTGATTCTTGTGGAAATGTGAGTCCATCATTTTTCATAATATATGACTGTGCAATCTGGACCATTGCACTGAATCTCATAAAGTATTTGCCAGATTTCTTTTTCATTTTTTACAATTTATGCCTGGTATTGTTGATTAGTCTATGTGTATGTCTAGTTTCAGAAGCTGATATTGTACCTTTGTTGTCAAATGTTTTTTTAAAATAAAGCCATTTCTGGTATGTAGGTATTGACATTTACAGTTTATCACCATCTTGTCATCTTAAGTTCTGTTTTATTGTGATGTTAAATCTTTCAATTTTTTGTTGAGTACTTCTTGTTTGTAACCTATGCTGCTTAGGTTTTTTATGTTTGCATAAATGTTGTGTTTTTAATTTGCTTCATATTTATAATCATTGATTTCTGCTGAGGAATATTTTGAATCCAGCTAATATGACATTAGGATTTGTGATTGTGGGTACATTGCATTTCTTATTTGTAATGGCTTTATCATCATTTTGTAATCCATGTTGTTTTTGTTTCTGTTAATTATTAGATCCAGAAATTTAATCCTTTTCAGACATTTTCATTTTCAACAGCCCATTGCAGCAGTGATTTGGTGATTCCATTATTATTTTTTGCAGATCCACAGAGAAGTACATCATCTACATATACAAAATAATTAACATAGCAAATAACAGAATTGGAGCTATGATACACAGACTTTGAGTCCAGAATCTTCCACTTCATTATGGTATTAAACAATAATCAATTCAGTGAATCATCTAATTATTGGTTGAAAATGAGTTTTTCTCTATTCTTAGGTAGAGAATCAAGAAAAAAATGAAAATTGCATAAACTCACACAATCTGGCACTTTGATAAGCCTATTTAGTAATGCCTTGTCTATATAGTTGGTATATGAATAAAGTTTTTGCCTGCAGTGATAATTTAAAGGTTGTTTATCTTATACATAAAATCTGTATTTTTTCTGTTTGATGTTTGTTTGATGTTATGTGTCAAATTCACAATGTTTATGTTTATATGAAGCAAACTTTAAATTAAACATAGCTCAATTTATATATAAACAAAGGGAGTAAATTGCTCACCTCCAGGCTATGACCTGAAAGCACTCTAAATGTTAAACAGAATAGAATAAATCTACCTATTCATGATAACTCTGAGGTTTATAAACATAATTCAGAGTGAAATTAATTTATCAACCAGATGGAATATGGAATTTAAGAGCTATTAAACTTATAATTACCCATATAAAGCTTGTATATGTAATTATACAAGATTTGTATAGGTAATTATGCATTTAATAATTCTTAAAAACCATATTCCATCTGGTTCATACATTAATTTCACTCTGAATTATCAACAATGTTGACAAAGATATGCTTATAAACATAAAAGATACCAAGAATAGGTGGATTCATTCTAGTCTTGATTCTTGTTCAACATTTAGAGTGCTTTCAAGTAGTATCCTGGAAGTGGGTGATTTATAGAAAGCAAGTAATTCTAACATTAAATAAAATATGCTGGGGGAGGGAATCAATACAAGTGCTTTTTAACTATAGAGATATAGTATATATTTTGTAGTAAAGGTCCCCGGCCAGCTGCAGAAACAGCCACTAATGCCAATTCATAAGTCAATATTAATGTGGTCAATGCTTTCATGATCTGCCAATTCCATAATATAGTTAAGATGAATGGCATACCTAGCAATATTTAATAAATAAAAATTGTTAAAGCAATCAATTAAAAAAAATATTATAAATATTATATTTAATAAAAAAATATTACAAAACAATTAGTGTTTTTATATGCTAATATTAATAAACAGTAACTATTAATAAAACTAAAAAAACTATTATGATTAGTCAAGTTTTTTTTTATTTAAAGGGTCCTCCAGTAAAAATATATTTGCACTGTAAAGCTGTCAACTATAACAGGTGTATTTGAAAATATAAGTTTTAATTTAGCTTTATTAAAATTCAGAAATTTCTTTATATAATATTAAAACGCTTTGTTTAATTTACATTAAATCTTAAACAATATTAAATCTTAAACAAAGACTATGCATCTAAATACGACAGTAGGGCCCTCTACAAATCTTTGTTGTAAATTGAAAGATTTCTTGAACATTATCTTGTAATAGAAATTGTGAATTTAATCTGTGAAGTATTCGATAGCTTCATGCTCACAAATTAAAATGCTTTAGATTTGCCTATGTAATTAAAAAGTAGGTTGAAGATAAGAGGCTGCTCTTGTCTTTTAAATATGTTAATCTTGTGATAAAGATTTTTAGATGTCCCTACTGTCATATTTAGGTGCATAGCCTTAATATATATTACTTAGGTAATGAGTATGTGCTTAACAAATTATTAGTTACAACATTAAATCTTTTAAAAAAATTTATTAAAGCAACCAATTATTACAAAAATAATGAGCCTTTACAATGCCAGGTACATCTATTTGTATATAAATTACATTGCAAAATATTAACTTAACAATTTTAATATACATAAATTTATTGAAAAATAAATTGAAATAAATTTTGTTTACTTAAAATTTCTACCACATAAACATTTTAATTAATTATAGGGGATTTGAACACAGATTTTTAAGCTTCCTTCCACTATTCACTATCTCATGCCACTGATACACATGACCACATATGTGAAAAAGATAAATTATTACCACTAGAAGTATTCTGTGCTGCACCAGCACTCATCAGTTGGTCTAGATCATCATCTTCCACATATATATATATAATCAGTGCTCTGTTTATATTAAGATAGCAAATCTTCAAACTTTTATGGCCAGGCTCCAATCTATACCACCCTCCACACTAGACAGATATTTTCATCTTTGTTGTTTTTTTTTGTTGTTGTTTTTTTTGCAAATTTCTTTAAGAGAGATTAAATAAATATTATTAAAATACAAATATCTTTTTTATATAGAATTTAAATAAAGTATAGTATTCTTTATTATTGTAAATTATAGTATATTTTTGAGGAGGGAAACACACTAGAATTAAAATTCTTACATATTCTTTTATCTTTTAGCATTGCTTTTAGATTGGCAAAAAAAAAAAAACACATTTTTAAATCATTTTGTGTGTTTTGTGTGTGTGCATGCGCACATTGTGTGAGATGGTTACATTTATTAAATTCTTTGCTGCATGCAGCATTTCATCAGTTTTTGTAAATGTGTGCCATCAATTTTTTTTTTAATCATCTTTATAATACATTAAAGATCAGCCTGTCAAGCTATTGTGCATGCGCGCTTTTTACGAGTGTTAATAATAAATGAATACTTTGACTCCCAACACAAGATATAGTATTTAGGTTAGAATAAAATGAATCCAGGCTGATCTTTAATGTATTACAATTTATAAGCATGCGCTATATAAAGTAAATGCTTAATCATCTTTATAAAAGTCTAAAAAAAAACTATCATTACTGCACATGCATGTTTTATATCAGAATCATGACCTATAGTTTTTAGCAAAAAATGACCCAGACTTCTACTTCTTATGACAATTTCAGTGAAAGATGTTTATAATTTATTTTATATTGAAAAATAAAAATATCCATTAATGTAAAAGAACTTTTAGAGTAAACTTAATAAAAGAATTTAGGTATGTAGAATATCAGTTTTATATTTATTATATTTTTTAACAAAATTATATTATGTTTGTGCAATACTATTTTTAATGATTTATTGATTGGAAATGATCTAGTGATCTACTCAGCTACCAACATCAGTTTTCTGTTTGTTTCTTTAAAATAACTGCATCTATATCATGAAATAATTCTGAAATAATATCATGAAATAATTCTGAAGTAACTAATTGATAAATTAAAGATTCACCATACTTTATGTACCTAAAATCTAGATTTACAAATAGTTCAAAAATACAATAAAATCGAAAATAAAAAGGAAATATTTTCCCTGGCATTACAAGATTTCTTTTTCTTTTTAGAAATTAATTTAATAATAAACATTCTGAACTTCATTGATATTGTTTAAATGTTTTTCTTTGAAAAAGAAATGGAAACATTATATTTGGTGTTGTTCAGACAAATTGTTTTTATTTTTTTTTATTTTTTAAAAGTAGGTAAAAATAGACCATCTTATGTTTTTCATTTAGACTTTGGTCATCAATGGTGCTAAGAGGTAGGGAATTTAGAGAGATTATGTATTGTCCAACCATGCCAAATTACTTGATCCATACTGTGTCAGGCCAGGGTTTATCACAAGAGAAGAGGAACACATCTCACTGTGGTCAGACCTAGGGTTTCTAGTAGGATGCTGTTAATGATGCGATGAAGTATATAACCTATGATTGTATCTATCTCCAATGGGCTAGTCTGTATTTACACATTAAATTTAGATATAATTTGGGCTAGTTAATCTATACCTCACCCCTTCTTCAGGTTTCATTATGCCTCAGTACTTGATCTGCTTTTGAATTTTTTCAGGGATGAACTTATGTGGGATAGCAACTGCTGCACCTCTATATAGGTTACAACTGATTTAATCCTTCATCCAAGCATATTTCTACATTCTTATATAAGAGTAAGGTGTGTTTGTATTTATATCCTTGATTATAGGTTGATAAATGAATGCATAAATAATTTTGATACACTAGAGACAAGTTAAAAGTGAATAAATTTAACAACTTTCATTAAACAATAAATACAAAATAAAAAAATAATATTGAAACTTTTTAATAAGGTAAAACAGTATAATTGCTTGTATCAAGGATGGATTTCTACTATATCAACAAGTGAAAATATTTACAGTTCCAAACCCTTACCCAATGGTAAAAATATATGCCCTGGGCATTAATTATTTACAAAGCAAATAAAAATTTAAAAAAAGATATTATTAAATCCACTGTGAAGCTAACTAGCTAATTTAGTATATTATGCAGGTATATCTGTAGTCATCTCATTGTTCAATTCAAATTAGTGATGTTCCATCTTCTTTGGAGATCCCTTTATCTATGTATGGTTTCCTAATGTTTACAGGAAATAACATCCACACAAGAAGATTAGTCATTTATACTGAAAAAATAAACATAAATGATTATTAGTTTATAACAAGCAAAAAAAAAGAACCAGAATCCTGTAATAAGTGTACATAATTAATATGGAATAATCTCAAAGATCTTACCTTATCCCATATCATGATGATCAATGCCAAGTTGTTATGGAGGGAAAACTAACTTAATGACCCCCCCCCCCATTTTCTTGCATTCACTTATAATGAACTCTTCCAAATCATAGACACTTATGCTTCCAAGTGTGAAAAGAAAATAAAAAAGAATTTTGCAAATACATAAATAACAAGAACTCCTAACAAAATCATAACTTTGATTAAATTATTTTGATTAATGTTCATGAGATTGGCATATAATGTCAGTCATGGATACAGTCTATCTCTTTTTTGAATCACTGTTCTTGTTTCACATCCATCACTCATTGGAATTCCTGTGCAATGTGCTTGAAATAGTATTATGTCCATTCTCTACAGTTGCTTTTCTTCTCAATCCAGGTAGACATTTAATGAAGGACAATTATGACTTTTTTAAAGATTACAAGAGTAAGTAGATTAATTCATTGTGCTTCCAGGGTCAGGATAGTGGCACTTCAGTCCTATGGCACTGTCAATTTAATCAAAATACATTGCATAGCAGTTTATAACAGACTTAAATTTTCTTTATTTGTGATTTGGAATTTAATGGCTTACAAAAAAAAATTACTTCATTATTTTGTTCAAGTGCTGGCAATGTTTTATTCCTTCTTTGTTCATGTTAGTGCAGTTTTTTTTCCAATATCAACTTAAAAACAGTTTACCAATTTTATTAAACTGCATGATTTTATCAAATTTCTCTTAATTCAAATGTCAATTTTAATTTTTTATGGTTTTGCACTAAAAAAATTATATGGATAATTCAGAGTATTCGAACAAGTCATCTATTTTCCTTTCCATGCAAATATTCAATCTCAGGTTGTTGGCTTTATTTGGTTAATGCATTCTTTTAAAAAATAATAAAAGATGATGGAAATGAACTGGATTTGCTTTTATAACAAGCTTAGCTTCTGGTATTTGTTATACTAGCTTTTACATTTTTTTCAACATTGCCATAACTGCCTATCGTTGCACAAGTTATAATAAAATTACATAATAGAATTCTAATTTCATTTTCTGCACATGATTGGCTTGACATTGTGATGTACAACACATTAATTATTAATATATTGCTAGTATATATATATATATATATATATATATATATATATATATATATATATATATATATATATAAGTGATTTCTCTAAATGGGTTTTTACTTTTCACTAAGTAATGAAAATCAGTTCATCATGACATTTATCTAACTTGATCTTTAACAAAGCAAACATCCATTATGTATATACATATATGTATGCTTAAAAGAAAGGGTAGTGCATATCTGACCACCTATTAGTTAAGCTTATATTTTGTACAGTTGGTATGGTGATGTGGACAAATATACCCTGGTTTTAATAGTATTGTAAGCTACCCTTACAATACAAAGTGGCAATGGTGGGGGGGGGGGGTTATTAAGCAAAAAGAAAACAACTATCAGGCAATGGGAATCCAAAAAATAAAAAAATGTTTTATTTTAATCTTTTTTTTAATTTGTTGTTATTTCAAAGGCAGTCAGTTGATCTTTATTTGGATATTATTTTTATTTAAAATTTGTATTGAATGTATAAAAGTCAACATTTTTACAATTGATTATAGTTTCTCCCTGCCTCTCCCACTTCTCACTACTGACTTTTTAAATAGCAAATAACAGATAAATTGAAAAATTTTAAAGATAAAGAATAAAATTTTCCAACAAATCTATCAATTACAAATTAAAAGTGGTTGTTTGAAATTATAGTAATTTGGTAAGTCAATATGAGATAGTTTTATGAGAAATCCAAGTCAACTTGAAAAACATACAATTGATTGTATTTTTTCCCACTCCTTCACCATCCTTCCATTTTTTCAAAATCAAATAAGAAATTGACAAAACCAAACTGTACTAAAAGTTGAGCAGAAATAGACCTCTCAATGAAGATTACACCTTCAATTCATAAATTACATAGTAATAGTATTACAATAAATCCTCTTTCCAAATCCAAAGTGTTTACAATTTATTGATTAGTCATTCCAGTATTCTTTCATGATATTAAAGTAATGTTTAAAGATTGAACCAGAGATCAAATTAAATGTAGGTAGTTGAATAGATCAGCACCTATTTGTTTTTATTAAAATAATCATTTTCACTAGTCATATTTTTAAATATTAGTTAGTAAAAGAATTAAGTCAAATAATAATATGAACAATTTATTGATATTTGCTTTCAATGTTTATATATAATATATGCACATGTGGATAAAGTGATCAAATTTAGATATTATTTTATTTTATTTATTATTAAAATAAATATTTGAAAACAAATGACATTTCAATAATATTTATTTTATTAAAAAAAAAAAAGAATCTTCTAAACAAAGATGTTATATAAAGACATGTAATCTATTGGTTGTTGATAGAGTCCTAATTTTCATTTTAAAAAATGTATTATTAATGATTGATGATACTTTTGAACTTTGTTCTTTTTGTAATAGATGTAGGTTAGTTTTAAAATAATAAATATATTTTAATTATAAAACCAATATACCAAAGTATATAATTTGTGAAAAAAATTAAATTCTAATAATTTTACAAATATTTAAATGTATTATTTTTTATATAACTATTATATTTTATTAGTTTTATTATTTACTGTTGTATGTTAGCTCTATGGACCATTCATTATGACATTATTAGAAAATAAATAATTAAAGGTAAGAGTTTGACAATGGTGTTCAACATCACAAATGCATTGAGGTTGTATTCAATATTTTCAATCTATCTATGTTAATAATATTGTCTTTAATTTTATATTATATATAAAATGAACCTAAAATTATTTCATGCAGTTTCAGAGAATAGAGAATATCCCATAAGATTTGAATTTCAGAAGCAGTTGATTCAAAGATTTGTTTTTTATTCTTGAATATTTTTGGCCAGCAGAATTCTTTTGTGCTGCCATTCTGCAAATAGCTTTTGTTGTTTTAATTTATCTCATTAAATCTGTTTATCTTCTACAACTCTTTACAATTAATTAACTTACTTTCTATCATAACTTATGATGTTTCTAATTTGTTTATCAATCTTTTATTTCTCCAGAAACATTTTTGGAATTGTTTTTAAAATATGTTTTTATATATTCTAACAGGGAATTACTTTTATTTACTATAATAACTGTAATCCTTTCACATTTCAATGTTTTTCCATCTAGCCTGACAGTGATAATTTGAGTTAATACTTCAATATTTTAATTTTAATGTTAAACCCATTATTTAACCTTATGAATTAGTAAATTATGTTTGATTTGTTAAAAATATCTTTACAAATGAAAAAAACTTTAAAAAAATCATATTTGATCTTTCCAAAAATAAAAATGTGAAATAACTAATGACAGCAATGATTATATATATACTCATTCTATGTTGTAACATCATTATAAAAAAGAAATTAATGTTGTTAAATGAATTCCAACTTTTAAACATAAGTGAATAAAATAAGTATTAATTCATAACAAACATAAAATTCTTTTTTAAAATTATAAATTACATTTATATTTATTAAAATTGTAACAAAAATTCAGAATGATGCTTTTCAACAGAGTGTGTTTCTGTTTTAAGATTACTTCAAATGATTTAATCTGTAGTTTTAAAAATGAAACATATTTCAAAGAAATTCTACTGTTAATAACAGTTATGAAATATTTTGTAAAAATATTTCATCATCATCAGTGTCAACCATCATCAATCCATTGCAGAATGGAAGATCTCTCCAAGTTGAATTCATCTCTTATCTCTAGCCTTTCTTCTCCACATCACCCTTATACATTTTTTTCTATTTTATCTATCCATGTGACCTTTTTCTGGATCTTTTATAATCTCTTGGAATCCAGTTTAAGATTTCAACTATCCATCTATTATCACCTCTTCTAGAAATATATCCAACACAATTCCATTTCAGTCTCTTAATTCTTTCAGTGATTCAGGGTTACCTGTTTGTTCTCTTACCCATGTATTTCATTTTTGATCTCTTCTTGTTGCTCTTAACATGCATCTCTCCATACTTCTTTGAATGGTCTGAAATCTCTCTGTTGCTTTTCAGTTAGATATCCAAGTCTCAGATTCATAAGTAAAAACTGGTAAAACATCTTTGTTAAAATCTTTCCTTTTCAAGCACATGGGCATATTTCCTTTTAATATTAAGTTATTTCTATGAAAAGCACTCCAATCACATTTAGTTCTATGCATTATATCATCCCTTGGTTTCCATTTGTAGTTGTAATCTGGTCAAGGTATTTGTAGTTATTAATTTCTTTTTACTCATCATTATCAAACTTTATCTTTTGAGAAAATCCATTGAACATTACCTTAATCTTTTTAACATTTATTTTTAGTCCTACTTTGTTATTTCATCTGATAACTCTTGCAATATTTCCTGAGTCTCTCAAGCATTATTTGCAAAAAAAACACAACAATTACATCTGCAAAATCTAGATGCCTTCCATAATCTCCATTTATTTATTTCCCCATTTTAAACCACAAAATACTTCTTGCAGCACTGCTGTTAATAGTTTTTGAGATATGGACTCTCCCTGTCTTACACTCTTTTTAATGTTAACTTTCCTAATATTATTATGTAATCTAATTGTTGCTGGTGCATTTTTATAAATATTCTTCAGAGTATGATATTATCCTGAGTCTATATCTTGATGATCCCATGTTTTAATAACTAAAGAAATGCTTATAGAATTAAATGCCTTTTCATAATCTACAAATCCAAAGCATAATGACAACTCATACTCTTTTGGTACTTTCTATAACTTCTCTCAATACCTGGATATCATCTAAGGCATTAAAATCATTTTTAAATCCAGCTTATTCTTTTGGTTGGTTGAAATCCAATATTTTCTGTAGACAAATTGTAATTATCTTAGTAAAAATGTTGTACAAAACTGATAAAAGACTGATAGGTCTATAATTTCTAATATCTTCTTTATCACCTTTTTTATATATTAATACTGCTTTCTTTCAATCATCTGGCACATCTTTATCATTTAGATATTTGGTATATATCTTTGACCAAATTTTTCTTATTTCTTCACTTGCTTTTTTTAATATATCAATTATAATTCCATCATTACCTAAAGCTTTTCTCTTCTTCATAAATTTAATGGCATGTCCCACTTTTTTATTTAAAATCCTGGGCAATTCAAAAGATATAATATGTAAACACACAGAAGCCAAATTCTCCATAACATTAGAACTATGCAGTGCAAGCCAGAGTAATCAATGAATGCAGGATGGTTTGTGCATAAAATCCCCTATGTAGTGCCAACTCATCCAATATTCCCAGACTAGTTTCTAGCATTTTGATTTCATCAGTGAGGAGTCTATGAATCTGAGAGCACTGTGCCTAGATCTTAGGATGTAATGCAACCCTCCAGCAGCCACCTTTTACTTTTTTAGTTAACTATATAGCTTTGAGTCTAAAGTGAAAACATACTAAGTTTTCAAGCTAAGCTCATTAGCTTATATAGTTGTATAGATATGAACTCAGTTCAGCATCCATACTTTTTGGTGTGTTTGGTTCTTTAATAACCACAGTCATCATAATCCTATTGAGCAGGATTGGTATTAAACCACCAAACATCACATGATAATGATTCTTTATGCGTACAAAAGCTGTTTTTCACCAAGGCTACAGTATGGGAGAGTTTTGCCTATGTGAAAAACAGCTTGGGTAAGCATAAAGAATTGTGATCATGTGATGTTTGATGGTTTAATACTAATACTGCCCAATACGATTATGGTGACTGTGGTTATAAAAGAACCAAAGACATCAAAAGGTACGGATTCTGAACTGAGTTCAGATCTATAACCTATAAGCTAATGAGCTTAGCTGAAAGCATTATTGTATTTTCATTTTGGACTCAATGCTTTATAGTTAGCTAAAATGTAAAAGATGGCTACTGGAGGGTTGCATTAAATCCTAAGATATAAGTGCAGTGCTCTCAGATTCAAAGGCTCCTCACTGATAAAAACCAAAGCTACAAACTAACCTGGTGATATTGAATGATTATGCACTGGATATGGATTTTATGCACAAACCTTCCTGCACCAATTGATTACTCTAGACTACACTGAGAAGTGCTACTTTATGGAGAGTTTTGTCTTTGCGAAAAAAAAACTTGTGTAAGCATAAAGAATGGTGATCATGTAATATTTAAATACACTATAAAATTATGCAATTTTTACCTTTAATTTTGGGTAGAATAGATAAGGATATTTTTTATCATCCATTATCAAACAATCATCACCCTCTAGGCTTTTAATGTTTGAAGTTTTTCTTTGTTGACTACTGATAACTTCAGATTTTTTTGTAACTAATAAATCAAAATATTAATTCAACTTTTTAATGCAAAATGAATGTAAATAGCAGGAAAGGAGGTTAAAAAGGGGGATTGAAGATTATAACACAATGCTGCCATCACAATACTTCATGTGATGCCAATTACCATTATCATAGAGTTCATCTTTTAATTAACTTGAATGAAAACAACATTTTTTTAATATAAATAATTCTACTTATAAAATATAAAGCACAAATTTTATTTAATTAATATGAGAGAAAGCATATTATTTTTGTTTTTAATATATAAAATGTACAGATTAAGCACATTTATTGTTTGTTTCATTAAATTTTAAATTATGTAATTAAAAAAATTAGTTAAATGTTTCCTGACAATGTATTATATATATATTGTCACTGAACAAGAACCAACCCCACTCTTGCTTGGCTTTAATTTCCTGATGAACATATTGCAGGAAGGAACTATCAATTGGCATTCCCCAATGCAGTGTCATCCCACCTACAACAATATTTCTTGCTCATCAGAGGATGTAGCACCATAGAGACTGGAAGCATCTAAAAATTTGTGTTTTGTTTCCCAAACAGTGCCACTAAAGGTTCATATCACTACAATCTTAATTATCATGATCTGTTTATGCCAGACATAGCTCAGGAGGCATGAGATTCTTGTGAGCAAGATGCAATGAATGATAGTGATGCAAAATGGAATTGATCAACTTAAATTAATTTTTAATAACAACAATTTTATTAACAATAATTCGTTAGCAAGTCCTACTAATACAGTTCATATAATGAGAAGAAGCCTTGAAATGTTTCAGGTATGTTATCCAAGCAAAAACTCATTTTTTTATTCACACGATGAGAAGAAGTCTAAAAATATTTCCTGTAGGTTATCAGAGCAAAACCCATTTTTTAATTCACATGATGAGAAGAAGTCTAAAAATATTTTATGTAGGTTATCTGAGAAAAAACACCTTTTTTAGTTTACATGATGAGTAGAAGTCTAAAGATATTTCATGTAGGTTATACAAGAAAGAACCCATTGTCTTAGTTCACATGATAGAAAGAAGTCTAAAGACACATTCCAGGTAGATATACATATACAATTAATATGCAAAAATTAATAATTATATTTTGATGCTGATAGAAGCAGTTCAGATAGATATACATATACAATTAATAAGCAAATGTTTTTAACCATTTATTCCAGGTCTGTAGAAGCATTTTAAAAAGGTTCACACAATTTATAAATAAATGTTTTTGACTATTGATTTCAAGTCTATAGAAGCATTTAAAGTAGATGAACAAATAATATCAGTATTACAATTATTATTCCAGATATGTGAAAGCATTTCAGGTAGATATACAGATAATATCAGTATGTTATATTAATACATAAATGTTTGGAATCATTTATTCTGGGTCTGTAGAAACATTCTGAATAGATGTGCAGATAATTTCAGTAGTACAATTATTATTCCATGTATATGAACACATTTCAGGTAGATGTACAGATAATATCAGTATTGCAATTATTATTCTGGGTTTATGAAAGCATTTCAGGTAGGTATAAATATTATATTAATACATAAATGTTTGTAATCATTTATTTTGGGTCTGTAGAAACATTTTGAGTAGATGTGCAGATAATATCAGTAGTACAATTATTATTCCAGGTTTGTGAAAGTATTTCAGGTAGATGTATACACATACATGTTGTTATTTTATTAATATATATATATATATATATATATATTGTGCATAAGTGAAACTTCACTTGGCTCCAACAGGTGTAAGAGTTTATCTTAGTTTAACTTTTTGTTAGAAATTTTTTGATTTTTAAAAAATAATAATGATAAAAATGGAAGTTAACATAGTTAATGGATAAAATAGGATAATATTATGTGGTATTGTAATAGTTATTAATTGTTTATAGGATCATGTTTAAATATTTTAATAATAATATGTAGTAATTAGCTTAATGAGAGGTGTAAAATAGTAAGTTTACTTAAAGGAAATAGAAATAGTTGTGAATTGATAAATAATATTAAATGTATTTTGAAGTAACTATTGTTTAATTAATTTTTAGTGCCTAAATTATAATAATTAAATATTGTAAATAAATTGGAATAAGTAATATTAAATTAGTTTAAAAATAATCTGTAAAATTTATTTAAAACAGTATAGTAATATTTAAAAAGTATAATTTAGATTAGCAATTAAATTATAAAGTTGTTTTTAATTTAATATTCAGTAATATTTTTATTTTGTAGTTAAAAATAACTTCTAGGTAATTAATGTGAGTTCATGTTTATAGGTCAACCATGTGTGGGAATATATGTGCATACATGTGAACATGGGAATAAATAATAATTTAATTCCAGTAGTAATTAAAAACAAATGAATGAATAAAATTATTAAAATTATATATTTTAAAGTGGATAAATAAAACTAACTTTAATTTTTATATTTATTACTATTTTATTTTATATAATATTATTTAAAAATATTACATAATAAAAGTTAATAATAAACTTTTGACTTTGCAGCTGTTAAGTCATGTGATTTTTTGTATAATTATATCAGTTACATCAGTAAATCGATTTTACAGCTGATCTGTCAAAAAATGTTAAAGTTTAATAAAAAATAATTTCATTGGTTTTATGAAAGTTGACATATAAAAGAAGGAGGTATGAAATTATCAGATATAAATAGGTGTGTTGAAGGGTCAGGAGTTGGTTATCAATGCATGGTTCAATCCATAACTTATCTTTTCTTTAATAAAAAAAAGTTGTAATTTTCTTTAAAACTATATTATTTTGTTTAAAAAGTAAAGTATGTTTTTACAACAATTATGTTAAATTGTCTTACAGTTATGAAAGGCTAAGGAGAAGTTAATTATTTTCTGATATTCAACTTTCAATTTGAATAGGAAACTATAGTAATAAAAAAATGTTTAGAGGAAATGTCACCTCTCTCATCTTATTCACATATTATTTATTTTTATTTATTTATTGGAAAGTGAAATTAAAATACAAACCATTAATTAATTATATGGCTAAACACTCTGTTGTGCTGAACTATATTATCTGGAGAATACTCAGTGTTTATATAATTAAATTAAAATATACATGCAAGGAAAGATTGAACGACATTTATATTTTAAATTCATAATAATGAAGAATGCATCAGTTTCCTCATAATTTAGAATTGACTTTAAATTTGATAATTCATTATTGAAAGCTGATATCTACATTTAAATATGCTCTTACCAGAATAATGCTTATTTCTAAAAATAAATTTAGAAAAGAAAATATACTACATTAAGTTCAAGAAGAATGAACTTTATTTGCTAACCGTTTTGTACTTTTCCTAGTGTCCAACTTTAAAATTTATTGAATATGAGATAGTAATTATCTAATTCTGGAAAGTATTGGACAAAATATTTTGAGGATGAATTTACAAAAATGATAATGAACTAAAAGTTATTACTTATGTCTTAACCTGGAATCGAAATAATTTATTTTCGCTAAATGCAGACAGATGAAAATATGTATTTTAAAATAATACTCATTCTATGCTCAGCAGTAAAATAGGAAATTATTTTGAAACAAAACTTTAAAATAAACTACAATTGTTAATAATGAACTTGTATTTGTTAAATACATAATAAATTGTTATATTTGCCATTACTTATGAATAACTTTGTGACAGTCCTAGTTCATAAACCGAGGAACATTTTTAATTATAAAAGAAGTCTACTCTTGTATTTAAAAGAGTACAGGAAATTTGTTTGAAAAACACATCTTGAAATATTATATAAAAATAATTTTAAAAAAAAAGAGCTGTATTTTAAAAAAAATGTGTTTGCCTAAAAGAGAGTAATGAAGTGAAATAAAGCTATATATTATAATGTGTTTGAACCCGTACTCAGCTAAAGAATTTATTTTTCCAATGCCGGCCTATTTTTATTATTTTAATATTTAGAATTGTCTTTAAGGAAAGAAAGTGAAAATATTTTTAAAGAACTATTGAACGTTTTCATTTTGGAAATCATTGCCATGTTTATAGATATTTTGACTGAAACTTCGAATACGGATAGATAAATTAACCTTAATAAATTATCTACATATCTTTAATGGAAAAAACATTATGGAGCTGAACTATAAACTTGAGTTACTGTATTATTATTTTTATTATCTGTTTTATTGGTTTTTTTAAAAAAAAGAAACCATAAAAATATTTATGTAATGAAAATTTGTTTATAAACTTCTCATAAATTATATAATATCAATAATTATGTGCTTATAACACTTGTTAAAGAAGTTATATATATTATTAAATTTATTTAAAGCTTAGCGCTTTCAAAGCTCTAATGGCTTCATAATCATAGCTGTATGTGGTTGATAGTGATGAGGGGGAATATTCAAATTTATGTTAATTAGATGTCTCAGTATTTTATTTAAAATATTGTTTGAATTCTGTGTAACACTATTTGCATAAATATTACACTTTATAAACATCACACTATATAAAATAATTGATTTATTTACATAAATATATCAGGTAAAATATGGTTATAATTTTAAAGCATAATGGGTTTATTAGAATGAGCAAGTATTTTGCCTTTCTCATGTAAATTTTATTTCATTTATTAAGCATTTCACAAATTAGTTTTTATTTGATAATTTCATTTACAGAGAATTAAATATCACAGTCTTAGCATATTATATGTAGGATGTTTCACTCAGTTTTATTTTAAACCAACCAAAGAAGTTTATCAGAGAGTTTCTATTCATTTGTTTTATGAATGCTATATTAATAATAACTACAAATATTTTTATATGCATTGAGAAATAAATATTCTCGCATTTAATTTGCAATCTTTTAAAAGTTCACTAGTCACTATATTTTAGTATTGAATATTTTATTATGTGTGCATTGTGCCTTGCCTAGAATTTTATATGCATTTAATTTTAAAGTATTTTTTATAGTAGTCATTTTGACACAGTTTTGCTTTGTTGGTTCTTACATTGAATATACATTTTTGTATTTTTAAACTTCTTAGGAATAATTTAGTTAATTCAGGTAAAGTCTATATCTTGTCATTAGTTAGTATTTGTTAGCCTCATAGAATTAGGCTTAGTTAATAATTTTGAATATGCTTAATGGAGTAGACAAGGCCCTTCATCCTTATTGTATTGTATTTCCATGAATTGATATTGCTTGTGCCCATAGAGGGTTATTGTATTGTATTTTTTAGTGATGATCACATTTACAAGCATTAGAATCCCATGAGAGAGGATCATGCTTTCCTGGTGTGTCTTTTCTGTTCCCAGATGTGCTGTAGACAATATCTAGGCATCTTAGTTTCTGCCTGAAAGTTAGGTATTTTTGAAAGCCACCACATTCTTTTCCAGCTCTGAGGAGCCTATATGTTCTTATATTTTAGCCTATTATTCATGATGACTTGATGCTAGTTTCACCACAGTAGATGATTTTGCATTTGTTTTAGATTTGTGATGACAAGATATGTTTGTTAGAGGAACTTTGTTTCTTCAGGTAGTGATAGCTATTTTTAATGCTTATGGGTATATCAATGTTTGAATTGTGTTGATATGATAGTTTTATCATCAACAAGCCAAACAACAATAAGTTCTATTTATTTTTAAGTATGTTAAATTATGCATATGGTATTAGTGGCAACTCACACATACTAATTTGAATATTTTCATCCAGAGTTTCACCACTGTATTTGTAAGTCTGTTACATCTTTAATTTAAAAAAAAAAAACATTGAGGGTAATAGTTTTATGTGGACTAAATTTATTTAAAAGTGTATAGATGACCTCTGATGAGTGAATGCCCCATGTATCTAAATTAGTTTAATTTTAAAATTAGCTTAGTCTGATTTAAATATATCACTAGCTATAATATTAGTTATGTCAGTATAACTAGTGGTAGTTTTTCGAATATATGCTGAATATGCTTTTCCAGCTTAGCGTTTGTTAAGCTTAGGGTTTTAAATACAAATCTAGTTGTGTGTTATTCTGATTGCTAGATAACACAATACTTTTATGAATTATGCCAATGAAAAGTAAAATTGTGCTTATTAAATTCAGATATTGCAATTAAAGTATAAAGATTTTGAAATATCTAATTGTTTAAAAGAGATTAAAATTTATTTATTGAATAGCCTTTACCTGCTAATATGTGAAATTCTTATTTTATTAGTTTATTTGTTAGAATAAATCATTTGAAAAAAGTTTATTAGGGATACTTAATATCAGTAACTAGAGAAGTTGTGTATTATTGTAAACCAAGTAAAGTTTTAAAAAGTCAAAATACTTGTAATAGATTCCAGTGCTATATTGGCAATGCCTGTAATCCATTTGAATTGTGAATATTTACCAAATTATTATTATTTCAAAAGTTTTGTTTCTGTTTGTTTTGCTTTTATATGAAAATATTATTGTCTTGGATTCCAAGTTCACAAAATCTTGAATTTCCAAAGTTTATTAAATTTTCAATTCAAAAGTTCACAAATATATCATAAAGTTTATTAAATATTTTGATACTGGTTTTAAAATATAAAGCCATGCTAAATTAAGTGATTCTCAGATTGAATCACCATAACAGATAATTACATTATATCAGATACTTAGTTAAATGCTTATTTAAAGGTTTATTTTTAAAATTATCAGTAAATCTTCTTGGGTTGAAGATTATGCAATGAGATAAAGAATATAAGTGCTTCAGAGTTATATTTATTATTTACTATTATTTTTAAAAGCTGCACATTATCTTATATTAACTGCACATTGTCTATCATGATCTTAAATCTTATATGTCTTAGGAATTATAATCCATCTGCATTTGAGGTCTTGAGTAGGTTGTCTGTGAGTATGGGAAAAGGCATAAAAAGTACTCTTGCCCTTTTCCTTGCTCGAGTAATGTCTTGGGTAATAGGCCATTATTAGTTTAAATTTAAATTGATTTATTAAATTATTAAATTAATAATTGTTTGTCTATTGTTGCATGTTTGAACAATAAGGTAGCTATTTTATGGTAGGCCAAGATATCATTCACTTATTCATTTATTTTAGCAATTCTTTAGTAGGCAACTTAACTTAAACTTTTATTTTTGCACAAGAGTTTTAGTTTTAGAATCCCTGAGATTGTTTGCTCTTGTTGCCTTGTTAGACATAATTTAGTAAGATAATCTTTTCCAATCAAAATATCATTTATTTTTATTCAGAGTGTGTGATCTAATGGTAGGCTGATTCTAATAACAATTAATGATTTTAGAATTATCTTTTGCATCATTTAGTGGTAGATTATTAATTGCCATAATAGTTATATCTGCCTTAGTATTGGATTTGGTCTCTATCCGATTATACATCTCTGGATCATCATTTATTTTCTTAAATTTATTGTAACCCCACTGAGCTGAGTCATCAAGAGACTCTCTACTAAATATAATTTCTATTTCATCTTTCTCTCTCCATCATCATCATCATTTCTCATTTCTTTCTCTTCATCATCATCTCACTTTTCTCATCTTCATCACCATCTTTTCCTCTCCTCATTCTCCACTTTTATCTCTCCTCATTTCTCATCTTCATCACCTTATTTCTCTCTCCTCTTTTCATAATTTCATTTCTCAACTCTATCTTCATTTCTTTCTCATTTTTAGTTTCTCTCTCTTTTAATTCTCATCTCTTCCTCCCTTCATCATTCTAGTTTCTCTCTCTCCGTCATCTTCATGTTCACTCATCTCACTTTTCTCCTCATTCATCATCATTCTCTCTCTTCATTTCTATTCCTTCATTTCTCTCATTTTCATCACCATCTCTCTTTCTGTCTCTCCATTTTTTCTCCTTCCTTTTCTTTTCTCTTCTTTTTTTCTTTTCTTCTTTACCCCTCCTTCTCTTCTTGTTATTGGTTACAATATAACACACACAAAAGCATTTATGATTCATATAGCATCTTATTACTTTTAAGAATCATTACAGGTGGTAAACAGGTAACATCAGCAATTCCATGTTTGTGGAGTATTTATAATCCAATCCAGTATAGATGTATATTTATACACATACATTTTGTTACTTTATTAAGATATAGCTAACATGCATATAAGTATTTATGATTCATATAGCATTTTATTACTTTTACCATATCTTTGATTGACATTTCCATTTAGCTGGTTTATTTGAAATAATTATTACAATTATTATTAGTACTTCTATTATTTGAACATATCTTAAATTTTATGAAATAATTGGCATTTATGTGTGTGTGTATTTTTAATTAAATAATAATGATTTTCATTTCTTGTTTTCATTTTTAAATAAAGATATAAAAACCATGTCAACTTTTGACTGAAGTTAATGAATGATTGTGAAAACTTTTTTAAGACTAAAATTATAACATTTTCTCTCATTTGTTTTATAAAAATTAATAGCTATAATTTTAATTCATATTTTATTATAATTGAATCATTTCTAATTGCTTACCTCTAAATTTCATGTCTTTGTTACTGCATTATTAAATAACTGGGGGTCTGTCTTGAACAGCACATTAAAACTTCTAGGCAAGGTTTGGAGTTCACATGTTTTGCAGTTGGTGAGAGGACAATCGGTCTCTAGCCGAAGATCATATTAAGATGATTTTTCATTAAGTTGTTTGATGGTTGCATTAAGTCACTTTTTTAGTAGTCTTGTAGCTAAATCTTGTATCTCTGAATCAATTAACTATAATAATAATAAACTTCTACTGATTTTCCAGACTACTTATATATTTTTTCTCTATCAGAATGGATTCATCTGATGTGCATCCTGAATCCATTGTTTTTTGGTGTGTTTTCATCCATGTTTATGCCATTAATCTTACCCCCCCTTCCAGTTTATTGACTATTCTATTTTGGCAGGATCAGACTGTTTTGACTTATCTCGCTAAGTGTTTTCAAATTTTTAATTAAATATTTTCTCATGGTGAAGAAACACTTTTAATTATTGTTAAATTACTACCATTCTGCCTTACAAATTATTCTTCTGAAATATAGAATAAGCTGAAAGCAGTAAAGAGATTTTTATTTAAATGATTTTTAACTTTGAATTTATTAATTTTAATAAAAATTTATACTTTCTTTAATTGCAAACATAAATGTATTTGCTTTTTTTTTTATTTTAAAAAGTTTGATTTTCTCCTAATTGGACCAAAGCATTATTTTTAATTGCGGTCAAATTGCATTATTTTTTCCTCTTCTTTAAAATATTTAGTATAATTAGTCTTTTTTTTATTTTTGACATATTGCTAGTCTGATTTAAATTTAACCTATGTCATTTTAATTTGGAAGGGAAAGATCTTTTTAAATATATACCTGAAACCGTGTATCTGTTTCAATATATATATATTGTAACAAAATAAAAAATAATAATAAAGAAATAATCCTCTTTATTGTCATTAAAGTTACAGCACTATTTATAACTTTATAAAAATGAGGATATACTCTTCTTTTAATGCACCACAGATTTGGAAATCATTTGTGATAAATCAAATATGATAAAATCATAATATAGTGATTTTTTTTTAATTTTTCCCTGCTAATTATGGCTTGTTTATAATAGAATAAATATATGTGTATGGTAATCTCTGTTATATTCTGAATCATCTAGGTAGCATTTGTAAGAAATCAAAAATGTGCAATGGATGAATAGCCCTAATATCACCAGAATAAAATATATAGTTCAGTCTTTGGTCATCTATTTTACAGAATGAATATGATTCCTGAAGTTGAACATCATTTATAACTGAACAAAATGTAATTCAAATAAAAATAATATTAATTTTAAAATACCCTGTGAATAATAATATCATTTGTAACAGAATCAATATGATATACTAAACTAAATGAATACCAATTAATGACTAATCATTCAGTATTTAATACAATTCTTTATTCCATCACCTATCTGTCTGTCAACTGCACTAAAACAAAACACTGATGACTTTCTTTATTATAGCATCATAGATCCATATAGCATTTAGAATAAATAGAAAATAAACAAGATCATCACATCAGATATACTAAATATAAACCTTACTTAAAATAGATTAAACTAAAGCAGTCAAATTGAATATCACTGACTCAAAACAATGATATATTCTTAAAATATATTTCACTTATAATCAAATGAAACCAATAATCAATCATTCAACAAGTAAGGTCTAAATATCCAACTAATCAAACATTGCTTACAAAAAAATACAAACTTATACTAACATTAAATGATATTCATATCTAAATAAAATAATTTATTAATGATTAGGATAACAGCTTTAGTATGTCTTATAACTTTACAATGTTCCATAGATATATGACCCAATAATTAATTTTAAATCTTGGTTTCATAATATAATAAATCATAAATTATCCTAAGTAACCTATGCTATATTTTTATTTTGACTTTATGTTTGCCATTTAGGCTAGTTATAATAAAAGAAAATGCTTAATAATGATGTAATATCAACGAACCTATTAGATAATCTCAAATCTATAATATCCAATCATACCAGTTTATAAAAGAAACAGTAAATTTTGATTGGATATTTGCTTAAGTATAATTAACTGATCATATCAATTTGTTTGGAATTTACTGTAATTAAATTATTAAAAATGTACATTTTAATCATCAAAACATATAAAAAGAATTATTAACATTTATTAGAATCTAAGTATAAATATTAAAATTAAATATTTAAACTAGATTTACAATCCACATCAATTAATTTAAATATAATTAAAGCAAATCATTCTGAATTATAACTGAACACAATATATTACTATCAGCTTTATGATTGAATAAGATTAAGATCTTAATGATTAATCATGAATTTAATACAGTAATTATCTAAAAAATATAATTTAGATAAAACACAATTATTCAATTATGACTATTACATAAAGTTTATATCTAGTCAGACAATAACTACAGAATTCAATAATATATATAACCATACTCAGCTATTAATACTGGAATTTGATATCTGGATTATGGAATATTGTTATTTCAAATAAATTTTTACAATATAGACTGTTTATCTGTTCTCACTTAAATATTATCAAGGTATAAATTCATTTGCACAACTGGACAATAAACAAACAAGTTTATATGAGTTACATTAAATTCAAATTTATTAATAAATAGATATCATTTACATGAATAAAGAATATGTATATATAATGAATAGATTGTAAACAATCAATATACACATACAATCTAATTGAATAGACAATAAGTCATTAATTGGCATTAATTTGATATTTATATATCTCCAGTTATTTAATAATAAATTCTAAATATATATATATGTATCATAAATATGTTGCAAGACATTCCTACTTTCTAAAATGTAAGAGTTCAAAATATATATTCTTTTAGACTTCATATAAAATATAATTAGTCAAAAAATGTATATAGATAAAAATGAATCTACTTATTGATTAATACTCATTAAAGAGAACAAAATAAATAGTTATTGTGATATAATCTTTTATACTTCTAATATATGGATATATCTGAAGTTAATTTGTAAAATCAATCAATAAATAAAAAATGAATTTTTTGAAATATTAAAATAACAATTAAGATACCACAAGATATGAGTTTAAACTTAAGAAAAACATATCTCTTTTACATTTTGGTGTATAAATAAATCACTAATTAATTTAAAACTATATATTATTTGTCAATAAATAATTTTACATTTTAAATGGAAATAGACAAAAATATATATTTCTCAATATTAATGACAAATATAAACAAGCAAGCTGAATAAGTCTTTACATACTGCATTTTCAGTATTGCATCACAATTCTAGTGTCTATATTTCCAACTGCATAACCAATAGTATGTCTTTAATCCAGAGAAGATATAATGAATGCATGAGAACTTTAAATTCAAAATACATTTTGCCATTTCCAATATTTCTTTTTTTATATATAAATTCAAATTTATCCTTCAAATAACAATTTTTGATTCACGTGATATTGAACACATAAGCACTATTTTATATTTGTGATAATATGAAGAGACATTCTTTAGTGTGCAAGTATTATTTAAAATCAAAATGAATGAATGAATGCAAGTTTTTCCTATGGTGATAAAACAAGAATTAATCTGATTCACATCTCAAAATTTTGATCAATTGGTCTGATTAAATTACACAAGCATGAAAATATGATTCTTGGACATCTTCTGATGTTTGTATTTTATTTTTAAACTATAAGTGGAATTTATTTTTAAAGAATGAAATGTATGATAGTTTACATAATGAAGCATTTTTTTGATGATTTTTCTTTATATAATAAATATGTCATTTTTCATCAAATTCCATCAATAATCTGTTTTAGTCAATGGGCAGGCTATGCAAATTTTTACTCCTTCACTTTATTTTGATAATTATATACTTTTAAGGTAAATAAATAAAAATCATGAAAAGAAATGTATATGTGTGTCCATTTAGATCAAAAATAATAAAGAAAAGCTTTTTTTTTTGTTCAATTTTTTCAGTCCTATTTATAAAACTTTCTTATTGACATCAGAGTAACCATAGTAATTATTTATATTCACTCATTTAAAAAATTTCTGGTATTGTTTATCTAATAAAATTGTATTATTCAACTAATAAAATAGTTATTTTAAAAATATTATATAAAAAAATTATATTTTACAATACCAGTACTATTTTTCATTTCAACAATAAATAAACAATTTGCACTTTCTTTTCAATATATTAAACTAGAAATATATTATATATCTTTTAGTATAATATTAAACAAATATAAAGGATAAATATATTTTAAATATTAAACATTTATTTGTACTGATTATTATTTATAATTTACCATCATGAATGCCTTAACAAGAACGAAACATATAACAAAAAATAATAATAATTTCATCCAAACCATATACTATATTCTTCATATATTTATTTTTATTTTTAAAAATGAATAAAGTCAATTTATAATTTTATAAAACAATTGATAACAAACAATTTTATATTAATATTATTGTTGCCATAGCAACTTCATAATTTAATATATCCATTATCCAAACATCAAATAAAAAAGAAAAACAAATTATGACTGGTATCTTGCAACATACTGAAATATATCTCCAGTTTCAGTAGGCACAACATATATATATAATTAGCAATAAGATTTTATATGACTCAACACAATATGGAGATATGTATAATAAGAAAAAGAAATTCAAATAAAATACATGAGTGAGAAAACACACATATCAATGACATCATTAAAGAATTAAGAGTTTGAACAGGTGATGGTGGACATGATAATAAATGGACAGTTAACATTTTAAATCTAGTCACAAAAGATTTAAAAGACCTAGAAAAAGACCACATATGAAATAGGTGGTATTGAAGAAAACAAACACATATCAATGACATCATTAAAGAATTAAGCATTTGAAATGGAGCTGGTGGACATATTGCTAGAACAGATGATAATAGATAGATGGTTGAAGTTTTAAATTCAGTCACAAAAGATTGTAAAAGACCTATAAAAAACCACATATTAAATGGGTGGTTGAAATAAAGAAGTTTGCTGTTGTATTGTGGAGTAGAAAAGCTGGGATTTACAGTTACTATTTTAGCTTGGATGGATCTTCATTCTGTAATAGATCAGTTTGGAAATAATGATGAGGTGCCAACAGGGTTTGTATATAAATCACAATAAATCTGTGGTTAAATGGATGATTGTTGATATTTTATTAGTTTATTTAAACATTGCCTGCAATGATGTGATTTATGTGTATGTTTGAATTCACTATGAGATATATATATAAAATACATATTTTGCGGGTTCATCCGTGTTAAAAAACTTTTAATATTAATATACTGAGGTTTCGACTTGCTCTGTGGATGGCTTGTGTGACCAAGTCGAAACGTCTGTATATTAATATTAAAAGTTTTTTAACACGGATGAACCCGCAAAATATGTATTTTATATATTTAACCTGTGCAAATCTTCGTTTTAACATATATATATCTTGTACTGGGTACACCTATATCCCGATCTAACTTTTGATGTACATATCAAGAATGAAGTGATTGTACCACTTCAGGGTGAGATCTCAATAATAATTTTAATAGAAATATGAATTCTATAAGTTCATTTATATTAATACATTATTAATTAGGCAATATATTGAACCATGGTTGATTATTCCATTACCATGCCAACAGATGACAAAAGGTTAATCATTGTATACCTTAAAAAGACCGTGAATAATTCACATCTTTATGTGCCACTCCCAGAAAGAGAAAATCCCTGACTGGAAGGATATACAATCTTTACTCATTACATAACATATACCAACTTTCTAAGGCCCAATAAAGTCATATCCCATTATGCTATGCTCAGTCCTCTTTTAACTCAGGTTATATAAAAAAAAATTTTAAAGCTGCTCTCGGAAATATATTTACTTTATTATACTTTTCGGAAATGAAAGAAAATAAATATAACACTCAACAATAAAATAAGTTATAAAACATTTATTACACATATTATGGAACATTTCTTAAACCCATTATCCTTCTACCAATTGCACAAATAAAAGAAGATTTTTTTAATCTGTTTTCCCTTAATTCATAAAAAGGTTTGGATGAAGTGGTCTGAGTTCTATACCTACACGTATATATTAGGCAATATAAAAAGTAATATGAAATCATTAAATATTCGGTCATACATATATGCTCATTTCTGCTTTCATTCCACAGTTTAATAGTGTTTTAAAATTGTGTATTAACATACACTTAAACATGCAAAGAAACAAAGTAAAACCATCATTTTATGCACTTTGTCTTGCCTTAATTTATATGCATTTGACTGGTTTGAACATAAATATGATGTAATGTAAGATGCATATACTCATCTTATAGTTTACATACACTTTAAAATAAATGTGGAAGAATGACTAACTTAAAGAATCCTGCACTTAGAAGATAAATGACTTAACATACATGCAGTACTAAAATATAAATTAGATCTCTGGCATAAGAAAATAATATTAAAAGATTAAAACAAATTTTATCCTCTAGAACTGTGAGACTTCATCGAGACTTGGGGTCTCTGAATGTGCTAAACCCATCTGTTTACTAGGGTGGCAAGAACTTATTTCTTTTAACTACTTTAGTCTGGAGATCTTCATCATCAATATCTGCTGGACCTGGGTAGCTACATTTCAATGGCTGGACTGAGCTGGAAGGGTAAAAATGGTAGAAATGGTGTTCATCTTGAGTTTGTTAATTCTGTGGCAATCAGACAAACACTGCTATTTATTTTATTAGAAATGAATTCAGTAGAGACTCAGCTCTATACTCTTTCTTAACAGTTTATGTTCTTCTAAATTGCAGCCTGGATATGAGGTGAGCGCAGCATATAACAGAAAGCAACAGGAGCTATCACCATTCAATTATTAGGTCAGTACTCCATAGCAATGGTAGTCTGCATAAGTAACTTCTACATTAATTTGGAGTCAAAATATTTGCAATGACTAAAATATAAGGCTAGTTGATCTGCAAAGATCACACAATATCTTTTGGAAAGCTTAGATTGCTCTGAGAATTTTTCTGGTTCTATCTCTGAAAAATCAAAGACTATATCTGAGAGAACTTGGCATAATATCTCTGCAAGAACTCTAATATAACTCTCTCTCTCTAACTAATGTCTGGCATCCGGTGAACAGTGCATATAGCACCTCCATTACAAAGTCAATTTGGTTATCTTCCTTCAAATAATTGCCTTAAGCTTTTATCTTGGTGGCTGATTGATTTAAAATAATTCACGTAAGTTTCTTTTAAAGAATTTTATCTTTAATTAAATTTATATTTTTTTTCTACTTTAATTTTATTTGGGTTGACTCAGAATACTCTACTGGTAAACATCAGTTTCAAATTTGATTACAAATAAAAAACTTTTTACTTTTACATTACTAGGAATTAAAATTAAAAATAGCTATACAACAAATAAACAAGATTTTTTTATATCTGCACTGGCATCTGAATTCTTCGAACTCTTGTTTGTAAAAATAAGAATACAAGGGAGGATGACCATTAAATACATTAGTTTATTTTTATACTTGGTAAAACGATGGCCACCTTACTTTTCTTAATGCATTAATATAGAAAATCTGCTAATTTAAAAATAAAATAAAATATAGACGCATATTTACAATTACTTTTTAATTATTTCGTATACTGTATTTTTATTCATTCCTAACATGTTCCAACATGTAAACAACTTTTTACAAAAAAAAAAAAAGTGATATGAAATTATAAATGTAGGACGTTTACATTTATTAAAATAACAAAATAAAATGAACCAAAAATATTGTACGCATATGTAATATAACATTATGCGTCAATTTACAATTTGGTAGTTAATATTCTTGAGTGTGTGTCAGTAAGAAATATATACACAGACAACTTCATCCATTTTATACAGTTTATATCATAGCTAAATAAATTAACAACTGTAAATATATATATAACTGAGCTGTAGCTTCAATTACAGCTACATTGGGTGTGGTCACTCATAGACTGCCCGGCACAATATATATACTAACTAAAACAAAAGTGCATTCTCTTGACTAATAAAATGTTATTTTGAATTTATTTCTTATTTTTAGTGAAATGTTTTTTTTAAAAAAAAATGTAGTACGTTGATCTGCAAACATCATTCAGTGTCAATTGTTTATATTTTACTGCTATGTAAAATTTGCCAATCTAATTTTCTTCTGTTTAGCAGATCTGAAAGCTGTTGCTTGCTTTTAACTTAAAATTACGTAAAAGTTAAATCTTCACGGAAATACAATTATCAGCTTCTTACCTGAATTTTTTTTTTACCTGATTAACTTATGTTACTGATATTTATAATATACAGCTGTATTTTTAATTTATTTATATATAAGAGATTTTTTCATGGAAAGGAAAACTATTTGCATTTTTTATAAAGCAAAAAGTTAAAAAATTAATATTATTGTTGGATGTAAGCTACAAAGCAATTATGTTTTATTACGCGATAATATATGCACAGAGGATGTTTCAAATATATATATATATATAACTAAGGTAAACTATAGCTTAAAAATCATAAGGATATAATTTTTCTACATCAAATGTGAGGTTGTGAAATTTACCACACAACAATACTTTATTATAACAGGCAAAAACTCACTACACATATTGCCACACTGCAAGCTAGAGTAATCAATGGAAGGCTTATGCATAAAATCCCCATCTAGTGCCTACTGATCCAATATCCCCAGACTAGTTTTTGGCTTGTGGTCTTCGTCAGTGAGGAGCCTTGGATCTGAGAGCACTGCACCTAGATTTTAGGATCTAATGCAACCCTCCAGCAGCCATCTTTTATCTCTACTTAACTACAAAATTATGAGACTTAAATTGAAAACACTATAATATTTTCAACAATATTCATGATCAGACCAAGCTATGCAATGCATAACACAATCACATTTTTAGACTGTGGCCCACCTGAACTGCTAGATTCAAACCCTCACTATCCAATCACTTTATTTGTTTTGAAGTAAACCCTGGGTGCTGGCTAGTTACTAGAACTAATGTGTTTGGGCAGTGGGGCCATAATCCAGCATTCAAAATATCCCAAGACTAGCTCAATCTAAAGTAATACAATAACAATTATTTCTTTAACTAGTGGTAAAAGAATTGACTAACAAAATTAAGCTTCAAAATAATTTATTTAACTAAACATTATTATTCTACTTCTAATGATTTTATATATGAACTTATTTAAATGAACAAGGACTTGTCATAACTTCAGGCTCACACATATATAATAGCAATATAATATAACAAAGAATTAAATAATATTTGACATTTAAAATACATGAAATCAATATAACATATCCTAAAGCATTAACACACATGACATTTCAAAACATGCACATTAACAGTTCTTTATGCATGCTATAGAGTTCATTATTGTTTGACTCTGGGAGGCTTCAAACTATTGCAATGGCTACTTTAAATGGAAATAAGAAAATATTGTTACCTAGGATTTTAGAACGTGGATACTTCTTGCTGTTTGCTGCTTCAAATGAAAATATTTTAAACCGGTTAGATTTGAGGTTTTCTTGTGGAGATTTGATGCTTATTATTCCAAGGCATTTTCTTTAAGACAGTTAGATATTGACAGTGGATTTTCAGGTTGTTAGGCTGGCATTATTTTCGCAGGCAAGTTGGCTGTTTCATCGGAATCAGGCTAGAGCAAAGTTGTATGTTTCCGACAACAATTAACAATGCGTGATGGATTCTGGATACATACTAGGCTGATCTGATTAATTGACTGAACTGAACTGCAATCTGAACTGATTAATTAACTGAACTGAACTGTTATCTGAAATGGACTATTTATTAGGATGACCTGTTGTCATTTTGGTATCCTCCAGCTATATTTGTTTTGAAATTCCTTAGCTAAGCTTTTAATTAGATGTTTTCATTTGATAGCCATTGCAAATTTATTGTTGTTGATTTTTAATTAGTACCCATTGAAAATTCTATGTTTTACATTTTAACTCCTATATCATTTTTTAATATTTAACACGCACATGTTTATTTTACTATTCCTTATACTTACAATCATTCACAATTAACACACATATCTGCATTTCTTTAAATTATGTGACAAGATTTTTTTTTCTTTAAATTAAATGCAAAAAGATAATATAAATCTTTTATGTAAAAGATTTATATTTTAAACTGATATATTTGTAATTTTTTCTCCTTCCAATTAATTACTTGTACTTTTATTTCAAACTACTAATAATAGAAAAAAAAAAACTTTTTAGACTTTTATTCTTAATGTTGTAACTTATATAAATGACTTTTTAAACTTTTAACCCTTTCTTTAAAGGAGAGGTTTTTATTTCAATCATTTTTAGACAAAATTATTATATGTACCAATATGATATTGGTACAATGTATATATATACTGTAACCCCCTTCTCATCACTGATCCTACACATTATATGAACAAATGCCCAGGGTACCAATTCTATTAATGAGTAGAATAAATTAACAACTTTATTTTGCTTTGAATTAGTATTAAGACTCTTCTACGTATGCCCGACTTACAGTTTAGCTCAGTGGAGGGTTATAGAAAGTTAAGAATATATAGAATATAAATAAATGAAGTAAGAAATACTATTGATCATTAAAATAAGTTATATGCCTCACTTGTCAATCAACCAAATGATAGTTATTCAAACTATAATTTACATTTGATCTTTTCCATCACCTAAATACACTCTCATATTAGCTACAATATACTTTAAAAGAAAAACATGATATTAAATAACTCCATTATCTAGCATGTCTTAATCTAAATAGCTAAATTAATATTAATTTGCAATTATGAAATCAGATCTCAGGGAATCTTTAATACAATTTGATTAAAGGAATTCTATTATACAATAACTTATAACTATTACGATAAAAAAATAATGGAATGAGTTGAATGATGTTTCACTGGACTAGCAATTAGATAATGAAGGAGACAGGGTACCTTTTAATCTCACATCATTGTCTAAATAATAAACTGAGTATACAACCTTCTTCATAAGTTTACCAAACGGTAAAGTATTTCATATAATGTTTGAGTCAAGAAAACAATATTATCAGATTTCAGTATGTTCATTATCAAATTTATAAAGTAATGCATTTATGTTGTAATAGATATGTGAAATGTGGAAACTAGAATACGAATGTATATAAGAATAACTTGAGACAAAGTTTTAAATAAATAAATAAAGCATTTATTTACATTTTGCAATTAAAATAAATATAATTGGGTCACATTGGGACTGTTTGTCCTAATTCCTAAATTTACAAATACATTTGCCTATCTGGATCTGATATCTCTTTTATTACACACTTTATCATTTATTGATTAGATGGTAATCATCTGAAATACAGGCATGGCTGCTTGGGGCATTGATGCTATACAAAAATAATTCAAATATAATGTTACCGGGCGGCTGCAACTTTTTTTTTTATAGAACATGTTTGTTTGTTTTTTTTTTGGATTAAACAAATTTTTTATTTCATTTATAATATGATTTTTTTTTTATTAAACAAATTTTTATATTCATTTTCATTGTTTTTTTTTTAACCTGACATTTTTCTTTATCCAACAAATTTTGGTAATTTAATTTTGTGTTTATTTTTCTGAATTTTAAAACTTTGGACTGTTTCACAATGAAAAAACTTGTTTTAACCCTGCTGAAAAAATATAATGGTATAATTATTAGGGACTTGTTTCGACTTTGTTCTACCTTTTTTTGGTTGACTAAATTGTTTTTCTTCTTATTATTAAATTAAAAGTAACTTTTGTGTTGTTGGGGGTTCAAAAATTGTTTTGAAATCCCCACCCCCACCCTCGGATCAATAATTGTAACATAAAGTCAATAATTTTACTTTTTTTAAACAACTTTTTACTTTTATTTATATTTCATTTGAATTAGCCTTTTTTTTTTTTTGGCTTCTGCAATAAACAGCTTCTTTGGGGACTTAGGTACTGTTATTATTAACAAAAAGTAAACAAAAATAGTCATTTATTTGAACCCAACTTATTTTAACCCTGCTGAAAAAATATAATGCAATTCTTTGGGTATTATTTTGAATTTATTCACCCTTTTTTTTTGTTTGACCAAATTGTTTTTCTTCTTATTAAATCAAAACTAACTTTTGTGTTTTTGGGCGTAAAAAATTGTTTTCAAACCACCCCCACACTTGAAAAAATAATTGAAACAAAAAGTCAATAGTTTTTTTTTTTTCTCAACAACTTTTTCTCACTTTTTACTTATATTTATATTTCATTTGAATTACCTTTTTTTTACCTTCTACAATAAACTGCTTTTTTTTTGGGGGGGGGGGGCTTTCATACTTTTTGATTATTAACAAAAAGTCAACAAAAATAGTCATTTATTTTAACCCCACTGCAAAAAAGATCATCCAAATACTTGTCAATTTCTAATGAAATGAAAAAAAAAAGTACACAAACTTTGGACTTTTTGAACTTATTTATTATTTTATTGCTGTAATAAAAAGTCTGGTATTTGGGTGCACCTTATGTGCCTGAAAAAAGGACACAGTCTCACACACTTTCTGCACTCAGCAATTCTGAAAAGTTGAAAAATTGCACATTTTTCTTAGACCTTTTATTGGTCTTGTACATTTTCCACGCTGAAACGTGACTTAGCGTGTAAGCTTTGTCGAAGCATATTCGAACATACACTTTGCCAATTTTTTACATATGAACATTTTTTTACGGAAGAGTGGGGACCATATGAGAATTATTATTAATTAACAGCATTATTTAAATATAAATAACATTACTTTATTATGGAGATTTGAAAAGTTTTACTGACTTGAAATTAAACACTCTTAAGCGATACGGTAATCAGTTATGAATAGAACAAATACACGTAAATAGTTTTGAAGCACAAAACAGGCCATAATATTTTTGCGCAATGTCATGTAAAACAGCCTGCCTAAATGGTTTAATACAATGTTAAAAGTTGTATTATCCATAAGGCTGGCTGCAGAAATAGCATTTTTATGTGTTTTGACACATAAACAATACCATCAGGCGATTGTGCCCAGATTTCCGATGACTACCAATTAGTCATTTCTAAGACATGAATAAACAAATAAAATAATTCCCTCACATTTTAACTTTGAATATATTTAGGTTGTTAATTAACTTTAACATCTTTTATTAGCAAACAACACCAGATAAATAAATATCTTATTATGGGCACAAATATACAAGTTGAAGAGATCACACTCTCATTTATTGGGATAAAACAAATTAATAACTTTGGCTGTCAAGAGAGTAACCTTAAATAAGTCCATCAAATAATCCTTTTAAACAGCTATACTTTTCACACATTCAAAATAAAAAATAATCATTCCAATGATTTGATGATTTAAAGCTTGCGGTAAATCAATATGATATAATCCAAAATATTTAATTCCTGATGTATAAATTTAATAGTACTTTACTCTCATATCTGCAAGGTTATTTGTATTATGTGTGTGCCACATCTTATGCTATAATTAAGACAAAATCAATACATTTACATCTTGTTGGCTTATGAGTTACTAAATAAGTGTCATACTACAGATAATGCCATAAAGCAACCAATGAATATAACACTATTCTGCTTTAAATAATCATAAAGAATTTAGTCCTACCATTTATTTAACCACCAACTACATTACATATAGCTATGACCCTATGATAAAAGATATATTAAAAAAAAACAAATTAAGTGCATGAGGAATAAACAAGCTTCTTGGCTGATAAAACTAATGACAAACAATGACTCCCCACCTAACTTTGAGATATACTATTGGTGTGGAACTCAGTCTCACCACCAGAATAAATGGGAAATACACTGCCTAACTTCAGAAAATATCATTTTTATAATGCATAAATACATAATCTGGAAATATACTTCACTCATGGCAAATACTTAGATAGATTAAGGGAGAGAGTTCTCAATCCCAATCAACATCGAACATATCACTAATAACTTTTTTTTTCACAGCTACTTAATACTTTTCATTCTATACATTGGAAAATAAACTCATGCATAGATAGGTCTCTAATTCTTTCAATTCTTTTAGCATACAACATTATCTGAAAATAACGGACAGAAACAGTTATAAAACTGAATATTTACTAATTATATATGAAATAGACTGCATAAGACACACACACATATATATGAATAAGAATGTGTAAATAATTTCAAATATATAGTACACAAATGCTACAGCAAAATAAATGGTAAACTGAAAATAAAAACTTTTAGTTTATGACAAACTATTAGCTGTTTTAAAATTTTAAATGACAATAATTATTATCAATGAGGTTTTACCATTTCTGACATTTGTCTTTCATACATTTGCTACTGTCTAAGTGCTCACTTTGAAACATTTAATATAAAAATATCTTTCTTTAATAAAACACACAAAAATGTATATATAACTTACATAAGAAATTATATTTAAATAATGATCATTTATTGGTGTATTGCAACTTGCAATACGCTATCCATGATGTTCTTGAACTCAAAAAAATAGCATAAATTAAATAGGCAAATAAATAGATAATAAACCTATCTATCTGCCTATGATATACCAATAACAAACAAAAAAAAAGTTATTCTTTAACTTTGAAAAAAAATTCACTTGAAGTTTTTTTTAAACATAAAGTCTCCTGAATGATGCAAAGATGATGATGATGATTTTAGATGAGAATGAGTTAGTAAAACATGAAGACAAATTCTTATAAGATAAACATTCACAATTTTAGATTTAATTAAGCAATCTCAAATGTTCTTAGCAATAGCTAATTGAACTCACTAATATGACATGCAAATATTAAAATTTTCATAACAATAGAGATAATAGATAAATAGTTTCAGCTATGTATTTATTTGGTATTGACCATTTAATTAATTCTGGATATTTTTAACTAATTAACTTTAGCAGGCCTCCAAAGAGAACATTAGCTTCCCATAAACTTCACAAGTTAGCACGAATACAATTATTTTGTTCCATGGCTAATCATTCACGAAAAATCTGCAATTCCTTAGATAATAATATTTTTCTTTTATAATATGTCCACTTACTGAGGAGACCAAAAATATATACTATTAATATCCTTCTACTTGACTTAAATCAGGTACACATTAATGAATACTAATTATTGGTAAATTCTTTATAAGCCACATACTCACTTCTTTAATAGAATATTTTATAAACATGAATGATAAGCATAGTTACTATCATGTAATAGTTCAAAATATAGCTCAATAAATTATACATGCATCCTTTCATTTTAACTTAACATTTTATATAATTAGAAGAGAATTTAATCTTAGAGTCTATGATAGGTTTTGTTAAACAGTCCTGCATAAATTTTTTTAAAAGATTATAAAGTTCACACAAATTCATTTTCTCCTTAACAGTAGAAAACATAGGCAAATAAAGTAGATTTAGGTTATAAGCATATAAATACATTTCAATTGATAGTGTTAATTTAAAATTTAACTGAGTGGAGAATGAAGAAAATATACCTTGTAAAAAAATTAGCCTGACATCCTTTCTTAAAGCTGTCTGGTAGTTAGAATTCCCATACTGAATTTTATAAAACAATAATGTGTAAAAAAATTATACTTTGGAGTTTAACCAACTTGATTTCTGAAAGAGATTGGAAATAACCCTGTACATAGAAGAAATGGTGGAAGCAGAATAGATTTTATTACTATCACTTAAGTACATCTCCTTCCCATCAATCAAGAGGTCACCTTGTCCTCCAAAGGTTAGCTCCACCTTTCACGCTCAGATAATTAAAGAACAAATATTCAAGAAATTCTTTCTTTAAAAAAAATCATCTTGATTTTCTAAATTAAATCAAACCAAATAAAACAAAAAAATAATAATTTTTTACACTTTTGAAATAAATAACTATTAATTAGCCAGTAAATAAAGTTGTTGATAACACAACTTAATTTGTCAAATAATTCACTAATCCAGAGATCCATTAATCACTCATAATATACTTGCACCTGTTATCAGAGATATTTGCTGCAATTTTAAATGTTTTATTGTAAAATATAAAATTCTATACTGTAATTAAAAATGAAAATAAAATTGGAAGATGATACAGACATACATTCACACATATTGAAACAGTCATTTGTATCCATCTGCATGTTTCATGTATTTTAACCCTACATCTATCTGTATTCCAGGTTTAAACCCACTCAGAGTACCCATTTAAACAACCATAAATTTCTATATATGCAGGATCACACCTATATATGTGAATGGTAAGTCTGTAATTTAATAGTATATGCATATGTTACAGATATGTATTCATTTTAAAAAATTTCTAGTTTAAAAATATTTTAGTCTAAATTATTTAGTGAATTTTATGGTTATATTACTGAAATCACATATGTATATAACTAATTTCTCAGACTTGTTATTTTACATATATAGTAATAAAATTAGTTTTGTACTAATTATCAAAGCAACTTAGTTTTTCTTGTAAATAACTTTTTAATTAGGTCACACAATAGTCCTAAAATAGTGTGAACTTGATTTTGTAAATGTAAAATGTTAATGGCAATTTGCAGAATTTTATAGCATTGTCACAATAAACTACTGGGAGCAGGGGAGTAGAAAAACAAAATCTAAATCAGTTGTCATAATTAAAAATGTTTTTCTAAAATAAAGTAATGGTTTTTTTAACTAATTTTAGTAATTAAATATGTTTTTCTAAAATAAAGTAATGGGTTTTTCAGCTACGAACAAGTTTGTAAACATAAACAGGTGGCCATAGTTAAGAAAATATAAATACTTAGTTTTGTGGCCAGAAAAGAAGAATTTTATATATATATATATATAAGTGAGTTATTAACTGAATCCACATTTGTTTCACCTTTAAAATGACAGGGTAAAGTAGGTCATAACTCACCACCTCCTATCCTTGCCCAAGAGGAAAGAACTTTGGTCTGATAAAACACAATCCCATACCTCAGCAAAGCAAAGCAGCCTGTTGTAGAAGATTCTCCATTAATATCTAATCATTGTTAAAAGTGTCAACTTATTATCATCCCAAGTGCCCAGAACTGCAATGAAGACAACTGACCAGTAAATTTTCACTCAGAGTTATTCATAAACTGTGACTTTCAATTCTATATTTTAAAGCTAGCTATTTATTAAACCTGCCTTTCCAAACACTTTTTCTAAAATCTACAAAGAAAGCTGTTAAATGCTAATGTTTAAATCTTGTCTGAATGTAAAACTTGTAATATTAAATTCTCTTTTAAAATGTAAAACTATGATAATATATTTTAAACTAAATGTATAATTTTCTGCGGTCTTTTATGCCTATTTTTAATCTACTCAATTCTATATTTTTATCAGTGTAATATTATATGTATTTAATATGCCAAATAACTCGAAACCATGAGTATTTATAAGTATAATTTTAGCCTATCGATCTGCGAAGACAATTTCAAATCTTCGCTATAATAAATATTAAATAATTGAATTATTATTTTTCTCACTCACTGTTTCAAGATCATGTTATTATTCAACTGATTAATTTTGTGTATTAATATTATAATAATCAGTCATTCTCTAGTTAATATTGTAGTTTGCTTAAACTCTAGTTATAAATTATAACTTTATATATATGTAACTCGTACATCATAGGAACTAGTCACAGAGATATTTTCAAAGCATATTTTAATGTTTTATTCATAATTACCATGCAAATATGCTTTGTCTTCCTTAGATTTATATATGTTGAGAGGCAGGTGATAATCTTAAACTAGGTTACTAATTAATTTAGTCCCTAAATAGAATATTTGAAATACTAAATTTGAGAACTGGGTTGTATAGATATGCAAATAGATGCTATCTATTTTTAAGGCATGATAATATAATTTTACGTATTTGCGTTATATATGTATAAGCTGCGGATGTGTCTTACTTAGTACGCAATGTATAATTATCTACTTGCTGCATGATTCTTGATGAGTTGCTGGCAGAGGTCACACTTATGCACTTAGTTCAGGTAAAGCACCCTCTTTTAGAACTAGGGCACAAGGACCTAGATTATTCATAATTAATGCTTATCCGACTCCCTGAACTACTAATGTTCCTATTCGTAGAAAGTTGAGTGGTTGTAGGGCAACTGAGCCTTTGAGGCTGAAGCCCGTGATTAATGACCCATTCACACCTTCTAGCTTGATTAATATTTTTAATATGTGCCATAGAGTATATAGGTAAACCTATAATATGCCAGTTTTCTCTCCCTTTATATTAAATGCTTATCTAGCATCAGATCTAGGTTAACAGGCTAACCTGTTTATCTCAGCCTAATTATGTGCTCGACTTAATTTGATATAGATAGATGCCATAGGAGTGCTATTAAGTTAGTTATATAACTTTGGCTATTAAGTTCCATATGATTTAGCAGACTACCCAACAGCTAGAAATTTGGCATATTAATATAGGCATAAACTTAAATATTGCACTACATTTTATTGAATACTTACAATGAAATAACTTGTAACAGTAATCTCATTAGTTATGTGATGCCTGTGTGCATAATCTTTCATGTTCTCATTACATAATTTTGTATATTTTAGTTTTACCATTTGTTATTGTTTATTAAATTAATAATATTTAAAATATAACTCATTTTCATATCTTTATTGTCTGTGAGTTCATTTTCATCCAACTCTATATTTATGTGTACATGATTCATTATATCTATAGGTAGATCATTCTATTATATTTCATAATCAATCATTGATATATTAGTGGTTCAATTAGTCATATGTGTTTATATCCGACCAAATCAGTGTTAAGTCAGTTAATTTAGGAGTCTCTTGTTCCACCCTGGATGACTGCCAGACCATGGTTAAATTGAATGTCTGTGTAAGTTGAGAAATGTCATTCATAGGTTATTAGATCATTGAGAGAGATGAAAGGATTGAATGTTGGCCAGATTCTGGATCCCAGCATCCAGATTCGATTAGCTTTAGTGTATTTTGCCTGTGTTCTAGATTTTGGTATGTGGAGGGACAATTCTTACCATTACAATATGCTGCTATATGAATACTAAATTATCCTGCTTAAAATATAACTTATATGGCTATTGTTTAAACATATTTCACTGATTTTACTACCTACACCGGGATGGGTGTGCCAATGAATAAACAGATCAGAAAACCATCTAAACAAATATCAACCACTATTTTACAAATAAATAAATAAAACAAATTTGCATCAACTTAACTTACATATCAACAATTTCTGTAATAATCCACCCCTTTTTTTTGCATTAAATATTTCATCAAATATAATACTAATACTAAATGCTTATAAATTTCCCAACTAACATTCATAAGCAACTTTCACATTAGGTTTTAGACCATTAACATAATTTTTGTAAATTTTAATGCTATTTCACTTTTTTTTTTTTAGTTAAATGCAGTTATTCACCACTGACACAGTATGATTTAATTAAAGTTTGTTTCTTGTGCCGATTCAGAAGGTCACAATATATATATATTGAAACCTCCCTTCTCTTTTTGCTCCATAATAATAACATTATTAACAACAACATGCCAAAAGTATGTTAAATATTCCGGATTTTCGTTACTTATTTATTTCCGGTCAATAACAATTAACATTAATAATAATTCCGGGTTCTTCAGCTCAGTCTATCAAACATATTATTATTATGATTTAAATAAAACAATTACTAGCTCAGAATTTTATAAAATCTAGTCGTGTCTATGAAATAAATCAACACAAATATCTTTTATTATTTCCATGAGACCTGGAGCAATGACAAAGGAACAAGACGAAGTATCATATCTTAATATTTTTTAAACAAAATCTAGCTCACATAAAATAAATTAATTAAATAAAATAGAATTAAATTGATCTAATCATTTCAAATCAAATAGATAAATCAATAAGTAAGTAAATAATTAAATCTCAGGTTTATAAATTGTAATTAAAACTGATTTTATATTGCCATAGTAAACTATGATAAGGGAATTTTATGTCATAATTCACTACGTAAAGAATAACTAATTAATAATAACAATGACAATAATAGAGTAATACAATCCTCTTTTCTTTCTAGATGTATTAAATATTTTCGTGGTAATATTTATCAATCCAATAATCAAAAGTTATGTGGTAACGTTTGCATATATTTTACTTAAATACTGTGGCAATCAATTTATGACCAATACCTGTTCTAACTATACTTCTTTCATTTTATTATGTAAATAAAACAAAATAAATTATTAAAATTTCTAATGTTTATTTATTTTGTGCAAATCTTAAATACGTTTAATTATAAACGTGTGTTGTGGTTTCATGCATTTTCATGTGTAGGAAAAACAACAACCAAGACACAAAGCTTACTAATAAAATTTTATAACATTTTATTAACATTATAACAAGTAACAATTTGTACATTATTTACAGCGGATATCCCTATCTACTTATTACAAACTCTTTTATTTCTACCCGTTGATGTCTTAACATTATTATTATCTAATTTTTATTTTACCCTTTTTACCATTAATAATTACAAAAATATATTTCACAATATTATTATCTTCAGATACATGTTTTGAGCTTAGTTTAATACACAAAATTCTATCTATTAAATTTTCTATTGACATTTATAGCCCTATAATTTCAGGTTTATATTTCTATAAAATCTTTACTTTTATGTAAAATTATACAAGATTACAAAATTCTAATTATATTCTTGTTAGTATGGAATCCTACAGAATTTATTCCTTATGACAATTGGATGTTCAGTTTTATCATCGATCATATAATAATTATTAGTCAAATTATTGATCCTATTCCTAGTTTTATATAGCAATTAACGTCATCCACACACCATGTACAAATACACATTTTTTTTTATTATACATTTTAAATCATTTCGCCACACAAAACATGCAATCTCTCCTCTTAAAATATCACGTACAATATTTTAAAATCTTATTCTTGCTTTAAAACTTAATTCTAAAGTTTTTTTTTTTTTTATAAATTACATCATATGATTCTCCATCTTTTATAATACTTATACTTTCACTTTGGACTTATACAATTCTACTTTACTCTAGTAAACAACTATTCTTACATAACTAATATCTAGCTTCCTTTCTATCTTATGTATCATTTCTATAAAATTATCTCCCTGACGATGTATTTCCATGAAATCAAGATAGCGAAGATATAGATGTATTGGATCAAAATAAACAAGATATTATCCTTTATAAAACTTCAACAATCATGGCACAGTGAATTTATGGACGCCATAGAGGAGTGACTTTTATCTGTCTATCTGCCTCTAATATTGGAAGGATGCTAAAGCTATTTCTTCAGCTTCATCACATCAGAAAGTTTCAAAGATATGTAAAGACACTGTCCAGAATATATGTGCTCAGTTATAGGGCAAAGTTATCTATACTGAGGTCACACAAATTATTATGATCCCCATATTTCATTCCTTATATTTCAATAAAACATCCTCTTGGTTTCCTTTGATATCAGTACTCCCAAGTCACTATCTGACTGATTTCTTCAGATTCATCTCTACATTACATCGACAAATTCTTTGTCTACCTTGCTAATAATAATAAAATTCATTTTTAATATAACTATACAGCTATTCTTAAGAAAATTCTTTACTATACTTCTCGTACATTTCTATCTCTATTGTTCTAAACTATTTGGATATTTTCAATATAAAATTCAAAAGAATCACATAATTAATATGTTACTTATTATTAATTATTTTAAATTATTTATGGCATGCACATTTTAAAGTTTTACTTCTCTCTCAAATATATGTTTGATGTTGGATAAATGTGTACTTATAACTTTTAACATCGTTCATACCTCATTCATTAATAGATGACCTATAAAAAAAAATTTTACATTACATATTATCAATAATATTAAAATTACCAACGATCTCTATCCTCTGGATCGTATTTGTAAACTTCTCCATTCCAGGACTTCTAGTAGGTATTTAAAATTTTCCATACACACATTTTATTTATTATTAATATTTCTCTCATTCCATCAGCTCATATTTTTAAATATAACTATTATCAAATTTATGTTTATATGTTTCCCTAAGCTAATTCAAATTTTATACTTTAAATACAATAAAAAAAAATATTAAAATTATATTTACGATACATCTTTGTTGGATTCGCTTGGAAAATCGTTCCTTGCAAAGCTAAATAAAAAAAATATACTTTATTTTCTTTAGTCACTTAATGTTCTATTTAAAATTTTGATTATGTTTATTAATTCTCCTTAGACGATGATCCTTAGTTTTCTTCATATTTTTCCCACTTATTCTTGATATCTCCTTTATATAGTCTGCTAATTTTTTTCTTCTTTTTCCCCCGCGCTTGGTTTTCCCTCGATGCATCTTGTACTTTATTTTAGAAAATTCAATAAATTTTTCTTTATTTCCATGGATCCATTTCCTCCTTTAGTGATTAATTTTATATCTGTTTAAACAATATTTCTTCCATTTAAATATTTTTTTTTTTTCTCTTTTCTATGATAAGATGAAATCCAGGTTCCTCTTAGTAAATTCATATAGCACTTTATACAGGACTATGGCTTTTCTCCTACTTTTTTACTTTTGGAAATTATATTTTTAAATAATGTTTTCCTTGAATATAACATATTTTTCTTCCTCATTCTCTTTATATTTACTTGAACATATACTATGATTTTTCTCATAGAGAAATATGACTTAGTTTTAAGTACTTATAAAACAAATGTTCGTCATAAGATTCTCTCAATAGTAAATATTTTCTTTCTTATATTTTCACACAACGTCTTCTTTGTATTACTTTTCTTTTTTAGCGTTATAGGATTTAGTTTCTGGTTGAGCACGAATAACATAAAACTTATACAATTTTCACTCATTTTTCTTTCAATAATTATTTCAATTATTATTTTTGGTATTTCCATCTTTACTGTAGTATGAATGGTCAAATTTGAATAAATCCACTGGTAAGATCACGTAGAAATTAGCAAATCATCTTTCTGGATACAAGATTATATTATCTGTTAAAGACTAACTTAGAATAATTATTAATTTATAAATTTAAACTACTTTTTCAGCTTTGATGTTACAAGCAATTCAAAAAGGTTACCGTCCTCTTCAACTTTCACATTCCGTCTCCCGCTTCTGTCTATCTTAGATTTTTTTTCTTGCCAATTTAAATCCGTTGATTGGTCAATATTTGTTTTTTAGCGCGAACAATATTAGTCATTCTATTTTGGGATAATAAACTGTACTTTTAAATAAATATTTATGACGTAATGTCTGGAATATTATTTTAACTTAATATTATTAAATTAAATTATAGTTTGATAAACTTATTTTTTGATCTTTAAAATAATTATTAAGACAATATATAACATTTTTAACTTTTAATTTTAATGATGGATGGCAATTATATCTAGTTTTAAATTCACAAACTTTATTATTATCTACCAAGTGTGTGTGTGCGTGAAGGCATTTAATATACGATCACGTGTCTATCAACTTTTTAAAAAAATAATCTTTTATTTATGTCTCGGTTTAAATCACCAAAACTAACGTACTTTATAAAATTTTGGAAAATAAATTGAAACTTATAGAACCAAATATAACTCTCACCATCCTAAAGTTTATTAATAAAAAATATATCCTATTAATTTTGACTAACTATAAAATTATATTTCATTTATTTAATCTATTAATTCTTAGACTATTATTTTAAATTTATTACAATAATTTTAGCTATCTATAGCTGTGTTATTTTGTATGGCCAGCTTTCACAACCATAAGCAATGATATTAAAACTTTATTTAACTGTTTACTTTTAAAATACTTTATTACACTATGATCTGTTAGGTATTTTAGCTTAAAATTGTATTACAAAACTATTATTACTTTTATATCACCTAAATATAACTTAAAATTTAAAATTTTTTTCACACTTGACCTTTCTACCTACCTATGACCTACAGACAAGGGCACAATATATATATATATATATATATATATATATATATATATATATATATAGTGTCAATTACTTTTAAGACAAAATGTTATAAATAAATACAAACCAATCCTTTTCTTGCATGACAGTGGTGTAGTGAAAATACATTACAGAAATGTTATTCATTAAGTGGATAATCTCTAGTCTATTGAGTGGCTTGTGTCAAAGTTGTGAGGGCAGTAAGTTTGGCACTTATCAGTTAGTCTATAGTAATTGATTGTTTATATGTGTATGAACAATGATAAAGATAGGTGAAAGAAAATGTGTTCTGGGCCAACTGATGAGTGCTGGATCAACACAAAATTGTGCATCTTGGGGAATGTATATCTTTTTCATATGTCTTTGGTCATATGTTTATGATTACATCCCATCACAAAGTGGATAGAAACGAGTCCCTATCTTGCCTAAGAGTGGTGTAATGAAAATTACAATTCAAAATGTTTTCATCAATGTTCCCAAATTTAAAAAAATGTTACTATGGTAATTTTCATCATAATTTTAAATCTAATGAATAAATTGGCATATTTGCAAGTTTCAATGTTCTATTTCCTTGTGTAAGTGTCAATTTATTCATTAAATTTAAAAAATATGACATAAATTACCATAGTAACAGTTTCTTTAATTTGTGAAAGTTTAAAAAGACATTTTTTATTTTGATTTAACTAGTGTTACTTACTTGTTTTGGAATGAACAAAATTGCAAAAGAGATGTAGAAACCATAACCATAGCAAGTAGCGCTAATGATATTTTCTTTTTTAAAATAAAAAGGACTTCATACTCTGTTGGTAATAATAAAAGAAGAAAAAACTGGATTTAATATTTTTAATCACTCTTGGTTTTACCAATTGGAACATAATTAAAAAAAAGTCATATGACTTTGTTGCTTGGGTATTCTTAAGAAATTTGAGCACCAGATCTGTGATCACCAGAATCGATCCTGGAATCTTCTAATACCATGTCAGATGATCTACAAACTGCACCAAACCATACAGGGCAGAATGTAATGAAATTATTCATATCTGAACAAAGACTTAGAAATTGATTTTAGTTTTTTCTTCTTTTTTTTTTCATGTGGCATAGCATCAGCCGGGAAGCGAACCCGCTAACCAGGAACAACTGCTTGTAAAGCAGCTGTCGCTGATTTCTCGACCACTAGTGCTTGACTAGTTTTTTCTTCTTTACCCCCAAAGTGCTATGTTTTATCTGAACTTCTAACAAATATGCAATTGTATAATTGCCATATAGAATAAAAACAATAAAAATACTAGAGTATCTTAACGTAAACATTTTTATATCAAACAATTAAAATGAATATGTATTTGTAATATTGATTGTATATTGATAATACACAAATATGTATAACTTATAATATAAATCAAATAAAAGTAATCCCTGCTTAGCAGCATTACAAATTTTCAATCTGCTACCATGGCAACCTAAATAAAAAACAAATGGATCCATTTTTTTTTACTCTAGTTAATGATATTAGTGTAGACAGTAATGTTGATACTTAGATTGTAACAGATTAAGATTTTTAATGAGATTTAAATAAACCCATTAAACTGAAAAATATAATGTGTTTGAACATAAATAAATAAATAGTCTATATCATCATCTTAGTGCAAAATAAAAGCTAGGTTCACCTTTTTCTTACAAAGGTTGCCATGACAACAGTTTAAAGATTCTTGATATTTATAAGTATGATTGCTATCATGTGATTTGCATTTATGAACCATCTAGCTTTCAGAAAAATCAGCTTCTTTGTAACTACATAGCTGTAGTTTTTAACTAAAAATAAAAGAATGGAAAACCCCATTTATAAAATATTTTCATATGTATGCATACAATGGATCTGTAAACTATACTATATTTTGTTCCAAGCCATTTGAAATACAAACATATATAGTGTGAAATATCTTATGTTGATAAATATTGATTTTAATGGAAAATTTGTAGTTTATTGATCAGCAATTTAGAATACTTTTCTACACGCATATATATATACAATATTTTTAATGAATGTTTAGATGGAAATCTTGAATATGTGGAGTAATCCACTTAAATCAACTTAATTAGAAAATACTCTATCTAGAACAACTGCTCCAGATCAAGAGTCAAAGTAAGTTTATTTTGACTCTTGGCCTGGGAAAGTTGTTCTAGGTTAAATGATTTCTAATTAAGTTGTTTTAAATTGATTACTCCATACATTCAAAATTTTCATACTTATGTATTATAACCACACATTCGAATATCACATGATACCAGAAAAGTGGCCAAATTAGAACTAGACTCACACACGAAAGTTTTAATCATATATAAGAGAGAGAATGTGTTTTTTTTTTTATCAAAAACAAACTTTATTAACCCAGAAAATAAATAATTAAATGAATAAATACATAATATTGTATGATAAGATCAATAGGCAAAATAAAGTTCAATAGGCAGAATCTGCCAAGTGTTAACAATTAAATAAAAAAAGATAGAATAAAAATACAATTTTATATATATCTTTTCTAAAAAAAAAAAAAAAAAAAAGGTAATTTATAATATCCAACCTGGTCTTTAAATGCCAATAAGATCTCATGTGCTATTAAGAGAGAGAATATTTTAAACAAAAATTATATATAAAGCTTAATATCTGTAAAGAATTAATTACTATACCAATGTCATTAATAATAATAATAAACAAATACCATCTGGTTTGCAAAGATATATGTGATTCTAATTATATTAATGTCAGTAATGTTTCAAGGTATTACACAGAGGCTAACTCTCCATAAAGTAGTGTCACTATGTGCTAGCCAGAATAATCAATGGATTACTGTATGGAGAGTTTAGCCTCTGTCTAAACAGCTTGTGTACGCGTAAAGAATGGTGATCGTGTGATGTTAGTGGTCTCACGGTATTCTCATAAACTGTCATAATATAATCTCACTGTATTTTTATAACTTTTATAATATGTATAACTGTGTTTTTAATGAATGAATAACTTTTCTAATAAAACTTCCTGCATTTTATATTTCATAAGGCTAGCAAGCTTTATCTCAGTCTCATGTTATATTTGTTTGATCAAACACATATCTCATGGTTCTTAATAAAATATAACAATTACTATTCTAAAAAATTATTAATCTCAACAATTTTAAATTGATCTTTTCTTGATATGATTAAGATAGCAAGGGGATTTTATTGTATCTATCCATACATATCAGCAAATTCAATATTGCTTATAATACTCCTCTCATATACACTTTAATGCAAAAAAAAAAAAAATTAATAAAACTTCTTTATTTTCCTGACAGTTTTGACTATCCAGAAGTCTTCATCAGAGCATTCTCAATTTCCTTTACCAGTTGTTTTCTCATTCTTGGTGTTCGCCTTAAGATGTCGCTACTCTAGATAAATTCCTAGAAATATACCATTTCACCAGCCTTCACCCAACCAAAGAGGAATTTTTTTATGTTATAAACACAGAAAAGTCCTTACATTATGTTGGACGGAGGAGGCAGCAACAGAAGCCAACACAAAGAGACTTCTTTCTATGATAAAACACAGAAAGAGTTCCCGACGGCTGCCGGTTATGGCTTTTTTTCTATGCTAAAAGCAAAGAGAAAGAAATGCCTTGATTGGCTGCCATAGTAGTCAATTTTGGTCATCATTTTCTCATAATAGTAGAATATCTATTTTCTCTGTAGTTTTGGGTGAGAGTGTGTGTATTTGAAGCAGTTGTAGTCTTTTTAAATTTGATAAGACGTCTATTTTTTTTAAGGTGTTGTAACTTACTTTACTGATGTAAGTTTAGAAATAATGTCCTGAAGATTCCATTATGAAGGGATAACTCTTAAAAATTGCTTTTAAGGGTGCGAAAGGGAAAAAACATAAAGGATCATGTGAAAAGTACCGTTTTCGTGAGAATTCATCCATGACCAGTTACTTTTGCTATATATATATATATATATGCACAAACAAAAACAACCCACTGTCTAATTATTAGGAATTACTTGTCCAAAAAATAAAATTAGTCGGGTATTTTTTTTTTTGTTTTGTTACATTTATTATTTCAAAATAAGATTAGTTTTTATATCTACACACTAACAAAAACAACCCAGTTCCTGATTAATTACTGTCTTTAAAAAAAAAAAAAAAGCAAATTCAATGGGGTTTGATTTTTTTCAATGGAGTCTTTGAATTACGGTTTGTTTGTTTTTATATATACACAAGATTTACCCAAAAAAAAGAAACCCACTTTCTGATTAATTACTGTCAAAAGAAACGCAAATTAGTCGGTTATCATTTTTAAATTTATTATTTCAATAATGGTACCCTTTTTATATAGACAGACTTAACAAAAACAACCCACTTTCTGATTCATTACTGTCCCCCCCCCCTCCAAAAAAAAGAAAACGGAAATTAGTCGGGTATCATTTTTCAATCGAGTCTTTTAATGATGGTCCTTACTAATAGTAGTCGGATATCAATTCTAAATTGTAGTATATAAATTACGTTACTTTTGATAGATTTAGAATTACGTCTTGCTTTTTTAATAAAATGATTGATTTACTCTTGACCAAAAATACCGTAACTTTAAAAAAAAAGACACACATAAAGTCCAAAAAAAAAAATGAGAAAAAGCCCCGTAACTTTAAAGACACACACACACACAAACTCAAAAACAATCTAAGATTAATAAACATTGACTTATTACGTCTTGCTTTTGAATCAAATTATTGATTTACTCTTGCAAAAAAAATATCGTAACTTTAAAAAGACACACCTAAAGTCCAAAAAAAAAAAAAAATTCGAAAAAGCCCCGTAACTTTAAAGACACACACACAAACTCAAAAACAAGATAAGATTAATAAACATTTACTTATTACGTCTTGCTTTTGAATAAAATTATTGATTTACTCTTGCAAAAAAAAAAAAAAAGACCGTAACTTTAAAAAGACACACGTAAAGTCAAAAAAAAAAAAATTAGAAAAACACCGTAACTTTAAAGACACACACACACAAACTCAAAAACAAGATAAGATTAATAAACATTTACAAAAATGAAAAAAACTAACATCATATAATAGTATTAGTTAGTAGAATATTTTATTACAAATCTAAGAAATCAGATCTTTTTAGATCAAATCGATCATTTAGGTCCGGCCCGGAATCGTTATATGTATATGTTTTTGATTAGCATCAACGATGAGAATACAACCCCTTTACCTATACTTTAATGCAAAAAAAATTTTCAAAAGGTAAACAAAATTGAGAATGCTCTGCTGAAGACTCCTAGACAATCAAAACTATCAGGAAAATAAAGAAGTTTTATTAAAAAAATTTTTTGCATTAAAGTGTATATGAGAAGAGTATTATAAGCATATCTATATGAATATATGAAGAAATGCAAAGAAAGTAAAGAAGAAGAATAAGTCAAATTCAATATTAAAATGAAAATAGTGCAAGGAAATTGAATAAATTAAAAATATAAACTTATTAATGATCATGGTTATTTATAAGATATATAGGTATTAATGACAAAAAGACATAATTAAAAAAATTATAACAATTAATTTATTAAATATAAAATATTATATAAAAATATTTTGACAAATGTACTCATAGCAATAAGTTCTCCGAAAAGATTATCAATCATATTGCACTGTTATATTTACTAAATTCCTTCTAATAAAGTTATAAATACCTGGGTGTTATCACAAACATGATGCAACAGCATTACACTCCATTGGAGAAAGGTTGTATGGTATTTATTTAAAAGCTAAACATTATCTGCAGATAAAATAAAAAATGTTTTATTGCATCCTTATGCATGCTAGTAATAATAATGGTAATAGCAACAAACTTTTCTTATAGATATCAGACTTATTGTTTAACCCTCTCATGAACGAGTAAAGTATTTTTCCAACTTATATTATTCTTAAAATATATAACTTTAGTGAGACCTGATCATCACAGGTTCTAGTGGCACAATGTAATATACCTTTAAGCTTGTATTAGGGCTCAAATTTTAACATAATATTGTTAGGAGACAAACTGAAGTAAATATCATAGGGAGTTAGCAATACCATGAGAATAATTCAATATGCCATATATTCTTTATTAACTCAAATGAGTACCTCTTGGGCAAAATAATAAGGATAACCTTATAACTATTTAACAGTTTATTCTAAATATCTTTTATTATAGAAAAACCTGAGGTGATTTAAGGGGTCATTAAATATATGACAGATTAAACATTATGGGACTTATCATTTTTTACATTAGATTAGAGTTTAATGCACCTGATCTCCAATACATAATAGAATTATAAACACATATTTACCCAATTTCACTAATAAATAGAATGTTACTTGTATCTTCCTGATGATATTTTCTTCTTGGAGAACTTTCGTTAAACATAATAATAATAATAATAATAATAATAATAATAATAATAATAATAATAATAAGAAGAAGAAGAAGAAGAAGAAGAAGAAGAAGAAGGGGAAGGAGAAGAAGGAGGAGAAGAAGGAGAAGGAGAAGGAGAAGAAGGAGAAGGAGGAAGAAGAAGGAGAAGGAGAAGAAGACATTTTTATCTAGTGCCATTTGCTTATTTACTCATAATTAAGTTTCAGTAAGAATGATGTTTAGTAAATTCTAAGTAATTACACCGATGTCATTCAGTCAAAAAACATCGTAAATAGTAATTTAAAGTGAGAATCTACTCATGCTCTCCTCAACAGTTCTTCAGATTTGCTCATATAAAAGAATTTGAGTCATAGGAATAAGACGGATTCTTTCGGGGATTCTTTTTATTCCTGCATAAATACTATATCTTGGATTGAAGAGGAGAGTATTCATTTATTTAACACTATCAAAAGGTGTGTGCTCAATTAGCTTGAAAGGCTGATATTGGAATGAAATAATAATAATAATAATAATAATAATAATAATAATAATAATAATAATAATAATAATAATAATAATAATAATAATAATAATAATTATTTTAAAATATTAAAATCATTAAACAAATTAATTAACTATAGGAGATGTATAAAATTTGTAATGTATAATCATTAAACAATCAGAGAAAAATTATCCAGGTGAACTTATAATTATTCCAATTATTAAACAATCAGAGAAAAATTATCCAGGTGAACTTATAATTATTCCAATCATATCAAAGTATTATTTGACATTTTTATAAATTTATAAATTCCACAATGATGCATTCAACACTCTTAATCCAGATAAGAGTATAATTAATTGTGTATGCTGTGATTTTATAGCAGAAATTTATTAATATTGAACCTCAAAGAATTTAACTGATCAACAATTACTTATTCTTATGCCAAGTAGCAATTAATCCATTTGAAGAAGTAACTCTCATAAATTATAATGTCTCTAGGCATATTTACAAAGATATAATACCAATAAATATAAATCCATTATCTTTTGGATTCTGTGATTACTGTAGTATGACACAAATATTAATCCATTGGGTAAATTAGCTTTACAAGAATATTCAAGGTTTTAAGTACTTTTCCATCAATATAATATGCAGCAATTTATTGCTCCATCATTTCAAGTCAATTTTATAATGTTCATCTACAATTCAGGTCATTTTCACAAAAGATAAGACCAAGCAATAGATTCCAATTCGTTTATAAGACTTAGCTACTGTTTTAGATTGTTTTCACAGATATGAAATTAAACGATATTTGAATCCATAAATTATGAATATTATACTATTCTTTAGAAACTTTAAATTAAAATAACCAATGTAATTCCAAATAAATGATTTTAAACTTTAGAGAAGAGATTAATAATTAATTGCTACAGTGTTATCACAAGCTGTAGCATTCCATAAGCAATTTTAAAAATTCACTGGTGAATTAAAATATTTAATTTTTTTTTTTAAAAAAAATAATGAATGATATAACAATAATTTAATTTTTTCATTCTGGATGATATGGAGGAAACATTTTATCTTGAAGCAAATGTTTAGTTGTTTGTCTACTCAGACTTATTGTTGGTGAAAGATAACAAAATGGCATTGCCAGGTTTAAATCCAATGTGATTCTTCAGCACACTATAATTAAAGAGACTAAACAAATATTGATAAGTTTCTTCCAAATTATCAGTGATTTTATTATTTTTTTACTCACAATACTTCACTTTTTGGATTTGTACAAGAAAATTCAGTTCTGATTGCTAGAAAATGATTGGAATCTGGCAAATTTTGTAAGTTTTAAGTTTAAAGCACAAAATTTGAGACAGAAATATTTAAAGTGAGAGTTAAACATTATTTTAAAAATTAAACCACCAGCATACTACATTCATCATCATCATCAACCATTATCAATCCACTGCAGGATGAAGGTCTCTCCAAGTTTAATCCATCTTCTCCGATCTTTAGCTTCTCTTTTCCACAACACCCCTGCACATTTTCTTATTTCATCCATCCATCTCACATGTGGTCTCTTTCTGGGTCTTTTACAATCTCTTGGAATCCAGTTTAAAATTTCTATTGTCCATCTATTATCATTTCTTCTAGCAATATGTCCAGCCCAACTCCATTTCAATCTTTTAATTTTTTCAATAAGGTCAGTAACATCTGTTTGTTGTCTTACCCATACATTGCGTTTTCGATCTCTTCTTGTTACTCCCAACATACATCTCTCCATACTCCTTTGAGTGGTCTGAAGTCTCTGTATTGCTCTTCTATTAAGTGTCCAAGTCTCAGATCCATAAGTAAGAACTGGTAAAACACATTTGTTAAAAACCATTCTTTTCAAACACATAGGCATATTTCCTTTTAGTATCAAGTTATTTCTACCAAAAGCACTCCAACCAAGTTTAATTCTATGATTAATTTCCTCCATTATGTTTCCATCTGTATTAATAATCTGACCTAGGTATTTGTAACTGTTAACTTCTTCTAATTCTTCATAATCAATCTTTATTTTCATATTTTGAGCAAATCGATTAAACATTACTTTAGTCTTTTTAATATTTATCTTTAGTCCTACTTTTCTACTTTCATCTGCTAACTCCTGCAACATTTCCTGCAGCTCTGAAGCATTATTTGCCAAAACAACTACATCATCTGCAAAATCTAAATGACTTAAATACTCTCCATTTACTTTCATTCCTTTAGTTTCCCATTTTAATCCACAAAATACTTCTTGCACTGCTTTAAAAAGTTTTGGAGATATGGAGTCACCTTGCCTTACACCTTTCTCAATGTTGATTTTTCCAGTATCATTATGTAATCTAATTGTTGCTGTTGCATTTTTATAAATATTCTTTAAAATATGACAATATCCTGGATCTATACCTTGATGATCCAATGTGTTAATCACTGAAGAAATGTGTATAGAATCGAATGCCTTTTCATAATCTACAAATCCAAAACATAATGACAACTCATATTCATTTGTCCTTTCTATGACTTCTCTCAATACCGGGATATGATCTATTGTACTAAAACCACTTTTAAATCCAGCTTTTTCTCTTGGTACTACATTAATTACCAATAAAGTGAAAGCTAAACACTTTCAAACAGATACGCTTTAAAAATGCTTAAGTGACAGCCAATCAGATGGAATAATGGCATCACATGGGTCTCTAAATTCTAAAACAAAAGCCAGAACTATTAGAAAAAGATGGATCCATCTTAATCTATGCCTCAATTATATTTAAATAAGTCAGACTCAAGCATTTTGAACTAAGAGTGTGAAGCTTAAATACCTTCACATTTAATCCACTAAATATTATATATATAAATTAACAACGCGAAATCATCCGATTTACACTCTTAGTTCAAAATGCTTGAGTCTGGCTTATTTAAATATAATTGAGGCATAATATTCAGAACTCCACCCAACACTAATAGGTTGATCAATAATTCCAAAGACTACATTGATCCAGCGCTCACCCCACATGTGGTGTACTCCATTTCCTGCCCCCAAGCCAGATGCCACGCCACATATTATGGTGAAACGAAAGCCACAATTAACACCAGATTGGCTCAACATCGGTACACCTTCAACAGAGCCCAAACGAACAGCAATACATCTTCTGCATTTTTTGAACATACTAAACAATCAGGGCACAATTTCATACCCGCTAACCCCGTTATTTTATGCTCAGAACCAAACGACTACAGGAGAAAAATAAAGGAGGCATTCTACATTAACAGAGACATCCATGCAATCAACAGAAGAGACACGTGCTTCGACATCTCGAAAAAATGGGCTACGTAACAGTAACTCATTTGAATATTCTCATTTACATATATTAAGTACATTTTCACTAAGGCTATGAGTATGAGGCACGGTTCCTCGAAAACGTTCAGCCAAATTTATTATTAACTATATTCTTTTTTTCTCTAATATTTACAATTAAGTATTTTTAAATTTAGTATATTTACATTTATTAATATCATTTCATTAGATTTAAAAATATTTCTTCGGTGTAAATCGGATTATTTCGCGTTGTTAATTTATATATATAATATTTAGTGGATTAAATGTGAAGGTATTTAATCTTGACACTCTTAGTTCAAAATGCTTGAGTCTGGCTTATTTAAATATAATTGAGGCATAGATTAAAATGGATCCATCTTTTTCTAATAGTTCTGGCTTGTGTTTTAGAATTTAGAGTCCCATGTGATGCCATTATTCCATCTGATTGGCTGTCACTTAAGCATTTTTAAAGCGTATCTGTTTGAAAGTGTTTAGCTTTCACGTTATTATATTATCTGTTTACGCTTAAATTTAATATATTTACATTTATTAATTACCAATAAAAATAAAATTCACAATTATTTATTTTACAAATAAATGATTTGCAATATTAAAATATTTGACTATAAAATATTTCCTTCTTTTCTGAGCTAAAATAATAAATAAGATTAGATCAAGAAATTTCAAGTCATACTGCTATAAGCTATGAATGCATGATATAACAAAAGCATGCTAGGCAGTAATAAAGCTGAATATGTATAAATTTTGTTTTTCTGTATGTGTGTTCATTAACAGTGGTTTAATGTTAAACTAAACGATTTCTATTTTATTTATTATAAGTTCTCATTTTTAATAACAATAAACCCATTTTATTTAACACTAAGAATAAATTCATTTCAGCATTTTACGATTTTACATTTTCAAATTGACTACATTTTATAACAAGCTTTCATATATGAACACACATGTGTTTAAACTTAATGTTAAAATTTGCTATTATTATTGGATATATTATTGGTAGTCTAGTTATTATAATCAAATTATGGTAGTGTTGTAAGGATTGCTTTCAATCCTACCAAACCAGCCTATATTAATCCACATCACCAAATCAAGTTCATTTAAAACTTATGCTTAACTAATAAGTTATTGAATACACCATATATATATATATATATTCATTCATGCTGAATATTTACTTTTTGAAATATTAAAGTGACAAATGTCACCAAGAGACTTATTTTCTTTATAAAAAAAAAGTCCATTTAGTGAAAGGATATACAGTTAAACACTTTAAAAATCATCTATATATATATATACACACACATAATAATAAACTAATAGTCATTGTATGGCATATCACAAACTAAATAGTACAATAGTGCAGACAGCAACTAAGTAAGTATGCTGATGACTCAATGTCAAGTTAATCTCTAGGCAACCAAGTGTGGAATATGAAATTGGAATTCCATTAAGTAATTCTTTACATTATTGCTGATGTAATTTATGCAACAATAGGCAACTGCGGCATCATAGAAGGAAATGAAAGATTTAGTATACTAAGTACTAAAAACTAAGCTCAGTATAAAAACAAATCACATTTATATCCATTCTTTTTTTAAAAATGATGTATTCACAACAGAAAGTCAACATCGTGAGAGTGAATTTTCGAATGACAGAGAAAATGGTTACCACTATTGAAAACACTGACTTTTCCATATAAATTCATTGGCATAAGACCACAAGAAATTAAGATTGATGTTTGAAGTAAGAGCGGACAAATAAATTTGTGCAGATTAACAAAAGGAAATTGTTTTCAAACTGATATTAAAAAAACAACGATACTATTCAAGCGTAAACAGAAAGGGAACAAAACATTACTAGCAGTTGAATAGAATAATGAAGTAATTTTTTTTATTGTGTACAAAAACCATTTAATGCCAAACAACAATTAGATAAAATTTCATTATATTATAAATTGCTATGCAATATATTCTGGATAAAATAGTAGTGCCATAGGACTGACAACTATTATTCTAACCATGGGAGTATTATGACTTCGTTCACCTAGTTTTCTAATGTCTGAAGAATTGCCTATATATATATATATATCGAGAGTAAGATTGTTGGAGAGGATTGATGCAATATTATTTCAAGCATGTTGCAGAGAAATGTTGATGAGCAGTCAATATTGTTACTTAAGGTGAGCAATCCAGAAAGGATAGGCTGTATATATGAAGACATTGTTGCTGAATTCAAAAATATTACTCAAGATGATTTAATGAAATTTTGATCTTGTTATGTGTTCTTATTGTATATATTTGTAATTTTTTTTATTTCCACACTTGGGAGAGTAAACATTTATAGTTTCACAGTCTTTTATTAGTGGAAGCAGAAAAGAGGGGTGGGTGATTAAGTTTAATTTTAATTTTTTTTTTTATTATCAATAAAGTTTCGATCAACATTCCCTCCATAATGACTTGACATTGATCATCATAATTTGGAATAAAGATGAAGTTTTAATATTATTCCATATTAAATGCATGCACTTATTACAGGACAGAATTTACATTGTTTGTGTTAATTAATAATCATTATATGCTTGTTTGTTTTTATCATTGTGAGTGTCTAATCATCTGTGTGGATGCTCTATTCTGTCAATAGTAGGGATTCGTACATAGATGGGGAGACTCCAGAAAATTGAACACTATCAATTTGAATTGGATGACAAAACAACTACAAATATATTGACAGAAAACTTAATTTAGCTAGTTAGATTTGCTGTCATTATAATTTTTTTTTGTTTTGTAAATAATTAGTACCATGTCAAGGATTTCTACCATTGGGTCAGGGTTTGGAATCATAAATACATTCAATTATTAATATGGTAGAAACATGTTTTTGGCATAGATAATTAAACTGTTTCATATTGTTAAAATATGTTCATTTTTACTTTGTTTTGTCATCCAATAAACATTATAGAATTTATTCATCTCAAACTGGTATCTAGTTTATTAAAATCATCTTGCATTCACCAATCAACCTGTAGTCTGGAACATGTACACATATACAACTCACTTTTATATAATAGTACTAAAGATGCTTGGGTGAATAGTTAAATCAATTGTAATCTATAAAAAGGTACTGCAATTTTTAATTTGTATAAGTTCTTCCCTGAAATGAGTTGAAGACAATTTTTTTTGCCTGAAAAGTGTTGAAGACAAATTTTCCTTGAGTTTGAATATTAAGGCATAGTGGAGCCAGAAAGGGAGAGAGGTGTGGATGAACTCCCCCCAAATTGCATCTACATTTAGTGAATAAACACAGAGCTAGTCCATTGGGATGTAGATGCAATCATGGGTTATACATTTCATCACACCATTGCCAGCATCCCACATAAAGACTCTTGTTTCAATCATAATAGGATGTGCTTTCTTTCTCTTGTGTTGGAAACTGACTGATTACATCTGGCATTCTAACTTTAGAGGCACAAAACTGGAAGTTACCAGGGATAATCAGCTATTGGACTGATAAAAAAAATGTGTGTGTTTTTTCTGAATGTATTCCTTTGTCAAATTTCCATCATATGAAACCATCATGAAATTATGTGTGTAACAAACAATTGATACACCTAACCATGAAAGAGTAAACTACCTCTTGAATTTAAATCATTTCCAAATGAATGCATTAAAAGGAAATTAAATGGGAAGCATTGAATGCAGGTTAAATAAAAAGAGTAAAGTAACAAATTGGGACCAACAATTAGACAAATAAAAGGAATAGGCTAAAGAGTAGTCATTAAAAACAACAAACAAAAAAGGAAAGTTAAGGTAAGGAATGGTGTAAAGCTCTATGGCATTTATCCATTTGTATCTCTATAAAAAAAGAATAACTTTATACTCAACGTCCATTTGTATCTCTATAAAAAAAGAATAACTTTATACTCAACGGTCAGAAACAAACTTAATGATAATGAGAAGTGGCAGACAATTATTAAAACATGGATATGAAATGTTTTGAAGAAGATCAAAACAGGAGTAATAGTAATATGGGAGATGCTGCTTCTAGCAGTGGATAAAAGATCTTCATGTAGTCAAATACCAGGGAGGTTCATGACAGAGATTAATAACCTTCCACAGGTATGTGTCACACACCAAGTGACACATTGGACTCAAAAAAATATCTAATAATGAAGGCTCAAGTGCCCAGAACTGAAGTAGCACAGCCTACAGAAAATATGATAGCCAGGGAATGAATATTCCAAGTGATAATGGCAAAGGTTGATAGCATGAAAGAAGAAGTAAAAGAAAACATAAATAATATGAAGGCAGATCTGAAAATGGAAATGAAAAGATGTAGAGACTAGATTGTCTGTGAACATTGGAACAACTATTCATAAATCTAAATAATGTCCAGAGGGACAATGCTGAACTGAAGCAAACAGTGGGAAAATGAGAAATAGATGAGAAAGTTACATGATGCCAGTAACAGTTTGAAGAATTCAAATATAGCATCGCTAGTCAATTGGACCTCAAGTATGATGAGGTATACTGAAGGCATGGAACTTTCAGGGATGAAGTACACACTGACCAAGAGAAGCACCAAGCACCAAGTAGAAGTTTTAGTTCTAGAACATCCACACAAAAGTGGACCAACTCTGTGCATGGCAAAATATAGTCAGACATGAGCAAGGCTTTAGAAACTATGGACCACAATTTAAAGCATTTGCAGGACAAGATGGTCTCAACTGAAACAGAAACAATCTTAGACCAAAGAAAATGTTAATGAGACATGTGATCAAATTAGCCATATGAATGAAGCCATCAGCCAAATATTTATACTTTATCAAATCCCCAGCTATGCCAAAAGACACAAGTCTTTGGGATGCAGCAGACTGAGGTAGGCCAAAGAACCCAAGAATAATAAGGAAAAAATGGAATGTTGCAGAGAACAATCTAGAGATTACCATCAACAATCTTAATAGGATGAGTGATCCATGTTTGGAACCCACCCTGCTACATCAGACGATGCCCGAGATAGAAGATTATTCTCAATTTTTATTTTGGAAGAGATAATTCCAAGCCCATGTCAAACCAACCCAGGTACCCAAATATAAATCCCACAAATAAATTCCATGGAGATGAACAGAGTGCATAGTCATACAACAGCAATCTATGCCATCAACCAACTTGTGAGACTAAAGGTCTTCAAGGGATCAGCCAATGAAGCCCCTATAAAACACCTTTGAAGCCTTAACCTATACTTCTCCATGAATCAAAATCTGCCATGGGGATGCAATAATGTAGGAATCATTCTCCAAACTCACTTCACTTTTGATAATTGTGCAGCCATATTGATAAAGAATTTCTTGAACAGAGACAAGCTATTCCAGGAAAATATCAATCAACACCAGGGAAACATTGAACAATTGTTTTTCTGCCAGATCACTAATCTAAAGACATTAAATATGTACTGCCTGAGCAAGAGTGAAATAATTAGGATTATTAAGAAAAACTTACCCCTTAGTATAGAGCAGTCACTTTTGTGCGCAAATGCTAAAAGCATTGAACGTGTATTGTAATGGAACCGGTGATGAACTGAGAAAGAAGGAGAACATCATACTACTATTGGACCTAGGGTCTTCAGTTAGGATTCTGGTAATAAAGTGACAAAATTCTTAGTCCATTATCACATCTACCTTTAGCATGCTAGCTCAATATTCACAAAACAAAATTAGATGTAATTTGGACCAGTTCATCTTCATTTCATTCTCCTTTCAGGCGCCATTAAATCCCAGTTTTCAAACACAGGGAAAATTTGCAGTTAGCTCTCTTCATGGATTAACTTACTTATTTTTCAAACTAATGTGCCTTTATATAAGCAAAGAGCAGTATAGTTTTACTACTAAAATGTTATACACATCTTTTTATATATGAAGAATGGTCAATGGGTATGAATAATTAATATATGTGTATTTAATATAATTAGTTAGTGATACATGGAGATTATAGACTAAACTATTTATTTAGTAGTATAAATGCATGGTATTAATGAGTAATTTGCTTATTGGTATAAATACATGATAATAATGATGGTGATGATTAAATACATTATTAGTGTAAATGCATAATACTAATGATGACCAAGCAGAGATCAGATTGATTTCAACAATTATTTGACATTTATTAAACAAGAAATAATGCAGTAGAATAATATTTACATTTATAATGTTGAGATAGCAAGAATGGCTTCCTACCATTTTAAAAATATAATAAATTTCCCTTTCCAAATCCAATGATAGGAATCCATACTTAAGCAGTCTTTAGTTACAAAGTAATAAACAAAAAAAAACTAATTCAGAATAATATATACAGTAAATTGATATTAAAGGTTTTAAATAATAAAAATATAGCAGTAGAAAAGAAAATTAATAATACACTAACTCTGAATGTATCTTGCTAATAATATTGACTATTTTATTTATTGGAGTATGCTATTTTTAGCTGATTACTGAATGAATGATCTCTCGTATATGTAAGTTAAATTGACATAAGTGAAAAGGAATAAATCATTCATTCACTGTGATTAATCATACATCCAAAAGAAACAAAAAAAAAACTATTGCTAGGTTTTAGTAATAACTATTAATAAAAAGAAATATAACTCTGTTTCTTTTAAAGTTTGTACTTAATGTAGAATAAGTCAAGTTCTTACTTGAGATCACTTTAGTGGAGTAGTATGGAATTTCAGAAAGGTACTGTGAATTTTCGACTTTATTAACAATTACAATTATTTTACTTATTTTGATTCCTTTCCTCCCCTTTCCATACAGCTATACATTCTGGATATATTCTCCCATTTCTGGAGTGCCAGTGATCAAATTTGAAAAATGAAGTTCAATACAAAAAAAAATCACGAAGTTGTAAAATTACAAATAGCAAAATAAATTATATGAATCAATAAAAAAAAATTTTCTTGAGGAAAACAGGTATTGTCTATATTTGTCTATACACATTGTATATCAATCTCCAGGCTTTGCTGAATCCATACTAATTGGTCCCGCTGGACACTGTCCAGTTGTTTTTTTCAAACACACAGCAACAAGCCCACTGCAGATCAATATCCTTCAACACTAGAGATATTTTGGACATACACATTTATAATAGCAAGAGGTTGGCATCGGTCACCTACAGTATATTCTACTTACTCAGCACACATTGCAGAGTTTCATTTCATGAATGTAGTTAGTTATTTAATGGCATTTAATTTTCGGAAAAAATGACATGAGAAATTGATCAAATCCTAATAGTTTCAATTTTCTTTCTCTTCACTTTCTTAAAAATCTATTCAAGCTCTCTAGCATATGTTTAAACTATTAATCTATTTTTTACTATTTATACATTCTGATTTGTTTAAGCAAACAGCTGAAACTATTTTCTTTTTTTATTCTGATAATGAAAGTTTCCTTTTTTTGAGCATTGAATATCAAAATCGAAAACTAAGAAATATTAATAACTGTTCAGAAACTTTTCTTCATGTGTAGATTATCCAATTGTTAAAAAGAAAGTGAGAATTGCATGATGGCTTGCTCATGCTCCCTCTGGTAGTTCATTGTTGCAAATCTCTTAATATTTATTAAAATAATTTTTTCATTCTTGCATTTCTGCCTCCTAAATTCAATCACCTAGCAACTATTTTGACCTCAGCTCATTATTATTTTTTAATCTTCATTTATGTCCGTCTCACCAGTCAGTTAATTATTAATTTAATTATTAGTGAGATTAGGTTGTGTAAATATATAAATTTTACTGCTTTAAAGATGCAGAAATTAAAAATACATCTCTCAAAATAAAATAAACATAGCAGTTTATTTGAAATGACATTTATGTTTGTTTATATACATGTTTAGCATATCTCTCTCTCTCTATATATATATATATATGTAAGCTCAATTATTTGACTACCAATTGACTTGATTGAAAAATGTTGGAAAAATTATGACAGTTGTGTTTGTTGATTGTAAGTCACTCTTGCAACACTTCCCTCTTTACAGGGTTAAAATTTTAATCCACATTTCAAATTTTAACACTTATAAGTATATTGGTGTGCTAAGAATATATGATTATTTTGGATTTTATGAAGGGTTTCTATGCTTATTAATTGACTGTCTCATGCTCTTTTTGTTTTGTAGCTGGTTTGGGGAAGTTTAAATACCCTCTTTGTAGCTAGGCTATATCATTGATGGTGTGCACTAGATTTAGGGCTTTGATGGGTTTTGTGGTTGGGGCATAACTGGGAATATGTCTCTGTTACAGATGGCACATAAAATGATTTACTGGCCTTTCCCTCACTCCTTTGAGCTTAATGGATTCACGAAGGTCTAGTTAATATCAGAGCATCCATTTCTAGGTATGGATTGACTTCTTTGCTTTAGTTAGCCTCAAGGTAACCCAATGATTGCATTTGAGCATTATTTGTTGAATACCCTCATCAAACTTAATATCCCTAGTCCTGTACAATATTGATTATATATATTGTAATACAACCACCGTTTGGTTAAACACCAGCCGCACTTAATTATGTGATCGACCGTTTCACCACCGATGATGATTACCACAAGCAAGAAGCCAATATACACCCCAAAATTGAGTATATATTCTTAATTGAACACTGACATAATATAAAATATCATCCCAGCATTATATTTCCCAATTAAACGCTTCTTCTCTGCTGGGCAAATTATTTGAATCGAATAATTTGTTCTGCCCAGCGCTTGGAATATTTATAAATTTATTCCTGGAATTATCACGGTACAGCAGGAATATCAATTATAGCCCTTCCTTCTTTCCCTTTATTTACGATACGAAAGGACTTATTTATCCATTTCGATTGCTTTATTATTATTACTCCTCACTTAATAAACTTGTTAGCTCGAATGACCTAGATTTAATTCACTCTAAATATTTATTCGCTTGGTAAAGAAAAGAAAACGCAAATGACTATTTACTTCCTTTTATAAATAAACTTTTAATTTTGCAATTCGTTATTTATCATGACATAATAAAATCATAAAACACACATATACCTATCACACACCAACATAATATACACATAAATAAAATAGTAAAGAATATACTTCAAATTAAACATTAAATGAACTAGCATAACCCAATTGTTACTTTCTTATACATTATTATAGTAAAATCATAAGTTCTTTTAATTATATTTGTCCGACGTATTGCGCAAATTTTAATAGTTTTAGTTTCTGACTGATTTCTTTGTTCACAAATTAATTCTGACATGCATGTATTAATAATAGTTACCTAGGTATGGAGTCCTCAATGAAGGATCAACCATCGAGTGGGAAAAATTTCCCTTCTTTTGCAGAGATGGTTGCTCACTTTCCGATGTCCCAGTTAGTGGAGTGAGAGTTTATAATCTTTTGGCGTGGGTTTGATTTCTTTCTAATTCCGAATTTCAGTATGTATTCATCTCTTTAAATATCCTATTATGAATCTTCAGGCAGATCTGGTTCCATAATGGCGGTCTCTTATCGGCAGCATTTTAGATGTTATAGGTAGTGAGCGAATGGTTGGACGGAGATAGACCGAGCAAACACCCGTTATTCGCCACTAGCCCTCCATGTTAGCGTACCCAACTAAGTTCGTTAACATTTGAATAATACGTCCTCGCTATTCTCTAGACGGTTTCTTCCCTTCTATTATTTTTTATGTTAAGTTTTAGCCAACAAAAGAAAACCACAACCAGTTACTTCTAAATCAGCTCTGCTTATCACCCTGCTATCGTTCTATAGAATGTTACTAATTGCATCCTTCCTTTTCATTCTTTATCTTGTACCAATCTATCTGGAATTTTTTGTACTAGTTTTACATTTTTCAATTTTATAATTACAATTATTTTCTTTCATTCTTTTGATACATTTAAAATATTGAATGTTACTAATTGCAACATTCCTTTACATTACTTTATCTTGTACCAATCTATCTGGAATTTTGGTACAAGTTTTACATTTTTAATTTTACCATTACAATTATTTTCTTTCATTCTTTTGATACGTGATTTTCTTATCTGACAAAGAAAGAAAGAGACACGTTCATTATACCCCCCTCCCCTTTCCTTTCTAATCTTCAATCTTTATTTAGTTTTTTCTAATTTCTTTTAAAATAAGTTTTTAGAATCCTTTTAACTAACTTTTTTTTTTCATTTTAACCCTTTCACGACTTTCACATAGTTTTGAATACTTACATATTAAAACTGAGTAACTTCTTCTTTTTTTTTTTTATTGGTTTTCTATTTCTTTTAACGAAACCCTTTTTTCTTTATTATTATTATTGAGGATCAATAATATATATACATGCGAGACTATATTATATGTAGATATCGCAATATATATATATATATATATATATATATATATATATATATATATCTTTACATTGCACCTGCTGTTTTATTTCTCTATGGAGTAATCTTCTTTGCCTATACACCTTGTTAGAAGGCTACCCTTTTTTCTTTATTTTAGCTATGTTAGTAATTTTAATGACATTATTGTGAATTATTATTAACATCCAAAATAAGGCTTTAAGATACAGACATTATATGTGTCTTGGATCTTTCCTCCTTGGTTTATCCAAAATGTGTTGAAACCTGTCTGCTTGATGATGATACATGGTCTCTCATATGTATCATAAAACTTGTGATACTTACCCTCCTGTGGTTTACTGGGATGTGAAGTTTTTATCAACACTGTCTTCAATTTTAAATTTATGGGTGGACCTTTTCACATTCTGTTTCTACAATTTGCCTTCATGGTAAGTTGCTCCATTATCTTGATAAGCAGTGTGATCATGGAAATTGGTCAGATACTATTAATGTCATTTAGTGGTTTTGCTTTTTTAATAAAAGGCCTGAGTGCCACTGGGTAAAGCTCTGCTATGTTTTTGTTGCCTGAGGCTAGGTGATCTATCATTTTTTAATAATTGGAACAGTAAACTGACAGGTGTTTGAGAAAAAAATTTGGAATGCCATGAAGACCCGGATGGATGCATCAGAGAGGGATATTATCTTTTTTTTCATTTTGATTTCTGTGATGCCATGTTCACCCACCAGCATCCAACCAGCTGTTTACAGGAGGAGCTCCATCTTTTGGCATTGCTTGGCACAAGTTTTGGCTGATGTGATGCATCATTGGAAAGCCAATGAGATTGGTGCCATTAGTATTAATCGATGAGGAAGTGTCTTGTTTTTATTTTACCCCAGTGCCCTTCTTAGGTAGTCTCTCATCCAGCAATGTTGTTGTGATAAGAAACATTTGGATCTTCTGATGGATATATATAATCTGCAAAGGACTTTTGCTGGTTTTTGTAGAGATTTTTATTTTTTCTGTATTTGTGTAATTTTGCTGTAGTGATTGAAGTTGAATATTAATGTCTGTTAAGTCATTTAGAATATCATTTGGTCCTTTGATTTTCCTGGTGTGGTGGTTTAATATGGACTGTAATATTCCAATGAAGGCAAACCAGCCTTCCTCAGCTGGGGAAAGTATGTTTATTTTCCAGAAATAGATGTATTTCTCAGACATTATCACTTCAGTCATATTTGATTGAGTGATCATGTGTATGATTTTTCCAGGTCCATCAACAGGTGTAGGGACTGTAATAAATGTCAGATGTAAGATCAAGCCATATGATTGGAGAAAGCAACCGGGGTTAAAGCTGCATCAAGGTTGAAGTGGAGGCCTGGAGTGTAGTATACCAGGTCAATCATTGACTTTTTAGTTTTGGTGTAGAAAGAGTAGGCTTCAGAAGGGAAGAAGCCCTCTCCACACATTAATCTGTGGTTTATTAGATGTAAGAATCTCTTGTTGAAGTATGTGGTGTTGACATCTCCCAGGAGTATAGTAGGGGAGGCTCATTACCATTGATGGCAATTAGGATATGGATTATTTTTAGATACTGTGAGGTATCTTTGGCTATGTATATGTAATCTATGATAATTGGATATCCCCAATAGACTATTTCTATGGTAATTATATTGACATCTAGAAATAGTATATTAAAACTTTTTGGTGGTGTTGACTTGTTAAGAAGAATTCCAACTCCACCAGATGCTGAAGGGTTGATGGAAAATTTGAGTAAATCTGAGAGATGAGAGCAGTACTAGTTTTTTATGATCTGTATTATGGTGATGTTTAGTTTCACCCATAAGAAGTATATGAAGGGAAGAGAGAGAAAGCCAGTTATTAATTGTGTGCACTCTATCAATTGAATTGATGTCACATATGTTAATGCCAACAATTTTGCAGAACATGATTACTTAATCCAAACCATCCTTAGCAATGTGTAACAAGTCAATTGGGGAAGTTTCTGTATTGATGAGGTCTGATGTTGCTTGGCAATCAGAGTCTTGAGATTGAACTTGTGGTTGGATCGATAGTGTATTTGTTATTTGAAGTATTTCATCCATGAAGTCTTCTGTATCTGATGTAGTTGTGTATTCTGTCTGAAATTCTTCAGATGGATCAATTGTATCATTGATTGTTGGATCCATGGTTTTCCTCTTTGTTTCTATGGATTTGTGAAGCTTTGAGCTGGATGTATCTGAAATTTGTTTGTTGGAGGGTGGTGGTGGATTCTGTATTGGTTGGGAGCTGTCATCATCTGAGCTTGACCTATCTGTGCAAATAGATTTTCTTTTAATTTTTTTATTTGTATTCTGGGTACTTGTTGTGTCAGTTTTTTGAGTGTTTTGATGTTTATTGGTGTTATTTTCTCTTTTTTTTGTTTTTTAGATGAATGGGTTTTTTTATTTTAAGAGTTTGTTTTATTTTTTTTGGCCCAAATCATTTTCTGTTTGCTGTATCTGTTGTGAGACATTAGTCATGCTGACTCTCATGCTGTATGTTTGAGAAGTTTCTTCATCTGAATGTTTAAGATTTTAAGACAGTTTGTGGACCACTTTGTTTGGGTTTGATAGGCTTTGCTGGCCTTAATGTTGGCGATAGATCAATGCTTTTAAACTGAGTGGATATTATTTTGGATCTGTTGTTTTGAGATTTTTTGCCTATGATATTTTTTAATTTTAAGTGCATTTTCTTCCTCATATGGATCTTTCTTGCTTTCTTCAATTAGGTTGGTCATATTGTCTTCTTTTGTAGTGAGAGTTTGACCTAATATTGCTTCTCGGGGGTTTGTATTGCATGTATCATCTTTTTGTTCTTGTGTATTCTTAGTTTGAATGATTGGTTTAAGAGTTGTATAGGTTATTGCTTGGTTTTTTATTTTGTTGTAGTCTGTATAAAGGCTGGTATTCATTTGTTCTTGAGTATCTTCTTTTTGATAGATAGGTTAAGGGTTTGTTGAAGGATTTGTTTGATTTGAATTGTCTGAGTTTGCGAGATTGCTGTTTGATCTTAGCCCAAGAGATGATTGGCTATTTAGGATTGTGTAGAGGTGTTAATATGTCTACCAGAACATCTATGAGTTTGTTCTTTTTAAGACTGCAGTATGTACATATTCTTGCTGCACATTCTTTAATGGGGTGTGTTCTTTGAAGTCAGAAGAAACACTATAGCTGGACTCCCCTGAGAAGCAATACCATAGGAGAGCCTCTTGCAGCAATGGTAGTGGGTATGTCAGTCAGTGGGTATAATGTTTATCTTTAATTTAAGTGTGAAGATAACTGTATTGGACAGAATTTGTTCCTCTAAGTGAGGGTTTAAAAGGGGTTTAAATTTGCTAACTGATCCATAATTAATAAGAATGTTTTGCAGTTCTTGTTCATTAAAGTGTGTAAGGCAGTTTTGGATTATGCCAGATAGTGTAACTGGATGGTTCATATCTATGGAGCATAGTATATAATTTCCTAGAGATCTGTAGTTATTTTTGAAGTTCATTTGGTCCACCCATGTTTTAAACTCAACATTCACATAGCAGTCATTGTGATGATTTAGGATCTTGCGAATACCTCTGCCTAATTGCTTTTGATTAATTAGACTGTATAGTCATTCCAAAGGGAACTTATATAAAGCACAGTGTTAATTTTTTATGGCTAAAATTAGTGACTTATTGCTCTAGTAGTTTGCAAACAATTTATAAAGTGTTAGGTATTGTTTTATTGAAATATTTTTTGAAAAATTTTGTCATTAAGATCAATGAGTCATTTTTTAGGATGTTTAATTCATGTTCTATAGGTTGTTCTATGTCTGATTCTGAGATATTTAAAAGTAATTCATTGAAATTTTTGGCCTTAATATTGTCGAAGATGTTCTCAGTATTTTTAAACCTTACGGTATTTGTATACATAGAGGATTTTTTTAATATTGGTTGAGGAAATCGTTTAAGATTGTTGTAAGTTGGCTGATGTAATAATTATAGATTGGTCTATGATATTATCTTTGTTTGTTTTAGAATGAGATTTATCAGTTTTATAATTTATTTCATTATTTTTATTTTTAAAATTACTGTTGACTAACTCTAATGTCACAGCACCATTTTTGTCATCCTCTGGTGAAAAATTTTTTACTAAGATTTTCGCTGAGATTTTCTTGTCAGCAATTTTTATTATTTTCAGATATTGTTTTAAGTATATTATTGGGCAAAGAAAATTGCTCATTAGGGTCTACAGAGGGTGAGTATAGTCTTTGATGAGGAGATGATTGATTTTCGCTTGTATTTTTAAAGATTTTCCTGAGGCAATATTTATGTTATTGCTTATGTAAGGGAGGAATTGTATATTTTCTATACTTTTGCAGTTATTTGCGATGGTATTTAACTTTGCTTTACTGGTTTGTGGGAATTTATTCATTGTAGAAGTTTGTTTAGATGTGTTTAAATTAGATCTAAGGCTATAAAATTTATGGCTGATGACTGCAATGCTAGATTGAATGTTGAAATTGGGGCTTACATTATTTTGTATATCATCTTTTATCACTTTCCATCATAGATAATTATTAAATACTGACTTACCTTGAATTTAAAGTGTAAAAATAAGGGGTCAATCGCCCCTGTCTTCTTGAAACTGTGAATTACTAGGGAATGCTTTTTCAGACCAATTCCTAAGATGGCAGCAGATGACATAGTTTGTCTTTTTTTGTTTTGGTAAAAATTACAAAAGAGTGAATTTATTATTTGAAAATTAAAGGATGCTTTAAAAATCTGTTTTTATCTGACTTAAAACATAAAAGGTATGCTGATATTATTTTTAAAAGAATGGATAATAATTATAAAAAGATAATTAGAAAAATAATTTCAACTAATAAACCAATAAGCAATACACATGATTAGTAAAACAATGTAAGGATGTTGAAAAAAGTGTGAAAAATAATGAGAATGCTAAAGTAACTTCACTTATGGGTAGAAGAAATTAACAATCAATGAAGAATATGAATAATTGCAAAAGAGAAACATTTTGAGAGGAACTAAAAGGAGCAGGAAAAAAAGTTGATTAATTAATTTATCTAATTCTAAATGGAATCTTTTTTTATTCCAAATTGGAAATTGGTATTTATTAGGGCATACATGTGTGTATGTTTTGAATGCTTATGCATGTTCTATGTAAAATTTATGTATATATAATCAGATGTTGCTTAGGAATCATGTGATATTTAAAAAGTGACAAGCTGACTTCCAATCTATGATCTTTAAATTTCAAATCCATCGATCAATTATTACTGCATTAAGTTTTACTGGAAGAAAAATGAACTGAATGGTTATTCTTTTGGGAGATCATGTGACCTTTGAATATTTTAAATGACAAGTTAACCTTTGACCCAATACAATTTTGCTCTCAAGTTCCACACTCCATTGTGAAAATCTCTATAGGGCAGCATTTGTTAAGGATAACACTCTGATTAAAAAAACACACAATAATAATAAAAAATAAGGTAGTCATTTATAAATAAAATGTTAGAAGAAAATCACAGAGTCAGCAATAAATAGCAAATAAAATAATGTCATATATCACATGACCCAATTTTTTAAACTTGTAAATAAAAATAATGAGTGGTTAGTTGCTCTGACAAGCTTTATTGATAAATGCTACAAAAGAAAGCATTTAAAAATATCTATCTAGAAATTATCCCCCAATTCTCAGACAACCCAAAACCAACATTTATTCAAAAGTTAACTATAAAATCTGAAATTTTCAAGCTCCTATATGTTTTCAAATCCAGCTATCTAAATTAAAAAGCTATGTAGGGATGAAAAATCTTCAGCTAAACCACATATTAATAACCTTAGAAATACAACATCACTTATGACCTAAAAGCAAAACTATAAATAGTAAATAAAATAAAAATCATATCACATGACCCAATTTTTTGAGCTTGTAAATAAAAATAATGATCCATGCTAATTACTCTAACAAGCTTTATTGATAAATGCCACAAAAGAAAGCATTTAAAAATCTCTATCTAGAAATTACCCTCCAATCCTCAGACCACTTGTTTCATGCTTTGGCAATCCTTAGTGAGGTGCTAGGCTAATTTAAGACACTAGAAACATGGCAATTGACTCACCTGTTATGAAATCAAATTAAATCATTTTTCCAGAACCTGTAAACATTTTAAACTTTGATGCCATTGATGAAAGATAATTATTGTCAGCACATCTGATTAATTTTACTCTTCCCCTTAGAATGGCTAGAGACTCTATGTTTCTGAATAATAATGGGATTTGTATTTTATTTTGTAATGTAGATCTAAATTTAAGGTTCAACAGTGGACTTTGTTTTTGGGATGAAAAGTAATAATTAAGTGTTTGTGCTATTCAGTAAACTGAAGGCTTTCTTTTCCAAGTTTAAGCTCTCTTTTTTTCTATTTCTAACTTTGTAATATATAACAGTTAAAAACTTATTTAAAATTATACAAATTGATTTTATATTCAAATATGCTGAGTTTTTATTTCCATAAATATTTGCCTCAAGGTGTTTTTTAATCTTTTCTCTTTGATCTGTTCATATTTAAAAGTTGATTAGGATATCCTATCAGCTTCTTTGTATACAATAATATACTTTGTTTGATTATCAAACATAATCGTATCTTTGCTAAACGAGTCCACTGTTTTATTCACAGTTTTTATATGTTAATTAACACAATGAATATTTCACAGTTAATTACGAGATGGTGTTGATCATTAAATTAGATAAATTTTTGTTTACTCTATCAATGTTTGATGAAAACATTAATTGATGTGGAATTTGTTTTTGTTATTTTTTTTTCTTTTTGCAGTTAATATGATTAATAATTCGATTTTAGAGATCAGATTGCGTTTTATGTGTAAAGTTTATTTTTATTATAATTAGTATTTCCTTTTGTATTTATATTTTTTTTCTCTCTCTAATAGTTTTTTTTTTTTTTTAATTTAAAAAATAGTTTAAGGTTATTTTATTTATATTTTTCAAAAATATAATATTTTGTTTAAAAGTAGATTATTGTCTTTATCTGATTGTTTCTTTATTGATTTTATTAAGTCAAGTACAACCGTATAGTTTGGTAATTAGACTTGCTGACATTTTGAAGTTCTACTTTTATTTTGTAGTAGTTCTCATTTTTAATTTTTTTTTTTTGTTTTTTTTTTTCTCTGCAGGCGGAGGAGTTAAACACAATTGTAGGAAATGCTTTTCGAATGGCATTTGCCCATCAGCTGCAAAAAAGAAAATCTTCATTTCGTGAGTTGATAGCCGAACAATTAGAACAACAAAAAGTGCGCTTTCAGGCGGCTCAGCAGAGGCTAGCGTCTTCCAATAACAATTCCCCAGCACATCAGCCCCATATTAACTTACAGAATTTTCATAATGAGGATAACTACTCTGATTCTAACAAAGAAACACATAACAAGAACTCAACTGGAAACAGAATCTGGGTGAGTAGCGAATATTATCATCTGATAAAATGAATCACATTTGAAGTTGTTTGAGTCGGTGGAGGAGGGGAGAAGTGTAGATACGTTGTAAAGCATTTATTCTAATCTTTGTAGTGGATTTACAAATTATTTAATGGTTCTCTTTTGCTAATTCAACAATCATTACTTAATTTTAAACAAATTAAATAGAATGTATATGAATTTATTAACTGTCTGCATATCAATTTTACATTTGATTTATGTTTAAATTTACAATTACACGCAAATATACATCTAAGTGTACGTCATCACTCATACTCGTCGTAAATTAGTGATATGTTATGCATTTACCAGCCACAATTGTATTATTGATTCAGCCTCCAATTCATTACTTAGATAGTTTTGTGTATTATATCTTTCTACACTTCCATATATTATTTGAACATAATTAAAATTATTGAGGTAAAACTTAGGGTAACTATAGTGATGTTAGCTTTCATAGATTTTTTCCTTTTACTGATGTGTCTGTATGTCATTTCTTTATTAAATCTTTTGCTTGCACTGTTCGATTGAGATCATGGGTTCCAATTGTATCATTTGTAGTATGGGACTTCTTATGAATTTCCTTGCAATAGTCTATTTGTTTATTTTTGTTTATATTGATCTTTTGTTTTTCAGTTGCATAAATATTAATGAATAAGAGAAATTAGTTACTTCTCATCTCATAACAAAAACAACATGAAACTAACATAATCACAATTTATTTGTTATATTTACTTGTCGCTTATAGTAATATATATATGTACACTGTGTTCCCTAGTGAAAAGATATTAGGTTCTTCTCCAACCTGCCTGAAGCCGTCTTTGAATCAACACATAAGTAATATAGTGCCAAAGTTTATTTATCCATCACAAAAATGTTAAGGTGTTAGCATGTCTCAACCACAAGTTGTGTCATGAATGATGGCAATATTTTTCATCTGTTTGTTTTATGTCAGAAGTTGTAAATGGTTTGCAAGCTTTTAAGACAGCAGCAGCGCATTGAAGAAGATCTACAAAGATATAAAACACCTTGTTCTATCTTATATTGTGATTTTTGATCCAGATACACTAGCACCTTAAAACTTTTGTGGTGAATCACAAGTGATTTTGCAAGTGAGTTGGAGAAACCAGCAGCTACCTTTTCACTGGGTCAAATTGTGTGCGTATAAATATATTAACTATTAATGGAAGGATGCTGTTGATAAACCAGTGTGAGTCCAGTTATATTGGTGAGTCTAAATGTGCATTGATAAATGGAATTCATAAAGATGCATTTGGTGATAGATTTAAATCTGTATTTGCTAAACATTCAATTATTTGTAAGGAAGATTTTGCTTTAACAGTATTTTTATTTTACATGTGAAAAATGATTTGAAGAAAAGAAAGATCAAAGAGACATAATTTATAAATATGGGAGGCATCTTATTAAATAAACAACATAATTGTCTTAATATACATAAATTATAGAAACTTGGTCATTCATGTGGATACATTGTGACTTTAATGAGATTTGTTTATTTAAATCTTAACTATTAAATACTATTCAGGTTGGTGTTCATGCTTTAACTAGCTTAGCTATTATATATTTTTATATATTAGTATGTTGAATATTATAGAGTTTCTTCTAGAGTTTTATATATATATATATTATAAGGGACTTGAACTCAGACTTTCAAACTCCCTATATCTATCCAATACATCTTATACAATCAATACACATGACCATATAATTAAACTAAGTCTAGTATAGACAATATACATATATTTAAATATTATATATGTACGTAAATAAATATTTTAGCAGTTTATATAATTGTAATCTTGTGGAAGGAAATTAATCTCCTAGCATCCGCTATTAGATTAGTATTAAAATTGCGTGTAAATTTAATGCCAATTTAATAGTGTGTGTGTGAAGATTGATTTCCTTCTACAACATTACATTTATCTACTTCACTAAATTATTTATTTACATACATTTAAACTAATATAATTCAAAATCACAGATATTTAAAAATGAGAAACTTTTTCTTCCCTGTGATATATAAACTACGTTTGTGCAAATATTTGTAAATTGAAAATCAGGCTCATAAATTCAAATCCTTATTTAAGCATGGACAGTAAGGGATAGTTTATATTTGTGTAAGACCTAAGCGTAAGTGATTTATTTATGCTTTTAAAACACTTATTCATGGGTGAATGCATGTAAATTTAATACCAATCTAATAGCACATGCTTCCACAAGATTATATATATATTGCACTTAGGTGCCAACTTGAATTTTTTTTTTTTTTAGATCTGTAGACACTTTACTATAATGTTTATTTTATTTATTAAATATTTATTAATAAATTCTGTTGTTAAAGAATTCAATACCAAGCATTATGTCAAGGCAATTGTTGATCTAAAATTATTGGTAAATTCTTTTAATTATTTAAAAACAAACATCTAAAACTATACCAATATTCACATACATTTCAATACATCTGATAATAAGTTCCGATCCCATTGAGAAAATTGTCTCAGAAAACAAATCTTTCAGGGGTAGTTTCATTCAACTTTTTTTTATCCAATTATTTGGTTGTCAGTTTAAACATTTATATAATAAATTTTCTATGGAGTCTGAGTTGGCTAAATCCTATAAGTATCACATGAGATTTTAGATAGAGTTCAATTATGTTAGTAGTAATATAATATGGTTTTTATTTCAGTATTAATTTTAATCATAAGATAAACAAACTTTTAAGTTTTACAAAACAGCTTGTACTATTTATCTCAAAACATTTATTAAACTAATTAATACCTGTGTTACACTCTTTATGAAATGGGTATAAATATGGGTGATACATTACAAATATGAATAATGAAAAATTACAATATTAGATGAGTTATGGAACTAACATTATTGAGTTATAACAGGGTTAGGTATTTAGTGGTTAAGTTCTTTGTTAACTTTATTGGAGAGTCTGATATAGCTTCCATGTCTCTTGAAAAATGAATGTTGTTGCAAGAGTTTTGTGTCTTTATTTAATTTTCTCTATGCTCTGAATAAATAATGAGTTTTCATCTGGCTTGGAATGTTGGTATTGTGCCTTGCACCTTACAATCCAAATGGCATAGGTGATGAAAATTGCCAGCCTGATTGTAGGAATATCTCTTTCACGAAGGCATTCTTTTATATTAAGTATTTTGTAGTAGTCTATCTTTGAATTGTTAAATATTATTGTTTTAATATTACCTAGACCCATGCATGTTTTAATTATGTGTCAAATGTTTTCTCATCCCTGCCACAGCTGTGGCAGTAAGGTCTGCTTTGCAGATCTTAGTTTCACCTTTTCTCACCTACTTCCTACCCTCATACCTTAGTTTGAACCCCACTCTATCGTAGTGTGTCTGCAATACACTTATATACCGAAAATCCCACCTAATTTTAAATCATGAGCACAATGCTCGTATTATATATATAACTTATTCCCAAATAAAATAAAATATTATGAATTATGTATTTGTTCACATAATTTACATTTATTAAAAAGTAAGTTATATAAGTCGTAATTGCGCACACACTATGATATCCATTTTAAAACATATCAAAATTATAAATTGTTAAAGTTATTTTGTTTGAATCTATTTACAAATATATTACTGTCGTAATGTATTTTGATTTAAAATAAAACTCATTTAGTAAATATTCATTTAGTAAATAGATTCAAATATTGCAAGTTATTAGTAAAATAATTTTTGTTTGATTTAATAAAAGTCATTCCAAATATTTCTTTAAAATAAATGAGGGACAATAGTTTAATTATCTAATATTATATAAGTTTTATCTAAAAACAGCAGATGTCCACTTAAGGTTTTCTTTAATTAATAAAAGTAATTTTTAATTAAATCTAGTTTGTAATCCGAATGTCGACAGGGAAATTAACAAAAGAAATTAATTAATGTTGAATTCCTTTAGACATTGGGATAGATTTAATTACAGCTGATAAGTCCGATATATTTTTGTAATGCTCCAGGGCAGTTCTATTGTTAACGTCTACTATAAAAAGAATGTTTTTCTTTTGTTCTCCAGTTTTTCTTCTAATGTTTCTAAGAGAAATCATTCTGAGTTCTATTGTAGTAATTTGTAAATCTTGACATGACAGAGTAGAGTGCGAGAAGGCTATTTCTCTCCGGAATGGTCACCTGCTGCCGTAGACCATCGGATGTTATCACACAGGGAACCCCGGAACTGCTGCTGCTGCTGCCAAAAATATGAACATTTCCAGATTTTGCTGTTAAATTATATAAAAACCTGCTGACCATCAATCTACCTAAATGCTTCTCCAGAGGTAACCCTAAATTAATCCAAGAGCTCTTGTGATAACTAACATGCTATAGCTATTTAAAATTGTTTTCCTTATATTTCACATAACTTCATTATGTATTTCTTTAACGTGTTAATATAATATAATCAACAGTTTTGCTCTATCCTTGGGTTAATATTTTCTATTTATAAAGCTTTCTTTTATTTTATTATGATAATGTGTCAGAATCGTCTTTGACCGAGTGAACTATTCCCTTTATTGAAAGTAAGACACCGCTATTAAGGCATGTTTTAAATTTATAATTTTCCAATTTTATTATCTTGCAAATCACTCATTCGAGGGCGATTCTATTCTTTAATATATAATATAATCACATAGTTTAAAATCTACATGTTATTGATTTTAATCTAATATAAGAGTATGTGTGAGGTCAATGATTAAATGTGTCCCCTAATACATGATTGCATATATAAATCTATACTTACTTTTCAAACCTGTAAGCATGCATTTTCCTATTTTAATTACCGTGTTCTACTTTAATTATAAAGTTCATGATTGACGTCGAGAATGTGCGGACCCTTTTAAATGAATTTCGGGGAATTTGATTGGGCATTTCTCTTAATCCGAGTAAAACCCATTCAGTATATTTTTATATACACTAGTCTCGTATTGCTGGTAAATGAATTGGTTGTTGAGACTGCTTTGTTTTATTTTTCCAAGGATTCTTTACATGGCAAAGTCCGTTCTTTTCGTATATTGCAAGTTTCCAGGGAGAGTGTGTTCCAAATGACACACCTGGGAATTAAACGCAATCGTCACACAGTCACTAAGTTTCGGCTGTTCATAAAATACTTTCCTACGGGTTAGCGGCGAGATGCCCTCCGTAATTATTCTGGATCTTCAATATTGTTTTATTTTATATTTATTTTACAAAGCATCTGTGACTTAAGCGTGTCACACCCTCCAACTTTAATAAATTCATTATCAGCAATACTGACCTCCCAATGCAACTCTATTATTATTAATCTCAAAGAAATGCTTTGATCACATTCCCATTTTGTTGCTTAGTAAGATTTTGTCTGTGCTATTCTCGAAATCAATAAATGTTTTATAACACTTAATTTCAAATATTTTCTTAAACTTGTATAATTGCTCAAAGCACCTCGCACATGTTCCTATCTCATCAAGCACATTATCGTAATGCTATTAGCCTGAGGAATAGAATTCATCACTTTGTTTTAAAGTTTTTTTGTCAGTTGTGGGAATATAATGCCTACAATTATTTAATACGTGTCCCTGTCTCATATAAGCAGACAGTGGCATTATATATATAATTTATATGAATAAATTTTGTGAAATTATTTAAAACTAAATTTGATCTCTTATTTTATTTGATTCCTATCACTGTCTTGGACAATATATATATTTTCTGCATTTCTTTTGTAAATCCATAGACGTTAATTAGCCGCCCAAACTTCTTTTAGTATAGAGTCGTTTGTTTCTCCTTGACCACCAGGCACTGGTCAAAGGTTATACTAGTAGTGGCATCAGATGCGTTATCACGTAGATGGCACTGTGAAATTTGGACTTTAGATTCGAAATTAGTATATCTAGAAGGCAACCCCTCCTAGAATGTTCAGTTTCATGTCTGGGGTTTGAATTCTGCAGTGTGTTAGCGAGATAGACGATTCTGACTGTTACATAGTAAATTTTTTTTTCCTGGTCCATGGCTTGCCCAAACGTGGAGCCTCGATTATTTAAACACCCACATCCCTGTAGATCTCAATTATATAAACACCCACATCCCTGTAGATCTCAATTATATAAACACCCACATCCCTGTAGCTTAATTTTAGCATTTTGTTTCGTATTTAATCACTCAAATCCTTTATATTTTTGATATATAAAATATCCTTTCAAAGTCTATACTATCTATATTGTTTATTTGCGTGTATATTTCATATATTTTGTTTGACTCGGGCATTCGATTACTTATACTGTATAATCAGAATTTGTTCAAACTTGCTATAGTGCAATACAAGCCATCTGTATTTATCTGTATTGTTGTTTCATTTAAGTCACGCTACATATGCAAGGCATGAATTACTTAAATATTGTCCCAAGTGAATATTGTGACAATCTATGAAGATTTCAAATATTGTATTTTTCTATCAAAATAAAGTTTTATTGGCTCAATGCGCAAGATAGCATAATGATAATTTTGTACGGTAATGACCTAGATATGTAATAGGCTATCGTATGGAATTCAATAAAATTCAATCATAAATAAAATGTTGTAATCAATAAATAAAAAAAATGCGAATGTTTTAACGAGTGCCCATAGTTAAATGGAATAGTTATTAAAATTCATTTTGGGAAGCTAACAGTCTATGGATTCTTTTAACTGGTGACATGGCACCCAAGAGTAATTTCATTAAACGGAGTTACTTCTAAAATAAATTTTGTCATCAGGCTAAATTATTTTATATGTGTAACGATCCGGAGAATGTGACTTAACGTAAACTGCACTACGGGGCGCCATCTAGGCATTTGAACCTAGAAAAATTTATAAAGTAGGCAGATACGTAAGTCAAAAAAAAAAAAAAATTTTTTTTTTAATATTTTGGTTCCGGTCGTTAGCCCATGTCACTAGCTCAGGGAGTAGCAGAGATTTAATAATATCATTTACTAGTATATAAAAGAATAAAGTAAGCCACTGCCAGTAATTATCATACAAACAGATTTATTTATGCACATATATATAAGGTTTAAAATTATTTTAGTGATTTACATTTAAACATTTAACATTATTTTTAACTTTGATTTTACTTTAATTTACATTGAGTTACTATTATATTATAAATTTACATTTTTAATCAAGTTCGCACAGATGGGCTTATAAACCTGTTTAATATGTTGCTATAGATCGGTTACATAGATTTCAACGGTCAAAAACATTTCAAAGTAAACATAAACGATCAAAATACAAAGTTATTGATTACTGACAATTGCAGAGGGAAATATAAGAAACCCTCTAGTATTCATCGTAAGATACCTGCATCGTCACCAATAACTTAAAAGACATCCGAATAAATACCTTTTAGATACTCACCGTAAGGTATCAGTATTTGTCGAATGTCTATATATTTTGATCAAATATGAAAACGCAAACATATTTAACCGATAGCCAATCTATGCAAGCGTCTATAAACAACTTAAATTTAATAGTTTTATAGGATCGAGCCTGAATATACTATATAGATTTGCATTTAAAAATAAAATATTCTATCCCTACTTAACCCTAGGCAACACATTTCGCAATCAACCGGCGCCAATCCATCTGATACATTCATGTATTCAATGTAGCATGATACGACAACACAACAATATTGTCAGGAATGTACATCTGAACAATATGAAGAAAGAAAAACGACATTGCCTCTCCACCCACAGGAATGTGACATCTGTGGGCAAGTAGATCAATAAACTAAAAACTCCATAGGAATGGGCTGCGGTCTTCTGCCGACTTACAAACCCATCCATAGGCAAACAGAGGGTGTGTGGCGTATATCTATAATCCTGCCCGTAGCGGATCTCATATTACATTTACTAATTACATAAATATATCCAATCCATTGAACCAATTCACCCACGAAATGAACAACCCAAGATTACCCTCCCTTAATTATCTTTACAAATCGATACAGCCATTCACGCCCGACTCAAGTTTAACATTTTTTTTATAATTTATTTAACGGAAAACAGAAATCATAACAACTTAAAGAACAAAATTAAATAAATAAATAAATAAATGGAAATGATTTTACAAATTAAATACATTAAATAAAAATTATAACCAATTAATAAATATTGTTGGTCAGATAGAATAATATTAAAATCATTTTAAATATGAAAAGTTTTTAATTTACTGTTCATAAATTTTAAAGTTCTTACGGTTATTGAAATAGTTCATCCTATTATATTCCTGGCCGTTTAAACGTGAATTCCCACGTCGTCCGAAGATTAGTATCCGGTTGATTTATTTATTTATCCTTTGGAGATTTTGTTTTTCGTGTAGTTGGTCCTCATTGTATAAACGATGGCCCATTTTTTTCTCTTTCTTAGCAGAACTGAAGGGATTGAAGCTGTGCGTCCTTTTCAATCCCCCCAGCGCTAACACCTAGCTGTTACATCGTCAATAATCAATCAATTTCCAGTCACTAGTCACTGATTAATAATTTCCAAAATTTTCCTTTTATATTAATGTGAAGGATTGAATTTACATTACGTCATCGATGAGATGATCCTTTCGCTGAGGTCCGATTCCATAGGGATTTCTTCTTATTTGCTAACAGTTTTTATTCTTTTCTTATCTGACAGGTGTTTTTACATTTAAATGCCGAAGGCTGGTTTACATTTAACTAATTAACAATCATTTCCATTTCTAATTAATTATCCTGTTTTCCAAATCAAAAATATATTTAAAGACAGATTTAGAGATATAATTTTATCTCCAAATCTTTTTAAAATTTAGTTTTAAAAATACCTTTTTCTTTAATAAAAATTTTATTTTAATAATTTTTATTATCTGTGCGACTTAATATATAAGAGTTTAAGACGATATTTTAATTTCAATTTTTAATTTTTAAAGAAAGTTTTTAAATGCGAACTTTTTATTTTAACTTGTTTAATAATTATATATAAAAAAACAATGTAACGAACGTCTGTGCTCGTTACATATGTAATTTGTTTTTTTTCAATGTGTGTAAATTTTTCTTAGACCAAATAATGAGACGTGAATCGGATCAATAATTATGTAAATAAAAATATATGTTTGCAAATCATAAATAAGAAGGAACGAAATAAGTATACCCGGATCTAGCGAATGTTAACATATACAAATAAAATTGCTTGAGTTTAAAAATATATATGTTAGCGAAATATTTTGACAGATAGAATTTAAGAGATTTTTTTGTATATACGGGCAGTTAAAAATATATATGTTGGCAGCAGATTTAAACAAGAAATTTTTGCAGTAATAAAAGGGTAGTAGTCAGGAGTTTTAGTGATAAACATAAAAGCAGTAATTAGGCCAACAGAACTGAGAGGGAGATAGCCTATTAGCCATTAATAAAATTGTAATTAAACATAGTAATCGCAGAGAGTCAAACAAGGAAAAATAGTAATAGTATTTTTTAACCGTATTAGTTTTAGTAAGCTCAATGTAAATTAGTAAGCTCAATGTAAAACCATTTTAAAAATTTTCTTATCAGTGCTATACATTGTTTTAAAAGTACACCTATTCATTTAAAAAAAAATTTTTTTAGGATATATTAAATAGTTAGCAATAAAATAAAAGGAAAAAATCATCATCATCATTGATCACGATAATCATCCAAGGCCATGGATAATATGGACAACAACCACGATGATCAAGAACCGGACCCATCCGGATTTTTTGAATCTTCTCCAATAAGTATGAGACCTGTCCAGCAAACGAGCAAGGAAGATTCCAATCTGGATTATCTGGTGGAATTATATAAGAGAAGTGAAGAGAGGGCAAGAAAGCAGGAAAAGGAAGCCCAAAGAAAAGAGACGGAGTATAAAATGTTTACCAGGATGCTCCTCGACGAATTGGCACAAGTGAGAGAGGGACATAGGGCTCTCCAACAGAAACTGGAAGAATACTGCTCAGGAAATTGAAAAAAATGAGCGAATGCCGAGATCAAACTGAGCCAAAATTAATACAATACCTGGACAACGAAGTCCTGATAGCAAAAACAGAACCTGATGATACAAACAGTATCAACGAGGCAGTGGACCTAAACCGAAGATGTCAGACCTCTAACGATGATCTACAACCTCCTCAAGCGCATAGTAGTGGGATAGATACAATCCACAGGACCTTAATTCCAAACTTCGGGGTTCAAACCCAACTTGATAAGATATTAACTGTTAAAATATTTCGAGGAGAAATAGGAGAAACCCCACCTACACCTGGATAGCCTGCGGAATTTCTTTCAATTTTATAAAATGGATCCACATGAACAGACTGCTATCGCTAGCCATCATTTATATGGCTATGCAAAAGATTGTTGGGGCATGTTGGCGAAAAAACCAAACAGCTTTGCGAATTACGGTAGCCTGTTACTAAGATATTATTGGAGTGAGGATCAGCAGAGCGGAATTCTAAATACCATTTTCCAGGAGAAGTACGGAGCAATCAAGGAAACACACACACAATTTTTCATTCGCCAGGTCAATCACCTTCGATCACTTAGCACATTTGCGTTTTCTGATACTCATATTATACGTACCATTCAACAGAATATGCCATTACCGATACAACAGCTGATGGCGGGCAGCAGAATCAAAGAGGTGGAGGAAATGGCCGAATTTTTAACCACTCTAGATTTCAGTCCCTGGGCCAAAGAACTGCCAGATAAGATAAAGAGACCTGATAATCCGAGACTGCAGTCATCAAATTATAAAAGCAGTTATTACCCACCAGACCCAGGATTATAGTTTTTTTTTAAAACAACAACAACAAAAAAAAGAGAAATGGACACATCACAGGATAATATAAATAGGAGATCGAATATAAACAGTGTTAAACTATTAGATTTTTTAATAAAATTTCGTTGAAGGGGGGGGGATAATAGAAAGTGTTCGCTAGATGGTAGATTTATTCATATGATCCAGGTATATAATTCAGTTTTGTTTCTTCATTATATTTATATCTTGTACATTATGGGTTATCTTGTAAATTTTTTTTATGCAGGCTTCATAGGTGGACACCTGTTGTAAGATTTTTTTTTTTTTAACAATTTTTTTTTGTTTCGTCACTAAGGGAATGTGAAACAGTAAGGTCTGCTTTGCAGATCTTCGTTTCACCTTTTCTCACCTACTTCCTACTCTCATACCTTAGTTTGAACCCCACTCTATCGTAGTGTGTCTGCAATACACTTATATACCGAAAATCCTGCCTAATTTTAAATCACGAGCACAATGCTCGTATTATATATATAACTTATTTCCAAATAAAATAAAATATTATGAATTATGTATTTGTTCACATAATTTACATTTATTAAAAAGTAAGTTATATAAGTCGTAATTGCACACACACTATGATATCCATTTTAAAACATATCAAAATTATAAATTGTTAAAGTTATTTTGTTTGAATCTATTTACAAATATATTACCGTCGTAATGTATTTTGATTTAAAATAAAACTCATTTAGTAAATATTCGTTTAGTAAATAGATTCAAATATTGCAAGTTACAAGTAAAATAATTTTCATTTAATTTAATAAAAGTCATTCCAAATATTTCTTTAAAATAAATAAGGGACAATAGTTTAATTAGCTAATATTATATAAGTTTTATCTAAAAACAGCAGATGTCCACTTAAAGTTTTCTTTAATTAATAAAAGTAATTTTTAATTAAATCTAGTTTGTAATTCGAATGTCGACAGGGAAATTAACAAAAGAAATTAATTAATGTTGAATTCCTTTAGACATTGGGATAGATTTAATTACAGCTGATAAGTCCGATATATTTTTGTAATGCTCCAGGGCAGTTCTATTGTAAAATAAGAATCAATGTTTATTTTCAATTTCTTTTTGATTTCTGGAATAACAAAGTGCTGAAGTTAACAGATGAAACTACGATTGTTTATAGATCAATATAATTACAGTTTAAATTGTTAAAAAAAAAAGAAATATACTCCTGTGGGAAAGAATTTTTGTCAATCATACCATGCTGCTGCTGCCAAAAATATGAACATTTCCAGATTTTGCTGTTAAATTATATAAAAACCTGCCGACCATCAATCTACCTAAATGCTTCTTCAGAGGTAACCCTAAATTAACCCAAGAGCTCTTGTGATAACTAACATGCTATAGCTATTTAAAATTGTTTTCTTTATATTTCACATAACTTCATTATGTATTTCTTTAATGTGTTAATATAATATAATCAACAGTTTTGCTCTATCCTTGGGTTAATATTTTCTATTTATAAAGCTTTCTTTTATTTTATTATGATAATGTGTCAGAATCGTTTTTGACCGAGTGAACTATTCCCTTTATTGAAAGTAAGACGCTGCTATTAAGGCATATTTTAAATTTATAATTTTCCAATTTTATTATCTTGCAAATCAATCATTCGAGGGCGATTCTATTCTTTAATATATAATATAATCACATAGTTTAAAATCTACGTGTTATTGATTTTAATCTAATATGAGAGTATGTGCGAAGTCAATGATTAAATGTGTCCCCTAATGCATGATTGTGTATATAAATCTATACTTACTTTTCAAACCCGTAAGCATGCATTTTCCTATTTTAATTACCGTGTTCTACTTTAATTATAAAGTTCATGATTGACGTCGAGAATGTGCGGACCCTTTTAAATGACTTTTGGGGAATTTGATTGGGCATTTCTCTTAATCTGAGTAAAACCCATTCAGTATGTTTTTATATACACTAGTCTCATATTGCTGGTAAATGAATTGGTTGTTGAGACTGCTTTGTTTTATTTTTCCAAGGATTCTTTACATGGCAAAGTCCGTTCTTTTCATATATTGTAAGTTTCCAGGCAGAGTGTGTTCCAAATGACACACCTGGGAATTAAACACAATCGTCACACAGTCAATAAGTTTTGGCTGTTCATAAAATACTTTCCTACGGGTTAGCGGCGAGATGCCCTCCGTAATTATTCTGGATCTTCAATATTGTTTTATTTTATATTTATTTTACAAAGCATCTGTGACTTAAGCGTGTCACACCCTCCAACTTTAATAAATTCATTATCAGCAATACTGACCTCCCAATGCAACTCTATTATTATTATTCTCAAATAAATGCTTTGATCACATTTCCACTTTGTTGCTTAGTAAGCTTTTGTCAGTGCTATTCTCAAAATCAATAAATATTTTATAACACTTAATTTCAAATATTTTCTTAAACTTGTATAATTGCTCAAAGCACCTCACACATATTCCTATCTCATCAAGCACATTATCGTAATGCTATTAGCCTGAGGAATAGAATACATCACTTTGTTTTAAAGTCTTTTTGTCAGTTGTGGGAATATAATGCCTACAATTATTTAATATGCGTCCCTGTCTCATATAAGCAGACAATGGCATTATATATATAATTTATATGAATAAATTTTGTGAAATTATTTAAAACTAAATTTGATCTCTTATTTTATTTGATTCCTATCACTGTCTCGGTCTATATATATATATTTTCTGCATTTCTTTTGTAAATTTATAGACGTTAATTAGCCGCCCAAACTTCTTTTAGTGTAGAGTCTTTTGTTTCTCCCTGACCACCAGGCATGTAGATGGCACTGTGAAATTTGGACTTTAGATTCGAACTTAGTATATCTAGAAGGCAACCCCTCCTAGAATGTTTAGTTTCGTGTCTGGGGTTTGAATTCTGCAGTGTGTTAGCGAGATAGACGATTCTGACTGTTACATAGTATTTTTTTTTCCGGGTCCATGGCAAGATTAATTTTAAGCAAGTAATCTAAGTATTTTGGTTCTAGAGTCCAATACTTGAATAGGGTAATCAGCTTGTGATTAGTTATTCCTAATCTTGTAGTAGAGATTTGATTATTTTGTTTTAGGATTTAAAAAATTTATTCCACTATTCACAGATATTTGAAATTTGAAAAGTTATAGATGATAATTTTCAAATCCTTTTTTTTTTTTTTTGGAATTAAATATTGGACTGTTTTGTCATGTAATTTTAATTTTTAAAAGTTTTGAGAAAAATTCAAACTTTATGTAAATAAATTCAATGGTTAATTAATAATAACACATAGGTTAGCATTTAATACAATTATTCTCTTTTTTTTATGTATTGGTACCTGTCTAATGAAGGTGTTAGCATGTTGAGTTGAAGTAGTAACATTTAGATTTATATAAATATTGAATTTAAGACAATACTTCAAATAATTAGATTATTCTATAAAAGGCAACAAATAATTAGTATTAAATTATATATATTTATTTGCAGTGGTTCTTCTGATTTTTCCATTTTTTTCCAAACATTATGGATTATCACCTTAGTTTGAATTATAAAGCTAATTGCCATTATCATGTAAATAGCGTTTTTAAATTCTATTTTAATTTTTTGCTTATCTTTTTTCAATCAAACATATGTTCATCATTCAGGAAAAATCTGCTATATTAGGCATATCTCTCACATGAATACTTTAGATACTTCTTTTGTTTTATCTTTAATCATTACTTTGTGTTCTTTTAATTAATTTCAATTTGAAAGTTGGTTTCACTTATATATGCTCTTCCACATTCACATGGCATTTTATAAAGCAGTTTTTATTTTCTAGCATTTCAACTTGGAACCCATTCTGATAATACTTTGTTAAAACAGGTAAAACTCTCCATACAATAGTGCCACTCATTGCAAGCCAGAGTAATCAATAGATGACAGAAGGCTTGTGCATAAAATCTTTATTTAGTGCCTCCTTATCCAATATCCCATACTAGTTATAAACAAGCATAAGAAATGGTGATCATGTGATATTATATTTTTTACATATTTTGTATAGTATCTCTAAGATGCCTGATGTATACAGACATTTTACAATGTCTATAATTGTTTTTTCTTTTGATGTTTCTTTTGTTAGACATTTAAGATTGTTTTAATGGTAGTTGATGGATAATTATGCCTGATAAGAGTTTGTTTTGTCTTAGATTTTTTTTCTAAATAAACTTTTTGCTGTGTTCCATAATAACAATGTAACTTTTTGTATTTTCTCCACAATTGCAAATATATATATATATAAATGAAATATTATTCAGGTACATCTGTGTATAATTTATTTAATGTATATATATTTTTAAAATAAATTATACATGGATGTACTCACATAATATTTCATTTATATCTATAGCTTGTGAAAATCTTTGATTTAATATATATATATATATAAACATTAAAAGTTCTTTTAATATTAAGGGTGTATGAGAAGTAAGTGAAATTTTAGATAATGTTTACTTTAAATATGTTATTTTATAGTTCTTTGCACTTCAGAAGTCTTCTTGTAGCAATGAAACCCTTGGTAGTGTTTTAGAGTTTATTTTCTTGGCTAGTCTGTTTGAGTTGTGAATTTGGGGTAATTTTGATTATATATATAAAGTATTTTTCTGATTGTGTAGGTTTTTGCAAACTGTAGTTTTGATTTTTTCAGAAGAAAGTCTTTCATAAGTACATATATGAATGCCAATTTTTATTCTAATTCTATTGAGAATTTAATTGAGACATATGTTATTGATGTTTATTCAAAATGTTTTAATAATATTTCATCATGTGATCATACAACAAATGTGTCATTAACATAGTGAAGTCAGACTTTAAGTGGAATTGGAGTAATATTTATAGTTTTAGTGTCAAATTTTCTTATGTAAATATTGCTGACTAGGTATGATAGTTATCAACCCATAGCCATTTTGTGGTTTTATTGGAAGAATTTTGTGTTGTATTAGAAGTATATTGTTGTTAAGCAAAATGTTAAAAGTTCCATTATGTTATTCATAAAAAAGTTATTTTGTTTATAAGCTCTCATTTTCATTTAATCTTTTTATTACAATAAACAATGCTTTATCACTGAGTACATTTGTACTAAATTTTCTATATCAAGATTTGAGTTATCTGTTTTTATTTTATTTTCATATTTTTAATTAATTTCACCAACATCTTAGGATACCTGGTAAAATATTTGGGTCTTGTGTGTCAAAATTTTAAGAACCTTAAGAAGAAAAGTTGATTTATTTCAACTTCATAAATTTCTTGAAATAATTACAGGTTTTAATTGAATATACTTTTTTGTAGATTTTAGATAGACCATAGAAATATGAAATTTTGCTGGAATATGTTAATTTAATTTTTTCTAAATTAATGAAGTATCTACAATGCTCTGTGAGTATTGCTTATAATATTGTCTCTGTAATTGGTGTAGGATTATTTGCCACCTTTTATATTGGTCTGTTGTGAAGAGTTTTTTTATTTATTACAATCAGTAGTATCCAACATAACTTTAGAATTATCTTTGTCTGCATGTAGAATAAGTATAGATTTGTCTAATTTGAGTCATTTAGCAGCTTCCTTTTTTATTAAGATTACTTGTGCAATTGAGCAATTATCTCTATTACTACCATGATATCTAATAAAGGATATTAGAGGGTAAGATGACAAAATTTAATTCTTTTGTAGAAGAGAAGTTTCACATCTGTTAGATGTTTAGAATTAAGATTTTTTATCTGATATAGCTACTATATTATTTGATATCTTGTTATTTAATGTAGAAATATCATTTGAAAACTATGTACTTACAAATTAAACTTGCAGTCCATGTTTGTGATGGCACAATGCCATATCTTTCTCCAGCAAGGGGAGAGGATGTTTGCAATGGTGCAATGCTGTATTAAAAAGTGACAACCATCTGTTTTTATTTAGTATTTTAATGTGTTTATTATTTTTATGTATAAATTTATACTTTTCATATTGTTAAAATTTTAACTTTTTTAATATGGCATTCTGCTGTCGCAAACATAGGCAGTAGGTCTAATATGTAAGTATCAAAAAATGATAATATGATGACATTATGGAGTGAATTATGATAAAATGATAAATTTTTATTTAACATTTTATGTATATTATATCTCTGTAGTGTTGTGGATTTTTTAAAAAAAAAAAAACTTTATTATCCATTTTTATGAGAAATTGGAGTTTTGTATAAAAAAGAGGTAAGAGATGAGGTGATGTTTTTCATTTATTTCTTAATTTGCAAAATGGTTAAATAATAATACAGTGTAAAAAAAAAACTAAGTACAACTTTGAATAATTTTTTTTTCCCCTGTGTCACAGCATCAGCCGGGAAGCGAACCCGCTAACCCGGGACAACTGCTTTGTAAAGCAGCTGTCACTAACTTCTCGACCACCAATGAGTAAGTTAATGAAGTTGTGAAATTTAATTTTAAAATGTAAATCAAATTTCAAAATAAATAATTAAAATGTATTCATTTGACCGTAATTAAGTTTAGCGCAAAAACGAGTCGACATTGAAAAAGAATTAGAGTGATATATAGATAAAAATAGTAATAAATAGTACACCCCCCTCATGACATGTTTTGTTTTGAAAATAATAGATTTAAAGATGTCATTAAAGGGAAATAATCAAATGGCTTTATTGCTTGGAAATTCTTTAAAAATTTGAGAGCTGAATTTGCCAAAATTGGAATTGATCCAAGTAACTTATACTCTAGAGTCTGGTAACTTTTCACTATACTAAACGGATAGTCAGATATATAACAAAGATTTTACGCATTATTTATTAGACTTCTCAATTCTGCTCTTGATACCATGATAGAAAGAAAAAGAATTAAAGACAGAATCACCAGGAAAGAAATATAGCTACTATTTATTTATTTTTTTAAAAAAGGAAGAACCAACTTAGTGCAAGTTACTGAAAAATTTTAGCATAATTGTGATTGAAGTATTATAAGTTACATTATAATCTGTTAACATGTAAAAGTGAGTTTTGTCTGTGTTTTTCTAACTTCAACAAAATGTAAGGTTGGGTGTACTTGCTTTTTGAATTGCAGATTTCCTTCTGATTGTGTAACATGAGGAATAGTAGATGAGCTCAATGAAAATGTTTGTTGGATGAGGATGAATGAACTACTGACTGACTCTACAAGTAACTGTTACTAGAACTGAAATAAATTGTCAGCCAATAACAGCCTCTAGTTTATATATGTCAAAAGAAATGTATAGAAAGATATCAAAACTAATTTACATAAAACATGAATTATGCTTATAAAGACAATGTCTAGCATATTTTTATTGGTAACCATAAATGATAATAATTGTGTAGTATATTGACTTAAAATTTATAACAAATTGGAGCACTAGAAATGATAGGTTCAAGTCACAACTCTCAGCTTTGAGTTCCAGATGCTATCAACTGTGGCACTGTGCTTAACCATGCAAGGCAGTGTTTTCTGCTAAAATTCTAGAAGGAAATACCCTAAAATAAAACATAAAAAAAATGTATTTAAAAATAATAAAACACATATTGACCAAGGATTGATCTGAACTCTTGATATATATATATCATCTATCCACTGAAGGATGGTTTTTTTCTAAGCATAATCCAGTTTCTCCAATTCATAGGTTTCCATATCAGCCTGACTAACTTTCTTATTTTATCCAACTATTCCACATGCCATTCTTTTTAGATCATTTACAATTTTTTGGGATCCTTTTTAAGACTTCAATTGTCCATTTATGTGTTTTCTTTTTTAGTTATATGTCCAATCTGCTTCATTTTAATCTCATGAATTTTCAGTGATGTCAGTGATATCTACTTGTTCTCTTACCCAAATATTAAGCTTTCAATCCTTTCTTTTTATTCTCATTTTACATTTCTCCATGCATTATTGAATGGTTTGAAATCTTTATATTTCTCTTCTGTTAAGTGACCAAGTCTCAAATCCATAAACAAGAACTCGTAAAACTCATCTGTTAAAAAGCTTTCCTTTTCAAACATGTAGGCATATTTTCTCTTAATATTAAATTAATCTACCAAAAACACTCCATCCATGTTTATTTGTATGACTAATTTTTTTGAACTCATTATTATCATATATTTTTTTGAAAAAATTTATTGTACTCCTTTTTAGTACTTATCTTTAATACTACTTTCTTACTTTGATAACTCTTGCAACATTTCTTGGATGCTGTGAAGCATTATTTGTCCGAAGGTCAGCATCACACACAAATTGTAGATTACTTCAATAATCTCCATATCCTTTTATTCCTTTAACTTTCAAATTCTATACTTATTAGAAAACTACTATAAAGAAGTTTTGAAAATATGGAATTACCTTGTCATAAATCTTCATCAATGTTACCATCTTAGTATCACCATTTTTGACAAATATTTTTCAGAATATGACAATATTCTCAGTCTATATCTTGATACTTCTCTTTTAACCAGTGTGGAAATTCTTATTGAAGTATGTTTCTTTTTGATAGAACTAAAAAACTTGTATGTTTCTTAATATTGTTCTGTTGTTTTAAACATGGACTTTTAATGTAGTATATTTATTTTTATGTTTACATATAACTCTAAACCAATGAAAACCAACTTGCTTATAAAATCTAAAAATAATCTGATTAGACTTTGTACTATCAGAAATTCTTATGTTGAGTAAATTAATGCAGGAATGATTGTTTGGAGAAGATAAAAATATTATTTGCCATATTATTGCTCACTCAGGTGATTAGATATGTTTGCTCACTAAAGGGATGGCAAATATGCAATAGTTAGATACATTTGTTCATAACAGAGTTTTTTTTTCAGTTGAAATTTTTTATTCAGTAGTCTTTAATTTTATGATGGCTACTTATTTATTATACAATGATTTGCTTCAGAAATCAGATAACTTGTCTCCTGCACCAATCTGGTTCAAAGAACACAAAAATTCCTTTTTCTTTCCACTTTTATCAGTTGGGAAATAATTCATGACAATTTAACATTCTGAATATGCCAGCCTGCCATTTCTACCATGATTTATTTAACACAATTGGTTGATCAAATGTCAAATGACAAGCAATGAAACAACAACCCAACCAAGTTTTTTTAAACATATTTTAGTTTGTAGGTGATTCACAATCTTTAGCCTTTGAATGACCCATTCTATTAAATGGGCAAACTATTCTAGGTTCTCACACTATTAGACTATATCTTCTAAGAGAATATTCTATCTTCACTTGTAAACACCCAAACATATATATTTTTTCATAGCACAACTGTAAAAACTTTTATAAGCCAATAAAATATCTTCAATCTTTTATCAAAGCAACCACTATAAAAAAACATTAATTTTTGATCTGTAGAGGTTACCTTGACAACATGTTGTGGATCGGCTATTAGATATAAACTTTGGTTGGCTGTTGTATTGAGAATTACATTTGGAATCAATTAGTTATTGGCAATTTATGATTCAATTAGTTATTGGCAATGAAACAAAGTGTCTTCTGTATTTTGCATAGCAATTTATTTTGAAGTGATATTATTTTTTTAAAAAAACATATAAAATTACGTGTGTGTTGTGCAAATGATAAATGGTGGGAAGTTACTAATGCAGAGAACTCTTGTAGTGACTAGCTAATGTTTATTTAAAAGATTACTCATCTATATTTAAATATAGATATATTTCATTTTAAGGATTTTTTATGAAAAAAAAAACATGTTGAGATTTATGTTGCTTTTAGAAAATTATCTTGTTACATTTGAAGATATTCTCTTTAAAATAAATATCAAAATTACTTTTAAAAAATATAAAATACGTTGAAATATAAAATGCTGAAGAGGATATTTTAGTAACAAATACTTTAAGAATAATGGCTGGCTGAAGTGAGGGGAAATTAATTTGCTGAATTGATCTGTTGTGACAGTTGTCGCTTCAAGATTCAAACAGGCAAAACTCTCTATACATATTGCCATTCAGTGCAAGCCAGAGTAATCAATGGATGCCAGAAGGCTTGTGCATAAAATCCCGATCTAGTGCTTACTCGTCCAATATCCCCAGCCTAGTTTCTGGCTTGTGGCCTTTGTCAGTGAGGAGCCTTGGATTTGAGAGCACTGCACCTAGATCTTAGGATCTAATGCAACCCTCCACTACAAAACTATGAGTCTTAGATTGAAAACAATATAATATTTTCAATCCAAGCTCATTAGCTTATATAGTCATATAGGTCTGAACTCAGTTCAGCACCTATACATTTTGGAGTCTTTGGTTCTTTAATAACCATAGCCATCACTATCCTATTTGGCAGGATTGGTTTTAAGCCAATGAACACCATATTGATCACTATTTCTTATGCTTGCTTGTAACTGTTAGATCTTGGTGCAATGCTTTCAGATCCAAGGCTCCTCACTGATGAAGGCCATGAGCCAGAAACTAGTCTGGGGATATTGGATGAGTAGGAAATAAATGGGGATTTTATACACAAGCCTTCTGGCATCCATTGATTACTCTGGCTTGCACTGAGTGGCAATATGTATAGAGAATTGTGCCTGTTTTAATAACAGTTATAAGCAAGCTTAAGAAATGGTTATCATGTGATGTTTATTCACTTCAACATTCAAGAAACATTTGATCTTCAACTAGCTGATCATTTAAGAAATAAATGAATATAATAAATTGATGAGGATAGGATGTTTTGATAATGAAGAAATTATTGAATGATGATTTGAAAGTTGGTGAGCTGACATGTATGTGGAAAATAAGGATTGGACTGGAAATATCTTTAATGTACTTTTAATTAAAGACAGGTCAAATTATTGGTGCATTACAATTCTTATTCTTATGAGTGCTATATGTAGCATATTGCATCTTCTGGATCTTACAACATCTGAATGCACAAATAATAATAATTATCTAATGATTTATTGCTCAGAAATCCATAAGGAATTTGCTGGAAATAACAGTGCTGGGTGATGATACATGGATATTAAACCCAGCAACTTGTCACTTTACTCACAAACCCCCAGGGTTTTATATGATTATATCATCATCATCATTTTCAACTTTTACCATTCGTCAGCAGAATAAAAATCCAAGTTTAATCCAGTTTTTCTAATTTCTAGCCTCCTTTTTTTCACATCACACCAACAAATTTTCTATTTCATTCATCCATTTCACACATAGCCTCTTTCTAGATTTTTAATCTGTTGGCATCTAATTTAAAATTTCAATTTACCATATATTATTATCTCTTCTAGGAATATGAATATCCGAATCCATTTCAGTCTCTTAATTTTTTTAATGATGTCTTTAATACCTGTGTGTTTTCTCGCCCATATATTTCATTTTCAATCTCTGCTTGTTATTTCTAACATACATCTTTTAATAGTTCATTTGAATGATTTGAAAAAGAAGTATTTTAATTGGCTAAATATATCTAACTTTATATCCTATACACCTAACTTCTATAGTTTTATTTATTATATACTTATTGTATACGAGTCTAATATTTGTTTTTCCAAATATAATAACTTGTGTATGAATGGCTAGATAGGTATATTACATGGATGGCAATAATTTTTTATTTTTCTAAATATAAATTAAAAATAATTATCTGTATTGGTTAATTAAAGTGTATTTTGGAAAGAAGAGCGCACTCAACGATAATGACAACTGTATAAAGAATAACAAATAATGTCATTCGATGAAATCCAAACGAAAACTTAACCGATAAGTTCGAACTGTGCATTATATTTCCAGGAATCAATAACAATATTGACGTTCATAATGTAAACAGCCATTATAAAATTGCCACTTCGAAGAATAAATCATATATAGTTTCAAAATAAATAAATCATATAAATTATATCATAATTTAGAGCAACAATGGACTATCTAGAGATGTCACATGAGTCGATAGCAGCAGTTTGGCTGGGGGGGGGGGGATATATTTGATAATGATATATATTTAAATTAATAATACATTTTAACAAAACAGCTTAAAAATAAATAAATAAATTATTTAACATATTTTTTTTAAAGTTATTTATTTCAATTTTGTTTAAAACTGAATATTATTTTAACATTTTATAAAGTAAGACAATATTATGGACAATTTTTGACCATTTGAAATGAAATATATATATATGGTAACATTTATATATACCGTGTATATGCATATGGTATGTGTTCTTGATTTAATTGACTTGGCTACTTATCTGTCTCTGACTCAAAAGTCTAAAAATTTTATATGTGATGGTATTAAGAGTTGCGATTCTTAATACAGTAACGTAGACTATGTATTCTTTTTAAATGAAACTCAATTTGCGAATAGAAAAACAAATTAAAAATCTTTTGACTTGAAAATAAAGGCTTTTAAAAGAGTATCTTTATTCTTGTAGTTTTCAAAAGTCAAAACAATAAAACAGCTTCTAATACTTTGTAATTCCTGTGCTTTGCAAACCAATCATGATAATTGTCTATTTCAGTTACTAACCCATTGTAGCCTTTGTTGGTTAATCATCTAAACATAAATAACTATTTCCATTAAGAATTCCGTCTGAAGACAATTACTTATTGTTACGAAATAATGTAAGTACAAGTATATATTAAATTCTTATTACGTTGCACATATTTTTATATATATACGCACAATCCTTGTAACAATATGTTCATCAATCCACTTGCAACTTATGCAGTTGGAAAGTCATATATCATAATGTGTTTATTACTGCTTGGTTTAGACAAGGGTAGAGAGATAGTCTCTAGGGTCATGGTTCCTTAATTCCAGCCCAGCTCTATCATTCAGTATATAAACTTTTTATGAACTCCTGAGCTATAAACTATACAATTATGTTTAATGTATAAATTTTATAGAAAATGATGTTCAGTTGATCTTCACTGGTGTGGGGTAGAAAAACAAAAATTAGCACAGTACACAACTTTCTTTTTTATGTTTCAATTGTAAATCTTATTAACAGTTATTACTTCAAACAATTGTTGGAGAATTTATTGTAATATTAGGCTATATATATATATATATATATATATATATATATACATATAAATACAAGTTTTATTATAGTAATATATATATATATATTACTATAATAAAACTTGTGATGGACTATTTGCCATATAGGAATTGTAGTAATGTGTTACAAGAGAATTAGCAGATATCTTTTTTAGACTTTTATATTGGATTATTTAGTTTTTGATAGAACAGTTATTTAGTGCCATCTATAGTTAAGTTAAGAAAAGTTGAGTAATCATTACTTTAATTCCATCTTTAAATCTGGTTTTCAACTTCTACCTTTATCATTGAGATTTGGGATTCAAAGCTGCAAGTATTGTACTTACTAATTTCAAAACTCATTGACAAAAGGCAGATGGTGAAGACTAGACTCAGGATAGGAATTTAAATGCAATATTATATGGTAATTAATAATTACTTAACTTTGCTGCAGATGGTACATAGCATAAAGAGCTTTTGTTTTATTATACAATGCCCCCCCCCCCATGAAAAGGTGGATCCTCTCTAAGAAACCTGCAACACCATCTCTAAATCAGTGCATGTTTTACAAAATGATGTAGGTTAATTTTTCATAATAAAAATTTCAAGACACTAGCATATCTCAATTTTAAGTTAAGGTATGAGATATGACAGAATGTTTCTGATCTCTGTTCATCATTTTCACTGTTTTCACTACCATCATGAAATCCTGTAAACCATTTGAAAGCATTTGTTAAAAACTCATAGATTCCCTGACATAAGGAGTTGAATTTAAAATTATACATTTTATTATTTTAATATTTAAAATTATTTCAGTAGCAATATTTTAATGCTAGTGTGTTATTTCATTGTGTTTTAAAGGATGAAATGCAATGTCACATCTCATCCTATAACTCATGAGCCAGACTTATTAGCACCATAAATTTTTTATGGTGAATTGGTAAAACTGTCATACTACATAACACATGCAGTGATTCATAGATGCACTCCATTAGCATGAAGAGAAAACCAATCATCAGTCACCTATTTACTAAGATATATATATTGTGTAAGGTAGATAAATAAATACTTTGTTGATATTGTTTTTATTTATATCCCAAAAAGATAGATGGAATCATGTACATTTGCTTCATTGCAATTTTATTTATATCATTGATTGCTTGAAATAATGACTATAATGTTTTAATTATAAAATACAAAAGTAACATGAGAAGTACATAATTTGTGTTTTTTAACCTTATGATCATTTTTAAAAGATATGATATATGTGGCTGTTTTTCAAGCTGAAAGCCTCTGGTTTGTTTTTAAGTTTGTATGTTGTTGTTTTTTTTTTTTGATATTTCATAGGAATCTTCAGTGTTAAAAGGAAAATTTTATTTGTTTTTTTAATGATCAAAAGAAATTTAGCCTATTATAACTTCAAACTTTATCTTTCTATTTTGAACGAGTCCTTGTAAAACTTTTGTCTATATTTCTCCATATTGGAACCTTTTAATTTTAAACTTAAACTTTTTTTAGATCATAAAATTGAAAGTCTTAACATTATTTATTACAAATGTAAGTTTTCAAATGATAAACATTCTAAGAGTTAATATTTGATGTTTGCAAATTATAAAAATAAATTTTTAAAAGGAATTCTTATCTATAACAATTGTGCTTGGCATAATTGGATATAATTTGTCTATGCAAAAAGTTAGTAGAACAAAATATTAGATATTTGAATTCTATGTTATTAAAAACAAAATATAGTTAGGGTTAGTTATTATCAATAAATGAAAAATAAATTTAAAGCAAATTTATTATCTATTCTTATAAAAATTTTAAAAATAATTTCAGTACCATTTTCATAAAAACAATTCTAGTTTATCCAGTAGAAACAGCTTCCACATTGTGATGATGAACAATTTAAGAGTTGAATTTTTAAAAATAAATATTTTCAAAGAAAATCCTTTACTGTCATAAGTTTTTGGTCTAAAATAAGTATTTTATAAAAATATTGCATAAATAATCTTTAGTATGTAAACAAATTACTGAAAATTATAATTATATTTTTTTTTGTTCAATGATTTTTATTTTATTTTGCTTCATACTAAAACACTTCTAATCATAAATTATCATTTCTATTGACATCAAAAGAGATACATTCTCATGGCATTATCATTGAAATTGCCTAAATTTCCATATAATGCTGGCATCTTCAGGTTTTTCTTAACTAATAATTTTAAAATAGTAACTGTGATAAAATAAAACTGTACACTATAATGTAAGAGTAAAGATAGGTTTAAACCAATGTTAAGAAGATAGATAATTGCAGAACCATTGTAATGTCCCAAACTGCAAAATCTTCACATGGTTGCCAATATTCAGATAAAAATAATTAAACTTAATCCTTGCCTTTTAGTCTGGATTCTAGTTATACATATTTCTAATTAGTGAGTTAAATTCATGGTTTTCCTTCAAATCTCCTATTCATTTTATTTTGTTAGCTTTATTCTTTGTCATAGTATGCTGCCACTTGTTTTTTAATCAAGTATAAAATATATTTAGAATAAATTATCTATCCCAATCACAGAATATTTAAAGGCACATTATCACATATAATTATTATACAATTGATTAATTAGTGTTTGGTAATTGAAAATAAAAGTCTAATACAATGAATAATATTGCATTACTGGATTCTCTAAAACAACACTATTTTGTCACACCAGAATATATGCAGTTTGAAAGTTTATAATGTGGGGATAACACAACATGGATTTGAATCTGAAGCTGAGTAAATATTGATAGTTTTTAGATTGAAATATTGGTTTTGTGCAAAGTAAAAAAAAAGTTTAAATAAATAATTCAACTATTTGATCTAAATTAAATGTATGTTTTGTCTTATGAATTGTTTGTCAGAAAAACATAGATCATCATTAATGTATGTTAAAAATATTAGATAAATTTCAAATAACAAACACATGAAAGGCTACATGATCACCATAGTTTAATACCAATCCTGCCTAATAGGATAGTGGTGGCTATGGTTATTAAAGATCTAAAGACAACAAAATGTATGGGTACTGAACTGAGTTCAGACTTATATGACTATCTAAGCTAATGAGCTTGGTTTGGAAATATTATTGTGTTTTCAATTTTATTCTCATAGCTTTGTAGTTAAGTAGAGATAAAAGGTGACTGCTGGAGGTTTGCATTAGATCCTAAGATCAAGGTACAGTGCTCACAGATCCAAGGCTCCTCACTGACAAAAGTCACAAGCTAGAAACTAGTCTGGGGATATTGGATGAGTAGACAACAGATAGGGATTTTATACACAAGCCTATGGCTTCCATTGATTACTCTGGCTTGTACTGAGTGGCACTACTGTATGGAAAGTTTTGCCTGTTTTAAACACATGATAACAAAAAAACCATAGCACTAATTGATATATTCTTTAATTTGCTGACATAGCGATGGTGAATGTACTATTGTAAAGCATATATTAAGTGAATGAATAATAACCAAGCATAGTTCCTTTTTGGATTAAATATATTACATTTATCTTACAACAACTATTTCAATGACACTCTAAAGAATTCTAATATTGATGGTTTTCATTGGGACAGTATGGCCAAAAATAGAAAATAAATTGAAAGCTAATTAATTAAACAATGTATTAAAGTTTTACAGAAAAACTTTTTTGCTAATGAAATCAAATGACAGCAGTACAATGTTACCAATAAAATAAATAATCAGTATATTATAAATGTGAGATGTATTTATGGTTTTAAACTTATTTTACATTATTATTTATTTATTTATTGCATTGTTTTGTAGTTAGAATTTTCAAGCTTATTTATTAATGATATATAGGGTTATATATGTAATAGAATACCACCAGTTCATTAATATGTATATAATATTTAAGATTTTTTTATGCCACTATACAATAAATATTTTAAAGTAATCTCTAACCCAGTATAAGACAACAATTAACAAGAAAAGGACAGCTGTCTCTTTTGAGCCTTATTTATTAATTTATTTAAAATATTTATTGTACAGTGATATGTGTCTTAATCTCATATATATATATATATATATATATATGGTGTGGGGGGAAGACTTGTTGTTAACCATGATTGCAAACTTGTATTAATATATATAAACATTAAAACCAGTCAACACGTAAACATCCCAATATCAATGGCAATCAACAATTTCAATCTGTTATCAAGGCAATCTTCTTTTAGCAATGATTACTTATAAACCCATTTAGCTTTGAGCATTATTACACTTATATATATATATATATATGATCAATAGATGGAGCTTTACCAAAACCTCCAAACAAGCATATTTTTGTTTACATAAACGTCAGAGACAGAATTCACTGTCTCTTTCGTTGGCTCCACCTTCAGATCAGCTGATTTCAAGCTGATTTGCTATCATCATTGAAGGATAGGAGTTAGAAACTAGACCTAAACACTAACTCCAAGCATTTATGCAACAAGTTCCTATCAGTTTGCAAGCATAAATTTTTTAGACACATAAATGTCTTCAAACCCAGCCTAACAAGATAGATAGCTATATGGGTCTGATATCAGTTCAGTTTCACCACATAGTCAAAGCTTCTGCAATATATATCATTGCAAGAAACTTCAAAGGTATATTTATGAAAACAAAAACAAGTTATAAAAACGTAAACTTCACTGATGATAGCAAATCAGCTTGAAATCAGCTGATCTGAAGGTGGAGCCAATGAAAGAGACAGTGAATTCTGACTCTGCCATTTATGTAAACAAAAATATGCTTGTTTGGAGGTTTTGGTAAAGCTCCATCTATTGATCATAAATACAAGCGATAGCAAGTTTACGTTTTTATAACTTGTTTTTGTTTTTCATAAATGTACCTTTGAAGTTTCTTGCAATGATATATATTGCAGAAGCTTTGACTATGTGGTGAAACTGAACTGATATCAGACCCATATAGCTATCTAACTTGTTAGGCTGGGTTTGAAGACATTTATGTGTCTAAAAAATTAATGCTTGCAAACTGATAGGAACTTGTTGCATAAACGCTTGGAGTTAGTGTTTAGGTCTAGTTTCTAACTCCTATCCTTCACTGATGATAGCAAATCAGCTGATCTGAAGGTGGAGCCAACAAAAGAGACAGTGAATTCTGACTCTGACGTTTATGTAAACAAAAATACGCTTGTTTGAGGTTTTGGTAAAGCTCTATCTATTGATCATAAATACAAGCGATAGCAAGTTTACGTTTTTATAACTTGTTTTTGTTTTTCATATATATATATAATACAAATTTTATACTTAAGAAATATTGTTAGTAATATTTAAGTTAATTTCAAACAGTAAGATTTTACTAGATGAACTATGGATTCAGTAATTTGTATATAAATACATTTTATTTTGTATTAAGTATAATAGAAAAATGTGCTAAAATCATGATTTTAATGAACCAATAAACGTTTAAATTTATTAAGTAAAAAAGTATCTTATTTGTTCAAAAGAAAACCAAGGATTTTTATCATTTATAATTAACATGAATGTGTATATATCTATCGATTACTTTAATTTTTTATAATCAATTGGTGTCAAGACTATTCCAGATAAAATTGGTAGAAATACTTTTAAAAATAATTATATTTATGTAAACATTAATTTCAAATGAATTTAATATTCTTGCAAGATTTCTTTTCTCACTTAAATAGCTTTAATTAATAACTGAGAAAAGAAGTAAAATGGGTTATAAAATGTCAATACCTTTTTTGGATTTTTTTTTTATTAAGAAAATAACAAAGACTAAGATAGTAAATAAATATTTTTTTGCATTTTTTGTCATTCACGATTAAAGAAAATGACTGCATGGTTTAATCCAGTGATCAAGTCACTGACTCTCGAGTTCAAATCCCATGGATCACAATACTGGCTTAGTCAATTCCCGCACAAACCATAGATTATTTGTTTATTTAAGAAAAAATGTTTTCAGATACTTAATAGGTCAGAAAACAATGCTTTTCTCCTGCTCTTAGTGTTTATGATATAAAATGCACATTCTTTTTATGTACTAAACTCTTTTTTAATAAAAGGAGTTCTCACTTTATTATTATTAGATTAATCTCAAGACTGCAGTGGTTTACCAGAGGGATGATATTGTAAAATTTTTTAGATTAATTTCCATTTAAAAAAAATACCTTCAGTTTGCACCATTGAATGGAATGGTAATCATTCATTCCACTTTGGTGCTCAACCATCTTGTTCTCCTAAATAAACTATGTATAGAGTTATTCCATAGAAAGTTTATAATTATAATATATTTTTAATTTTCAGGACTGAATTACCTATTTTATGGCTTCTAAAGTCTCTTCCTTGCATTCTTTCTACTGTTAAGATCTATTCATTAGAGATGGAATGAAATGCCATAATTTTTGCAATTCCATTTTTAATTGAAAATAGTAATATTCTGCTCTAACTTCATAAATTTTGGGTTTGTTAGAAAATATGGCTTGTTTACTTTTAAAAAAACATAGTAGTTCCACTGCTTTACAATGCTGTTTTAATGTTATTATAACTGTCAATAGTATAGGTTTTTTGTATAAGTAGATGCTGCCATACTGGTTTTCATTTTTAATTGATGGAAAAATCTAAAAAAATAAATATCTTATGAATAGGTGGCTAAAATCTAAGGTCAGTTAACTAGGTTCTAAGTTTTTTACTTATTGTTTACAACAGAAAAATGACCTGGATGATATTCATTTTCTTATGGTATAATATTCACAAAGTTTTTGGAATAAAATAAATATGAATCTTTGCTTGTGTATAAAATATTTTTGATTATTTTCACACACTAATTACTTGTTAATTATTTAAAATAAAGGAATACATATGTATACTTTCAATTTATTCATTTATCTTTTATAAATAGAAGATAATAGATTTGACTATAATATAAACAAAAAATACACAGAATCTATAATGTGCTTATATGTCAGTATTGATTTGGTATTAAAATCTTTTCAAATATTGTAATAATTATAAAGCAAATATAAGATTTTATAGCAGAATTGGACAGATTTATTATAATTATACATTTGTTTGTTCACATTTAAATAAACAAAATAAAAAAGATGTTCATTTTCTGAAAGTGTTTACACTAACATCATTGATGACATTTATGGTATATTGTTCTTATTAAACGTTGGTTTTTAAATATTTAAAAAGATCAGATGTGATTTTTTTAGAATATTATTTGTTTATAAAATTAAATTAAAAAGAAATCAAGTCTAACTTATTAATTTTAGTATAAAATAAAGATTTTATTCAAAAGTGAAAGTTGAGAATTTTCAAAAACTCTCACTGGTTGCAACAATAAAAAATGTCAGGATTAGTAATGATTAAGATCACAGTACAAAATACAAAGTTTTATAGTCAGAATTTGAACAAAATAAAAATTATTTAAGTATTTAAGTAAAAATTGTTAGAAAGACATTATTTGAATCAATGATTTTTCAGACAATCTGTTTTAGTAAGATGAATGTGGAATATTTTAGTGTTTAAAAAAGTATCAAATTATTTCACACATATTAAAAATATTAAATTTTGTACAGATTAAACTGATTTTCTGGCTTAATATTGAACAATAAAGAATCCTTCAGCAAATGTTAGATATCAATAATAATAATGATGATGACGATGATAATGATGATGACCACTTTCTATTCTTACTAACTAATTTGATATAATCAGTCACGTTAGCAATTAAAGAACAAATATTCTGAAATTATGCAAAAACTAAATCATCTACATTAGAAAATACAAAAATAATATTCCAACTATGATCAGACAATAAATTAGCCAATTTAGCATGTAACAGTTTACTCAACATACAAATGAGTATCTGATTTATTATAAGAGAAAAACATTTTCCAAGAAATTGCACAATGATCTGTAATGGCTGCATCAGATATACTTGACTCATTAAAATATTTACTAGGTCTAACACATATATGATCAATCAAAGATTTGCACATCTGTGTTACATGTATAGGCAAAAATTTACCTGACCAAAACAATAACTGTATAATAAATTCAGATATCTACCAGAATCATTTTTCTCTTTAACTAGAAATTCAATTTTTAAATCACAAATAAATACTGCAGAAGATGAATACATCTTAGATAGAAATGATTCAAATTCATTTATAAATAATATAACAGAGCTAGTTTATGCTCTATACAAAGCAATTAAACAAACATTTTCATGAAGAAAAGTAAATGTAACCAATATAGATTTAGCACTATCAAATACTGACATATAATATGTATAATTCAAGCTAGTTTTTACATTTTCATTATCTAAGTTTGTGCCACCAGAATACTAATATAACCTTCCAGTTTATATAAATGTTATTCTTCAATGAAGATTCATGATTCAATCAAAACAAAATAGAAAATCACTCCCTTAAATAAATAATTAAATCATCTAATGATGAACATAAACTGCAAATATTTAGATGAAAAATATTAAAATCATTTCTACAATTAGGAAGTATAATAGACCATTCACATGGACATAAATTTTACAGAAACAATGTCATTTCTTTCATAAATAAAACAATTGTAAATAAATGCTATTCTTTCTGATCATGCATTTTTTGCTGTGCCAACCAAGAATGTCACTGAATAAATGAAGAAATATGTTGATTAATATAAATTTGCTGATTTTTATTTTCTAAAGTTAAAATCTCAAAAACAGATATAACAGTTTTTTTTTAAGTAAAAATGATCTTGCCAAATTATGGGAAGCAAAATAAACAAGTCCTGGTTTATGAGAATTACTTTTATGTATGAAATATTTTTTTCTAATGGCATTGCTAGAAAAACACTCTATCTCAGTTTTACCACTATTTTTGAAATAATTTGTGGCAAATCTTCACTATCTTGCAAAGGAATACCTTGTAATTCAATTTCATTATCCATTTGAACTCTTTCCAATGTTTTAATATTATTCTTCAAACAAGTTATATCCCTTTTATATGTGTTAGAAACATCAGATATACCTACTAGCTCTTGATTATTTCTGTCAACATTTTGATGCAAAATATCGATATCAGTCTGCGTTTTCACAACTGCTTGAATACGCTTCAATAAAATATTATGAATTACAGGCAATAAATTTAACTTATCCATAATTTCTTGTAAAATTGAATTTGATGGATTATCCAAAACAGAAGAATTTAAATCCATATGCTTATAAGTATTTTCTGATAATGTTGATCTCATGTAATACATACCACCCTTACATCCATAGCAAGAAATAAAATTATCATTAACAGGTAATGAGTTATTGCAAATACTGCTCATCCATTAGAAGTTATGTATTTAATCCAGTATAAGAAAATTTAAATCAATATATTAGATCAAAAAGCAATAAAAGTAATAATAAATTATTTAATAATAGAGATAGTAAAAATACACATCCATACATTAGAACAGCAGTGAATAATAATAATAATAATAGTAGTAGTAGTAGTAGTAATAGTAGTAGTAGTAGTAGAAATAGTAGTAGTAGTAGTAGTAGTAATAGTATCTTCCTGAAGATTTGTAATGATGGTGTTTTTGTTGTATTTTTATATTGGACTATTTCCATCATTAATATGAGACTTGAATGTCTTTAGAAAAATTTAACTTTTATTTAAATATTCCTAATACATTCAACTGTTAATAATAGCATATCAATTAGTATATGCACAATGTTTTAAGAGATATTATTCTTCTTTTTTCTTTGGGTGTTGCTGGTTTGACCAGAGACAGTACCAGCATAGTATTTGAATCTAGACCTTAGATTTTTGAGTATTGAATTTTAAGATAATGCTCTACCCAACTGAGGCATCCTGCCAAAGACAACAGTTAGTAGAAATTTCATATACTTATTTATGAGGTTCCTCCTGATTTCTCCACTTTTTCCTAAGAGCAAAGTTGTTTAGTGGTTTTCATATATTATGTATAGTCACACTAAGTTGGCTTATGGAATTGTTTGCCATTGTCATATGGGCAGCTTTTTTAAATTTTCTTCTTTGTACCTTTTCTTCTCTATCTAGTATTTTTGTATTTTCCCAATTGAACATATGTTTATTGGCACATATATTGTCTGCTACCTTAGACACATCTGTTTTCTTTCTTCTAATCATCAGTTTGTGTTCTTGTAAATGTTTTTCAATGGAATGAATGGCCTCACCAATATATATTCTTCCACATTCACATGGTATTTCATAGATGCAGTTTTTTTCTTTTCAGCATTTCAAGTTTAGGCTTAATTCCTCATTGTGTGGTATAGCTCTGGAAAGCTGTTCTAAGATTATACTGATTGCAAATTTTCCTTAATTTGTTAGCTATTGTTGGAATGTATGGGTACACCACAGTACCAATAATTGTTTTTTTTTCTTTTGATGGTTCTTTTTCTTGTCTATTTCAGGTTTTCTTAATAATAGCTTATGGATAACCATTTTTCATAAGAATTTGTTCTATATATATATTTTCTTAATCACTGGTTTATGAACAAACTTCTTTTGCTCTGTTCCATAATGATAATATAACTCCATGTTTTGTGTTTTTTGTGATTGGATGTACAGGATAGATATTTTCCTTTATGTGTGAGTTTTTGGTAAACTGTAGTTTTGATTTTGCCATGAGGCAGTCTTGTCACAAGAACATGTAAAAATGCCAATTTTTGTTATTCTGATTCCGTTGTGAATATAATTGATGGAAATATGTTGTTGATGTGTTTCCAGAAAGTTTGTAGCAGTGCTTTACCATGTGACCATATAACAAATGTATCATCTGACATACCGAAGCCAAACTTTAGGTGGATATGGAGTAGTTTTTATGGCTGTGGTTTAAAGTTCTTTTATGCAAATATTGCTAATCAGGGATGACAAATGATGAGCCCATAGCGATTCTTGATTTTGTTGGAAGGATTCTGTGTTATAATAAAAGTAGTATGTTTAAAGACATTCAATACTCATATTAGATTATGGAAATAGTCCAATATAAAAAAACAACTAGTAGTGTAATAGTTCTGTCATTATGTTCATTCCAAGCGCACCTGTTTACAATCCTAAGAATTTGCATAATATTAGTTTTTTTAAAGATAAATTTCAAGTCATCACAAAGACTGAATTTGACCTAATTATTTAGCACTCTAGTTATAAAAAATTCCTTAAAGGTAATAGATAATTTGCAAGAAAAAATATTTCATTAATGGCAGTAATCCTTAGTATTGCTAGGCAACAAAGAAAAATTTCCACATTTAAACTCCCAAAAGACCACTTAAAATTTTGTAATATTGTAGGTAAATTTAACATGTATTGAATCAATTATTAATATATTAACTATGCCGCACATCTTTTCTAAGATAATTTTGAATTTGCAAAAGCTTTTTTTTTTAAAAAAAAAAAAAAGGCATTTGTAAATCATTAAAGCTAATCAGAATGACTGCCATTCAACCACATGACAAGTGGTTGACACAAAAACTATTCTACCATATTGCCAGTTTTATTTTGTGAAAAGAACATCTCAGTATCCTCAAGAACAATTGCCATGTCAACAGTAGCAAAGATATTTCAAGTCCATTAATGAATAAGCCAATTTGAAGTTTCAGGACAACCAATGCAAACAACATTTAAAATCTAGACTTAAAAACACAAGATTGTAATCCTTTTCCCATTTGTCAAAATTTATTATTACTATGCCACATGGGATATTTTGCATCATTTAAGACATTTCCCTTTCAAATCTATTATTATATCAGCCACAGATTTCAATTGCTCTCTATATTACTTCCATCACACTTAAAAGTAACACAATACCCCCATCTCATCAACCCACATCCAAAGAAATTTTACAAGGTCACTCCAAACATCTTATATCAAATTAACTTTAAACGCCCAGTATTTGAACAATAAGACTGCCTGCCTAGTCTTGTCAAGCAAACATGGAGTCAATTAAATATTTAGCAATAGCCATGTGCATAATTTATTCATGTCACTCAAACTTTGCACGTCATGGGATTTATATGCCAACTTAGATCATGCCTGATAAGTAACATAACATAAAATTTTATTTATAATCCTATATACATCATCTAATTTAATAACAACTCGGTCTTTAATGTGTCTTGATATAATCCACACTCATGCCACAATTATGACTAACGGTTTTCAGTTTACAATGATAAGGTATTTGCACAATGAATGTTTAGTTTTCAAATATGATGTCATACTATGGATTAAATGAGTTTTTATCATTAAAAATGTGAGATGTTGAAAGTTATTTCATATTATCACTTGTTAATATCCATTGCTCATCACATATTCAATTTAATATATGCTATTGTTAAACAAACACAATATCACAATTTATTTTATACAATGCTCTGGTATTCAATTTCATTATTAGTCCACTGATTATTTAATATGTTTAATTCTTTGTGTTTCATACTTACCAATAGTACAAGACTAATCACCCCTGATTTTAAACAAGAAATCTATATTACACTGTATATTTAACTTTTTGTGCAAATAAAGGTTATTTTGGAAAAAAAAATTGGAATGCAAGAAGTTTTGCCATGTTACAAACACACATCTGGAACACAGTAAGAAATGTCACTAATGCAGTTTACCATGTTGATTTGTTTTTTGACTATCTTTGCCAAAAATAGTATATCATTACAATTTCTTAATAGCTTTAGTGAAACACATTGAGAGTTACATATTGCTTCAAACTTTGGATTATAAGAATTTATAAATTTTCTTTGTACTGCATTCAAAGTTCTACTATGAGAATGATTGTCAGAGTTTCAAATAACACCACCATAATTTAGAATTGGTAATACCAAAGACATGTTCTTACTCACCTAAAAATGCAACCCATACCTTTAAAAGCTTTAGAGCATGCTTTGAGCAAAGTAATTTAGAATCTAAAATTATACCCATTTCTTTACATTTATATATACCATTTTAAAAAAAAAAAAAAAAAAAAATAAAATAAAAAAAAATAATAATAATAATAATAATAATAATAATAATAATAATAATAATAATAATAATAATAATAATAATAATAATAATAATAATAATAATAATAATAATAATAATAATAATAATAATAATAATAATAATAATAATAATAATAATAATAATAATAATAATAATAATAATAATAATAATAATAATAATAATAATAATAATAATAATAATAATAATAATAATAATAATAATAATAATAATAATAATAATAATAATAATAATAATAATAATAATAATAACAACAACTTTATATTATTTATTTAACTTCACCTTTATGAATCCTCACTTGTGAAAAGAATCATACATGGAGGATATTTTGCAATATCATAGTATAATAATATCATAGTATATAAGAAATTTAAACAACAATAACTAATTAAATTTAAAACATTTTGAAAATAGTTACAATATCTATATGTTTATTATTCATGATTCAAGAACTTAATATTTTTTTAAATTTTTATATTGCCACATTGGCTAAAGGTATTGTGCTATTTTGTAAAAAAATATTGGAAAAATTTATATCTTAAAATATATTTCTGATTTTTAATAGTAAAAGTTTCTTTTACTTGAGGTTTATCAGCCATATGAGTGATTAAAGAGGAATTCATCCAAAATAGAATTGTTTGCAATGTTTTAAAGTAATCACAGAAAAGATTCAGCATATACAATTGATTTACTTTAAGTAATTTAAATTCATTATACAATTTAGTCATTGAATAGTTTATAGATTTATCTTGAATATTTCTTAATATATAATTTTGAGTTGTATATAAAGACCTAATATGACTTATAAATGTTTTTTCCTACATTGTTATGACCCACAATAATGCTGACAAATTGGGTTATGAATATCTAAAATAACCTTTGTAGCAATATATGTCTTATTCTGTAGAAGAGCAAATTCATTTATCTTAGGTTTATTTTTAGGAATGTTAATGTTTTTTTTATTCATGGATTCAGTGTAATACAATTTGTATCACTTCACATTTCAGTAGCAGTGTTTTTTTAATTTAAGACAAAAGCTTCTATTAGTGTTTTGTTTCATCATTGCCTAAGATACAATACACCTACCACATTTTATTTATGCATAGTAACTTACAAACAGAATACCACTATTTATTCACCCATTATTTAAACAAAATTTGAAGGGCAATCTTTAATAATAATAATAATGATATTTAATGACATCAAGTTGATTTCATTTTTAGATTAATCACTGAAACATCACATGACTGTCATTTTCGATGCTTACACATAAGAATTTTATACATAAGTATTTTATGCACAAACCTTTTAGCATCCATTGATTACTGATTGCTTGCACTAGGTGGCACTACTGCATGGAGAGTTTGCCACTGTTAATCTAATATAGCTGTTAGTATTTTAAGCTTTTTGTTTTTTTTCTAAGAATTAGGTTTATATGACTATTCTGCAATATTAACAAAAATAAGAAATGAAATATTATGTATTTCTCTGACTGCTGCAAATAAGTCATTGCATATATAAACAAAGTCTATTGAAATGGGTCCAAATGTAATACTCCCAAAGCAGAATATTCATTCTTGACACATGTGCTCCGTTGAAAAGCTGTCTGATAACTGGATTTCTTTTTTAATCTATTTATAATGACATTTCTAAACACACACATGAGTCATACTAAATACAAAAAATTCAAGATGCTAATATGTCTGGATCATAAGTTATTTTATGAAATCTGATAGTAGATTTTGTACCATAGTCGTGATAGAACAACTTACTAACATTAAATTTTCATAAAATTGGAAAATTACTACTGAAATATTTGAAATGTCACACTGCATACGGCAGTGAATCTATGAGTAGAAAGAATGTTTTTAAATTATTTGAAAATTTTCACAATACCAAAGACAGCATTGATGACAATTTACAATGATACTAAATCTATTATCGTATTGTATAACACGTATTTATACTATAACTCACAATCCAGACCGACTAGAGTGGTAAATAGCTAAATTAGATTTTTATATATTTTATATGTCAATTTACTGATGGTTCTGCAAATAATATGGAGATACTTTATTACAGACACATATATATATATATATATTACAGTGTGCATATATATATATATTGAGCATTTTAACATTGCCTTACTTTTCTCTTCGTATGATTTTTGCTATATATGAACTTTGTTTGTCTTTATGTTTTTCACATATTATCAGTTTTTGATATATAACAGTTTTCTTATCAATTTTTAACATTTGCATCAATCTTTTTTTTTTCTTGAGTTAATTTGTTAATTAGAAAGTTAATTATCTTACTTTTAAAATGCATTGATTCTCATAAAAGCGAAGTTGCAAAGCATGCTATTAATTTATATAGAAATTTTATATCCACTTGTATAATGAGTTTTTTAAAATATTAGCATTAGACTGAATTGTAATTATTTTTTTAAATATTGAAAGTTTAATTAATCCTTTGCAGAGCATTCAAACTAATCTGTTTACTTATATAGACTTTATGATATAGGCATTTCCTGAAAGACGATCAGTAATTGTTAAGAAGTAAGTGCATTTTATCTGATTAAGTATTCAATCACATGCTAAATAAAAGAAAAGGAAAATCAATAAGAGTTATGTACCTAGCTACAAAATCTTTGTTATTACAATATCATCAAAGGTGAATAGCGGTTTCATCCCAATCGTCCCAGTTGATAAAAGACTTCAGAGTGACCAACTAAATGTAACTGATTATTCCATTATTGTTTTCCAAAGCTACCAGGTTGAAAAACTGCAGAATATCCAGTATTGTTGTAAAGAAACTGATGCAGGCAGATAGAGAGGAAAAACGATCATTTAAAGTGCTCAGTAATGGAAGAAACATAATCATATGACATTTAATATTATTATTAATAACATGAGATATTAAGGTCCATGGGCATGACCATTATGATTAAAGTAATGATTGAAAATTAGAAAAGATAGTTTTTGACTATTTACAATCTTTGCAATGATTCTCATTGGTCATTACAAAGAATAGCAAACTTGTGTGGCAAAATTCCGTATTGTATTGCTGATCATTTGAGAAATGTGTAATTAATTTATTATACATAACACTAAAAATATTATAAACCATCACACAGCTTTATTGTTCAGTAGTTTATAAGATATTTAAATACTGGGAGTGCCAAAATCAGTCCAAAGACTTATACTCCTAAATCCGCCAGTCTACCTCTACACTAAACCATGCAGCATATTGAAAATATTAAATGTGTTGGATCTACATTACTAAAATCTTAATTAAAGTTTAGTCTGTCAAGACAATGTAAAGTCATGAAATTCCCTGTGAATAATTACAAAATATCTGAAGCCTTTTTTGGATAATCCAGTCTGTGGTTTTTTTTTATATCCACTGGCCAAGTACAATGAGATTGACATCTGCTCTATCAACATCAACTATGCAAAAAAAGTAATAAACTAAAATAAAAACTTGTAAACAAAATTAATTTTTATATTTTAGTTTATATTTAAATCACTAGGTGGCATGATGGATGTGCTTAATTTAATATCAGATATCTATTTTCTGCATTTAATAATTAATAGTTTTTATTAATCTATTATTTTTTAAAAGGTATGCATATATTTCATTTTATTATATTACTATACAGAAACAGAATCAGAATTAAAACTAATTCTTTTTTTATGTTGCACTTCAAGTATACAATAGTCAAATATGTTTAAAAATACATATATACAAGCAACAAAGATTACAAATTATAAAATTATTATATAAAAGCCTTTTTCGGAAAATTATGTTTTTTTGCCCTTTTCAATATGTCTCCACAATTTAAAGCACATACAGCGACATCTATATCAATACATGAGAGAAGATAGATAAACAAATGGATATTTGACATGATCTATTATGTGATTTTTCCCCCCTCAATTCTACTACAAAATTACTCTGTTATATATATTGAATGGATATATATCCACATATATTAATTAATTAACTATCCATTCTTTATCCATTAACCACTTATTATTTAACTTAATGGATGTTTTGTATATATTCATACAGTTGTTTTTATTATACATGATGTAGTTTGTTTCATATATTTTATGTCTATTAACATTTTTAATATAATCAAGAACACTTATATTATCAATACAATTTATTTTATGTCCATACTGCAAATAATGAACATATAACGCAGATCTATCATCTTTCCTAGCAATAGCATCATTGTGTTCTTTAGCTCTTTCTCCCAATTGCTTTGACGTCTGGCCATAGTAAATCATATTACAAAAATTACATCTAATTTTATAAACCATTCCTCTCTTATATTTTATATCATCTTTCATTCTACAATTAATTATCAATTTATCCAAATTTTTGCTATTAGCATAGTATTGACAATATATTTTCACAACATGGAGTAAATAGCACGGATAATAATAGATGTAGGACTAATAAACAAAAGAAGTGGATAAAAATTTCATATTTGCCTAGTGTATATAATATATTAAATAAAAAAAGTAAAAATTATATTGATAAAAACATTAATGTGGGATGGGCTAATAGCAAAAATTTGGATAAATTGATAACTAATTGTAGAATGAAAGATGATATAAAATATAAGAGAGGAATGGTTTATAAAATTAGATGTAATTTTTGTAATATGATTTACTATGGCCAGACGTCAAAGCAATTGGGAGAAAGAGCTAAAGAACACAATGATGCTATTGCTAGGAAAGATGATAGATCTGCATTATATGTTCATTATTTGCAGTATGGACATAAAATAAATTGTATTGATAATATAAGTGTTCTTGATTATATTAAAAATGTTAATAGACGTAAAATATATGAAACAAACTACATCATGTATAATAAAAACAACTGTATGAATATATACAAAACATCCATTAAGTTAAATAATAAGTGGTTAATGGATAAAGAATGGATAGTTAATTAATTAATATATGTGGATATATATCCATTCAATATATATAACAGAGTAATTTTGTAGTAGAATTGAGGGGGAAAAATCACATAATAGATCATGTCAAATATCCATTTGTTTATCTATCTTCTCTCATGTATTGATATAGATGTCGCTGTATGTGCTTTAAATTGTGGAGACATATTGAAAAGGGCAAAAAAACATAATTTGCCGAAAAAGGCTTTTATATAATAATTTTATAATTTGTAATCTTTGTTGCTTGTATATATGTATTTTTAAACATATTTGACTATTTTATTATATATATCATTAATCTGATTGAAGATAGTATTTTTCCTGACTTACAATGTGGCCTGATTAGAAAGCAGTGCTAAGTTGTAAATTTTTGAAGGCATTATAAATTTATATTTTTTCTGGCATAGTGGACCTTCACTATATATTGACTTACAAACAGATTGAGTTATAATAAATTAAGATTTTATTTCAACTCTTCTATGTTTCAACAGTTTTTGCATCTGCCAGTAGTGGTAGTTTAAAGTAAATAGTTTAACATTTTATTTTAGTATTAAAATATTTATTCTCTATTGCAAACTTGATTTATTAAAAATATAAGTTTACAAACAAAAAACATTCTAAAAATTCATATTTGTACTCTTCAAATATAGAAAGTAAAAATAATAAAGAAATATATAATGAGAGTAATAAGTTTCTTTCTTATTGGATAATTATAGCAATCCAATAAAAAATAAAATAAAAAAATTTTTGATTGAATTTCCTGTTCTACAATGTGAACAAATTATTGTTAATTCATCATAAAGTTATAAAAAAAATTAATTTAAGATTGCATTTATAATTATTAAAATATCACAAAAGGTTGGTAGTGCAGTAATTGACACAGCATAATGATGATAAAAATTTTTTTTACCATTATTATGAATTTTTTAAATTGTAGGTTTTTAAAAATAAAACATTTAAAAAAAAATGTTTTTGATTATTGTTAACAACAATTAAAAATGGATTTACCAATTTTTTTTGCATACTCAAAATTTAGATATCTCCCAATCAGCAATGTCCTCTGATTGTATTGGGTTGTTTGTCGTATTTCTCTGTGAATTGCTGACATCTACAGAATTTTTTAAACTAATAAATCAATATATACTTCATTTTTAGTTTTACTGTCAAATGAATGTAAAACTGGCTAAATATTGCTGAAGTTAGTTTCAAGAGACTGATTTAAAACCAGAGCATAGAAACATCATCACCATAATCTGTGATGAAGTGGACTTCAAAATCATAGATATAACCATATGTGCAAAAAGAATACTTTTTTACATATCTTACATTGAAACTTGTGATTGTTTATTTCAATTTATTTCACAAACACAATCATTCAGTTTATCTTTTATTCTCCTTTCAGAAAAACTTTTTATTTTTCCATAATAGAAATGGATGTCTACAATGATTTTTCTTAATACCTTTTAATGTTTTTATGACTTTCATTGTATTGAGATATAATGATTATTCAATCTATTTAATGATTGACTGTGATTTTTTAAAATATGATTTGGGTGCTAGGATTTCATGTAAATTTCAGCTAGTTTTCAGAGGAAGAAGTTGTAATTTCTAGAAGGAAAAATTAACAAGTTATCATTCTTCAAAGTATCATGACAATCCCTACAGTATAGTCTTTTTTTCTGATCACATCTGAATGACTTTCTACTATTGAATGTTATTGGTTCATAGGTGTCATTGTGTAATTTTACATAGACTCCATCCAAAGCTTAGGTTTTTAATCATTCATATGTCATCCCCAGTGGTATTCGGTTTTACTAATAAAATTTACATTTGCAACTAATTTAGATGCAATTACCATTTAAATGTGAATTTGACCAACCTCCTTAATTTTGTGTATATTTGTACAGTAAACTATTTATTCAATAAATTATCCAAGCTATTTATGAAATATGCCTGCTTGATTTTTCTTTTTCATAAATCGTTTTCAACATATAAGAGAAATAGATTATCAAAGTATATACTCCCATTAGTTCTTTCACTTCACCAGTGTCCAGTTTCTAATTTATACACCTTAATTCAATCACTTTTTAGCAAAAAAAAAAAAATATTGTACATATATAAACATGATCTGATGTTTTGACTGTCTTTGAAATCTTCCTCAGAGCTATCATATAATGACAAATAAAATAAATAACTGTACTAATAATGCAATAAAAAACCATTAAAAATGTATTTATAATAATTTGTATTTATATAAAATATTATAACAAAATAAATGAAGTGGTAGATTTGATTACATTTGTGATTTTAATTTTATGTATTTTTATTTAAATGCCTTTTATATTTTCTTGTGTTTGGTAACATACTCAAACCACTTATATATATATATATATATATATATATATATAGTGGTTTGAGTATATATATATATATAGATTTAGCTATATATATATATATATATATAGCTAAAAGGAGATTGCCTTGACAACTGTTTGAAGTTGTTGATTGTTTTTTATTTTGGATTGGTTAAGTGTTGACTGATTTATGATAGATCTAAGTTTAGTTCTGTCCCATATAGTTATTTGAATTAGATAACTGGAGTTAAAGACAATTTTATTTCTGAAAATTTCAGAGTTTTTACTTAAATCTTACATATTAAATAAGTGCTGTTTTTGAGTTGATATTTTAGATTTAGTGTCTGGATATTCTAACTCCTCACTGAGGTGAGCCACAAGCTCAAAACCAATTGGTTTGGGGATAGGAACGGTCCAGATAGAGATTTTGAATTTTTTTTTTTATCGCACTTATGAATTAAGAGTTTGTTTGAGTTATTGGTACTCTCTCTCTCTCTATATATATATATATATAATTTTTTGTAAATATTATCTTCTCTAATAATATATTTAGTTCATTAAATGCTATATAGTGAAACTGTCTCACTAGCCTTAATATATTTCATGGCCAGAGGGCAACACAGATAAGTATATAATATAGGCAACAAGATGGGTGACAAAGGTAATGCAGTATGCAAAAGATTTGGATAAAGAATTTATATCAGAATACTTGTATAAAAGGTGGGATGATTGTCTTAGGAGGATTGTTGAGTGTTACAGTGGTAAGGAATGAGATAAAAGAATAAATGCATTAATAAAGAATAGGGAGTTGGAGAGATGGAAAACTAGTATGGAGAGTAAAAAGAGTTTAAATATGTATAGAAGTAAAGGGAACATTGGGTGCAAGTTAATTTATGATAATAATAAGGAAAGTAGTTTATTGTTTAAGGCTCGAATGGGATCTTTAGCAACAAGAGAATATACATGTAAATGGAAAACTATGGGTGATTTAGTCTGCAAATTGTGCAAGGAAAGGATAGAAAATATTAGGCATCTGTTGATTAAATGCAAATGCTTGAAATCAGAAAGGATACAAATAATGAAGTTATGGGAGAATAAATATGAACAAAGTGATTATACAAAAAGTGGGTTATTGGTTTTTATGCCAGGTTTGGGGAAAGATAAGGGGGATTTAGATATAAAGGTCATAGAGTTGACAAGGTTTATGTTGTAAAAATGGGATGGAGCAGATTATGGGAAAGCTTAGGGTGGGGAATGGAAGGGGAAGGTAAAGTGTCTAACAGTTTTCTTTGGGCATAGTTGCTGAGAGATTCCTGACTCCACTTAAGGAGAAGTCACAGTACATCACATCATAATTATGATCCTTGTGTACTATGTGATTATGAATATATGCAATGTTTTTTCAATGTTTGTGTGTGTTTGTGTGTGTGTGTGTAATGGTTGGTTAATCAAATCATGTACATGGGTGTAAATGAATAAAGAATGTGTCATCCACATACACACAACAGAAAAAAATAATAACAATTTTGTCCTTATACATTATTTCATACCAGAATAAGAATATCACCAGTTGTCTCTGTAAATTATTTTTATTCCATAATAAAATACTGTATAGTGATGAAATGATTGTTTTTTCTACACATTCCTGTGAATAACTATTTACTTATTCATTTATACTCTTGTGTGTGGCTTTGATAAGTAACTTTGATACCTTATATTTAAATAATCTTGTGTGTGTTTTTTATATATAGAACACATGTTTTTGCCATATTTATATACACACCTATGTTGCAATAAAAGATTGTAAAAGACCCAGACTGAGACCACATGTGAGATGGATGGATGAAATAAGAAAGTGTGCAGGGTGATGTGGAGAGGAGAAGCTAAAGATCGGGGAAGATGGTTTGAACTTAGAGAGACCTTTATCCTGCAGTGGATTGGTAATGGTTGATGATGATGATTATATTACAATAATAGACAATTAGAAATATAGACTAATGCAGTTATTAAAATGCAACAACAAAATAACAAATTTAGAGAAAGTATATATTTACATGTATATGTCCTAATGTGTGTGCATACATATTCACTTGATTATATCTTTTCAAAATTAAACAATAGAACATGCTGTGTCTATTACATTCTGTTATACAATAGAACTACAAGAAAGTGCTGATCTATTGGTCTTCTGATGTTTTTGTATCAGGAGTTTTATACTCTCTGAATTTTTTTTTTACATTTTTCTGGAATATTGTAGTCATTTTCTTATCAGTAATGCAGGGTGCAAGGTAATTTTTCTTTTTGATTGTACTAAATGGTGAAGTCACACTATTTACTAAATTTTGGCTAATCTTTTGAAATAGACTTTTGATGCAATATGAGTTATTTTATGGAAAGATTCTCCTACATCATATCTTACTCCACAAACTCGATGCCTTTTCAGAATCTATCACATCTTATATTATGCTATCTCATAAATGGAAGCAGTTCATAGCATGGGTTTATTTTTCTTCTCTCATTATTTTATGAATGGATGATTTGATTTTTTAAACAAATTGTCAATTTGAAAATACATTTTTTTTAACCATTAAATTACTAACTTCATCACTTAAAAAAAATACTTCATAAATTTTTTCTGACATACCAGAATTGCTGTAATCAGTACCTTTACATTATTTTTTAAAGCTATTCCTAATGAAACTTTCAATTTTTGTTAAACAAAAATGAAGAAATATTTTATACATGCATTAACTTTATCTTCATTGCAAAAATTTCACTGGATGAGTGTATAGGGTTTGTAGAGAGCACTGCAAGAGAGAAAAATGGTAGCTGTTGTAACAAGTAATATATATATAATTTTTATTTTTTAAATTAATATTTTTATTTTTGGTTTGTTTACTCCCTTTTAGAGCAGCTTATATGGGAAGTAGAAGATATGGAGAGAGCAAATGCATTGATGTTATTACATTAATATGTTTAACAACATTTGCTGTTATTATTAGCACATTCTATTGTTCATTATATAAAGTAACCAAATCCATTTTTTTCTATTCATCTCATTTATTTCTCAATCCATGTGTAAAATTATGTATTTAGAATAAATTTTCTTTTATACCCAAAACTTAATAATTTCTTTGCATATTTTTTATTCGGTTAAATAATTGAACAGTTCGATATTTACATGTAATTTGCATGTAACATCGATTTGCATAGTTGACTTCCTCATATTTTAAGTTTATCAGTTCAATAAATCATTTTTTCTAGTTGGGATATTTTTTATTGTGACTAATATGTGCATTAGGACATTTTTATAGCTGCTACAAAGCCTAATGTTATTTATAAGTTCAAATGAAAATCTAAACTGTATGTAAAACATAAAATGAAAAATCATAATATTTAAATACAGTTATTACTGTATTTTTTTTTTTGCAAATAATGCTTTAAAGCTGCAGGAAATATTGCAGGAGTTATCAGATGCAAGTAGGACTAAAGATAAATGGTAAAAAGACAAGTAATGTTCAATGGATTTTTTCTAAAGATGAAAATAAAGATTGATTATGATGAGTTAGAACAAGTTATCAGCTACAAATATCTTGGTCAGATTATTAATACAGATGAAAACACAATGGATGAAATTAATCATAGAATTAAACTTGGTTGGAATGTTTTTGGTAGAAATAACTTAATACTAAAAGGAAATATGTCTATGTGTTTGAAAAGGAAGGTTTTTAATAAATGTGTTTTACCAGTTCTTACTTATAGATCTGAGACCTGTACACTTAATAAAGGAGCAATACAGAGACTTCAGACCCTTCAAAGAAGTATGATGAGATGTATGTTAGGAGTAATAAGAAATGCTTGAAAATGCAATATATTGGTAAGAGAACAAACAGGTGTTACTGACCTCATTGAAAGAATTAAAAGACTGAAGTGGAGTTGGTCTGGACATATTGCTAGAAGAGATGATAATAAATGGACAATTGAAATCTTAAAATGAATTCCAAGAGATTTAAAAGACCCAAAAAGAGACCACATTTGAGATGGATGGATGAAATAAGAAAGTGTGCAGGGGTGATGTGGACCAGAGAAGCTAAAGATCAGAGAAGATGGATTGAACTTGGAGAGACCTTTATTCTGCAGTCAATTGATAATGGTTGATGAAGATGATGATTACAGAGGTGAAATGAATAGATAAAATGAAATTAGTATAGATGTGTTTTCACCAACATATTATTTAAAGCTTCATCATTTATGTTTTTTATGAGCATCTGTGTCATTATATGGCATGTTCTGATGGTACTGCTGTCACAACTCTTCTCAACTCTCTTGCACTTATCCATGATGCTATTTTGTTAATTTCCTGTTTGTTTAATGGAAGAAACAGGAAGTAATATTGATATTTAAAAAAAAAAAAAATTGTCAATTGCAGGCTTCTTGGTGGTTCTTGATTGTACTGCAGTCTCACCTAATAGCCACAGTATGTGTAACCGACAACTACTAAAAAATTATATTCTTTCCATACTTTATTTATATATTTATGAACATTTGTGGCAATATATTTATAAAATATTTATTTTAAACCAAGAATATTCGTGACATCATAATTAGATTTTATTTGAAAAAAATTGTCTCTAGGAAGACAAGCGAAGTGAAACTGTAATTATCGTTAAACGGACTTCATAATTCGTTTAAAAAGGAACATTTTTATAAACATTTGGTCAGAAATTTTTTTTATATTTTAATAATCATAAGTGCAATTTTAAAATATAATTTCATTGCTTTATATTGTTTTAACAATAATTCATTCAGATTTTAGAAATGGAATTTAAACAATAAATAATTCAATATTTTTTAAATCGGCAATATGGCAGTCATTTAAGATGAAAAAAAATATTGTTCTTGTAAGTGTATTTCAACTTAGTCTTTTTATAATATATATAGGCAAATTTAAAACATTATTTTCTAGACTGTTTTTCATTTGTAAACTTATATTTGTAAAAAATAAGGTAAAAACTTTAAGAATATGATAGAGAAACGGTCATAAAACTACAGCCTGCAGGTGATTTCTGCTCTGAATAAAAATATTGTGTTATAATCAGAAAATTGTAAAACATTATTTTTCTAGTTATTATCAACAAATGAAGCAAAAAAATTTTTTTTTTCAATTATATATTATTTGCAACCAAAAAGTCAAATTAAAAAACTATATACCAATGCAAGCAGATAAATTTTTCATTTTTGTATAGAAAACATAAAAATCATCTTATTTTTCATCAAAACATGATCATTTTGAAATTAAAAGTATAAAAGGAATAATAGGAACTATTTTTTTACAAAAAAATATTTAAAATTGCATTATAACAATAGTAAATATCTAAATTAAGTGTAAGATCTTAATTATCTTGTAATTTCGTAAAAGTATTCAGAAAAATTAAGTTTTCAACATTTTATCCCAGCTTCTGGTGATTAAATTGATTATCAATATAATTTTCATTAACTCAAACTAATGTAAACACCAGAATAAATTAATTAATTAAAAAATAATTAATTAATTTTTTAAAAAATACTAGAAGTTTTCAATATATGAATTAGACATAAATTTATGTTAATGAACATAAAAATTACTAACAATAGAAAATAAAGCTATCATTATGTTTATCTCATTTATACATGTTTTTATTTGCATTATTCAAGACTTTTTTATTTATATTTTGATCCATATTTTTATTGACCCATAGAGAGCCTTAACTTTTGTTCTCCAGCCCTTCATCGAAAAAGTTTGCTAATCCCTGATGTAGAAAAAAAATTGGAAATAAAAATATATCTGAAGTTGCCACTAGGGATTATCAAAACGGAGCTCATATGAACTAGTCATGAAGTAGTTAAACTTGTCTTAATAATAGATTTATCATAAGAAAAATATTTCTGATTATTAATAGTAATAAATAATACTAATGTGTATTTCACAAAATTTGAGAAATATTTATTGTATTGTATTAGTATGAGAGGTAAATTTATTTGTAGTTTAAAAAAAAAAAAATAGTAAATTTTATTTCAGTTGATTATTTGAAATTGCTTCTTGTTTGAAATGATTATATTTCAGTTAAGAAAATTTAAGACTAAATTTTAATATTAAACATATTGTGGATCCATTGGATTAAGTAGCTTCTATGTTGGTCAATAAATGGATAAAACTGATTAATTTTAGCCCAAAAATAATGGTCTCATATTTATCCTGCTAGTCAGATATGTGGCATTCAAGGACCAGCAATTGTAGTGTGATATAATTTTAAATGCTGATAAGAGCAACTGTCAATAAATTAAAATAATAGAGATTTTAAAAATGTTTATATTAAATGCTTTTATTTACTCTGAACTAAAAAGAAAAAAAATCATTTTTTCAACTACAACTGAGATTTTTAGATTTAACTAATAATTAATTAAGCCAATCTCTTGTTATAAAAAATAGGGATTGACTTAATTAATTGCTTGACTCTTTCCTTCCCATGCTTTTGTTTCAAGATAAATCTAAAAACCCCAATTATGGTTGAGGAAATAATATTTTTTTTTCATGCATGGTAAATAAAAGCATTTAATATCACTATTATTTTTAACTTTTTACTATTGGTACAGTGAATAAAAATGTAAAACTATATTGTAATTTAAATCAATTTGACACTCTTAGTTGATATACATATCATTAAATATTTCTGCAATAAGTTAATGGGTATACCCCTTATGTATAAATCATATTTAATTTGTATATTTAATTATATATAATAATAAAGCATGAAGTAACTTGCTTTTGTGTTGAATTTTTTTTTTTTTAAAAAAATGTTTTTTGTTTTTTTTTTAATATAGGCTAAATGAAACTATATTGTAAGCTATTTTTTTATTTTAACTTAAATAAAACAAAGAAATCACACATTCAAAATTCCCCTCCCCACTCTTTCATATTTACAAAACTAAATCAACTACCTAAAATAGTATTGTACCCTATCACTTTGGTAGAGATTTTTTAAAAATACAAAATTTCAACAAATTATATTGAATTTAAATCTATTAACCCTTGATTTTAAAATGTTATAACTTTAAGTGAAAGCAAAAAAATCTTTATACTGCTCTCTCATGAGTCTTATTTAAAACATATTAAAGTTTAAGAACAATTTTTAAATTTGATATCAAAATATTCATAATTTTCCCATTCTTGTCCCATATCTAAAAAGCTAGGGCACTTACCTGAAATATTATAGTCCCATACTGTTTCACCTGGTATTTTTTACTTATTTACCAAATTTTAATCAATTCTATTGAATTTAAATCTATTAAACCTTGATTTTCAAATTGTATTGTAACTTAAATAATAAAATTGATTACCAAAGTTTACAAACAAACATACCAATAAATAAACAAATATAAATAAAAGTATTTAAAAATAGAGATTATTTTTGATTGAATGTTTTTGAAGGAAGATTTTAAATGTTTATAAAATTGCAAAATTCTTGTAATTATAAAAGTTTATAATTTCTAAAAAAAAAAAAGCATCATGAAATGAAGAAATTGTATTGTTTTTTTATTAGTTAACACATATTGTTCTGTATTTTAATAATTTTGTACCAATATTTTATTTAATATTCCTATTTCTAAATAAGCTGATAGTAAATCTTATATAGTCTATTGTGACAAGAATCTTTTCTTCAAAGCTGAACAGAACACAATTTAAATATTCTACTCTAGGGTTTTCTCTTCACCAAAGAATAGAACACAACTTAAATAATATACTGTAGAAAAAGAACATTTTTTCCTTCTATTTAAAGATCAACAAAACATGTTTTAAATAATCTATAGTGTGACAAACACATTTCCTTTTTCTCTTTCCAAAAGGAACAGAATAAAAGTAGTACCATGAAGCTAATACATTTTCATTTTTCCTTCAAAGAGGAATCAAAAATAATTTAAATAATTTATTGTAAATATTTTTCCATCTTTTCAAAGATAATCACAACATATTAGAATTCAGTCACAACAAAGGCACTAATTGAGGTGTTTTGATGTTGCATGATGGAACTGCTATTGTTTTGGCTTTTCTATCCTATGTTATTTTGTGGTTAACTATAATATTAATTTACCAATTTACATTTTTATATTGCCTAGAAATTCAAATTAAGTTATTAATTTTGGAAAAAAATCTGAAGATGTTCATAATGTATATACCCTTACAAATTTTCCACGTGAAAGAAACCTGACAATGTCAGATCTCATACAAATTTATCACATGAAAGGCAAACAACATTGTCCTGAGGAACTGACAATCACTGATTGATAGATTATTTGGCCTTCAGCTGTTTTGTCATGCTTGTTTACTTTAATATTTCTAAAAGAAAAATAAATTTTCAATCATTTATTTATATATTTAAGCTCATTTATGCAACATATTTGTGAAATATTTATTTCAAAACAAAAATATATGTGATTATAATTTGATTTGATTTTAAGCTCTTTGTTTTTAAGAAAAGTCATAAAAAATGTAGTTAAGATAAAAGCAGAAATTGTTTTTACTGGCTAGCATATAATTACTTTCATAAATGCTGGTGAAAAAAGTTTGGAGGAAATTTTAATATTAGTAAATGTAATTTTGAATTTTATTATTCTTTTATAATGTTTTAATTAAAATTTGCTTCTATTTTTACAATTGAGTTTAAATAATAAATATTTTATTTTATAAAGTTTATGGACAAGATGATGGCTGAATGATAAAAAGCACTGTTGTTATAGTTAAGAATTCAGTTTAGTGTTTTATTTTTCTATTTTGCAAAGTTCAAATATTGACTTTTAGAATGACTTTTATTTGTAAGATTATATTTATAACAATGAAAACATTATCAATATATGATATAAAATGAAGGTTTAATTAAAAAATAAAAATATAGATGTATTCACTAGGATCTTTCAAATAAGAGAGAGAGAGATATTGGACTTTTAACAGATTAAATATTCTGTTGTAGAGTTAATATCTTTCTAAATCCAATTATCCACTACTTTGAACACTTTTTAGCAAAAACCTTTTATTATATATATATATATATATATATATATATATATATATATATATATATGTATATATATATATATATATATATATATATAACATACACAATCTTATGTTTTGATTGTCCTGCAGTATTCTTCACAGCCACTTTATTATTTATTTATTTTTAAAAAAAAACAACAATTAAAAATAAAGTGGCTTCAAAAAAGACTGCAGGACAGTCAAAATGTAAGATTGTGTATGAATATAAATACAAAAAAAAAGGTTTTTGCTACAAAGTGATCAAAGTAGTGGATAATTACATTTATATAAGATATTACAGCAAAATAAAGGAAGGGTGAGTTTGGTAATATCTTTCTATTTCCCTTCAAAACAACTTAAGTAGTTTATTGTATGGTAAATATCCTTTCATATTCTTTCAGAGAGGAACAGAACAGAACTTAAACAGTCTATGGCAGGAATACCATTTGTTAATATTTCTTTCAAAGATGAAAAGAAAAGTATGTCAAGCATTGGTGGTTGAGAGGTCAGTGACAGCTGCTTTACAAGCAGTTGTCCCAGGTTAGCAGGTTCACTTCCTGGCTGATGCTATGACACATGAGAAAAAAAAAAGAAAAGTAGATAACATTTTACTTAGTTAATCAAATGCTGTTGAATGACAATTTTGACTGATATTTGTGTTTGTTTTTAGAGTCATGACAAGTACCTGACTGGAGAAAGCAAATGAAAAACTATTTTATAGAAAATGATTTTATTGATTTCCAGAGTTATTTGACTATCTGCAGCAATGACAGATAATAAAATTTTATAGATACCTGAAATGATAGAATTGTGAAACAGAGTAGGCAAAAATTTATTATCAAAAATAAAAAATAAAAGTCTTGTAGATCTCTGCAGAAAAACGATGATTATGTATAAAAAATTATATATAAAAAGGCATTTAATTATTTTTAGAAAGCACCATTAGAGATCACATTGTTTTTACTTAAACATTATTTGTATAAATATGGTGAAAAACCATATATATATAAGTGTAATAATGTGTGACAACAGTTAGAAATTGTTGATTGTTATTGATATTGAGATTGTCTATGTGTTGACTGGTTTTCATGATTATATATATGTAATAAATTAAGTTTGATGTCTGTATTCTTTCCAAAATATATGTAATATTCAAATCTATATATATTAAATACATTAAAATTCACACAAATTTAAAGCTATTTTATTACAAGTACTTTCGAATATATATCTTGTAATCTTTGTCAACTATATAACATTGAATAATTAAAATGAGACATTATTTCATAACACCCATAATTCAATTCAATATATAGATTTGAATATTACATATATATATATATATATATATATATATATATATATATATATATATATATAGAGAGAGAGAGAGAGAGAGAGACATAATGAATGAAATTAACATTGGAATCAAACTTGGATCAAATGTATCTAGCAAAATTAACTTCATTACTAAAGAAAGATATAACATACCTCCTCTTCCTTTGTGTTTGTAATAAATTAGCAACATTTTTCTCACATCTGCAATTGAAAAGGTTTACTTTTTAGAAACAGCTGAGTGTACTTTCAATGTGGAACATCAAATCATAGCTTTCACTGATTGACTAGGTGTGCTGCTATAGTTATTGAGGAATAATTATGATAATTATTTACATTAGATTTTAAATATTCCATTTGTTTGAAAGTTATATACTGTTTTCTTTCTTATTGATGACATGGTTGTGGTTGTCAATAAATCACACCTTTTTAACTTTCCTTTTCCTGTCATCTCATTTCATGCAGACTATATTAACATTATTTGGATCGAAGGCATGACTGAATTGTTGTTCATGTTCCCAGAAGATGGATTTGTATTCAAGGTCAGTTTTTACATGTTTATATTGATATTTGTGTTTGAGTCATGTTTATGGTGATGTTTGCTTTTGATTCTTCATAGTATGCAGCTGTATAGATAGCATTGCTTATTTAACTTTATACATAATCTGTGGTTTTCCTCCTATAGCAATTTATCTTTAATGTTGTTAATTAATCTGTTAAAATTAGAGAGTTCAGAAACTAACGTTAAATGTTGGATGACATATCTTTTTATTTGTTAATTTATGGATGGATGTATGGCATACTCACACATGGTTTATTTTTTTCATGGAGTTGAACAGGGTGTTTTGCTTTTATAGATTTTTTTAATTATGGTTAAAAGGATGTTTTTATTATAGATCAATAATATGTGTCTATATTTGTTTTTCTGTCCGTGTTGTATTTACAAAGGTTCAGATATAGGCATACACTGTGTTTTCTGGTAAAAAAAAAAGGGTGTCTGATAAGTGTTTCTCAGTCTAAACTGCCTTCAGTTACCATCTCTGAATTAATGGTATATGTCATGTAATTATATAGCTTAACTATTCACCGCAAAAATATTAAAATGTTAATGTGTTTTGTACATTAACCAAAAATGAGACGTTTTGCTAATATTATAAATTTTCTTCTTCTTCCTTTTCTTTTTTTCCCCATGTGTCATAGCATCAGCCATGAAGCAAACCCACTAACCTGGGACAACTGCTTGTAACGAAGCTGTCACTGACCTCTCGACCACCAATGCTTGACTCTTCTTCCTTTTCTTATGTATTGATTTTTACTTTTACATATCATACCATTTACAACTTTCTTAAACACTTTAACAATATAATTTTTTATATGAAAACTTTATTCTAACAGTTTCAACTGTCTTGCAGTCATCATCAGAGCTACAATATCCCAATATATAATTATACAATTAATACATTTTATATACATTCATATGTTATATTTATGTATTTAAGTATGTGTGTGAATGTGCATAAAATGTATTAATTGTAGCTCTGATGATGACTGCAGGGCAGTCAAAACTGTTAGAATAAAGTTTTCATATAAAAAATTGTATTGTTAAAGCATTTAAGAAATGTGTAAATGGTATGAATATAAATTTAGTTTTAAAGTGGCAAAACAAGCTAATGAAATGTTGAAGATAATTCACATTGTTATTTGGCAGTGAAACCATAAGTTTCAAGAATGTTTTCAAATGGTTTACAAAATTTTGTGAAAGCCAAGAAAGCACTGAAAACAATCCATGAAGAAGATATGAAGCACACTGTCACATGACCCAGATATACTAGCATCTTAAACTTTTTGATGTGACTAGCTAAACTATGTTTGTGATATAATACATTCATTGATTCAGAAGGCAGTGTGGAGAGAGAACAAGTCATCTTTTTATTGGGACACACTTTCTACATATCAGAATGAAAAGATTTTTCTCAAAATATGTTTCAATCTTCTTTTTCCTACCATTATGAAACTGGATACGTAATAGAAGAAGACTGTATAATGAAGTATGAATAGATGTATTAAAGGTTTAACAAGAAAAAAGTTTAAAATGAGATATATTATTGAAGGAATGTGCAAATATTAGTATCATTGACAGAATTTAGAATTTTAAATAGAATTTACATTTATATTAAAAAATAAAAACGGTTGGATAACTGAAATTCAAATCTGTACTTTTAAGAGACCTAGAAATAAACCACATGATAAATAGATGAGGTAAGAAAGCTCTCTAGAGAGATGTGAAAAAGAAAAACTATTAATTAAAAACTGAAATAAACATGGAGAGATTTTTATTCTGCAATGGTTGATAATAGTTGATCATAATGTATTCAGAGAATTATAAGATTCATCTAAAACAACGTTATATAGAAATTATATGAGTTTTTATAAATATACATTACAGACATCAATCCGAAATTGTAAATTATTCATTTAAAAAATTAAAACTTTCGCTTATTATTTGGATAATAAAAGGAATTTATACACTATTAAATTGCATCTATTCATTCTGAAATGTTCGGGGATTCCTCGAATATCGTCAGAACGTGATTTGCGGGAAAGTATTTCTGCTACGGGGATTTTAGATTTTAAAATTAAGATTTTTTTTTATGAGAATAAATTATTTGAGTGAAATGAAATACCAGATGAATTAACAGATTTGAATTTTTATTTAAGAATTATGCAAATGAGAGCTATTAATATGAAAAGAAAAAGCTTAGAGTGTGTTTACAGCATTATCTCTATTAATAATCGTATTATAATGTTAACACTTTTACAAAGGTCACAAATAGATTAAGAACAATGTTAAAAATATGGAGAAGACAATTGCTTTTATGATGTTAAATACTTTTAATCGTTCTTTTAAAAGAATACTGATTACTATAAAGTTTACCGATTGTGGATAAACAGTGAAATAAAAATTGTAATTTTTATTTTTTAAAATAATAATAATTGAATTTAAATATTAAAAAAAAAATAGAACTTTTCAACCGTAAGAATTAATTGTTTTAGTAATCCGTTTAATAATAATTAACACAAATGCGAAATTCAACAATTATCTTTTTACATTTTTTAAAATCTTATTGTCATCCATCAACAGGTTGTGATTTTTGTCTTTCTTGGCTGAATCATCATCGCCAATAGTCAGCAAGTAAAAGATTTATCACTGACAGACAATAGAAAAAGTTGCTCTCAAAAGCCCGAAGTAGATATTTAGATTTAAAGACATAATGAATATCATAGTTATACTAATTGTAGTATTTCTTATGAATCTTTATTAGAGGAGAAAAATAGACAAAATGCTGGCTTTTTTAAAACTATGATGATGGAAATACTTATATAAATACAGCGGTAGCATAAAAAAAGAGAAATGGATGGTTGATTAGAGTAGGTCTCAATTTCCACTTGAAATACAAATTATCAATTGATCGAGTTAGTCTTCTTAGAAAAGGGTGATTTGCTTTAAAAATTGATGCTGAAAGAATAAGAGCAATAAGATAGTTGAGACTTCTTTGCCATTGTCATAAATAGGTTGTCATCAGAAATTTACATTGACATAAAAAAGACATATGGCTTTATTGCTCAAGAGTTCATAAGAAGTTTGAGTGCAAAACTATGAATGCCAGAAATGATCCTGTGATACACTGACCTCAAGTCAGATGCTCTACTCACTGTTTGAGAGCCACTTTGACATACCTAATATAAAAATACAATTTAATGGCTAGTATAAGTCATGTTTAACCTCTCTGCATTTCAATGTTTTTCCATCATCCCCTAATGGTAATTTAAGTTAATACCTTAACATTTTATTTTAATATTAAAACCTTTATTCAATATTATGAATCAATAAATTGTACTTGATATATTAGAAATATAAGTTTATAAATAAAACATTTATTAAAAAATTAAATTTCAATGTTTCAAATGTAGAAAAAAATTAAAAAGTGAAATATGTAATGAAAATAATTATTTTTTCCTTATTGGTTGATTATAGAAATGCTACTGAAAAATGAAAATTAATTAAGTCTTTGTTGATTGAATTTACATTTTTAAACATGAATGAATAATTCTAATTTCATCATAAAGCTTTGAAATTTTGTTCTAAAATTTAAAATACATTTATAATTAGTAAAATGTGACAAAAGTTTTATACTATGGTATTCGGCAAAGCATAACCATTGTAGTTTCATTCTTATGATTTTTTCAAGTTTTATTTATAAAAATATATGAAACATAATTTTTTTAAAATCTCAATGGACACATGAATATATTTCTTTTTTAATAATTACTGTACAAATATTTTGTAAAAAAATAATCATAAATATTTAAATAAATTAAAAAAATATAAATTTTTTGTTCATTGCTAACATCAATTAAAAAGAAGTTTATAAGGTTGTTTATAAGACCAAAATCAAAGAGCTATAAATTAGAAACCTTTTGTTGGCTCTTGTAGTTTTTTCTGCCAACTACAGATATCTTCAGAATTTTTTAATTAATAAATCAATATTTACTTTAATTTAAGTGTTATCATCAAATGAAAATAAAACTGGTAATTAGCTGCAAAAGTGATTTAAAGCAAAGCATAGTAACACCATTACAGTACTCTATAATACCATGAAGCTTATAATCAGTTCATTAAGAATAATTTTTTAGAACTGATGGCAAAAGAGTAGGAGAATATCTAACAATAGTTAGTGGATGTCCTCCATCATCATAATCATGAATAAACTATTGGCATACCCAAAAAATTTATATAGGTAAATGTATCATTCATATGATCACCAGAAGTATATTTTGACTTGATATAACTCCATTTTAAGAATACTGCATTCATGACTTTAAAAGCTACATTTAGAAATAAATTTTTCTCAAGACAAACTACTGTAATATTTGTGGAAGAATGTCATAAAAGGGATAATTAATAGTGCGTTTCAACATGATGCATTGAAATAGTAAATACTTAGTTACAGAAATAAGTAGTGTTAATTATTAATTGTCTACTTTCAACAATACAAAAAATAGTCATGTGAAAGATATTTACTCCTAAATATGTTTTGTAGTAGCTTAAAATTGTAAAGGTGGTCTTTAATCTTTCACAGTTATCAGAATCTACTATCTTAGTATGATATGAGTTGTTTTAATACTATTTTTAGTATTATTGCTAATATAAGCAAATACACTAGTATACTCTTTTATAATTATAATTATAGGCAATTTGAACACAGTCTTTTATGTTTTCTTCAGATATCCACTCTATCTCATACAACCAATACACATGACAGCACAAATGTGAAAAAGATAAATGATCTCCAATATACGTATTTCATGTTGAACCAGCACTCATCAGTTAGTCCAGATCATCATCTCCTACATGTCATCATCAGATTTTCAATGAAATGGATGGCTAAAATGGTAGAGGGTGGAGTAGATTGAAACCTGTTCATTAAAGTTTGAAGATTTGCTATCTTAATACAAACCGAGCACTGATTTTATCTATATGTGACAGATAATGATCTGGACCAGCTGATTAAATGTAAGTTCAGCATGAAGTATATATATTGAGATCATTCATCTTTTTCACATATGCATGGCCAGGTGTATCAGTTTTATGAGGTAGAGTGGATATCCAAAGGGAACTTGAAAGTCTGTGTTCAAATTCTCTATAATTACCATTTAAACTCCAAGTATATATATAATTATACTTGTATTTAAAATATACTCTTTTATGTACTTAACACAATGCAAATACAATCTCTTATTATATTCAAACTTCCAAAAATACTTAAAAGTTTTGACTTTCTAACAGTCTTTTTCAGAACTCTTGCCACTATTTAACTTTTTGAGGTGAAAACTCCTCCAATTTGTTTTGAATAGAACCTAACAATTCTTTATTAAATATTCCTTCACACTTGAATATTTTATTTTTAAAATTAAATATTTTTCCTATATATTATATAACTAATTTTTACATTATTATTTACAAATGTAAGCTTTCAAGTGATAGCAATTTTTAAAAATAAAATTTTTTTATTTTAAAATATGATAATAAACATCTAAATGGAGTTCTTACATCTAACAATGGAGAATGGCATCATTGGGTGTAATTTACCTATTCAAAAAGTTAAAACACAAAATATTAGATATTTGAACTAATTATTTATAGGCATGAAATGTCATTTAGTTGTTTTTGAATAAATATTATTATTTAGGTAGATATCATAGCAAACTTCACCCTGACTTTGAGAACAAGCAGCTCATGAAATAAAAACTAATATTGGTAATGCATTACTAATCTGAATCAGATACCTGATTTCGCCGGGTTTTTTTTTTTTTTGGGGGGGGGGGGTATTTTCTTAGATTTCAAGAACTCCCTCATAATAAACTCAACTCTGCTGAGATAGGAAGATAATAGATAGTTCACTATAATTACACTTATTAAATTATAAGTAATTAATGAATGTTTTTTTTGTTTAATTTTGTTTGTAAATAAATGTATAAATTAATTTATTTATTATAAAAGATTAAAGCTTATTGTTGAAATTTTGTTTTAATAACTTTATTTGAATAATAAGCTACCTGGATCATTGTCACCTAGTTCTAGAGATATCTATTAAATTCTAGAGTAATCAATGTGCTCCAGATGACATACCACTATAAATCCATGTATGAGTAAGGATATGGCAGTTTATGTGATGTTTTGTTGGTATTGACTTTTCTCGTCTAAGAGAATAAAATTTCAGAATTATATAGCTACTCAAATGAATTAAACTAGATTTGAAACTTCAAGATTTTTTAAAAAAATTAGATTTAAGAAAAAGATATATGGCTTTATTGCTCAGGAGTTCATAAGAAGTTTGAGCTTAGACCTGTGTGCACCAGAAACGATCCTGGAACTTCCTGGTCTCAAGTCAGACACACTACTAACTATGCTAAGCTGCACAGGGAAATTCAGATTACCAGGTTGATAGCATAAAAAGTGAAAGGTTGTTAATGTAAAGATTGAACTTTATAGCACTATACCATCTATCGATTATTCAAGCTTATGGAATATGACTCTAGAATAGGATGAAAATAATTTTTGTAAGTATATGAGTAAGCATGAGAGGCCATGTGATGTAACAGATGTTCAGATTAATCTTTAAATAGTCAAATATATAAATTCCTGACTAAAATAAAATAGTTTTTACTTAAATTCAGATTTAGAAGGTGCTGTTACTTATCTAATTTCACTCTTTACTAAAATCATTTATAAAATAGTTCTAAATTGCTGACATCTTATTTATACCAAATTGGTTTGGGCTGGGTATCTAGTGCTCAAGTCTTAATTCTACTTGAAGTTCATAATTCCAAAGAAACATCAAAATGATATAAGATCAGTGATTGGCTCTTGATTCATCCTGAGAAGAAACTCAAACTATGCATTTAATTTTATCTTTTAAATAATAATATACAAATTATAGTTGAAATTAACTAATATAAAGAAAAAACACTTAACCCAATTTTCTATCCACTTTATACAATGCAAACACAGAATTTTATTATTTCAGATCTCTAAGAGTACCTGAGAATTTTGACTGATCAAATGTGTTCTTCAGAGATCTTTCCATTAATTACAATGAGAAAAAAACATTTAAACTTAAAGAAGAAAAAAAGATGTTGCATAAATTCAGGATTTGTAGAGTATCATTGCCTGTGTGATTCCACTTATATCATATATATATATATATATATATATATATTTATATAATTGAATACTGTATGTATATGTACAATATATATATATATATATAAAGTAGTCCTATATAAAAATTGATAACTATTTAGTAAATATAATTACATTCAGATGCTCAGAAACTGGAGTAAAATAGAAAATTACAATTTACTTATGAAATAGGGGTTTTCTATTATCTTTATGGGCATGATGGCTTTTCACTAGAATGACACAATTTTTATTTTTTATTTTTATTTATGTAGTCCAGTCTACATTTTTGTTTGTAAAGCTAGAAAGTACAGATAATCCCTGTATAACATGGCATTCCTACAACTTGTTTTCATTCTAACATGGTTTGAGAATTTGGGGAACTCCCCATAACACAGCATTTCTACAAAAATAAAAGTTGATGAAACCGTTCCTATAACACTGCATTCATACAACAAGTTTTGATAATTAGGTAAATTCTCATATAACAAGGGATACATATGTCATATAGGATTTCATACGGAGTTTTAAAATATTTAAGAATTTGAAATTCATTTTGTTCATAGAGTATTATGAAATTTATTTTGTTCATAGAGTATTAATTCTTTAAGATTTTTATCATTTTCTTCTTTTTACTAATATAAATTTCAAATTTTCTGGTATGTATTATTAATATGTAATACTTTTGATCAATTACTGTTTTAGTAAACATATTATATAAAATGCAAATACTATAGCTTTTTTTAAACGTTTGGAACCTAACCCTGTTTTTTGTACTAGTTCTTTGTTTCATATAACATGAGTTTCAGTCTTATCATGGAACATTCTTATTTCAAATAACAGTCACTCAGAACTATTTTGTAGGCAGGATGATAGGTTATTTTAATAAACTTGCAAATACAATTTTATTTTTCATTTATCAATACCCATTTATTCAGTTTGACAAAAGTATTCTCTTTTATCTGACCTCCAACTGAATGTATTGTAAATAAATTGACATTGATATACAAAAGGCTGAAACTTATAATTTGTGGTACTCTTAATTTATAAATTAATCAAGCCAGCTTACTGTTTCATATATAATTTTAAATTGAATATTACTAATTTCAGCAGCATATAAATAACTTTTACTACTGCATGAAAATAGTTCTGAGAAGTATATTTGAAATGATCTGTGATATGATTATAATTTTAAATGTTACATATTGAAGCAGTAGTAAAAAATATTTACATGCTGTTGAAATTAGAAACATGAATTTGCATAACACAACATTTTTAGGGACCTATGCACTGTGTTATGTGGAAGTTACCTGTACAATGTCAAGGAATGTTTTGAAATAATCATCTTTGTTGTTGTTTATCCCATGTGCTTGATTTTCCTGCTACAATGTAATCTTTAAAATTATTATTTATCATAAACACATAATTTGTAATTGGCATGGGCACATTATTCTTTGGATATAATTGCATGTGTTGCATCACAAATCTATTAGTAGTTAGTTCTCAAAAAAAGAGGCAAAACATTTTATTGAAGAAACAGATATAGGGATTTTATCCTCTCATTAATATTATTATATTCATGATTTTTAAACTTTAAATTAAACATAGCTCAATGTATATGTAAATGAAGGGAGTAAATCACCCTCCACCCAGGCTATGATTTGATTCAAAGCCTGTGGGAGGATGCTTTACACCCAATGTTTACATATTCGTAGTTTTCAATAATTTAATTGTTGTTTAGTTAGTACACTGGGAATGCTGAAGATTACATAGAAGTGTGAAATGTTATTACTGCTATTATCATAATTAGCTATGAAATTGTATGATATTTATAAGATGTATTCCAAACATTGAGAATAAACAAAGACATTTTAGATTAACATTTTTTTAATAGTAGTAAAAAATTATTTTTAATAGAATTTTTTAAAGTGGTGTGTTTTACAAAAAAAAACCATATGGATTTATTGCTCGGGAGTTCATAAGAAGTTTGAACACCAGACCTGAGACCTCTCCATGGACACTCATCAACTGTGCTGAACCACACAGGGTGAAATGTTATAAATTATAATAAAGAAGAAATCTATATTCTGAAAAGAGTTTCAAAATGGAGATTGTTAGTGACATCACCACTTTGTTTCTTTTCACTTAATATTTTTAAAAATTGGTTTTTTCTTGATTTCATATTTTAAATACCAATATTTATTAGTGAGCATTATCAAATATAGAATTATTTATTCAGCTTCTCAACAGTGGTAAAATGACATCAGTAATTTAGGAGCTTTTTATTGGTAGAAAAAATGGCGGCAATAACAAAAATCAATTAATGAGGATATTGTAGAAGTAGTAAATGTTTGAGCTGTCAGTGAATGGAATGATGAGTAATGAGAGTACTCAAATTCTTTAATTAAGCTTGTGTTGCAGAGCAGAAAGTATAACAATCTATTATTAAAACGGGAAAAACTCTCCATGCAGTAGTGCCACTCAGTGTAAGCCAGAGTGATCAATGGATCCTAAGATCTAGGTGCAACACTCTCAGAGATTCAAAGCTCCTCACTGAGGAAAGCCACAAGCCAGAAACTAGTTTGGGGATATTGGATGGTTGAGCACTAGATGGGGATTTTATACATGTGCCTTCTGGCATCCATCGATTGCTCTGGCTTGCACTGAGTGGCACTACTGTATGGAGAGTTTTGCCTGTTATAATAACAGTTATGAACAAACATAAGAAGTGGTGATCATGTGATGTTTAGTGGTTTAATAACAATCTATTCACAAGTAGCCTGCATGTAAGATAAAAGAAATACATAACACATGCAATTAAGCATATTATTGAGTTAACAGGACATTGTACTTTATTTTGGGAAACCATTTAACTTTTCAGGCATACAGTTTTTTAACAGCCTCCTAATTGCCAATTTGGTAACATTTTTATGGTTTTTATTTTAATGAATACATCTTTACTCTTCAGCACCTTTTTACATTAAAAAAAAAAAGATGACAAATAATAATCTTAAAAATAATATGCCAACTTTGAAAATATAGGAAAATAAGAAAAAACCGAAAGATATATTGTACCTTCTATCGGTATCTTAGGGTTTACACATTTAAATTCCATGTATTCAGTGACCAAATTGTGTCCACTGTGATGTCAGGTATTTTTGTGAACACAATTATTTTTCCTGATCACACAACCCAGCTTAACGTAACACATTTTTTTAAATAGCTGAGAACAAAATCAGTTTTTAATTTGTTTGTCCATCAGGATTCTATATATGAATGCACTGGCTCACCCCACCTATCTTTATTAGTCACTATTAAATAATTAATTGTTACACCCTGGAGGATTATACTTGTTACTATAGCATTGGAAATTTATTTGGCAAAACAATAATAGAAGAATTTAAATAGTAATAATAAATTTAAATAGACACCAACACAATTTATATTCCTAAGGTTTATTAATACATAATTAAAATATTTCTAATGCTAATAAGAGCAATAAAAGCAAAAAAAAAAAAAATCAAACTTAGATAGTTATTAAAAGTTATTGTTCTTAAGATTCTGTTTTCAGTAATCTGACTCAACACAGGATTTGGTGATCGATCACTTCTAATTTATGTTAGATAGTTTTTTATCAGTAAGTTCAAGTATTCAAGTATAGTACTGTGTAGATTATTATGCATGGTTTTGTTTGACCTGGGAGGGATCTGTTGTACATTCTTATTCCAGCTTGTAAATAGTCCAGGGCTCAAAGATTCAGGCAGGAGATGCCTTCACTCATGGCATTACTATGACTTTAGGAAGGAAGTAAACATCAGCAAACAAACTCTTCTCTACTCACACATATTATAACAATTCAGTCCATTAGTAAGAGTAGCTTTGTGCATTTTATTCAACATTGCTGAAAAAATTAATTTATATCAAATGATTATTCCAGATCACATATAACACCATGCAAAAGAAGATGAACATCTAAGGTGCAAGATGTATTTGCTTTTTATACATCTCCCTGATTTTTAGTCTGTTATGCACATCCTGTTTATACCTTTTAACTTTGACAAAATTTAATGTCATTCTGTTTCCAAAGTCATCTTTTTTTTTTGGTACCCATCTTTAATTACTGTAAAAGAATGCTGTGATTTTAATTTTTAATTAATACTAATTGTTTTATGATAAGAATTTATACTCTTATTTTAGCAAAAATCAAAAGTAACATTTTGTTATTCTCTTTTTTTTTTTTAACCAAAAAAAATGTCTAAAAATAAATCAGATGGTATTTTTTTAAAAAATACTATTCTTTCTTTTCTGAAATTTAATAATTTTTAAATTCTAAATTGCCAATGTCAACCTCTTGTATCAAAAATATGGTACAATATGTTGAATTAAATATTTCTATGGAATGTTATAATAAAGAATAGAAATGAGACTATCAGTATAAACAGAGATAACTTTTAGCTTTTACATCAAAAAAGAACTCCAACAAAAGAGTTATAGGTTAATGAGAAATGTTTAGCTTTCAGGATTGTTAGTTAGTAGTAATTGTTAGTTTCTTGGCAACATCAATGGTTAAAGATTGTCCATGTTTACTTAGATATGAACTTCTAATTTCTATTTTTATTATGAAATATATAATCAGGACAATTGCTTTTTGGTTATAAAAATGTATTTCAAATGAAAAAAAATTATTCCCTATCTATTTATTTCACTAAAATGAATTTTATAAAGAATATATAAAGCTATGATATTATGTTTTGTAATTTAAAATTATAAAAAACAAAAATAGCAAAAAAAAAAAAACAATTTTCCTGTATTTCTCAATGATCATACATTCCAAGCATCAACTCTCAGATTGTCTTTTTCCAATGAATGTATTATTGCATTTATTAAGAAAAAATACAATATTTTTGGACCTTTGATGAGATAATTAAAAAAAAGATTCATTGTTTTGTATGGAGTGTACCATTGTATAGTTGTGAAATGTGGGAAATGAGTAAAAAAAAATAGTAACTGGTTAGTTGTTTTTAAGATGTGGTCATGGAGAAAAATGAATAAAATGTCAAATGAAGTTTTGGAAAGAATAAATGAAAAAAGAAAGTTGATGGAGGTATTTAAAAGTGAAACTGGGTTGGGCATATGCTTAAAAGGAAGAATAATTTAATGAAAGATGTTTTAGAGGAAATAATGAAAGGAAACAAAAAAGGACTAGAGATTGCTGAATGATATAAAAAATGGAAGATATATATATACATGGAACTGAAAATCTGAGCAATGAAGAGAATGGACTGTCCACAGGACAGAATTTGATTGATGATAATGATGTATTAGGTTGTTTTTTTTTTCAATGACAAATTTTTATTTTACATTATTACACTTCTATTGACTTATATTTTTATAAAAAATAAATACATTCAGAAAAATCTGCAGATAAATATATTGTAATCAAAACCAAATATTTCATTTAATTTTACAAAAATAAAAATAATATACATGCATATGTGGTAAAGATGCTATTTTGAATTTTAAGATTAAACAAAAGCTATGCTCACACACATATCATTCCTATTTTTGAAAACATGCCCATATCACTTTATTTATTCTCTCTGTATGGTCCTGACTTGTAGAGATTTTAATTTGAATTAATGTATCAATGTACATTTCAACATAAGTTTTTATCTTAAAAGAATGCAAAATGGATCAACTCTATGGTACAGATAGTTGCAAATAAATCAATTTACGCTATAATAATTGTCATATCGCAACAACATGAAGAAATTTGGGAGATGTTCACAAAATTAACATCATTAAAACGGCCACACTTTTAGTGGCTTCTAGGTTATAAAATACATTCAAGTTAAGTTAACTGAGAGAAGTGAGTTATTGTTTCTTTGTGAATGTATACACATGTCAAAAATAGTCTTTAAATAAATTATTTCAAGATATCCCCAGGGAAGCCCTGAAGGACAAGACAGTATTCTTTAGGCTGATCAACTGGCATGAGATGAGGACTTATTGATTTTTGTTGTTATATAACTTAAGTAATAATAACTAGATATCAGTGTTTATTAATCAATAATTAAGTACGATTAGATAGTGACTGGCTACTTGAAAAAATAATTCACACTTCTTTGGAATTTTGAAAAAGCTATGAAGAGTGATTCAGGTTCAATCCCTCCGTTGTGGATATCGTAAGTATATTTGCTAGTTACTGCAAATTAAATTTTCCACCATGTTTTCTTTGCAAATTAAATGTGTTAAAATTTAAACAGAGTTTATATGTATAGAAAAGAGTTGTTTTTGCATATATAAAATGAAAGTTAAGTGTACCACTTGGGATCAAATTGATAATAATGTATTCTGTAAAAATATTTTTTTAATAAAACTTAAAAACTAGATAGCATGCAATTTAAAGATAGACTTTTAGACTGCTAACAATAATAAATATTTTATCAAGACTTATGTATACTGTGTATTCAGAATAATTGTTTGTGTATTAATATACTATACATTTTACTTTGGAGAATTATTTTCATTTTAAGAGGAAATAAATATATTTTTATCTTAGTCACAAAAAACTTAGAAAGAAAAGATGTGCACAAGGGACAAACTTTTTTTAGTCCTTTGTTCTTTATAAATCAAATGTATTAAAATTTAAAATTGATTTTTTTATATTTAGAAGTGTTCTGATAAATGAAACTTAAATATATCTTTTGAGATAATAACAAATATTAACTCTCAATAACTTAAGTTTTCATGTAGATGTATTTATGAGTGTAAAAGTTTATAAAATCTAAACTTTAAATTAATTGTTTAATTATATAGGTAAAATCAGCATCTATAATACTTCTTTGCTGAACATTTTCAGATTTGTGAATTTTTCGGATTTCAAGAATAGATTCTTTAACCCTCTCATCTTAATCTAAATTCTATTAAGATATGAAAGAAAAAGCAGGCAGCTCATAGCCATTAGACATTAATTTTATAGGTATTTATTGATTTTCTTCTTCTTAATTTTGTTTGTGAATATGTATAGAAACTAATTTGTCTATTATAAAAAAATTTAAATCACCTTAGACATGTTGTTTGGATAAGAGATGATTTTGTATTATAGATAGTTGGATTAATATGAAAATATTTTGATTTTAATTTTTTACTGTTTGCTCTGTTTTGTGATTTCTTACCAGATATATGTCACTTATCTACTGTTTTGAATTACTATCATTTGTTTCACTATGACATTTTTTCAGAGATATAGCTAAAATATAAAAATTTTCAGATCTCTAGAAATGATATAATATCTAGCCTGATGAATGATTAGCAATAATTATTAATGTATTTATCTGAAGTAGATTATATCAAAGTTGTAAGTGCATAGTTTGTCACTTGTGGGTCAACTTGTAATAAAGTCAATAGTTTGAAGTTTATATTTGGATTAGGAGTGATATGTATGACTTTAGACTAATAAATAATTATTATTAATAATTAATGTATTTATCTGAAATGGATGGTATCAAAGTTATGAGTGCACAAAGTTTGACACCTGTAATCAATTTGTAGTAAACCCAATAGTTTGAAGTTTATATTTGAATTAGGAATGATATATGTGATAATCTTTAGCCTAATAAATAATTAATACTAATAATTAATGTATTTATCTAAAGTTATGAGTGCAGAAAATTTGATCCTTGTGTATCAACTTGTAGTGAAAAAAATAGTTAAAAGTTCATATGTCTGAGCTATGAATGATATGATAATCTCTAGCATAATGAGTGATTAGTAATAATCATTAACTTGTAAATCCTCATTTTTAAAAATTATAGAAAGTTTTCTCAGAAATGTGATTGCTCCATAACTTTAGATCATAGTATTAACATAAGTAATAATAACTGATAGTTTTTTTAAAAAAAGAATAGAACTTAATGTAATGATTTTATTGATGTTAAAGTTGAAAAAAATCTGAAGAGGGCAGCATATTATGAGCTGTGTAAATTAAAAGATAGTGTTTGCATGTGAAGATAATAGAATATTTTTTGCTTTTTTATAAAAATATTTTTGATTATTTTTTCATACTAATTGGTTGATAGTTATAAAGAAATGCACAGGTAAATTTTCAATTTATTAATTTATGTTTTATTTCTAGAAATAGAAGTTAATAAACTTGACCATAATGTAAAGAAAAAAACAAATGTCTATTATATCATTATCCATCAGAATTGTCTTGGTGTTAAATTCTTTTAAAATATTATAATTTTTATAAGAAAATAAAGATTTTAAGCAGAATTTAATAGAGTTATCATAAGTCTGTTTATTCATATTAAAAAATATTAAAATAAAAAAGAATTGAAGTTTTTAGAAAAAAAAATTTAATTATAAAGACTTGTGTGACATTTATGGTACATTATTTTGCTTACAGGTTCATTTTTAAATATTTAGAATGGTTAAATATGATTTTTTAAGAATATTGTTCATTTATGAAATTAAATTTAAAAGAAATCAAGTCCAGTTTATTTTTTAGTATAAAATATTTTATATCTTCAGAAATGTTGAGCATTTCCAAAAGCTGTCACACGATGGAACAATGGAAAGTGTCTAAATACAAGAGAGTTGGCATATTTTCTGAAATGAATAGTGTCAATGTAATGTTTGACACTTAAATTGAAATAATCTATTTTCTACATACCTTTTTATCTCAAATGCCATCTAAAATATTTAATAATGATGTTCTTTACTTAACTTTTTTTATTAATGCTGAAGTTTTTGTTCAACTGTTTTAACTTCACAAATATTTCATTTCTGTTTTGGTTTAACACTAAATAATCAAGGTGTTACTTTTTTTGGAGGTAATGTTATATTTGAACTTTGGCTCATGACTTTTAGCCCTTGTGTCTATTATTCTACCACTGGTGTAATCCATACATGCCCTTAGTACTCAAAATACTGTCACAAAAATATATATTTTTAAAAACTACCTAAGTAGAACTGCAGTGTGCAGAACAATTGTTTATATAATGTTTTGTTCACTCTGCAATAAAACAGTCATGCAGTTAGTTATTCTGAAGATTAAATAATGCTTAAGCACCAAAATGACACTGTGGGTGACCAAAATGTTGTTTTAACTAGAGGTGACTCTTTTTGCCTTACTAGAGACAAGGTTTGCTTATATATGTGACTAGCTATTGTTATTGTTAATAAAAATTAGTGCTGTGTGCAGTTTAGCACAAATGATAACAGTTCCAGCCTCGGAGGACAAAGGTTTCAGATCGATTTCAATTCTGACATTTGACGCATGAACTTATGAACTCTTGATCAACAAAGCCATTCTATTACTTTTCAGTTTATTATAGATAATAACGGAAGAACTACGATTGTTTTAAATTTATTTTAGCACTTAAGACATCATGTAATATCAACGTACTTAATATATATTTTATATAAAGTGGTATTTTTTTTTACTTTGTGCCATGAGATATCATTAGTTATTGAACAGCCGCTCATCAGTTATTAAGAAAGAAGAATATGGATTTAATGGTTTCACAAAAGTTTCATTTCTTTTTTAAAGCTTTGATTCTTTAAATAGTTATAAAATAAAAGAAAACTTAAAAACTAGTTTTTTTTTTCTTTTCTTATTATTAACTCTTCACTTAACGGATTTTAAAACTGTAATGGAAAGAGAAAAAATATTACAATGAAAAATGCTTAGGAATGGCTGAAATTTAAAATTTCATAATTTTTTTTTTAACAATTAATAACCAAAAAAAGGCATATTTATTTCCATTTGAATTATTGCCATTCTAGTATTCAACAGATAATTGTTGTTTTTCACAGGATTTCATGGTATAATGATATGGTTCTACTTCTGATTTCACAACATAGTTTCAATTTCAACTAAGAAAAATGTGAAGATTTTTTTCCAGGTATCTATTAATTATAATCTGTAATTTAACAAATCATTAACAAGAATCAATCTTATAATTGTTTGAAGCGGATGTTGTCAAAAATATGTGTGCAGGAAATTTGACACTTATAAATCAATGTATAATCGTTTGATATTAATTGTGGAAAAAAATTGTAAAAGCATAACGTAAGAAATACGTTCTCGTTTAGCATGAAGTGCGTTTTTGCATGGGGGGGGGGGTGTCTGTAAAGGAATGGAAGTCTTAAATGTATTTAAAATATATATTTGAAACCTAAAAAAAGAGATGAACTTGAATTTTTTTCACGTGTTTATGCATAATTAAAAAACTGTCATGCATAGTTAATGAAGAGTATAGCATAAGATTCGTGGATCAATTCTTATTTTGATTCTTCTGGCTCTGTATTTAAATGTTGAACTCCTGGACAATAAAGCCATTCAGAAAATAAGAAAATTAATAATAATTGAATTATTTATTTATTTATCAAAAAACTGATATACTAATCTTAAGCTGATGTTTAAATTTTATATCTTGGCTAAGAATAATTACTAATTTAATAAATGATTAGTAAAAATCATTGATATATTTGTCTGAAGTGCATGGTATCAAAGTTGTGAACATATAAGCTTGATACAAATAAAAGCACAATAATGTAATGGATGTCTAGTAGAGTATAAAATATGAATAGGAGAAAAAATCAGTCAAATCCTTAACATCTAGCAAATGGTAATCCTGATAAGTTATGCTTTTTTTTACGCCTCTATAGTAGATAGGAGTTATTGGAAAAAGATTTCTGCAGTGAGATAACCAATTATAATTCATGAAGCAATTGTCGTATATAGTTAAATCATTTTCATGAACATAATAAATATTTCCAAATAAAACAATTTATTATCAATGTGCAATTTAAATATACTGTAATGTAAATATTGAGTCAAATTGAGATCTGTGATGATGACAAATGAAAACAGAAAAACATAAATAATGGCAAAACGACCAAACTTTAAGTTTCACAAAAATTAACAATTTATTATAAAGACAAATTTTCATAATTTACAAAAAAAAACTATTAATGTTTTTTTGTAACATATGAAACATAAGACTTTTCCAGTCAACAATTAAGTTTTCTTTATCTTTTCCAAATAAAGAATACAAATATTTTTCCTATTTATTATATTTTCAAATGGGTAAATATTTTTGACTAAGGCTGGCACAATTATAAATTACACATTAGTTATACTAATATAAGCAATATAAAATACTACCATAACAGTAGGTGCTGTAGAACTAACCATTAATATTGGTTAAAAGCATGTTTTATCTTTTATAGTAAATTCATATTTTCTTCACTTAATTAATAAGTGTATACTCTGTTTTAATTAATTATTGACTATTTAATAATAATTAAACTCTTTATAAGTATAATTTCTGAAAGAATATTCAATACAATTATAAATAAATTCCAATATTTTGGAATTAAATAATAACTTAAGACATATTTAAAATAGTTTTAAATTTAAAATTAATATATTTAAAAATAATGTATTATAATTATTCCTCTTATATATATTTTTTAAAATAATAATTATAAACTATCTTCTAATTACCAATTTATAATTTAATTTACTGTCTCTAATGCTATAATGATTACTTGGTAAAGTCACAATTATTTTACTTTTATATTTAAATTATCATTAGAATTGCCTATGTGTAATGCTAAAGCTATGCACAAATACATAAGTTTATGTGGATGGAATAACATTCATCAAAACTTCCAATATATAATTGCTAAATTAGATGTGATGTCTGTAATTGGGTTTTTTCTCATAAAGACATTTGAATAACTAGAAATAGGAAGCATATGGGAATTACATCATAATGGCCAAATCTGCACACATGGATAGAAGACATGTGTTTACCCTACAACTTATTCTATGTGCTACAGGAATAAAACATAAAGAACTAAACACCCATATAAACCAACAGTTACATTTTGACAAGAAATCCTTAAGTTAAAACACTGTAAGCACATCTAAGCATTAAAGTACAAATATGATATTGTGGTACATTTTTAAACAACAGCTAAGATATAACTTGAAAATAACATATAAAATTATACCATAAAAATAAATAGATGCTTAATACCAGGACTGTAGTCACTCTAACATAATTATAATTCTCTAATATAATCTAATGATAACAATAGCATACACATAGCAATAAAATACACATGTAAATAAGTATTTATTAAAACAATTTACCATCTACATAAAGATTGCCTATATGCCATGTTCTTGTTAATAGATAGACAAAATAATTTCTTTAATAAATGAAGCTAACAAATAATCAGCACTGCCTGCTTCACATATATCTGGCTATGGGTCTTCACAGAGAAACCAGTGCATGCTTTTATGGGAACCTCAAACTTCTCCAGTGTGAAAATAGCTAGAAACTGGCCTTCGGAATTTTTTCTACTTAAAATGGATCAAATATTCATCAATATATGTGTTGATAGTATTTTTTTTTCTTTTTAATTAATAAAAACAAGATTATAACAATATTAAAGATTTTCCATCACTTTCCACTCTATCTAATAACACTGATACACTCAAGCAGATATATGCTGAAAAGATAAATAATCACCAATATACATATTTCATGCTAAACCAGCAATCATCAGTTGGTCCAGATTATCATCTCCCACACATATATACTATAAGCACTCAGATATATATTAAGATAGACAACCTTCATACTTTAATGGACAGGCTCCAATCTACTACACACTCCAACTCTTCAACCATCCATCCAATTGAAAAATCTGATGATGGAATGCTCGAAGGCCACCCTGAGGCCGAGATTCTTGTCACACTCATGTTGACCTAAGATCAATCTGAACCCCACATGTACAGGACATAATCCATTTAATACATTTGCAAGGATGGGCAGACATCTCTAAATTATTCTGAAACACAGGCTTATTCTAAGGGTGGCCTTCGAGCATTCCATCATCAGATTTTTAATTGGATGGACAGTTGAAGAGTTGAAGTGTGTAGTAGATTGGAGCCTGTCCATTAAAGTATGAAGATTATCTATCTTAATATATATCTGAGCACTTATAGTATATATGTGTGGGAGATGATAATCTGGACCAAGTGATGATTGCTGGTTTAGCATGAAATACATATATTGGTGATTATTTATCTTTTCAGCATATATGTGCTTGAGTGTATCAGTGTTATTAGATAGAGTGGAGAGTGATGGGTCATCTGAAAGTCTGTGCTCATATACCCTATATATTACATATATAGACACAGGTATAGAATAAGCCTGTGTTTCAGTTATTAAAGATTTTGTTGTTAATGTATCAAAATCAATTAAGTTTAAATATAATTTCTTAATTAAATGTTTTTAATCGCATCAAGTATATTATGTTGAACACAATTTTTGTAATAATTCTATATCCATTAAAACCAATATCTTATTTTGTACAAAAAAAAAATATTTTCCTGTTTATTACATTAAAAATTTATTTTTTCTTAAAGTCAGAAATAAATAAAATAATTTATTTGTATATAAAAGTCATTTTTATACTTCATTTTAAATATTTTATAGTATTTCAAAATATCAAATTTTATTATTTAATTCATCATTATGTCATTCACGATTTTATTTAAAATATGTATGTAATATTTACTGAGGCTATAACCTCGATAATATGCGTATAAAATGCGATAGTAGGGACCTCTACAGGTGTTTTAACCACAAGCTTACACTATGGAAGAAAAGAGGGGAACCCTTCTTTACTTCAATCTACTTTCTATTTAAATAGGTGAAGCTAAAGTGGTTAGATCTGCGAGCATGAAGCTATTCAATACTTCACTGATTAAGTCCACATTTCTTATTACACATTAATACTCGCAAAATCTTTCGATTTACAACGAGTCAATGGAAAGATTTTATATTTAGAAATCTATTACAGCAATTTAAAGATGTAATTATAAATTTATTAAATGCACATTGATTACATAAGTAATATTTACTGAGGCTATAACCTCGATAATATGCGTATAAAATGCGATAGTAGGGACCTCTACAGGTGTTTTAACCACAAGCTTACGCACCCTACTTTACTTCAACCTACTTTCTATTTAAATAGGTGAAGCTGAAATGGTTAGATCTGTGAGCATGAAGCTATTCAATACTTCACTGATTAAGTCCACATTTCTTATTACATATTAATACTCGCAAAAAACACCTGTAGGGGTCCCTACTATCGCATTTTATATGCATATTATTGAGGTTATAGTCTCAGTAAATATTACTTACATAATCAATGTGCATTTAATAAATTTATAATTACAACTTTAAATTACTGTAATAGATTTCTAAATATAAAATCTTTCCATTGACTCATTGTAAATCGAAAGATTTCACGAGTATTAACCCTTTAACCGCTAATTATATTATTGGTTGTATGAGGTAAAAATCAAATCTATTAATTGGCCAACTCACAAACTGAAGACAAAGCCTATTGTTAAAACATATTCGCCTATAATATTAAATTCAACTCAGATACGTTTATAAAAAGTATATTACTAATTTTTCAGGTTATGAAAGAGAACAAAAGTTCTTTCAAAAATAAATTGCTATTTATTTATTATAAAATATATTTAATTTCTGCAAATATAAAGCAAATATCTAAACAAAAAAGTGCTGACGCAAATGCTTTTTTTCAATTTTACGTTATGGAAAAGTAAAGATTTCTTTTTGCTAAATCTTAAATATTTTTACTAAAATCTTCAATATTTTTCGAAAATAATTTTGTTTTTTTAGTATATTTTTTAAAAAACTATTTTAATTTCTCATTTTATATTTTTTTAATACTTAAATTACATTCGAAATGAAAATCTCAGCGTTTTTCTTTATTTTCTTTGATCAGGTGGTTTCTTTGTTCTTTCCAGCCAATCAGAATGTCTTTTTCGGCTGAGAGCCGGCTGACAGCCAATCACCGACAAGGTTCTTCTTTGTTTAGTTTTAAATGCGGTTTTTTTGATTTTTTACTTGTAAAATAATTCGGAAGAGGGCACCATCTTACAGAACTTTTAAAAATCTAATCAATAACTGTCAAACGAATATTCTACCATTAAAACTAGCAGAATTAGAGTGACGTCAGATGTCGACGAGATGCCTCATAAGAGGCGGTTAAAGAATTAATGTGTAATAAGAAATGTGGACTTAATCAGTGAAGTATTGAATAGCTTCATGCTCACAGATCTAACCACTTCAGCTTCACCTATTTAAATAGAAAGTAGGTTGAAGTAAAGAAGGGTTCCCCTCTTTTCTTCCATAGATTTAAGCTTGTGGTTAAAACACCTGTAGAGGTCCCTACTATCGTATTTTATACGCATATTATCGAGGTTATAGCCTCAGTAAATATTACTTATGTAATCAATGTGCGTTTAATAAATTTATAATTACAACTTTAAATTACTGTAATAGATTTCTAAATATAAAATCTTTCCATTGACTCGTTGTAAATCGAAAGATTTTGCAAGTATTAATGTGTAATAAGAAATGTGGACTTAATCAGTGAAGTATTGAATAACCGCTTCAGCTTCACCTATTTAAATAGAAAGTAGGTTGAAGTAAAGAAGGGTTCCCCTCTTTTCTTTTATACCATAAGCTTGTGGTTAAAACACCTGTAGAGGTCCCTACTATCGCATTTTATATGCATATTATTGAGGTTATAGCCTCAGTAAATATTACTTACATAATCAATGTGCGTTTAATAAATTCATAATTAAAATATGTATGTAATTGTCTTTTGTCTGTGTTTATTTTTCTTTTATAAACTCTAAATATCCATTAAGGTTACATCTTTTGTGTGTTATCTATAGTGAACAAGTCTATACAATATATACAATAAAATACAATATTGGAATTAAATCTACATTTTTCAGTATATTAATATATAAACAAATAAACAATTTATTTATCTATTGGTATATTTACAAAATATACATATAATCATATTAGAGATAAACTTTATGTTGTATAATAAGCAAAGTATGCGTAGCATCCTTTTGACCACGTAATAATAACAGTCCTTATCATGGCATTGATGGTGAGAAGAAAATTGTGGTATTTATTAGTTAGCAAGTCACAATAGAGCATTTGCATAATTGAATGGTATATAAGCTATGTTGGCCTTTTTTTTAAAGGGGGGATACAGGAATTCTTTTTGTTAATTGCATGTTTCACTTTGCATTTGGCATCATTACATTCTTTTCACCATCAATGCCATGATTATGACTATTATGATTAAGTGGTCAAAAGCATGCTAAGCATACTTTGCTAATTATACTATATAAAGCTTATTTCTAATACAGTTGTACGTATATTTTGTTTTACATTTTCTGAGATTAATCTCATTAAATCCTTAAAGTTGTATTGATATACTGAAAATTGTAGAATAGTTTGAGTTTTACGTATTACATATGGTTATTGATATTACATACAATGGGTGTCTGTAGGCAATATTTTTCTATATTTATCTTCCATTTATAAATATGATTTTTAGAAATATATGTATTTGTCACTTTTGAAATTTGTTTCAGAATATTATTTTTAGTTCTTGTATTTTTATCAATGTATTCTCATTTGGAAAATGATGAAATTGATATAAATTTCAAAGTTCTAATTTTAAACTGTATTCATACTTTTTTAATACACACCTTCCAACATAACATAATTTTCTTTACATGAACCAACTTACATACTGTATATCTATATAATCTGTATTTTTTTTCTTACTTCACTAATGTTTGATCATATTCTATGGTTGTCAAGGTTATTCCTATGTTTTTTTTATATATAGGTTTATAAATTACATATATATCTATATAACATTATGTAATTTCAAAATATAGTAATTACCTATACATTTATTAATCCATAATATTTGTAATTAATGCATAGATTATATATATAAATTAGTCAATATAATAAATAAAATTTATAAAGGAAATGAGGATAGTTGAATATGTTCGATGACAGATTATATATATAGGGGATTTGAACTCAGACTTTCAAGTACCTGTCAACTATCCACACGATCTCATACCACTGATACACATGACCACACACTTGTAGAAAAGATAAATAATCACCAAAACACGTATTTCGTGCTAAACCAGCACTCATCAGTTGGTCCAGATTATCATCTCCCACACACATATATAATCAGTGTTCAGTGATTATATATATATATGTGGGTAATGATAATCTGGACCAACTGATGAGTGCTGGTTTAGCACAAAATACCTCTATTGGTGATTATCTTTTCTACTTGTGTGTGATCATGTGTATCAGTGGTATGATATAGTGTGGATAGTTGAAAATTGCTTGAAAGTCTGAATTCAAATCCTCTATATTTACAATTAAGCTTCAGGTATATGAAGAATGCCTGAATTTTAAATATATATATTATAATTAGTGGGCCAAATTTAAAGAAAAATGTTTTGTTTATTTATATATATATATAAAAAGAACATAATCATTGTTATTATTTACGATAATTTTATTAATTAAATATGTAAATAATAATAGTAATTGTTTATTGTTTAGGGATTTTATCTTTTCAGGATAATAGACGCTTAAATATAAGAATGATGGGAAATATTAAGAGTATCTTTGATTTGTTCACAATATTTATAATCTTAGTTTAACTGCTGATTCTATCTTAACGAGAGATCTCAATAAATTTGATTTTAAATTCCGACATCCATTTTTTAATAACTTTTTTGATATTTCATAAACCAGTTGTTTGTTTATAATAACTTTTGAAAATATTTATTTACGCTAGTTTAAAATGTTGAACATCGCTTTAATTAAATAATCATGTTAGTCAAACTAAAACAGTAATGTATAGACTGTGTTTAAAAATAATGTAAATAATTGCTAATCATAGAAAGTGTTTTATGATGCATAGACTTGTGCATTTTACCAGTTATGCATATGACATGAGGTTTAAATTTTGCGGAACTTTGATTTTTTTTTTTTTTTGTCCAGTTGCTGACTTCTAAGAAAATATGAAAAATGTTTTACATATGTTTTCACGGTAATTGGCCCTTCTTCAAACCTGCTAACTATCCTATTATTATAGAAAGGTAAAAGTCCTAAATTAATTATATTGATCAGATTAAAATTAAAGGTACTGATTATAAAACAAAAATGCATTGGTAATGATATAGTTTCGACCACTGGGTCAAGAGGTGTTTTATAAGCATGATTTATTATAGTTATTTATTAATAGTATGGGGAATGTGTGCTTATATAATATATATATTAGGTATCAATATCTTTCACTTTTGTGTGCGTGAGATATAGAATTTCTTTGAAGAACTGACTTTTACGTCTTTCTTTATTTTCATTTCACTCGGAAGGCACAAATTATTATTATTATTTTGACATGTTTTTAATGAAATGTTGGAAAGATCAGCCGAATGTTAAGTAGTTTCTCTTTGATCCTCTGGACAACTTCTGGATCGCTATCTTGAAAACTTGGTAAGGGAATTGTGAAAATCACTAACTACGACAAGATAAATAATGCTTGTCTGTCTGGTTCACTTGATGAATTGCAGCAGGGCCTGTCCAATTACTCAGATTACTGAAAAGTGCGCTTATTCATCCTGTTTACAAGCTTAATAGTATTGTGGAAATGTGTTGATATAAAATATTTTTATTATTAGATTGCTTAATATTATTGGAATGGGCAAATTGATTTTTGTTTCTATTTCTGCTGTATGTGTGTTTGTTATATGTGCGTGTGTTATATATTGAAATTAAATCAGTTTCTCCAAATCATTCCATGGTGGAACTGTAAAAAGGAAGTTTGTACTCAACCTGATGTGTGCCATAGTTTTGTGGTGATTTAATGTTTTCAATTTTGTATTTTAATATCACTCACTGTCCAATAAAGATTTAAATGTTTAATAAAATCCTATTCTTGTTAGAATTATTTTTCATCACCTGGAATCTCAGATTTAATTTCTAGATCATGAGCATGGCATGCTGTTGCATGACAACTGACACTCATTACACTATGCATTAAATTTTCTACATGAGAGGTATTTAGTCAACTTGTAACAAAATAATAAGGATTGATTGATACTAATAGTTTGTATCATAGTTTGTATTGCTTCCTATTTCTTAATACAAATTAATCTCACAAGTTTTTTTTTTTTGGGGGGGGGGTAGATGACTTAATTTCTGCATTGGTAGAGGATTGTGATATGGTGGAGATGAAATGAAAAATGCATTAATCAAAACTAAACAATTTGAACCTATCTCTGTAATGTAATGATTACTCACCCTTCCATTAGGCATTAGAAGTGGGCAGAAAACAATTTGTGTTTTGTGTGAGAATAGTGTTTTGGAAAAATGCTGAGTTGCCATAAAGGTGTGGAAATTTGGGTATTTAATATCTCTAGTTTACTAGATGAAATGCATTCTGAGTCAGAGAGAATGGTCTGGGTTTCTGTGCTGGCAGATAGTTGTATTAGAGTGGATAGACTCTGAGGGTTGCCCTTACAAAAACCAAAAAAACTTGAAAATATCATTGCAAGGCAGTGGTGAGTCATCCATTCACAAGGTGTTAAAAGTGAATAGAAATTATTCCCTATCATTCATGACAATGATATAGAAGAAAAATATTGAGACATTGGCATAAGCATGGATATTCAGGTATTTGGTAGTCTAGCTCATATCATGAATGAAGGTTGTTTGTGAAATACATTCATAATGAAAAAGTGTGGGGTTGAGAGAATACACTGATAAAAACAAAATAATATATAGTTCATAGTTTTACTAAATGTAAACTCCCAAAAGCCAACCATTCATAATGTCTAAATGACATTTTTTTAAAAATTGAAATGGAATAACAGTTATTCAAAAAACATTAGTCCTTCAAATTTATTTACGTTTTAATTTTCAAGATATGCTGCACACACACAAGAAGCCATGGATATTTTACATTTTTATTAACTAATATCAGATACTTTAAAAATCATCTAATCAAGAGTCATGTAATATTAAAGCACTAGAAATAAGTTGGGCTTTGATCAGAGAATATTTAGTTTTCAAGTCTATTGATACTATTATTAACATTCCCTCTGGTAAAACTATTGTAATAGACTTTTCAACACAAATAGGACTAAGATTTATTATATATAAATTTTATTTATATTATATACATTACCCACCAAACTTTAAAAAAAAAAAAAAAAAAAAATAGTTTTGCTAAAGGAAAAAAAAATTACTTTTTACTTGGACGTTTTGGGATAAAAACAAACATATTCATGAAAAACAAATGACATAATTCACTAACCTTTATTTATTTATTCATTTACTTTTTGATAGCAAAGGATAAAAATAAATAAATATTTTTTTGTAAACTGACAAATATTATTCATAAATGAGAAAATAAATGGTTGATGTATTATAAAGTACAAAAATAAAAAAAAACATTTACCAGCTTGGCATCTGAGAAAGAAAATATTTTATAAAACTGAACTATTATCTAAGTTATTGTGTCATATATAAAAATTCTGGAAGTAGTTTTCTTAGTTTGATATCTGAGAGAGAAAATGATTTCCGGAAACTGAAATATAGATTATTTAATCTCTTCTATAATTTATTTACAAATAAATGAATAAATAAATATATTTTTTTATAAATTGATAAATATTATTTGACTCACTTATGGTATTTGAGTTTTCCAGTCACCCATTGCTTAATTTCCTTTATAATCAGCAGATGTATTTATTATAGTTAGATTGTAAAGATATTATTTTGTGGTTATAAAAATGGGAATTATTATTAACTGACTGAAATTAAAATTTATTTTTCTTTGAGAGCTTAAAAGGTCTACTCAAGGCAAATTAATTCTTAATATCTGCTTTGTTTATTATTATCATCACATGTTTTATTAACATATGATTGTTAATAGTAAACTAAGAAAAATGAAATACACATCAGTGCATGGGCCATCACCATGATATTATTTACTGCTTTTTTTTTTTTTTTAATCTAAACTTAAGACTAGAAAAATAGCAAGGTTTTCTTTCAAACTTTAAAGGATTTGTGATACATTATTTATTTGCTAAACAATATCTATGTGTGTGTTCATTATACCAATGAAAATTTATTTCAATTATTTAGCTTCATTTGAAATTTATTCTGCCAGTGAGTATATAAGTGTTATGTATTCCTTATATTTGGGAGTGTATCAGATGATGCTGTTTCGTGGGATGAAGGAGAAAATCCTCTACTAGTGATAAACAAAAGTAAATTGTAATCCTCATATTAAGCCAGTGACTGACCATTGAGATGAGAAAATTCTAAAAAGTGCAATTTATAGACTTAAGTGAACCATTTGATAAAAAGAAACTTTTAAATATATAGTTGCAATAGAAAATTACTTCAAATGAAGGAAGATTGCATAAATTGGAAGAATTATTTATAATAATATGAATATTGTCAGACTTACTGTAATTTTTTTAAAAAAAGTGCAAGTTGAATTTATTATAAATGAAAAATGAATGATAACATTTTGAAAACTAAATATAATAAATGATCGAATGGTTTATGACTAGAATTTTATAAAAAGCTGATGAATTAGAAATTACAAGCATAGAGTATGATCCATAATATACCATACAGAATGGCAAGATTAGATTAAGCTCTGATATCAGCCACTCTACTATTGTTTCTAAGCAAATTGAAAAAAACAAAACAGAAACCTGAGAAAGGTTGAATGTTCATTGTACACCGTGATTTTATCACAACTTAACTTACCAAATTAATAATGCCAAAGTTGTAATAATTTATCAATCAATCAATAATATTTTGTCCTGTGAACAGATTTAAAAGGCAGTCACATGACAACCTCATCTATTTCTCCATTTCATTCTCTTCATTGTTCCATATATCTCTTCCCATCTCTTATATCATCCAGAAATATGAATCTTATCTGTTTTTTTCTTCTTGTTTCCACTCACCATTCCCTCCAAAATATCTATAATTAAACTATTCTTTCTTCTTAATATGTGTTCAATCAAGTTTCTCTTTCTATATCTAATTTCCTCAATCACACTTTTTTTCATTTATTCTTTTCAAAACTTTTTCATTTGTTATTTTATTCACCCAACTGATTTTTTCCATTCTTCTCCATGACCATATCTCAAAGGTTTTCAATCTGTTTCTAATTTTATTACTCATTGTCCACATTTTGCAACCATACAATAGTACAGTCCACACATAGCATTATAATAATTTCTAAATAAATTATCTTCTGCAATAGCATAATTATATTAAATCTCAATAATTAATAAGTATTTTGAAAATCAAAAAAATGAATTTTGTTTAATAACTTATCAGAATCATATAATCTCTCACAGTAATGGCACAGTCCAAAAATTAAAAATTAAGTTAGATTCAAAAAATATTGGTAAGGAATTTGATGTTTATTTATTGAAACAACTCAATTAAACACTCAATTTCCCAATCTGAATTTTCTTGCTTAAAATTTTATGAAAGTTGGAATTCTCTTAAAAAGTGTGTTGTATGAATAATGATGCTTATTCTTGTATTCATTAAATTATTTATCACTGGATTATGTTCATAAGTAGAAGTTTACCTTAAGTCCCATGAAAAAGATCATGAAGGGAAATGTTATTTTCTGGAAAAGTTGAATGCTATATAGCCATACATATGGAAGTAAATGGGTCTTTTCATTATTTTCCATGTAAATTCTTTATGTACTGGTTTTCAATTTTGTAGAACATTTGTTCTGGTATTTTCATTAATATTGAGAACTGCATTTTATTGACTAGCATATTTACAATGGCTAGCCCTTTGTTGATTTTTCAGCAACTAAAGTTGGGCATTCAACGCTATAGAGCTACATACTGGGAAAGCGAAGTTCATTTCTGTGAATCTGCTTTTTTGGTTGGGTCAAATGAGGTTTTTAGAAGGATAATGTGATTAGATTAGGCTTTAGTAGACAATATTACTTTTATAAGAAGACAAGTCAAGAGAACTCAGTAATAACATATGACCATAACCTATAATTGTCTGAAAAAGAACACTTATATTAACCACAACAGATTCCTTTTTTGCATTTTTAAAAATTATAGATGGAATTTTAAATAAAATTTCATTAGCTTTAAATAATCTGCACAAAAATTTATTGAGGTTTTATCAAGTTAAAATAATCCAGATTTTTTTTTCATTTTATTTTTTATTAGTAATGTCATAACCATCGAATAAGAAGAATGTGTACTTTTTTTATATATATTTGCATAGTTAAAATAATATTTTTTTAAAAATAACTTTAATTTATAAATGTATATTTGTAAGGAGTAATTTGAAATTTTTGAAAATGTAATGAAGAATAATGATAAATTTGATAGAATAAAAAGTTGGAAATTTAATCCAATTATTGCTAGGTTTAAAAAAAAAAAACGTCTGAAGGTTTAATAATTATTTTGAAATTCTTTCTGTATGCATTCCAATAATTCATATTAGTTATTATTTTAATCAATATCTTTTTATATTCAACAATAATTTATATTACAAGTTAAGTAAAAATCTTTGAGAAATTATAATTATTTTTTTTTTCTGAAAATCACCTCTTTTTTAGACAAATTAACTACTTGATCAAACACCACTCATAGACAAATTGTTTTATTATTAATATAATAATACAACACTTTTCAAAGCAAGTAATATATAAATCATTAATATCCATTTTCAGAAAGAAAAAAAATATTAATATCATTTTACTCTCTTTTTAAAAAACAGTTTTAATATTTGAATGATTAATGTTGATTTTTTTTTTAAGTCGTTACGCAATTATCTGATATATGTTTTAATTTAAAAAAAAGAGTTGCAAAGAGATACTAAACTGCAGTTTTAAAATGAAAAAAAAAACCGTGAATAATTGATTAGATTTTACGCTATTATAAATCTTTTTTTTTTTCAAATAGTCATTAAAAGATTTTACTTTACATATTTTTAAAAATTGTATTATACAATTATGTGCTTAAATTGTGAATTTTAATGTTTGCTAAATATAATTTCAGTTTTCAATATTTATCCTTTTCTGATTCATTTTATAGAATCTATTTATTTATCTTTAACTGTCTATAATTTCTTTTCTGTTTGTCTATTATACACGCTTAAATTTTTTTTTATAATCTTAACAAATATAAGTTTCATTATTAAATTATATTCATCTTCCACCCCGTCTCCTACGACCGATACACATTACCGCACACATGTGAAAAAGATAAATGATTCGTGTAGAACCAGCACTCATCAGTTGAACCAGATTATAATAATCTTTCACACATATATACAATCAGTGGAGACACTTATTAAGATACCAATTCCTTAAACTTTAATGAATAGTCTTCAATTTTCTCACCCTTCCAACAATTCAACCATCCATTTCATTGAAAATCCAATGATGGAAAGCAAGCCCTTGGTGGATTTGATATTGTAGTCATATCCATGTAGACATTATGCCAATCTAACCCCTTATATCATCGGAACATTACATATCCATTTATATTAATAGAAGAGGGATGAGATAGACTTATACTACAGTATGTAATTAACCTATTCTGTTAATATAAATGGATATGCAATAATGTGATAATATGAGGAGTTAGGTTGAAATAATGTCTACATGCTATGACTGCAATAGCAATTCCACCAAGGGATTTGAGTGTTCAATCATTTGTTTTTCAATGAAATGGATAGTATATTTTGTGGAAGGGTTTAAAGATTGAAACCTGCCTTTAAAGTTTAAGAAATTGTTATCTTAATGTAAGGCAATCACTGATTGTATATATGTGGGAGATTATGATCGGACCTAATTGACAAGGGTTAATTCTGCATGAAATATGTACATTGTTGGACCTATATGCTTTTCACATGTGTGTGGTCAGTGCATCTATTGTTTGAAATGGAATGGAGGATAAATATAGACTGAAAATCCTAAGTTCAAATCCCTCTATTTACTATAGTAAATAGTAAATAGGTTAAGTTTCATTATTATTTTTTTATCTGTTTTTTGTTTTAGTCATTCCAATGACACACATAATCTGTACCTATATATGTATGTATTTATTCAAGGTATTTTATAATATCATTGTCAAAAGAATTTTATATATATATAATTTGCTCAATATTTCCATCTTTATTTTTAAGAGATTAGTTTAGATATTTTAATTTAGTTAATAGATACTATTTTATTATATACAAATCGCTTTTTCTTAAACTTTCCAACGATATGGTTAATACTGTTTTCTGATATACAAATAATTTTCCACATAATTTTTATTTATAAATCTTGTTTTACTTTATGAACCAAATTGTTATATATATATATATATAATTAAAAGAGATATTAACCCAGACTTTCAAATTATCTATAGTCATTCACTCTATCTCCTTTAATTACATCTAGGCTAGTATATACACTATACTTGTATTTATATATATATATTAGCACGCTCTTAATTTTACATATTTGTAAGTGCAAGCTATATATAAGTCATGTGACATCTGACTTGTTACTATTACTATTATTATTTTGCTGTTGTGGCTTTAGCTAAATTAAAGAGCTAAGCCTACTAATATATGGAGTGTCTGAATTAAGTTCAGTCCCATATGATTTTTTCAGTTGGAGAGCGGACTTTAAAGACATGTAGATGTCTAAAAGTTTCAGATCTTCTTCTAACAATTATCTTTTAGATAAATGCTTTGCTTGAGTTGGTTTTTTAGATCTAATGTCCCAACTCCTCACTGAAGAGACCCATAGGTTGAAACCGGTCTGGGGATGGGGACCATTTAAAATAAAAATGATTTGAATGCCTTCTCTTGTAGTAGCATTTATCATAAATAAAAAAAAAAAAAGCTTGTTTAGAGCTATTAGCACGCTCTTAATTTTATATATATATATTATCTCACATATTCATCTATATTTTGACCATATGCTATGATCATTTTCAAAATTTATTTTTAAATATAAATGTAAATGTACATATAGCCTAATAAATACAATTCAAATGAATTTTTCTTCATACAAAAAATTCACTTGTATTAATACATTATGCTTGAATTTTTATTTAAACCTACATTTTGAAAACCGACTATAAGAGAAGCTTGAAACTTTGATTATGTTGAAAAATAAACAGTATACATGGATATGGAAAGCTAATTTGATTTATAAAATAAACAACTATTATAAAGGTATGTGGAGAATTCTTTGTATATTGGAATTAATGAGCTAATTTTAAAAGAAAAAACCAATACTTATTGATGGATTAATTACATTGCATAGATTAACTTTTTTACTATCCTCTTTTTGACTTTAATTTTTTTAATAAAATTTAGATTTATAGTTTGTTTTTCAGATACATCACAATATTATACATATTCATAATATATAGAGTTATAGGTACATTTTGGGTATCTTAGGTGAGTCAATATTTCTGTGCACCAAGAGAAGCTCAGTAATCACCCAAACACAATGGTCAGATGTATCTTGCGTGACATTGATAAATAATGTGATGACATTGTATTCTCCATCCCCACCACTATCCAAACTTTTATCATATTAGGATTTGCCTTTTTTGCTTATTTTATTACTCATCATCATCATCCATTATCAATCCACTACAGGATGAAGGTCTCTCCAAGTTCAATCCAACTTCTCCAATCTCTAGCATCACTTCTCCATATCACCTCTGCCCACTTTCTTATTTCATCCATCCATCTCTTATGTGGTCTCTTTCTTGGTCTTTAAAACTCTCTTGGAATCCAGTTTATGATTTCAATTGTGCATCTATTATCATCTCTTCTAGCAATATGTCTAGCCCAACTTCACTTGAGTCTTTTAATTTTTTCAATGAGGTCAGTAACACCTGTTTGTTCTCTCACCCATATATAGTGTTTTTGATCTCTTGTTGTTACTCTCAACATGTTAAAAGGACTAAAGTAAAGATTGATTATGATGAGTTAGAAGAAGTTAACAGTTACAAATACTTTGGTCAGATTATTAATATAGATGAAAACACAATGGATGTAAGCAATCATAGAATTAAACTTGTTTGAAGTGCTTTTGGTATAAATAACTTGATACTAAAAGGAAATATGCCTATATGTTTGAAAAGGAAGGTTTTTAATAAATGTGTTTTACCAGTTCTTACTTATGGATCTGAGACTTGGGCACTTAATAGAAGGGCAACACAGAGACTTTAGACTACTCAAAGAAGTATGGAGAGATTTTATTACAACTGCTCTGTATTTATATATATACACTGTGAATCATTTTTTAGAAGCAAATTGGTATAATTTTTGCTGATGTGATATAGCGTAATACTTTTTTTATATATAAAAACAAAATTAGAAGGTCTTTTAAAAAAAAAAAATTCTTAATTATATATTTACTTTTATAATATATTAGATCGGAAGTCGAACTCCGATAATATATTTCAAGATTTTCAGCGCTTTATAATAATAGATTTATATTTACTTTTATATATAAAGAATTTACTTTTAATCAAATCTTATTTTAACTGAATTACTTTTTTTTAAAAAAAAAGGGTTTAAACTTAGGAAAAACTTAAAATTCTGTGAACAAATAAAAATGTTTGATTATCATTAGCGTAGTTTTGCTTGCTTTTCTTTTCTTTAACACAATTTATTTTACATTATTAACATGCATAAATTATTCAGAAGTCGATTAGAGAATCATTATGGTTTTAATGTGCTGGGATAGTACATTGCAATAGTATTAGACTTTAGTATTTATTATATATTCAAGATAAATGAGGCGGTCGTAAATCTATTTTCAACGGAGGAATGTTTATTAGGAGTGTGTGATCTTGGCTTCCTAATCTTGGAATAATTCTATGAGAGGCTGAAGATAGGTCGTCTTGTTCTACTTATAAATTTATTCTAATATCTATAATAATCCTCACATCATTTCCGAGCTTAGTAAACTTGGTTATGCATACCTTTCAATTAACCTCACTGCTTCAGAGGGAGTTGGTGTTCTTATTAATGACAAGCATCCCCCCAAATAAGTTCAAAATTACATATCAGGACAAGAACATTATAAACATCAACCTGACATATGGAAGTAGTAACATTAATGCAATTTACATATACTCCCCAAACAACCACTCCAATTTCATCCGAATCATTAACACAATTAACATGGTGACTGCCCACAATAGTGCACCAACCATTCTCATGGGAGATTTAACATGTCATATGACCAATTTACTTTTAAATACCTCCACTTGCTAAATAGAAAATTTATAAATGGCCGTGGATTTCTTCCACAAAATGCCTATTCATTCTACACACATAGATATCAAACACTGATGGATTTGGTTTTCTATCAGCTGAACTACACCATGGTCTGGAGATCACGCTTCAACCAGTTACCCTTCTCAGACCATCATGCTATTACTTCAACCATACAGCTTAGCAACTCTGCTACATTTGATCTTAACCATTCACTCAGATTGCTAACTAAAGCATCAATCACGGAAGCTATTCCTTCTGAAGTATACATTCTTTTCCATAAGATTGACCTGTTAAACAGCCCCCCTGAAGAGGCTTGGTTTGCATTCATTGGAATTTTACAAACTTTGATTGCACACTTCACCAAAAAAACAAAAGGCCCATCGACACTGATTAAAGAACTAGATGATATTCATCTAAAAATAAAAAGCCGCCATGCTGAACCGGAACATACAGCTCAGCTTTTGGAACTTAAACATCAATATAAAGTTAAGCAGGTTGCCATCACCGAATACATTTCCATCAAACGAGCACAAAATTATCTCATAGCCCAGCATTACTAGACCAGAAGTTATCTGTGGTAGGCAATGGGTGCTATCAAAAAACTGCTTACACCTACATCACTGGTAATAGATGGAAGCAGCATATCCAGTCCCTGTATGATTGAATACATAAGTCAGCACTTTAAAAACCATCTACTAAATAACCAAACTACAACCAAATATAACAGGCAGACTCACTCTGATGCTATTAACCATGGAATTACATATTCTGATCTGCAGGAAGACTTTCTGCTCTTCCAGTCAGTGTTCATCCAGGGTTGCATGCCATACCAAAATTCCTAATATCACACCTTAGTAATTTTGCAATCCCGATTATGATGGGTATGGTAGACCACCTTGCTACTGGGAAAAGACAAATACACAATCTGTACCCAATAGCACTAGCACCATACATAAAGAAAAATAAAGATTCTACCAATATCAACAACATAAGACCTATCTCCATGACTCCCATTATGCTCAAAGTAATTGAAGGAGTAATAAAGGAAAAAATACAGCAGGCAATTCTTAACCACATTGTTCAGTCCCAATATGCTAAGACAGGATCTTCCCCTTTGATGGCAATTGGTGAAGTTAGAACACTTTTTGATTATGTTAGATCCAAGTGAATGTCCAAGCCAATTGCAATTCAACTTGACATATCAAAGGTGTTTGACTCTGTCAACATTCTCAAACTTCTTGCTCTATTAAGTGAAATCAACATTCCCTCTCAAATTATCCAGATCATAGAAAATCTGCTTAACAATAGACAAATTCACATCACTCTGAATGGATGCTATACTAATGGTTTCCAACCCAATATTTCTATTCCACAAGGTTCCCCACTCAGTGCCTTGCTGTTCATCTGTTATTTAAATCTGCTTCTAAAAAACATAGAAAATTCATTCCCAGGAATATACATACCCAGAATTAAGAGATCACTCAAGGTAGTCACATATATGGATGATATCTTGGTTATTCTTCCATCCCAAAAATTCCTACCAAAGCTCTACCAAATAATAGACAATTTCTCATTGTCATCTCATCTTAAATTCAACCCCAAGAAATCCTCTTCATGGAAAATTATTTCAGGAAAAACAATAACCTCAAGATTTCTCGCCAGGCCACAAGAATTTCTGGGCTTTTCTATTTACCTTTCTCAATCATCAAGGTCAAGACAGATACAAAATACTCTAATATATTCTACCTCTAAAATAATTCAAACTCTCTCAAAAGTATATTTGTCATTACAAGGAAAGGTGGCACTTCTCAACATGAAAGTCATGTCAAGAATTGCATACTATCTGCCAATCATTACCATTTCAAAAGCCTTTTCTAAAAAGATTAACAGCTTATGCTCCAAACTTTTTTGGAAGGACAGCAACACATCAATTAGCATGTCCAGAATGCAAGTACATCATAGATACAATGGGATGTCCTTCCACTCCATTGATGCAATTATTTTTCAAAAATCTTTTACATTAATTATTAACCTGATGGAAAAACATGAATCAATAACTTTCAGTGAACCAATTCAACCCACAGACCATCCTCTGCTTCGTAAAATGTGCTGGCTGGATCAACTGCTCTGGACGCTTAACCAGCATTTAACTATAGATCAAAAATTACAAAAATCAAAAATTACCATCTGGGAGGCATACAGTATAATTAATCCAAATTATCCCACAATTGCTCCAAATCTTGGCTTCACCAATTACAAATTAACAACAATTTTTAAATTTCTCACTCTTGAGCCTAAACACCTAAATCTCATTATTAAAATAAACTTAGAAGCCATGCCCACAAATAAATTTCTTCATTTCAAAAGATTCTACAATAAGATAGACCCTTTTTGTCAAATATGTAAAAGGCAAGAAGAGTCATTCAACCATATAATATACTCATGCCCTGGACTCAATAAAATAAATTTAGCCATATATCAAAACTTAAGGGTGGATTACTACAAAATCATGTCTATAAGGGAAGCATTACAAACTAAACAGTTTCCTATTATTAGACTTTCCATCTTTATTGTACATGCTATATGGAATGTCAGATGTAAGCTATTGTTCACAGTGCCTGTCCCTGAACCAGTCAGTCTTTTCATGAACATTATTAGGAAAGTAAAAAACAGAGACTTTATCATTGCATCAAAATTCATGTATAATGAAACGTGGAAGTTACTTAATATACCAGATCCACCAAATCATTAGTCGCTAAGCAAAAGATGAATATCAGTATACTATTATTTATCAGAAGATAATCAAAATACAAATGGTCCCAGACTGTTGATGATGTGTGAAACATAATTTTTTTCTGTCTGTTATAAGTATGTAAACATTATTTTTCATAAATAAAAGCTTTTGAGATTAATATCTATAATAATTAGTTGATAGCATTTGTTTTTGTTTTTTTTTTTTTGTTTTTTTTTTTGGGGGGGTGACGTTAGAATATACCGATTATAATGGTGGTGTTGTGAACGATTGACTTGCTAGAATAATGTAACATTCTTGGGTTTAAATATGCTTTAGTGAAGGTTGTAGAATGGATGTATTTAATGTCTGAATTTAGGAGATTGATGGGTTAATATATTTTCTATGATTGCATGAGCTTTGGAAATATATTCATTATAATCAAATCAAATTGTCATTATTATAGATTTTAATTGTGACACTTAGCATCTCTTTGTATAGTTTATATTTATCAATATCACGTCACTAAATCCTATAGAGCAAACTAGTTGAATGGTTTACTGTTTGGGAGTTTCTAAGAAGTTCATGCACCTGAAATGACAGAGGTAGGCTAAAAATTATAGATCATGAGCTACAATGTCTGTGCTTTGTAACTGCTCAAACCACGAAGACATTCGTGTATGTTGTGGTATAGTGATAGAGTAGCAGACTTTTTGGTCAAGAAGTATAAATTGTGGCCTGACTCTATGACTTCTAGTATTTGAACCCCTTATGAACACCTGAGAAAAAAACCATTTATTATTTCTAGTTCTTTGAAAATTAATTCAGTGTTGAATTCAGTAATTTATTTTCTTGTAGATATTACAAAGTGTAAATAAGCAGAATAGCGTGTGAGAATCGCGTGATAGCTCGGAGGGGGGGGGGTCTTTATATTATGTTACTAAAATAGTGTAATTAACCTTAATAACTATTTCTTGCATGATTAAAACTATCATTGCTCATTATATATATAATATTCATTCGTTTACAATTTTTATAAAAATTTTATATGAAAAATTATCTGCCATCGACTTCATTAAAGTTATATGTCTGTTTTGAAGTTTTTCCTTACAATACATCATTATCATCTTAACAAAACAAATTAATTTCATTGTCTTGGATTTGATAAAGATAGCTAACAAAAATAATTTTAGAAAGACTTTAATTACTATTGATGGGTTTTTTTTTTTAAAAGTAATTTAAACTTTGTTTATATTTAAAATAGTTTTTAAAGCAGGTTTTGGGATGAACATTTTTTATAAACTATATATCTGTATGTCAGTTTCTATTATTTTGTTCCTTCTTAAAAATTCCGCTAACTGGATTAATCTCGAAATTACTTTAATGTGATTTAGAGATAAATAGTATACAACGTTCTCAATTAATTAATTTATTAACGAAGAGCATGGAACCTTAATAAAGACTTATGTTGTGATCACATTATTAATGATGAATGCATGCCTAAAAGAAGAGAGTGCACACAACTTATACAATATATCCTACTGAAAGAGGGATTGATGAATGGTTCTCTCTCCAAGCTGCCTGAAGCGATATCTTTGAATCAATGGATGAAATAGTTTAGCTCTTCCTCACAAAAATTTTAAGTCATTGCATGTCTGGTTCATAAGTTATTACATTAAATGTGATAGTGAGATTCATAGTGTAACTTATGACAGAATAATACATTAACTAATTTTGTTTTAAATTGGAACAATCTGCTGCTAAATTTTTGAAATGATTCAAAGTTGTGTGAGACTAAAGCCATAAGTTGAAAGAAAGTTTTCAAGTAGTTTACAAAATTTCATGGTGATAGGAAGAGTATTAAAGACAATTTACAAACATTTGACACTCACTGTCATATTTCATGTTGTGATTTGTAATCCGGACATGTTAGGACTTAAAATTTTTATAGTGAATATTTAAACTATGGGACTATAGCAATTATGTAACGATTCAGAGGAGGCACTTCAGTAGCTTGGAGAGAGAGTTAGGTACATTTTTCTGGGAGCACAGTGTATATTTATATAAAACTTTTCTTTACTTTCTATATATTTAAAAATTGTAAAACTCTTCTTCTCTTGCAATAAGAAAATATATATATATTTAAATTAAGAATGCTTAACATGTTAGTATTATACTTTGTCATTTGATCACGAATTCAGTTTTTAAAAGATCAAACGATTATGTCGAGAGGTCAGTGACCGCCGCTTTACAAGTAGTTGTCCCCTGTTAGCGGGTTCGCTTCCCGGCTAATGCTATGACACATGGGGAGAAAAATGTAAAGTTTGGGTGGAAATTGTGTTTAGATTTTTTTGTTTGTTTGAAATTGCTTTCAAAATTTATATTAAATAAACAAATAAAAAAATGAGAATATCAATAAAATGCTAATTAATTTTTTTATGTACCATAAATTATATGTAGTGCTTTTGGTAGAAACATCTTAATCTTAAAAGAAAATATGTTTATGTGTTTGAATAGGAAGATTTTTAATAGATTGTTTTATTTGTTTTTACTATGGATCAGAGTCTTGGACACTTAACTGAAAAGCAATACAGAGATTTTTGATATCCCAATGAAGAATGGTGACATTTATGTTAGGGGTAATAAGAAAGAATAGAAAATGAAATACATGGGTGAGAGAACAGGTGGGTGTTACTGATATCATTGAAAGAATTATAAGACCAAAGTGGAACTAGGCTGGATGGATTTCTAGATGAAATAATAATGGCTAGACAATTGAAGTCTTAAACTGGATCTCAAGAGTTTATAAAAGATCTAGAAAGAGACTATGTTGTAATGGGAACTACCCTACCCATCACTACTGAGTTCAAACCCTGTAACTCAACTAGAACATAAGACAGAGCAAAACTTATTTCACTAATTATTATTGTTAAAAAGAGGACTAAACTGACAGGCATCAGTTATATTTATAATCACCTTATTTGGATAACCATCTACACCAGGGTCAGCCAAGCATAGCCAAAGTAAAGCATTTTATAAGGCCCAAAAACTTTAATCTTATTTTCATAGAAAGATTCTCTACAAGACTCTTATACCCAACATTCTTTTACAGGTTATTCCATATGTTAGCTCTATCACTATATTATTTATATTGACTATAGGATGAGGTGATTAAAACACTGAACACCATTTTTTTTATTAAATACAACAAAAAAACTTATTTATCTTAATTAGAAATATTGAAAAGATAAACAAACAAAAAATAATAATAATAAAGATAACACACACACAAAAAAGAAAATCTGATTTATAATTCATTACTTGACAATAAGAAAACATCCCTCCCTTCTAATAGTTTCTTACTGTATAAATTAATACAGTAGATTATGGGCATATAAATAAATACAGACACATATTAAATAAGCAAATAATATATAATGCCCATGTTTATCAATGGCATTACACAAAAAATAATATCAGCAAGATAGATTAGATACATTTAAATTAATTCTATATGCATATATATGTATAGATTAATTTAGATATTACTTTCTTAAATTGATGTATTTCTAATAAGAAAAATAAACATGAGAAAAAAATAATAATAATAAATGTTCTGTTCTTACTTATGCCAAAGGCGGGTTGTGCACATTTTATTTCTGCTCTCTCTGAATATTTAAAAGACTCATCTTCAATAATTAGTCATACTAGACAGTATATAATGCTGGCTTCTGTGATAACCACTTTCTTCTATTCTTAGCTAAAAAAAAAAAACTATTTTGACTTGCTCCCACTTACAAAGCTCTGTTCAAATGTGTGGTAACAAACTGGGAGAAAAGGTCATTTTGATTAGGATTTCAGAATAATGGTATAGATCACATGGTGATTATTTGAGGATTAGATCTGGTGCACTTGAACTTTTATTCCATTTTGTTTAATTTACTTAACTATTCTGGCTACATTAACATTTTTTGTTAAGTCTTTCAAAAACAGATTCCAACAGTTCTACTTTTTTTTTCTGTTTCTGCAATATAATTATCCCAATCACTGACTCTGTTGTCTCACTTTCTCCTTGCCCTGATCTTTGATTTTGGACTGATAGCCCTGCTGACTCTGACTGGTGTCTGATGACCCTTCACTGCTCTTGGATTGCTGACTCACTCTCAAAGCAAAATCCTCTCTTTTTTTATACAATACACCAAAAAAGAATAAAATCTTATAATATTTTATCTTTGACTTCAATTAATTTATTTTTCTGCGAAAGTTCAAATCAGTCTATTTATTTTTACAAAAGAGAAATTTCAAAAATTTTATCAACACTTTACATATTAAATCTTGATACAATCTCTAGGTACATTTAAAAAGGAATAATTAAAAAAAATTATATCAAAGAGATAAATTCTTACCAAGAATGTTTATCACAATGTATCTAATTATCTACCAATGTATTAAACACTGTTAAAAATTTTCTGCAAAATATTTACACCAAAGAGAATGAATGAAATCTTAATATTTTTTTTTCTTTATCTATAAATTTAACATCACATGATACTGTATGGAGAGTTTGCTTTGTCTATAAATTTAATTAAAACTAACTATTACCAAAAAATGTAATATACATTAAAGAAAATTTATTACCAAAAATTAATATAATGCAACTAAAATTGCAACATGCAAATATTTTACTACCTATCTGATAATATAAATATGTGTGTATACATATTGCCCACAAACTTCCCTTTTGGTTTTTAAATTATATTTATACTTTTACATTTTGAATCGACTAACACTTGAATACAGGGTTAATTGACCTAAACTTGTGATGATGGTTTGATCATCATCAGTCACCATCACAGTGTGAAGGTGGATAGATTAAATAAGACTGTTTTCTAGTAGAGAAATTAGAGATCAGAAAAACTGGTTAAATTTGGAATCTCATTCTGTAGTGTATCAATAATGGATGAAAAAGTTGTTTTTGAAATTATATATTTAATAATATGTATTGCTTGCATTTCATTAACATTTGACCACAATATCTAGCCACCGCATCTCATGTTATTCAGGAATTCTCAATTGAAGAATTAATATTTTTTCAGATGGATATACCAAACTGATATCTATATTAGTTTCTCACTTGAGTACTTTAATAAGAAAAGAAGATAACTGTTGGATTTACATAATGCAAAATGTGTTTCTATTGATGATATTCTGTGTTGTAAGATTTTGTGCATTGATAAAATGGAAGATATCTCAAACTTTGTGCATATGGATCTACTCGTAATTTTCAATTCTTGAACTTTTTATATATTTTTGAGCAATAAACCATATGGTTTCTGGTTTTTTTATAGTTTGAGGTGCATTTTAAAAACATTCTGGTATTGATTAATTACTTGTTTTTATGTATCACTATTAAATATTTTATTGGACAAAATCAATAAAACCAATATATTAACCATATTTCTGCTCATGACAGCTTTTGTTTTGCAATCTCCTATTTCCCCAACCATGTTTGCACTGTTTCTCAATTTATTAATACCCTATTGAATCTCTGATAAAAAATTTTATCTATATCCGTAAACCATTATTTTTATTAGACCACTGAACATCATATGATCACCATTATTTATGCTTACACAAGCTGTTTACACAGAGGCAAAACTCTTCTTATAGTAGCACCACTAAATGCAAGTGGAGTAACCAATGGAATCAAGCTAGAAACTAGTCTGGGATATAGGATGAGTAAGGCACTAGATAGGGATTTTATACACAAACCTTCCTGCATCCATTGATAACTCTGGGTTGCATTGAGTGACACTACTGTATGGAGAGTTTTGCCTCTGTGTAAGTATTTTTTTCACTGTAGATTGTTACATTTGACATTTAAATCATTTTTCTCTCTCTTATTGTTAAAAGTGAAACAATGGAGATCAGAACTATCATCTTTGAGGAATTATACATTTCTAAAAAAATCAAACATTTTTCACAAATATATAATTATTGTTTTGAAGCTTCCCAGAATTCATCAGGATCTAGTCTTTTTATTGTTGAGATAACAAAGAATTGCTATAATCTCATTAAATTGAATTTTTTTTATCCACATCCATAATGAATTGATATAATACATATATTATTAAATATAATCATCTATAGTTCTATATCATTTTCAAAAAATAGTCAAAACACTTCTCAATTAATTTAAAATCTTATGATAAATATATAAAATATAATCCCTTACTGTTATTATTCTACAAAACTGTATGATAATAGTCTGACTTAATTTACAAATGTACATCTTTTGTACAATGTTAATGATGATTTGCAGTTTCTTGATAAATATGTTAATTTATTCACAACTATTTATTCCTAGTTGGTTTAATATAGTAATAGAATGTCAGACCCTAAAGTCTAAGGTCCTCATCAATCCAGTTCTTCGTGATCTTCTTATAAACTCCTGAGCTATAATATCATTTGATTGTTTTTTTATTTATAACTATCTGTGAGGCTAGAGATTGTTATATTAATATTAGTTTAGATATAAATTTTAAACTCAGCTAAAAATCAATATAAACACTGTTCACACATGGCACTATTTTAACTTTCTCTTTTTTGTCACAAATGCACAATTTTATTATACATGTTACAGTCTTCGGAATATTACTGTCCTTCAAAAAAAAAAATGAGTAAGGAGCTATCATTCAAGAGCCAATATCATACCCAAGAAGCTTTCTGCTGATATAACTCTATCATTTCATTCAGATCATTTATTTGAACAAAGATTATTATTTAGTTAAAATTGTTCAATATATATTCAAATTGTACTCAATGTATTACTTAAATAATATTTCTAATAATGTCCAAGGCTAAATGGTTTTATAAGTAACCATTAGAAACAAGTCAACACTTAGACAATCCCAATATAGATAACAATCAACAATCTCAATCTGTTGTCAAGGTAACCTCCTTTTAACATTTTTATTGCTAAAAGGCAGTGCTGTGACAACAGTTTGAGATGATTGATTGTTATCTATATTGGCATTTTCTAAGTATTGACTGGTTTCTAATGATTATATATATATATATATATTAAACCTTAAATTATCAATAGTTAAATGGTTTCTAATTAAATAGCCAAAGTTTAACAAACCATAGAATCTATGATACATTATCAAGGCAACTTTTATGGGAATTCATCTTTTACCCATAAAGGTTAACAACAATTTAAAAAATCATATGACAGATAAGTTTTCGGCTGATATATGTGCTGTATATATTTAGTATTCACTGCAGATGGTTCTCTTCTGTAATAGACATAATAGGTTTATATAATTTAATTGATAACTTATAACTCAGGCACCCAATAGATTGAAACCCTGATTTAAGCCATGTAAGCAAAGACTGGTTTATATAGAAAATAAACTCCAAGGATAAACATACACTTAATGCTTTTAAAGTTGATGCTTATGGGTAGAGTGCACAGAGATCTTTAAAGTGCATGTTTAAAGATCTTACTTCTTCTTCTTCTTCTTCATCTTCTTCTTCTTCTTCTTCTTCTTCTTCTTCTTCTTCTTCTTCTTCTTCTTCTTCTTCTTCTTCTTCTTCTTCTTCTTCTTCTTCTTCTTCCTCCTCCTCCTCCTCCTCCTCCTCCTCCTCCTCCTCCTCCTCCTCCTCCTCCTCCTCCTCCTCCTCCTCCTCCTCCTCCTCCTCCTCCTCCTCTTCTTCTTCTTCTTCTTCTTCCTCTTCTTCTTCTTCTTCTTCCTCCTCCTCCTCCTCCTCCTCCTCCTCTTCTTCTTCTTCTTCTTCTTCTTCCTCTTCTTCTTCTTCTTCTTCTTCTTCTTCTTCTTCATCTTCTTCTTCTTCTTCTTCTTTTTCTTCTTCTTCTTCTTCTTCTTCTTATTATTATTATTATTATTATTATTATTATTATTATTATTATTATTATTATTATTATTATCATCGTCATCATCATCATCATTTATATATATAATCTATTGTTTATATAGTGCATATATATGAAATATATATGCACTATATATATATCATGCACTTTAAAAATATAGCATGCACTTTAAAAATCTCGTAGCACTCTCCCATAAGCATCAACTTTAAAAGCATAAGTGGGTGCTTATGCTTGGAGTTTATTTTCTATATAAATCAGTCTTTTCTTCCCATGCTTAAATCAGGGCTTCAATCTATTGGTGCCTGAGTTATAATTTTATCAATTAAATAGTACAAATATATTAGGTATTGTATCACAGGAGAGATACAATCTCATTTTTAACTGTATACAATAAAATACAAAGTAATTTTTGAATTTACTGTAATATATAATCTATTATGGGATGCATGAAAAAAGAAGCATTAATACTGCTACAGATGAATGGAGTTTGTAATAATAGATATATTAACTTTTAACTGAGTTTAAAATCTATATTTAGCACTTACAATCGATATGATAATCTTCAGTCTTAACTAATAATTATTCAAACAGGCAAAACTCTCCATACAGTAGTGCCACTCAATGCAAGTCAGAGTAATCAGTGGATTCCAGAAGGCTTGTGCATAAAATTCCTATCTAGTGCCTACTCATCCAATATCCCCAGTCTAGGTTTTAGCTTGTGGTTTTTGTCAGTGAGGAGCCTTGGATCTGAGAACACTGCACCTAGATCTTAGGATCTAATGCAACCTTCCAAGAGTCACATTTTATCTCTAATTTACTACAAAACTATGAAAATAAAATTGAAAACACATTAATATTTTAAATTCAAGCTCATTAGCTTATATATTCATATAGGTCTGAACTCAGTTCATTTACCCATACATTTTGGTGACTTTGGTTCTTTAATAACCATAGCCACCACTGTCCTAGTAGGCAGAATTGGTATTAAACCATTTAAACATCACATGATCATCATTTCTTATGAGAATTAAAACAGGCAAAATTCTTCATACAATAGTGCTTGCATTGAATGGCACTACTATATGGATATTTTTGCCTGTTTTAATAGCACTTATGAGCAAGCATAAGAAATAATGAGCATGTGATGTTTAGTGGTTTGATAATTATTAATAACAGTGATATATTTAATTAAATGTCATTAATTCATAATTGTGTCAATAGTCACACATTTACAGATTATGTTATATAAAATGTGACAATTGAATGAATCATGATAAAATATTTAGTGAGCTGGATCAACTAATGAGGCTGGTTCCACAGAAATATATCATAGGCAATATTTGCCTTCTTTTAATGTCTTTATTCAATTGTTTGAAGGAGTGTAATATTTTGTAAAAGATTATCAAGCTAATATGTTAATTTCACCACTTCAAAAAATATTTAAAGTGATTACAATAAAAAAGTTGGTGTATCTTTTGCAGTTTAATCCACTAATCATTTATAAATACATTGTCACTAGTTGACCTTCAGCTTTTAAAATCTCTAATTTATTTTATTATTCAATTAAACGAAGATCACAGTACTAAAGCAATATCACATGACACCAGTTTACACATTGCTATTGGCTATTCATTAGCATCTTCTATTCTTACTACTTTTATGCTATCTAATGTTAATTAAAGGATACAACTTTGCAAAAAAAAAAAAAAATAGCCATTAGATCCCAAAAAGGCAAGTATTTTGTTCAAAAATCCATAAAACTCCTTACTGATGAAAACCATAATATAGAAACTAATCTAGGAATATTTGGATAAAACAACACATAATCAGAATTTGTTAAGCATTATCGTTTGTTATCTATTGATTACTAAAGCTTACACTAGATGGCATAAAAGTGGTAAGAATAGAAAAATTTGCCAATAAAGAGTATTGTCACAAAATCAGTCTTTTTTTTTTTTTGAACACAAATATTTTCACACTTTCATAATGTTTCTTAAAAGAATTTTATATTCTCATTAACAAGTTAAAATTAAAAATTCAAATGTGCCGTTTTAGTGTTTAAAAAACATGTATTGAAAGGACAAATAACTGTGACTACTAGAGAATAAATGTCATTTTATTTATCAATATATTTCAATTATCATTTAATTTTTAATGTAATTATTATTTGAATCTTTTTTTTTTCATGTGTCAAAGCATCTGCTGGGAAGCAAACCTGCAAACCTAGGGCACTTGCTTGTAAGGCAGCTGTGCACTGACCACTCAGCCACCAATGCTTGACTATTATTTGAATCTTTAAGCATATTGATCTATGTTTTATCCAAAAATTTGCATCACTAATTGATTTGTAATATTTACTTCTTTTGTCTTCTGACTTCTAACTATAATACAACCCACAAAATATTTTATCATCGCCAATGTATCTAAATAGATTTATAGCTACTTTCTTGAGTAAATAAAGTGTTTGTGATATTCATTCCACATGACATGCAAAAATTTAATAACTAAAAATCATTCAAAATTTCCTCATTCCTACCATATCAATATCTTTCAGCTACAATGCATTATTATTCATATCAACACATATATTAAAGTTTGAGATTAAAAGTCATGGTATTATCCTATAAATAATAATAGCTTTCCTTTTTTAAAATTATTTCAACCTAATTATAAAGCATAAGTACTGATAATTTGAGATACATCATAATATCATTAATCTTTCATTGGCTTATCAAAACATTCTGACCATAAGAGATATCAAGTTAGATTCATAGACAATCTAATAACATGCTGTTACTGTACTTTTAGTATCAATAATTTAGTTTTATTTATTCTATTTCAGAGCTATCTATTGTAAGATTGAATAACTAATGACATGTTGATAATGCTATGACATCCATATCTTTAGATTAGATTCTGTATATGGTCTTTTTCATTCAAAACTTCAGACATGATGGATGTTCAGCAACTATCTTCAACTCTTTTATTCTTTCAAGCTAATGACCCAAGTTTGAATCCAAATCATACTTTTGTGTTGTTACATAGATATGACATTATGCCAGGAATTACAAATTTTAGTCACATCAGTTTTATATAAGCTGTGAACATCATTCATCCTAGCATTATAGTTGGTATAACTTTTTAAGAACAATTAGTCACTCTAATAGAAAGTTTCAATAATCAGCCTGGAGTAGTGTAAGTAGTTTCTAAAATCATGAGGTATACATATCCAAAAAATGTAGTGTGTTTTTGGTGAAAAGCACCACTCAGTCCTTCTTTGATTGATCATCTACATCACCAAAAATCCAAGAAGAGACATATATGTATTACCACCTCATAATGATGTATTCCATTAATAGCAGTTATAATAATTTTTAACATTATCAGCTCTTTAGCTTTTATACATTCAAGTTTTGAAAAGTTTTATTGAACAAAAGTTTACACAGTCCATATATCAATATTTAAAATGAAAATCAAATTTTTATCTTAATTCTGAACATTTACATACAGCTTTGCAATGAGTGTCTTTACTTATATTCATATTTTTAACTATCTGAATGAGCAGTACGGCACAGCATTAACTTAGACAAATTTTGTGAGAGTAGACATTTTATAATGTGTACCAGTGAAACTAGAAGTTCTCTCTATATGTTGCTTGTAATATCATCTCTGAAACAACCCATGTATTTCATATTGACATAGATTAACTAATCACCACAAAAATTTTAAGGTTCTAATGATGAGTTATGACATAAAATGTGATAGTGTATTTCATGCCTTCATAGATAATCTTTAAAACTTTCCCTGCCATGTAAAATCTTGCAAACTATTTGATAACATTCTTGTGACTTCATTGCTATATATAATTTAAATCATTTCTAAAATTTAAATAACAGTTTTGCCCAATTTAAAACCAAATTTAATGCCATCACATTTCTCCATAATGGATAAATATGTGTAACACGTTTCATGTTGTAATTCATAATCCAGACATGATTCCATCATAGAATATTTTGAGTCAATAACTGTGTTGTTTCTTGACACATGCTTTAATGCTGCTGCAAATAGCTTATCTTTTCACTGTGGTACTACTATTTTTAGATCATTTAATTTTTATAGAAGTTTAGGAGATATCTAAAGTGATGAAACTCTTGTCCCTTATCTAACTGTTTTGCTTTATGCAAGATTGTAACTAAGCACAGTCTGTCAGATCTCTCCCCAGACATTTTTCTTTCAAAGTTGAAAACTTTGATTACTTATATATTTGCATAACAACTATATTTTACAATCTGATTTACAACTTTTAAGTTAGAGGTTATCCCTATCCCAGATATAAATTTTAATTAAATATAAACATATAGATTAATTTCATTTCTCTTTTTTTCTAAATGTAATATCTTTTCTACATATACTTAAAAACTTTCCATATTACACATTCTTAATATGTAGGAATAAAAACACCTGAAAAGGACAATCTCACTTTAGTTAGTCCATTAATTTCTCTCATATATTTTAACCATTTGTTCAGTATTTATTAACATCAAATTATTACAATTTGATTTACAAGTGTCAAAAGTTCTGCATTCACAACTTTGATACTATTCATTTCAGATAAATACAATAAAGTTTATTATTAATTGTTTATTAAACTATAGACTATCATATCATTACTACCCCAGATCTAAAGTTCATACTGTTTTGTATACTATAAGGTACTCTCCATGTGTCAACCTTTTGGTACTTACAACTCTGACATTATCTACTTAAATTAATTACATTAATGACTATTGTGAATTCATTTATTAAGGGTATAAATTATCACTATTGGATCATATGTAACCTTTAAATTATTGACTTTCCTACAGGTTGATCTGCAAGTGTCAAATTATCTGCACTCACAACTTTGATACTACTGACTTCAAATAAGGAAAATAAAAGAAGCACGTTACATGAGATACATGTTTTGCGATTTCAAAAAAATGCTCGAGGTAAATGATTTGCATAGATTTGCATATAAAACACTATTCTGTTTCACTAATGTCAAAGGCTATGAATATCGGAATTAGCATACCCTGAAAGTGCTAAGCCATATATTATTATTTATTAGTTTAATAACTACCAATTTGTGTTAAAGCACCATATAATTATTATTTATTATTTTTAATTTTTTATTGTTAGAAATTCCATATTATTGTTAACCCATATATATATACTGTCTAATGTTACACTAATAATTATAAATAAAATAGAAAATCATTTAACATACAATACTAGCCAATACAAACAAAATTTTACTAAAATTCTTCCACAACCATAGCTTCATCTATTGACAAATAGACCTTTTGGTGTGAAATTCATTAAGATAATACAACTTATATATTCAAAACAAAATAGCCTTCCCATCATTCACTTCAAAAACAACACTCAACATCAAAAGATGTCTTTTTGAGATTAATGGCCTCTGATTCAAAAAAATTTATTATCACAATTTCTTTTATTCTTTTTTTTAATCCTGTTGAAAAGATTTTTTGAATTATTTTGTTATATATATTGCTGTGCTTTCTGATGAAAACCAGTCTGCTGATTAAATTATTAAAGCAGCTTTATAGAGAAGTAATTGTGTGGGTTTTTTTTATTAGTATTTATATATATATGTTTTATGTAGCTTGTTGAATAATCACTTGAAAAGGACCTTTTCTTAATAGATGAAACAAACATGGTTGTAAAAGAATTTTAATAATCTTTTTTTTCTTTTTTGGCTAGTATTGTAATAGTATATTATTTTTTAATTTATATATAGTGATAAATAATATTTTAACACTGAATACATATAATGTCATGAAATTTACCAAGTCTATTTTAAATAATAATTGAACTGCCCTCTAGATGTGATGTGATGCACTGTGACTTGTCTTTATATGGATTCAGGATTCTCTCAGCCACTATGCCAAAAGAAACTTGTTAGCTGCTTTACCTTCCCTTTCTATTCCCCACACTGTTTTCCCATAATCTGCTTCGTCCCATTTCCACAACATAATCTTTGACAACTACATGGCCTTTATATCTAAATCCCCCTTTATCTTTTCCCAAATCCAAAATAAAAACCAATAACCCACTTTCTGTATAAACACTTTGTTCATATTTATTCTTTCATAACTTTATTATTTGTACTCTTTCTCCTTTCTAGCATTTACATTGAATTAACAGATGCCTAATATTTTCTATGCCTTCCTTTCACAACTTGCAGACTAAATCACTCATATTTTTTTCATTTATGTGTATATTCCCTTGTTTCTAAAGATGCCATTTGAGCCTTAAACAATAAATGACTTTCCTTGCTATTATCATAAATTAACTCACACCCAATGCTCTATTTACTTTTATATATATATATATATGTTTTCCTACTTCCCTTTGTACTTTTTCTAAGTAATCTAATACTCCTTTACTAACACATAATGCTTCATTGCCATTTGTTAATCCTGCTACTGCAACTCCCTTCCATACAATTCTAGATTAAGAATAATAATTGAACTGCCCTCTAGCGATAATAAATGATTCATTTTCCTATTGTAAAAAGTTATCAAACATGGCAGCTAGAAGGGAGTTCAATTATTATTTCAAATAGAGTTGGTAAACTTTAAAGACATTATATTTATATATAAAAATTAAATACCGCCTACTGCCATACTGGTAATTATAAATAAAATAGAAATTCATATAACATTACACACAATACTAGCCATAAAATATTTTTTTTGTTTTTTGGTTAATATTATGTTATATGAATTTATGTTTTATTTTATATAGAGAGAAAAAAATTGCAGTGCAATTTCAGTAGTATCATTAAATGATAAAAATGCTTCACACCCTATTTCATTGTTATAGCTATTACCAAAGATGACTGAAAACAGAGAGAAAAGCCAGAAACCATATTGGTATCATAAACTAAAGTTTTGATGAGCCAACATATTTTACAATCTCCTGTAAGAAATTCCTGGACAAATAGTGATTATTCAGTTGTTTTATACCAAAATCTATTGATGGTCACAGCATCTGATAAAACATACTTAATTGAATTCTGCCATTTATGGAACTGTATTTTGCATTACTAATGCTACTTTGATAATCTTATCATTTAAGATGGTCATATTGATACATTTTAAGAAATAATTAGTTAACTTGGAGGTTATGATATATTACAATAATTATGCATTCTGAAATACCTCTTTCATCTCCTCAGAATAAAATTACTTTTTATGTGTTTCGAGTTTAAGATTGGAGTAAAAAAATAGTTTTAAATAACCCATTGGAGGGCAAAGGCTTCTCCATAACTTTTTGACAGTAATATGATAGTACTCAGTAGGGCCTGTTGTTCACTACTGACTGGTCTATGTTTTTCCTTTATTTACTCTGTAGCTATAAATAGCTGCATGCTTTTTGCCTAATACAGTTTAGGATAGTGGTAAAATGTCAGACTCTGATCTAAGATCGTTGGTTGATTCTAGTTGAGGTGTTTATAGTGCTCACACTTCTTATGAGCTTCCAAACAATAAAACCATTTGATAATTTATATAATTTTTAATTTACTGCATATCTATTTACTGAGTAGCCAAAGATAATAAAAATTTCTCAAGCTCCATCTGCCAAGGAATGGATATTGTAATCACTACCCTATGGGATTTTTTTAAAAATCAAGTACGGTGACGTTATATAAATAATACAATAAGTAAAAAATGATTAGCAATTCACTTTTTTTCGATACTCATATTTATCAAATATGGAAGCTGTGTTTCAAATTATTTTACGAGTATATAATATTTTATTTTATTTTCCTTTTTTCGTCTCAAAAATCTTTTAGATAAATGATTTAGATAGAATTTTATAAAGATATTTGATATTCTAAATAATATGTTTCTGATATTTATTACTTATAAATTGTGAATTTGTATGAAAGCACTCTATCACCTGACAATAAACAATCTTATAATAAATAACCTTACCTGTAATTATGAGTACAACCCACGTGATATTAATTTTACATTAACTTCAGAACCACTATATTATGATTAATCTTCTTAGCAACAAGTTAAGTGATTCTATAACAGTGGAGACTAAAGTTTGAAGAAATCTTGTTTGTAATATTGCCATTAATATCATCCATCAACACTAAAGTTCGCTTTCAGTATTTTTAGCAGTGAAAGAGTGAAATTTAAATAATGAATATATCTATTGAAAGAAGTTATCCCTCCCCCCTCTATTTTTCTACAAAAATTTAAAACTAATTTTAATGAAAACAAACTGATATTGTATAAATTAAAAATAGTTTGGTGCATTGATAGAATTCCAGATCTTCGAGATTAAAGTCTATGAAATGCTGCCCATCTTGTCATTTCCGGTGGTCAAACTTCTTATGGGTTTACGACAAACAAATAATGCTATGATTTTAATAAACAGGCCACGTAAAAAAACATTACTTTCAACCAGATGAAAGTTATTGCTTTACCTGAAAGCAAAAGATTATTATAAAACATAACATACTGAGCCAAGCTATAACTCATTACAACCATTGACGATAGCTTGCCTTTGTTAGTTACTCCTTTAACAGACTACTGTCTGATATCTCATTTTAGCACTGTTCTTGCTATAATAATTCCAAATCTTTCATCTCTTTTTTCATTCCCAGAAACAGTGTTGCATCTATTGTGCTCTGATTTACTATTCACAGTCTGGTATAAGATTCCCTTTATTTAATGTTTTTAATTTTAAATAACATATCAACTCTATTAATGTATAAATATATAAGTTGCCATGCATAGACTCTCGACAGGCTTCAACAGATGTCAGATAATGGAATGAATATTCTGGTATAACGGTTAATTATGAATAACCTTATGACTGACTGAATGCCAAAATAGCTGATGTTTAAGAATTTAGTTTTTGCATATCAGTAAATAAATATTCAGCTGTTTAACTTTGATTTTCTTCCTCTGGTGATAAAATTTCCATTTAATTTTTATCAATTAATAAAGAGCTAAACATTATTTTAATATTTATAATTTTATTAAAGAATTTAAATAGACAGAGCATGGTTAGAATGAAGAAGGTAATAAGGTGTTTGGTTTATTTTAAATTTCAATGTTGGACTATATGCACTAGTAAAATGAGCATTGGTACCACTGTTGAAATAAAGTTTTAAACTCTTAGTCTTTCTTTGATAAAATGAGGAAATTGAAAAGAATAGAAGATACTATATTAAACTTTGCAACAAATCCAATATAATGCATATTTCCCTCATTGATTGATCCAATCTTCCAAAAAAAAACCCCTTGCAACCATTTACCTATTGTATTAAAATTGTCTTCCATTGGAAGATGAGTTTCCTCAAGACCAGCTACATTGATCTTAAACCTCAGCAGCTCTTTAACAACTCAGATTGTCACTTACTCTGGTGTTAAACTGTTTACAGAATATGAAGTTTGCACATTAACATATTTATATTTAGGAAAAAAATAGATTTGCAATACTTACCAATAGTATTATCACTCACATCTGCTTTATCACTATTACTGAGGATAATAATATTTTGATCACATTAATGAGTAATCTGTCAGGCTCCAAATCATGGCCAGACTGTTGAAAACAAGCAATTTTCTGACTACATTTTCTAAACACATACATTTCTTGTAAAGATGAAATCATTATATAGGGTTGATTAAATGTACAATTTTTGCTAGCTGAACATCCTGTCCCAAATTCAGTTCTATATTGACTCATTAGTGGATTGTACTGACTTAAGAAAAGGTCACAACTAAGGAATGACAGCCTACTAAGCCTGAAACTATTTATCACTTTCTATATTCTTAAGGGATTGAATAAACAAAACTACACTGGGGTCAGAAATGATGAGTGCATAGTTAAGGAATGGAAATGTTGCTGCACCAACATGCAATCCCATGGTCACAGTTAGTGTAGGAAGATGACCCATAGGGCAAGAGGCTCAGTAAGATTGGATCCTAAACTAGTGTGATTGAAAAAAGGAAAGGAGATACAGAAAAGGCTATCTGCATTGAAAACAGCATCTAGCCTTTGGTGAACCAACATCCTATCATATAAGGCAGTAGGAAATGGTGAGAACTGTTGATTTGTTAACCCTTTAACTGCTTGATATTTTTATTATTTCCTGATGGAAATTTTTATCCATCTTCAACATTTTATTTTAATATTTGAACCTTTATTTGTTAGAAATATAAATTTACAAATGAAAAATATCCTAAAAATTTTTATTTGAATTTTCCAAATATAAAAAAACACATTATAATGTGATACATTGACTATTAGTTTAACATCAATGTTAACAAAACTTTTGTTAAGTCATCATAATACTATGAAAGTCTGTTCTAAAATTTAAAATTGCACTTATAATTATTTGAATATCATAAAAATTCTAAATGTCTCTGTTTGACAGGGTATAGTGATCATATTACTTTGATTTTCTTAACTTCTGCTTTTAAAAATGAAGATATTTTGGAATTAGAGCTGCTGTGACTAAAAATGAATTTATAAATAAACATCGAATTAAACAAATTCATAATCATCTAAAAAGGAAAAGGAATAATTTTTACTTGAATATTACATATTTCCAAACTTGAGAAGGCTTTTACAGAAAATCTTGCTTTAACTGCCAATTTTACATTTTAAATTATGATGTGATGTTATCCAATAATCCTGGCAGGACTAATCCAACTCACATATACACATCACATTTCTTTAAGTGTTTACCTGTGATTTTTTTTCTACTTGTGAACCTATGTAGATAATATTAATTGTGCAAAGACATTTTTGAGTCAACCATAACTATAATTTCATTGACCCAGAAACCGGTGTCCACATACAGAATGTAGAACAACTTTGGGCTTTGGACAAATTGTGAATTAAAAAATGAGGAACCATGCATCAGCATCTTGATTCATATTTGGCCAAATTTATGTGAAAGTGATTACACAAACAAAAGGAAGCTTTCGTTTTCATATTGGAGAACATAATTGTTATGTCTTTTATTGTAATAAATATACTCATCATTATAATGTAAATATGTGTTTGTTTTTTGCAATAACATTTTAGGTAGTCATTTTGGTATAAAGAAATCGATTGGTTAAGTTTGTCTGAAGATCCCATAATCTCATGCAGTCCTTATTTTGTGAGATAGCAAAGTTAAAATAAATATCACTGGATGATTATGTTGCAGCAGTTTTATCCAAAAGTATCAAAATGAAACATATTTGGAAAAAAAATTATGTGTAAATGTGAATATATATTTTTTAATAATTACTATATAAATATTTTATAATCATAAATATTTGAATAAATAATTGAAACAATGTAATTTTATTTCTAGTCTTAAAGAACAATAGAATGGGAGTTTATAAGTTTGTTTACATGCTCAAAATCAACAATTTTATAAACTCTAGTGAGTTTCTTTGTATAGTTTCTACTTTGTCAGCTAGTGACATCTTTAGAGTTTTTTTAACTAATAAATTAATATCAAATTTTGAGTATGAAATGAGTGTAAAAACGACAAAATAGTACTAAAGATAGCTACAGGAGAGTGAAACAAAGCTAAAGGACTAGTAATGTCATCTCTATATCGCAACATTCAGGTAGAATAATCAGAAAGTTACAAATTCTTATTCTTTTTCACACACGTACATTAAATCACTAATTATATACAACCTCACGTATAAATATTTAGATAGCCATCTTCTTTCTGTGATTACCTAATAGTGGCTTTCAATGAAATATATATCTTTGAAAGTTTTCATTAAAAATTAATATGGATCATGTGATTTGTTGAAAGCGTGTTTGTTGACTCCATAGGAAATATTTATTACTTTGTTAATTTTGATAATTAAAAATAAAGTTGTGTCTCTTTTTGTTTTTAATTCAGATTTATTTTTGATGTTTTATTTGAACATGTTTTTTATTTTATTGTGTTTTTAAAGTTTTATATACAAATAATTGTTCTTTTATGACCAACGGACTTCATTAGAAACTCTTTATTGCATTTTTTTTCTTTTAGTCTCTCTCCAATTGTAAATGGCTTTCTTAATTTGAACAGCAATAGACATCACTTATTACCTTTCCAATATTATTCACTCTATATAGAAAAAAAGTTTTCAAGCAAATTTAAATCTTTAAAGATGTCTTAATTATGGGTTAGTCTATTAAATCTTGAGTTATGGAGTTGATACTGTAAGTCTCTTAGAAGAGGAAGATTTCAAATGATGACTTTTCTTTGCTGTAAATAGATTGACGTTTTAAAAAATAAAAAGATAAATAGAAAAACTATGAAGATCAATTAAAAGTTTGGTCTTATTTTTTTATTTGAGTGTTATGCATATATTCCCAAACTTGCTTTAATTAAATGTAATATTTGAAAATGTGTGTGTGTAGATTTGACATAAAAAATAGTTAATAATATTTTATGATTGATATTTTGTCAAAGTCAAGAAAGTAAATTATTATATGTTTATATTAAAATTAGTATTAAATATTTTTTCATATAATTATAACTTAAAAAGAAAGTCAAATTATGTGAAGACTGAATAAATAATTATCATAAATATATATTGACAACAGTTAGAAATTGTTGATTGTTATTGATGTTGGGATTGTCTAAGTGTTGAACGGTTTTAATGCTTACTTATAAACCCATTTAGCCATGGGCTTTATTGCACTTATTATATAAGTAAGATTTTGAGTGCAATTTGAAACTTATAATTGCAATTTGTAATGTTATAATTGACAATTTATTAGTCTGCATTTAGAATAGGTTCTATTTACGTGTTTGAACAGGTTTATTTAAACTTTTTGTATCAATAATTTCAATCCTTGTAGTCAAGTTGCAATCTTTAGTGTCTATATAAGTATATTAGACCATTAATAAGGGTGGGATTTCACCTTTATCGTTAAAACAACAGTTTGAAATTGTTAATTGCTATTATATTGGGATTATCTAAGTGTTGACTGGTTTTTAAAGTTTATCAAATATTAATTGTTTTGGATAATAAGTCCAACCAAATAACAGTTGGAAAATATATCTACTATTTGCATATTAAATTTAAAAAGGCTGAACAAATTAAGTATTTCAATTACAGTTAATAGATAATTGATGTTACAATGTAAGTTGAAGTTGAGAGAAATTTAGATTCATAAGGGATAACTAAACTAAATTTTTAATATGTTTTTGTATTAAAGTTATGGAAGACTATAAAAAATGAAAGATGTGTAATGTCTAGAAATAGTTATCCAATTATCATACTTTGCCTAGGAATAAATAATTATCCAGTCATCATGCTTTGCCTAGGAATAACCTGTCTTCATTGGAGAAAAGCTCATTGAAGCATCATTAACTAAATTCATGGACCATGAATTATTCTCAGAGGGAATTTATTAAATATTGTCAGAAAATAATTAACATAAGTTACAATTGAATATTAAATGTATAGAGCATTGAAAAGAAATAAATACCTACTTGGACTTTGTAAAAGGGCCATTTTAAAATTTATTTAGGTAAACCAGCTATTACGCTATATGCTATTATATTATGCTTTTTTTTAAATCTAGCAATTGAATATTAAATGTGTACAGCATTGAAAATAAATACTGTAAATATCTACATGGATTTTGTAAAAGGCCATTTTAAAATTTATTTAGATAAACCAGCTATTACACTATATACTATTAGATTATGCTTTTTTAAAATCTAGCATTACGTTATTTAATTATAGTATATATAACATCTATCAAAATTTTAATATTTTGTTGTTATATATCTTTGTATGCTGAGATGCAATCAAAATTTATAAACACCCACAGACTAACTACAAAATCATATCTAGAATAAAAGTTTGTCTTAGTTAGTATCATATATGGAAACAATAAAGATTGAGTGCTATTTGAAAGAAAATTAAAAAGTAGATGGAATATTATATACTAAAAATCTTATATAAATTTGATCTTGCTTATATACATTATGTAATCGGAGGTATATACAGTAATATCATCTCTATATTTATCTAATAAGTAATTACATTTTGTGAATCATTATTACTACGAATTATTATTAATATCTATGTCATAGTATGTGATTAATAATTAGTTGTATGGAGCTTTGTTGTCTATCAAATATGATCCTAAACATCACATGATCACCATTTTTATGCTACATGAGCTGTTTACACAGAGGCTAAACTCTCCATACAATAGCACCATTCAGGGCAAGCCAGAGTAATCAGTGAATGTAAAAATGTTTGAGCATAAAATCCTATCTAGTACATATTTATACAATATCCCCAGACTAGTTTCTAGCTTCCGCTTTCATCCATGAAAAGCCTTGGATCTGAGAGCACTGCACCTAGATCTTAGGATCTAATGCATTCCACTTTGGCTCTGAGTAAACAGCTTGTGTAAGCATAAAGAATAGTCATCATGTGATATTTAGTGGTTTTAATAACAATACCTCCCAATGGGATTATGGTGAATGTAGTTATTAAAGAACCAAAGACACCAAAATTATGGATTTGAATTGAGTTCAAATCTATATGACTATACAAGCTTATAAGTTTGAATTAAAAACACTATTGTGTTTTCATTTTGGACTCAAAGATTTATAATTAGCTAATAAGGCAAAATATGGCTGCTGGAGGATTGCATTAGATTCTAAGATCTAGGTGCAGTGCTCTCAGATCCAAATATCCTCACTGAAGGAATCCACAAGCTAGAAACTAGTCTGGGATATTGGATGAGTAGACACTATATAGGGATTTTGTGCACAAACCTTCCTGAATCCATTGATTGCTCTGGCTTGCATTGAATAATGTGATTATATGGAAAGTTTAGCCTCTGTGTAAATATGGTCCTATTAGTTTATTAGACACTTTGTTCAACTTGAGTTCAATTCCAGACATATGTATAAAAAAGGTAGATGGGAATCTGAAGAACCAATGCATCTTTAAGATTAATCAAAATGGGGTGAATAATCTCCTGAAAAGCTAAGTAATAGTTGCACTCTTAAAGTTTGGTTTTATAAATAATATTATGGCTGTTTTGTGCACATCAGAAATAACATTTATCATTCACTCATGGTAAGTTAGATAAACAGCTAAGAGGCATTTTCCTTTTTGTTACTATTTTAATTATTTAAATTAATATTTTTATTTGGATTTTGGCACCATCACTATTAATTTACTTATATATAAATTGTGCTCAAGTTTCTTGTCATATATTTATAATAAAATAAATTCTACAAGAGTATATAGATAATTATCAACTATTACGGTGCTAAATACAGGTATAAAACAATATTTATTACTTTGCTAAGTCAAACTATGGTAATGGTTGATAATTAGCTACATACTCTCATAGAATTTGTTTTATTGCATATTATCTATGGTATATACATATATTTTAATTTATTCTTACACGCACACACACATATATATATATATATATATATATAAACATTACAAGCATATATATATATGATCCAGTGAAGAATCGAATGATCCTCTCCCAAAGTTGTCTGCAACACCTTGTTTGAATCAACTTGTGTGTTAGATAGCATTATAATTTGTCTATGTATCACAAATTTTTAAGGTGTGAGCATGTCTATATCATACTTTATGATTATGAAATATGATAGTGTGATTCATACTTAATGCATGATGGAACAATCTCCTAATAAGAAGTTTTGTTTTAAATTGAGAAAATTGCTACAGCAACATTTCAAATAATTTAAATTCTGCATAACAATGAAGCCATGTTTCAAATGGTTTGCAAGATTTCATAATGAGTGATGAATGTTGATAATTTATGAATATATCAAACATAGTCACATTTCATGCTATGACTCATGATTTGTGTCTTTAAATTTTGTGATAACTAAGTAAACTGTATCACTATGTAACACATGCACTGATTCAAAATAAATTGGAGATAGCTTAGAAATAAACTAATCATTTTTTACTTGGTCATACTGTGTATATTTATTGACTGCAAATTTGTGTTATGATTGATATATATATAATGTTTTTTGAGGATTGAACTATATTATTATTTTGTTTAAATTTCCTATAATGTATGAAATATCATCATCATTGTCAACATTAAGGTCTTAATGATGAATTGTAAGTCTTAAGTAATAATGAGACAATAACCTTGATAATGACAAATGATATTTTCATAATATTGGGAATTTAAACAAAATAATACATGGTTTAACCCAAAAAAAAAAGAGTTTATTTACATCATATAACTATGAAAATATTAAATATAGTATATATTTATTTACAGAGGGCATTGCTAAAAAAAAACATAATGATTTGGTGGGTGATTTGAATGTACCCTTTTAAGTCAGCTGTTTGAACTTCAGACTTTATATTTATTTGTAGAGGGAATAAAACATAGCCTTTGGGAAGGTGATTTGAATATTTTATACATAAATATTAAAGGGGGTGAACTTCATATTGCGAGTTTAATTGTGGGAGGATTCAAGAAGGGAAATATTCTCAGATAATTTGTTTTATTAGCTATTTTGATGTTGGAAGTAAAGTAATCACAACTGTAAAAAAAATATGCAAATGAAATATTAAATAATCATTTTCTTAACTGGGGAGAGAAATAAGTGTCATACAAGTGCTACTGTTAAATCCATGGCTGAATTCTAATAATGTTTATGCCCAAAGCCAAATTGCAATAACTAAATGTAGAAGATTTAAATAAATTAATAATACTTGAAGGTTATAAATAAAAATCTATACTTTTTAATATGGTTTATTTTATATGAAATACTAATTATATGGTTAGTTTATTAGAAAGTTATGTGGTATCTAAACCCCTAAAGACAAGTTGAACACAATAGTTTCATTATTTTCTCAGTTGAAAATCTGTTGGAAAATCTTGATTGAATCCTTGAGTCTGTTTATCATCATGGGGACTTGCATTGTTCTTTTTTTAACAAGCAAATAATTTAATGAAATAGGATTTGAGTATATACAAATAAATATTTTCAAAAGTAGTTAATAATTTCATGACAAATGTTAATGCACTACTTTTAAAATTAAAATATACTCCTTAAATTTCCATGTACTATTTATCTCATTATTGATTTATCTTGATCCAAAAATATATACATAAGAATGCCTTATGTCCTGTAATCAATGAATTATGAGTGTGGCATATTTTACTCACTTTTCCTAAAGATAAAACACAAGTTTATGACTGCTAATAATGAATAAAATTAATGAGAAAAAATATATATATTAATAACACTAAATATAAAATAATTAAATACATAATCAAATAAGGACACACTTTTAATATAAGTAACAATTAATAATAAAAAAATATTGAAACATGAAAAAAGAAAATAAATCACAAAGTGATTATAGTATTGACGCTGCCAGTTTGTATATCATGTCCAATTTACCAGCTTATTACAAGTAGTATCAGCAGAAAGATGACTGACTCTCTTGGAGTTCAATGTTTTACCATTTTAGCTTTCTGATTGGTGACTTCCTTTCATGAGCAAATTTTTTCCTGTTTTCAAATTATTTTTTAGTAATTAAAATTTCATTAAACGTTCAACATTTCACATGAATATTTTGCAGCCAGGTAGATATTTTCCATTTAACTAACCATATTATAAGAGAGAATAATATCCAATTTATCCACATCACTTTTAACACTTTTTAGCAAAAACCTTTTATTCTACATATATACACATACATTTATATTTCAACTGTCCCTGCAGTCTTCTTCATAGCCAGTTTACATATATACACCTAAGTTTCAACTGTTCCGCACTTTTCTTCAAAACCAGTTTACATATATACATCTAAGTTTCAACTATCCTGCAATCTTTTTCAGAGCCAGTTTACTTTAATCTAAAAGTAAACTAGTTCTGAAGAAGACTGCAGGACAGTTGAAATGTAGGTGTATGTATATGTACAATAAAGGTTTTTGCTAAAAAGTGTTCAAAGTGATTTGGATAAATTGCAAAAATAGAGGAAAAGATGATTTTGGTAATATTTCTAGGGAATGGTATGTTCAAAATGAGAAAACAGAACTTGAGGTTTGTCAAGCTATATTGTAATGTGTTCAATTACAACTGATGAATTTGATGTTATTCAACACATGCTTTGGGATTTTCTAATATATAATGGAAATTTTCTATATTGCTATTAATAAGACATTCAGCTTTTACTTGAATTACCAGGGTTTTTTTATTTCATGATAATTATAAATTCCTGTAGGCTGGAACTTCTGGTCACTAAATCTATTTATAGTAATTACTTATTGGAAGTAAACACTTTCTGATTAAATGCTAAGTATATTTAGAATTTAAGTCCAAGCCTTATATATCCTCTCAATTTATGATGCAGTCAAGGCCAGTATGAGCATCTTTGTTCTATAATCCCAAGTTAATTTGTGAACCGTGATGTGATTAATTTTTTAAAACATATTATTATATATTTCTAAGTAAGTCTTATTGTCTATCAACAATTTACTTTCAAAGCTATTTATTAAATTAACAAGTTTTTTAAGCAAGCTAATTATTTTAGCTAACTTAAAATTGATTTAAATTTCTGCATTTTTCACTAAATAATTATAAATAAAACTATTAAAAATTTCAAATATATATGTTTTTACACATAAATAATTTCAAACCCTAGATATTATTCATTGATTTTATTATAACAAAGTATTCAACTTTTTTATAGTAACTAATGGAGTATACTCTCTCATTTACTAATGATCTAAACAAATAAATAATTGACTCATTGTACTTATTCACCACATTTTATAGATTTTTATAAGAAAATACTTATTGCAAACAGTAGCAAACTCTCCATATAGTACTGCCACCCACTGCAAGTCTTAGTAATCAATGGATCTAGTGACTACTCATCCAATATTCCCAGACTAGTTTCTAGCTTGTGGCTTTCATCAGTGAGGAATTTTGAATCTAAGAGTACTGTAACCTAGATCTTAGGATCAAATGCAACTCTCCAGCAGCCACGTTTTCCTATTTAATCATCTACATTACCAAGGCTTCCTTGGGTAGCACTAGTTATGAACAGTTTGCTATTGTTTTAACAGTTTGTGGAAAGCATAAGAAATGGTGATCATGTGATGTTTTAGAGAAAATACTTGTTTACCATAAAAAACTTGAAATTTATTAAATTACAGTATGTTTATATGTGTGATTTGGAATTGTCTCTCCCATCAATATACACACACAATAACAATATATTCTTGATTGAAATTTTACTTTGTTAATATAAGGATATCAGTGAAAATAGTAATGAAATTTATTTTCAGTAATCATAATTCACATGATCAACAAAAATGAATGAAGCAATATCATGTCAACTAATACTCTGCAAACTTTGGCACAGTTGAAAGAATGTCCAACTTGTGATTGGAATGTCCCATAAGTGATTCTGGCACTTGCTGTTCTGGCATTCAAACTATTTATGAACTCTCAAGCAATAAAACCATTACATTTTTTATGTTAACCAATTTTTTTTTAGTAGAAGAGTAAGTTGATGTGTATCTTCCTTATCTGATTAAACCATTTGCTACTTTAAAAATAACTGATAACTCTTGTCTGAAATATCATGCTAAAATTATACTGTATATGTTCAAATTAAACCACTAAACATCACATGATCTCTATCTCTTATACTAGTACATAATTGTTAATAAACAAGGAAAAACTCTACCTACATTGATTACTCTGGTTGGCACAGAGTGGCACTACTGTATGTAGAGTTTTGCCTTGTTTATATGCTCAAATTCACAATTTTGAAATCCCTTTAGTTAACCAAGTTTTTCCACTGCTGATTAAAGCTTCTGAATACAAATAAAAAGTTTTTTGACATTAATTCTTGAGATCCCTCTGTAATGGCACCACTAAATGAATTATTGGAATATGATGTTTCTTCATCTTTATTTGATATATTTGTTATAACTTCATTTTTATTTCTCATTTGTAAATCTCCAATATTAACATTTACTGCTTTTGTGAAGCAGTAATTTCACCATTATTAAAAGTTTTGTGATTATGCTTAAATACTAAACGTGCAAGAATTTTCTGAGATTAAAATCATTATTTTTATTATATGTCTCAGAATATTTTATGTTTGTTTCATCCTCTATTACCAATGACAATTATAAAGTAAATTGATCAGTAAATAACTTATACAAAACATTAAAATGCTGAAATTATTAGGCAGTATTGCCATGTTGTACAATTTTTTATCCATATTCATTGGCAATTACTTATGAATGAGAAGTACTATTTTGACTCCAAAAGAAAGAAGACTCTTATGAATGAAAAAGATTGTTTTAACTCCAGAAGGGAAAAGACTCCGAGAAAGCAAAAAAGAATAAAAGAATGAATTTATCATGACTATACATATCAATATGTAAAACACAAATGCATCCATATGTATATAAGATGCTGATGTTCATGTATTTGATATCATTATGGTGCTGTTTTCAATTTCTTTAACAGTAAACTTTGCTTTATAAGAGACAATAGCATCTAGCATAATAACAACTCTCTAGCAGATTCTTTCAACAAGTTTTCAAAATTAAAGGAATAATAGAATGTCGATGTAAAATTAAAAAATATATATATTAGTGATTATTAAAATATACTTCAGCATATTTACCTTTTCTTTATTTTTATATTACCTTTACACTGATCAGCCTCGGAGTCTTCACTCATCAGTAATATGTTTTACCTTGAAAGTTTTAATACAATGTTATAAGATTACCTGATGCTTTTACATCATTTATTCATCAAATTATGATGGAAGTTAATTTATAAGTATATATATATATAAAGTAAACGTCTTTTAATAGTCACTGAAAACTAAAACTTCTTTAGCACCCCTTCATACATGAGTGGAGAAATAAAGATTTTAGCATTTTGTTGTTTACTTTCTAGCTAACACGTTTCAGATTACCATTCATTCATAATTCATTCAATAACCATAATTTATCTCATAAAGATTTTTAATTTCTCATAAATCTTCAGCTAACATGTTAAATCTTTTTTTTCTACTCTTAGTATTGCTTACATTAAATCTTTAAAAAACACACACACACATATCTTTTAAATGCAACTTCAGTAATGCTTTTATTTAATTTATCATGACACTTTCAATTCTCAGGTGACCTTTTTCATATCTTGCAACAAACCTTTCTTTAAATCACAAACAAATTTGAAATTAGAGAGATATGTTGTGAGAACTGAAGAAGTCATTAGGCAGTCGAAATTGTCATAAAAGTGTGAAGTGGCTTGGAAGTATGAGTTCAAATCCCCTATATTTTAACAAAGTATTGTGGAAAGTGAATTTAGGAGTATTTTGTAAAGAAAACTTAAGGTACTTGTAAAAAATTTCAAGTGCTGTTTAAATTTAAGATTAGATACTGAGCATGATAAGAAATGTCTTAATCACTAATCTGCAAAATACTTCATCAAATTCATAGCATATGTGTGCGTGCGTGTGTAATTTTTATCATTTCTCCAGCTAAATTACTTTAATATCCTCATTCTTGTTCTGTCAATAAACTTAAATACATTTTAATTCATTTAAAAGTTGCAGTTTGTTGCTTGCTGGCTTCTTTGCTTCCTTGAACTCCTGGGATTCTTTTAATAACATTATTTTTTTTTTTTTGAAAATAAAGTATATACAAAAATAAGATAATTGCAAAATATAAGTATATGTCTAGCGTTTAATCATTTGGAATTACTAAGAGGAATTCACAACTATAAAAGAAATTGCTAAATAATAAAAGAAGATTAAAACATCACTTAATTTCAGAAAGAGTAAGTAATCCTGGTGATTAGGTTGCAAGATTAACTTCTTAATGATGCCGGTTGGGCTCATGAATTTATTATGGACTTAAACCATCCTAAGAGTACCTTTAAGCCTTGGAAATGTTAGCGCCGCCGCTGTATAATATTTTCTTAACTGTTGCAAGTTTAAATAGTTCTATTGCATCTGTGTGCGTATATAAATTGTAATATCATTGTATTATAGTTTGTATTTTATTTAAGTACATAATATTATTTTTACTATATACTGATAGGGTTATGCATGGACACACGTATAGAGCCAATGGAAGATTTAAATTATCTAAAATATATTATTTACTGTGTTTTAATTAGTTGATGACGTTTATGGTTTGATATATAGTGGTGGAGTAGCAGGTTCAAGGGCTATTGCTTTCTGAATATATTTCTACTTCAATGCTTAAACATCACATGACGTAAATAGCTATTCATATAATTATTTTTTAATTAGTTGTTGGTGTTTTTCATTATTTAATTTTAGCATCCCTCCCCCGTTACATAAATAAACCTTTTCATTTTTTTTCAATTATTCATCTTTTGTGTAATAAAGTTTTTTAAAAAAGTAAAAAAAAATAATAATAATTGGAAAACGTTAAATTATGAAAGGGCTATTTTGCCCTGTTTGGCGCAGTTGGTAGTATCCAACTCGGGATCGGATGGTCCCAAGATCGATTCTGGTGTTTGCACCTGTGGCGCTTGAACTGTTTAGGAACTCCTGAGCAATAAAGCCTTTTTTTTTTATAAAACCTTTTAAACTGAAGTATTTGTTTACATAACCTTTAGCCAAGGATTCAAATCTGGAAGAATCTTGAGAGCTTTTTATGTAGCCATTGATTTTCTAGTAAATTGTCTATTGAAAATCAATTATATATGACTAATTGGAGGATACTTTCTTTAAAGTAAATCTCCACTATCATTAATAGGATCTCAAAACATTTTCCATCATTGAGAACCAAATACAAATGTATTTTTTGATCTTTTAAAATTTCAACCCATTTAGTCCTATGTTATTGTTTGGTACAAAAAATGGTTTTATATAAACATAAAAAAAATTGAAATAATATGTGTGTGCACTTTTATAAAAATTATATTTTCATTATTTTAATTATTCTTTTTATTTTATATTAAAAATATTAATTGAAAATATTAAAAAAATTATATTATTTTAATTTAACTTTGAATAACCTTGAATGTTTACATCTGATTAAAACAGATTGGTTCAATATTTTTTTTATAATCAAGTACCGAGAGAATTAATGTATAAAAATAATCAAATGGTTTATTGTTTGGAAGTTCATAAAAATTGGAGAACCAGAAGTGATAGGGCTAGTTATAATCCATGGAGTTTGGCTTTCAAAGTTTGCGAATCTCTAACAGCGCCAACATTAGATAGCTCATTAATGATTTTATAACATTGGGAGATACATAATGACTAGACAATGATATGAAATAAAAGTTATATTTGATTTTTGCTATAAATTTAATATATATATATACAATTTCTTAAACTATATTATGTCAAAATGTTCAGTTAAGAAGAATCATTTATTTGTCACAAAAAATTGAGCAAAATAAACAGAGATTTAGTATTTTCTGAAATGAATATGTATGTAAACTATTTGTATTTTTATAATATATATATATAAGAAGATATCCTAGTACATGTCACTAGCTGAAAATTCAAATACAAAATGTTCAAATCACTTTAGCAACACCCTCTGTGAATAAACACATAGTCTGAACTTATAAACAGCAGGACTCAAAACTGGTTGAAGTTCAGACTTTATCTTTACTCATAGAGGGCGTTGCTGAAAAAAGATAACATTTCAGAGGGTGATTTGAACATTTTATATATATGAATTTGTAATATTATTTCTGGGAGCTTCCATGTAATAAAAATATAATAGCTAAATAGATGATATTTTAGTACAATAACAAGTACTTTCCTCAGAGTTTCTTTCTCAAATTGTAAGAATGTGTGTTGTGAGATTTAAAATTGTTATTGTTCTCCTTTGTTATTTTCTCCTCAATTTCAAATTCTATTGGTTGAGAAGTTTTAAAAAATATTTTATCCTCCAATAGCTTTTTCCAATTTTTTTTTTTTTTATTTATGTTCTTAGACCTTTTAAAAATTGCCATAATTAGCACTCTCTGGTCATATTGTTCAATTTTTGTTAGAATATATGTTTATTAAACTTGATACCATGGTTTGTTTATTTAATGTATGAATAAATTGCTGATGAATTAGATTTTTATCTAACTGCAAAAATGTGTTCTTCTTTTCTTGGTCTGTCCATTGTTTTCATATACACCATGATCTCTCCAAAGGGATTTCTATTTTAGGGTATGGAAATACTTCATTAATTTTTTTAAATGTAGTATAACTTGTGTGGATGTTGTTTTTCTTTAAAATATTACCCATTTTATCAGTTACTGTCTTCATATATGGCAAAACAGTCTTAATTTTTGATGTATCAAAATCTTTTTTCTTATTATTTGAGAAAAAAGAAGCTCTGAGGAAAATACCTGTTATTCTATTGGATACTGAAATGTCAGCTATTTAGCTATTATATTTTTATTAGGGGAATGTCTTGAAAATAATACTATGAATATATATATATATGTGTGTGTGTATTAATATTGCTGTGTTTGTTAATTGTTTAAATATATAAGCAATTTAATTTCTTTGATCCAATTGAAATATTTTGCAAATTGATATGAAGTATTTACATAATCAAGATTATGTAATATAGAAAGATGTAGCATTATTCAAAAAAATTACAAACACACTATCATTGTGGTTTAGTGTCATATCAAAGTGACTGTAAATCCAACCTATCATTTTTGGCTGTACATCACATGATTTTTGGAGAGACTAACTATTTATTTATTTTATACCAAAGTGAAAAATAATAAAAAGCTTTTATGTTAGCTTATAATTTTTCAATATACTAATTTAATCAACTACATACCAATCTCCCAAGAACCTGCTAGATCTCCAATCATTAATATTTAGACGGTGGCATCATTAAATTACACTATAATTTAAATGCCATTTAAAAATAAATATAAAATATAACCTATGTTTTAATCAAATTAAATAGAAATATTTTAATGGTCACTTTAAGACTTAGGTTTATGGATTTAATTTATTAGAGATTGACTTTTTAAACAAAAATAAAATGATTTTTTTAACCTTACTTGATCTTTTCAGGTGCTGTAACTTTATTTAAAAACCTTTGAATTTGAGTGCAATTTAATACTTTTATGCTCTATATTAAATATTAATTATAGCTGGCCTATAAATTTTGGGCATAATTGTTGGTTTGTAAATGAATAAAATGATACCTAACTGATAAAGCCAGATAGATGGAAATTTAAATTCTGCATGATGGAATTATACCATGTGTCAGTCTAATTATTAAAACAACTTTAACATAAATTTATTTGGAAGTAGTTCAGTTTGAATATGTATATTTTTCTTTTTTTTTCCATATGTCATAGCATCGGCCGGGAGGCGAACCCACAACCATCTGCAAACAACTACTTGCTTGCAAGGTGGCTGCGATGACCTCTCGGCTAACAACGCTTGACATATGTATATGTCTTTGGCATTTTTTTCTTAAAAAACAGAATAGAATATATATAATAAAGCTGATTTTGTTCAAGGGTAGATTGGGTTATAAAGGTAAATCACATGATCACAGCCTATGCTTATCAGTGTCTAGAACCTTCATTCTGCTATCGAGGTAATCTTTCTCTTATAAATAACATATTGTTTAACAGCAAATTAAGATTCTTGGTGTTGCTAATTGTTGGCTGCTTTTGTGTGATTTATATAAAAAACAAAGTACAATTATTGTGTAGAAATCTGCTTTTATAATTTAACCAGAAATCTGGTTTTCCTCAAAAAATGCACATTTAAAAAAACATTTGCATATCTGATAAAGTAATAAAATTCTATAGATTAAAACTATTTTTAATAAAAAAAAAAGCACCATTATTGACGTATAGAAATTAATAACCTATAGGGAATTTTTACTTTATCAAATATGCAACAGCTTTTTTAACGTTTAGCTTTTGAAGAAGTCATTTAATGCTATTGTCTGAAGAAAATGCTGATTGAATTATTAAAAGAAGCTAGGTAGTTCATATAATTATGCATTTTTTATTGTTTCCATATTGTGCCGGACGAAATATTTTAATTTTGTCTATCAATCTATTCTGATACAGAGGTTATTATTTAAAGGAAAGGGTAAGGATCATAGAAAGTTGAATAATTATAGACCGATAGCGGTAACATCAGTTTTATATAAAGTTTTCTCGTATATGGTGGCTAGTAAAGTTGTAAAATGGATGGAAGGGAATAATGTAGTGGGTGAAATGCAAGGAGATTTTAGATTAGATAGGAGTATAGGAGATAGTTTATTTGTAGTTACACAATTTATGGATATGAGTAGGAAAGCAGATAAACAGTTATATATGAGTTTTATAGATACAGAGAAGGCATACGATAGAGTAAATAGAAATAGATTATGGATAAGTTTAGCAAATTTGGGAATGGATGAAGCTTTAATAGATATTATTAAGAAATTATATGAAAATAATTATTATATATATATCAATTAGAGAATATAGAATCAATTAAAGTTAAAAATGGTGTGGGACTAAGGCAAGGATGCCCCATGTCACCTAATTTGTTTGTGTTGTATTTGAGTGAAATGGAAAGAGCAATAGAAAGATTAGGAAAAGGGATAGAGATGCCGTTAAGAGGTAGTAAGGGAGTATATATTTTGTCAGGTCTTTTTTTTTGCGGATGATATATTTTTGTGTGCAGAAAAAAAAGAAGATATGAAAGTTATGTTGAGGACATGTGCAAGGGTGGGTAAAGAGATGGGGATTAAATTTAGTGAAGAAAAATCAAATATAATGATGGTTAATACTGAGGAAAGAGAAGATGTAGAATTTTTATTGGGAGATATTAAGTTAAGTGTGGTGAATAGATATAGTTATTTGGGAATTATTTTAAGTAATCAGAAAAATTATTTGGATGAATGGGAGAAAAAATTGATAAATGAAGCAAAGAAAAGAAAGGGATTGATAAAGAAATTAACAGTATTTTCATATAATAAATATGATGTAGTTAGAATTATATGGAAAGGAGTTGCAGTAGCAGGGTTAACATATGGTAATGATGCATTATATGTTAGTAAAAAGATATTAGATTATTTAGAAAAAGCTCAAAGAGAAATAGGAAGACATGCATTGGATGCAGAAGTATGGACAGCAAGGGAGGCAATTCAAGGAGAAATGGGATGGTCGAGTTTTCATATGAGAGATGCAAAAAGTAAAATGAAAATGTTTGGTAGATTGCAGTTTATGGATAATAAAAAAATAGCTAAAATAGTATTTCATTGGGTTATGAGTAAAGGGCAGGTAACAAGATGGGTGAGAAAGGTAATGTGGTATGCAAAAGATTTGGATAAAGAATTTATATCAGTATATTTGTACAAAAGATGGGATGATTGTGTTAAGAGGATTATTGAGTGTTATAGTAGTAAGGAATGGGATAAAAGAATAAATTTATTAATAAAGACTAGGGAGTTAGAGAGATGGAGAAATAGTATGGAGAGTAAAAAGAGTTTAAATATATATAGAAATAAACAGAATATTAGGTGTGAGTTAATATATGATAATAGTAAGGAAAGTAGTTTATTGTTTAAGGCTTGAACGGGATCTTTAGCTACAAAAGAATATACATGTAAATGGAAAAATATGGGTGATTTATTTTGTAAATTATGTAAGGAAGGAATTGAAAATATTAGGCATTTGTTAATTGAATGTAAATGTTTGAAAACAGAAAGGGTTCATATAATGAAGTTGTGGAAAAATAAATATGAAAAGAGTGATTACACAGAAAGTGAATTATTGGTTTTTATGCTGGGTTTGGGAAAAGATAAGGGGGATTTAGATATAAAGGTTATAGAGTTGACAAAATTTATGTTTTGGAAATGGGATAGAGCAGATTATGGGTAAATTTAGAGTAGGGAATGTAAAAGAAAGTGGCTAGCAGGTTTATCTGGGCATAATTGCTGAGATATTCTTGACTTCGTTTAAGGAGAAGCCATAATACATCACATCACACCACATGGAAAATTTATTTACTGTGATCAGAATAGATGATGATGATGGTTTGCGCCGACTAGACTCAGGAAGAAACAAGAGATTTTAAATTGTTTAGACAATTGAGACAAAAAGCACAAAGACAAACATCAGCCAAATTAAGTTTAAACATATTTAATAAAATTTTATTCAGAGAATAACTTATAAGAAAAGTTTATAAGTTAACAAATATGATTAGCTCAGGCGTGTACCAGAAAGACTAAATGCAATGCTCTTGCAGATCTACTGATTCTCTAATAAACAAATTTAAAAGAGAGGAAGCAAATTTCATTCAGCTGAGGATTCATACAAACATTGGTTCTCACTTTCAGATACTTAAGCAATACGTTCTTGAAATAGATCAAAGAAACCAGTGCCGATGAGCTTTTCGAGATCTGAACATGGTCAGACCTCGAATATCCTTATATCGGTATGAACTGCACCTATTACTACATTTAAAATAACGGTGATTGATCTACCTCAAGAACAACTGAAAAATAAGATTGAAAGGAAGTAAAACAATTAAAACTGGTGAATCCCAGCCAAATGATTGGCGAAAATTACTTTAAAATTAATAATTAAAGGTCTCTTTAAGGGATAAGTAAATAATTAGAAAAACAGTTACGTCTGCCCCAGCATTTAAAGAAAATAAACTTACAAATAAATTCTGAGTACACACTCTGATAAATTCAAAGCACACATAATAAATACAAAAATAAATCTTTCGGAGAGTGCACATGAGTACGAAAACATTAAAAGTTTAAATACTTTAGCAGAATGAAGGTATCGCTCACCTGTAATTTAAAGAGGGATATATTTTATCTTCCTGCTGACAACTTATAAAATTACAAAGAAAAACAATTCTAATTTCCACCTTCAGAGATATAAGAAATGAAATCCCCACCTGCGGAAAATTAGACAATAAAGTCGTCAGCCAAAAGATTTTGGAGGTTTAGCAATAGGGCAAACATAGAGTTTAAAATTAATTATTGAATATTAACATAATTACAGGTAAGCATTTAAAAGGCACAACTGCTAAAGCATTTATAAAAGTCTTACATAAAAATAGAAAACTCACTCGTCACTCTCCAATAAACAAAAATTGAAAGCAACTTGGAATTTTAAAACTAAGATTTCAAGACACACTACAAAATATTAGAAAACACAGCAAATATTAAATATGAGGCTATATAAATTACTTAAGCTTATCAATACATATTTATGATTAGACTGAGTGGAGATTTAATGAGAATTAATTTACCCTGGGAAGAATAAAAAAGAAAATAATTACCTTTTGGTAAAACAAAGTTCACATAGAGTGCACACTATTATTTTTGTTCATTTTCAGGTCTTTAGACAGTGGAAAGGTAGATGTAAAGAGGTTCTGGCTTCTTCTAGATGTTTAAAGCATTACTGGAGCAAATTTGAAAGTTAGGGAGCCATCTTTTGTTGAGTTAGCAAGCTATTCGGGTGATGATAACACGTATATTATTGGTCATCTTGTTGCAAGCAAAAAGATTTAACAACAGCGAATTTTCTTGAATAATTCAAATGTCCAAACTGCTATAAACTTTCACTTGAGAAAACAGCTTGTCTAGTTAAGAATAATTAATAACTAACTCTCCAAATTTTTGGGGCTATTTATATGTTGCTCCATTTCCCGCGAAACACTTTCCTTGTTGTTCAATTTCTACGCCTTAGGCAGGGCAAATATTAATCTCCCACTCAATCTATCTAAGAATTCTACCCAGGGATTATTGAAATGAAAACAACTACATAGAAATCAAATCTCCACTTTTAGTATTGTTTACAATAATTAACATAAAAGCCACAGGAATGTAATTAGCTAGGTTGCTTGTTTTTTAATTAATTGATTTAAAGTAAAAACAAGCGGTATATGAAAACTATTTTAAAATAAATCGATAAACATTGAAATGAAGCGTTTTACATATAAACATTTGTGTATTTTGATACACGTATTCTTTTTTAAATAATAATAAAATTTAAACATTAAACGTTTAATGAAAATTAAAAGCTTAATAAATATTTTTGGTAATAACACCATTGAAACGGATTTCAATTCAGTTCAATATATATATATTATATTATAACAAATATTTTCACAGTTATGTGATAAAAATAAAATCTTATTTGATTTATACTATGTATTATATTTTTGTTTTAATTTCCAACATTTCAATGAAATAACATTCATCCCCATCAAGGCTAAGACTTTAACGAAGAACTGCTATGTTTTAGGAAATCTTAAAATAATACTGTTTAAGCTGAGAATTTGGTGATATATTATTATTTAGCCTTCATATTTAGTAAAAATAATATTATATACTTGAATAAAATGCAATTGTTTTGGCTCGAAGGCCACTTTATGGAAGTGGAGGTTAGCAGAGGGCTACACTTTTTTTTCATGACACAATAAACACACTGCTTTATTTCCCTTATTACCAAAAAAAAATATTTGCTTGTCGATTCCTCAATAAACACATGACATTCTCACCGATTTTATGTTTTTCAGAGGGTTCGTGGTTTCACTAAAGATGGAAATTTATATATTTATTGTTGCAAAAACAAAATTGAAATTAACCAAATCAACTGGGAAAGCACTGTGTATCGCATCTACACTGTTCATGGCCATCCTAGTGGAAAATATGAGATGACTTCGGTCACACATGGGAAGGAAATCTTGGTTCAAGGCAGATTTTTCTGACTGTCTTGATGGGCCAACTCTTAGCAGGCTGCAAATAGTGTCCCATGGGCCACTATTTGCCTACCCCTGACTTAAGACATAATATTTCTTCATTAAATTTTTAGTCTTGACCAAAATGACTATAAACATTGGAAATTAAAATGTAAGTATAATATATGGGGTGACCCAAATAAGACTTTTATGGGCAAAAGATATATTTATGGAAGCTCTCAAAAATAACCATCCATAATATGAAAATTTATAATTTCTTAAGTTTTACTGGGTAAAAGTTACAGAGATATAGAAAGTTGTAAAAAATTAATTAAGAATTGTAAAAAAAAAAAGTACATGTTAAATTATGAAACAAAATATAACAAAGACTTATTTTTGTTCAATCAAAATATAAATAATGAGAAACAAAGATTGATAATTCAACTTATGGGGTTGAGAATGAATTAGTTGAATTAAACATTAATTGACAGTTTTTCTTTATTTATGTAAAGAAACATTTTCCACTTAGATAATAATTTGGTTGTTTTATTATGTTTATGGCACGTGTGAGTTTTCAAGATAGCCTGAATTATTGATAAGCTACAGTTTCAGGGCCTGCCCATAAAATGTTTACAAAAAAATGTCTGCTAGGAAACATTGTATTTAATATTTACATTTTATTTTTTATTACTGTTATTTTAAAAAAATAAATCATTGTGAAAAAATTAATTACAATATTTACAGTTTATTTTCTTTTTTTTTTTTTTTAGATTAACTTATTAACAGAAAAATAAAAAAAATATATAAATACAATGTTTACCCTTCTGTGTGCAATCATATCGTGACCATTAATGCACATATCTATGACAGGAAGTTCCCAAATTTTTATCATTATGACAATTTATCCCCCAAAAAAACTGATGGCAAAAAGAAACATGCAAATTGAACCAAAGTACAACAATGTTAAGAATGTCTTGTACCATAATAGGAAGAAAATCAAGTCATACACACACATGACAATTTATTAAGCTTATACTACAAAAGTAATATAATGAGCATGCTAATAGCTCTAAACAAGCCCAAAACTGTACATACAATTATTAAAAATATGAGCTCCCATCTTGGTTTACAGGAAAACTCATAAGTACCATGTTTATTTATTTATGTAAAAAAACATTTTCCACTTAGATAATAATTTGGCTGTTTCATTATATTTGTATTACTGTTCAGTCCCTTTAAAATATCTGTGGTCTCTAAATATTGTTTGATGGTGATTTCTGTATCTGAGTAGGATTTTGAATTCAAAGACATGCATCCATTACCCATTTAAAATGTGGTAATGAAATGATGATGATGCTAAATGTTGTTTTATTGCATTATCTTGCTCTTCACTTCTTGTAATAATGTGGTGATTATTTATTTTTCTATATTCCTGATTTAGCACATTTCACAGGGGATCTCATATATTCCTGAAGCTGAAAAAAAAATACATCTTTAGATAAATGATCAGAATATTATTAATTTGTTGTTCACATGATCTCCATTTTTTATGCTTGTTCATAACTGTTATTAAAACAGGCAAAACTCTCCATACAATAGTGCCACTCAGTGCAAGCCAGATTAATTACTGGATGCCAGACTTGTGCATAAAATTCCTATCTAGTGCCTGCCTACTCATCCAATATCCCCAGATTAGTTTCTATCTTGTGGCTTTTGACAGTGAGGAGCCTTGGATCTGAGAGCACTGACGAAAGCCACAAGCTAGAAACTAGTTTGGGGATATTGGATGAGTAGGCACTAGATAGGGATTTTATGCACAAGCCTTCTGGCATCCATTGATTACTCTGGCTTGTACTGAGTGGCACTACTATATGGAGAGTTTTGCCTTTGTTAATTTGTTGTTCATAAGAATATTATTTTAACATTGTAGTATCTCAATACATTATCAATTTTGTTTGTGATTACTTTTATTTGAATAAACATATTTTTTTGCTATTTTTATTCTAATTGTTAAAATATTAATTCTAATATTTGTATCCAAATTCCAATATATAAACTCGCTATGAGACTCATTGCATAGTTTATATACAAACGTTTTATTATATCTGTAGTCAAAAGAATGAATGTTGTCAATGTTGTGGGTGAAGTAAGTTTGACACTTATAAATCAAAATGTAACAATTTACTATTGATAAATAATATATATATGATAAAGATATATATATAAGAGATGATGATCTAGGCCAACTGATGAGTACTGATTCAGCACAAAATGGATCTTGGGTGTCATTTGTCTTTTATTGCATTTGTATTCATATGATTCCAAAAGAATGTGTTGTGTTGTGGTAGTTATTTAATGTGTTTGTAAAATTTATGTTGTTATTAACTTCTTGAATTTTAGAATCACTCTTATTTTTATTAATAATGTAATTATATATTTTTATGATTTGTTTTCTATCTTTTAAAAATTATGCTACAATTACCTCATATCTTTTATAAAATACTGCTTTGTATATATCATTTTCAAAATACATATCTTCAAACTGTCTCATATATAAATTAATAATATAATCATCAAAATAATTATCAATAGTCAAGCATTGGTGGCCTAGCAGTTAGCATAGCTGCCTTCCAAGCAGTTGGCCCGGATTCACCTCCCAGTCAATGCTTTGACATATAAAAATAATAATAATTACCAATACATTTTTGATTGTTACTTGTAAAATTTATTATTAAATTGATATATTAATTGCAGTATTAAAGATGTAATAATTTTAAAAAGTATTTATTCCATCTTTATCTAAAATATATTCCTTTAAAGCATGTCCACTGGCCTTATCTGTGTCAATGCTAGTATATACTATTACCCTGATTTAATAATAACATAATTTACAAGTGCAATTTTTTTTAAAATGCTTAATAAAAAAGTAATCAGCCTTTGACATGCACTCTTTAGTCATGTTATTAACTCACCAGTGTTAAAGTGAGTGTGCATAACACTATTAAACCCAAACACAAGATAGAAACTTTTAAAAGATAAGAACAAATATCTTATCTTTATATGTAAATGCAGTTATGTAGGCCATTCTAAAGTATTTTGGAGTGACAGCATGGAAATTTAATCTTGGCAATTTTACATTCATATTTTTAATTTATAGTTAAATTCAGAAAAATTTTCAAATTGATTCTAACATCATCTAATATTCACCAGCCATGAATTTGAAAATTTCATTGAATTTAACTATAAATTAATAATGTAATGGACATAACATTATGAAGAATAAATCTTCATGCTTTCATTCTGAAATGGTTTAGATTGGCCTATGTAATTGCATTTAGGTACAAAAATAAGATGGTCATTCTTTTTTTAAAAGTATTTTGCATTTGGGTTTGAGAGTGTCCTGTATACTCACTATAACATTAATGAGTTAGTAACACGACTAAACAGTGCATGTTAAAGGTAAATACTTTTTGATTAAGAATTATTACCCTGATATTACATTTTATAAAATATAATTTTAATAACCATTATTATTACAATAAAACATTCCAATTAGTTCATATAACTTTTAGTATATTATGTCTTCAAACATATTTTTTAAAATATATAAATTTATATTGGAATACTGTCAATATACATATATATCCAGGATATTGTCATATTTTGAAGAATATTTATAAAAATGCAACAGCAACAATTAGATTACATAATGATATTAGAAAAGTTGACATTGAGAAAGATGTAAGACAGGGTGACTCCATATCTCCAAAACCTTTTACAGCAGTGCTGCAAATAAGTATTTTGTGGATTAAAATGGGAAGCTAAAGGAGTGAAAGTAAATGGAAATGATTTAAGTCATTTAGATTTTGCAGATGATGTAGTTGTTTTTGCAAATAATGCTTTAGAGCTTCAGGAAATGTTGCAGGAGTTATCAGATGAAAGTAGGACTAAAGATAAATGTTAAAAAGACTCAAGTAATGTTCAATGAATTTTCTCAAAATATGAAATTAAAGATTGATTATGATGAGTTAGAAGAAGTTAACAGCTATAAATACTTTGATCAGATTATTAATACAGATGGAAACATAATGGATGAAATTTATCATAGAATTAAACTTGGTTGGAGTGCTTTTAGTGGAAATAATTTGATATTAAAAGGAAATATGCTTATGTGTTTGAAAAGGAAGGTTTTTAATAAATATGTTTTACCAGTTCTTACTTATGGATCTGAGATTTGGACACTTAATAGAAGAGCAATATTGTGACTTCAGACTATTCAAAGAAGTATGGAAAGATGAATGTTAGGAGTAACAAGAAGAGATCAAAAATGCAATATATGGGTAAAAGAACAAACAGGTGTTACTGATCTCATTGAAAAAATTACAAGACTGAAGTGGGAGTTGGGCTGAATATATTGCTAGAAGAGATGACAATAGACAATTGAAATCTTAAACTGGATTACAAGAGATTGTAAAAGACCCAGAAAGAAACCATATGTGATATGGATGGATGAAGTAAGAAAGTGTGCAGGGGTGATGTGGAGCAAAGAAGCTAAAGATCAGAGAAGATGGATTGAACTTGGAGAGACCTTCCTCCTGCAGTGGATTGATAATGGTTGATGATTAATAAATACAGTGTTATGTTCAACTTTATATGTAACTACTGGTCTTGACTAACAAATCAAATGTTTGTTGATAAACATTTCAACATACATTTTACATAAATATATAATATTTTTTGCATATATATTATACCCATACATTGTGTAACATGGGTTTGAACATTGTAAATTTCACTTCATTAAAAGAAAGGAGTTAACTGCCAGAAGGATTGTGGTTCTGTTAATCTATCTGTCAAAAGTATATATGTGGGGTAAATATAGGTAATCATTTATGTGTGGTCGCTCAAATGGAGTCTGTTTAGGCTAGTTTGAATCCCACTTGGTATATTTGGACACCCAGCTAGAGCATGGATAAGACTCTTTAGCCAATCTGGTACATTTGGCTGCCCTAACACTTTTAACATGTTTGTTAATGGAGTTTTATGTATTTTAAATTTTTTGGTTTTTATCAGTACTTTTTTTTTAACTTCATGACCGAGTCTTCCATCAACATGGAAATTCAAACTACTCTCTCTCATTATGGTTTCCTTTCGCGTTACATCTTTAGGTGAGCTAGAATATCAATCACCTGAATGTTTATATTTTATATACATTAATTGTGATATGATTTTTATATTTTTATTGAAATTAATCAATAAATCTTAAAAATAAAAATTTCTTGTATACATTATTTTGCGGTACATTTGAATCATAAACAATCTAAATCTTTAGGTTCTCAAGCATAATAATTATTGAATTCAGTATATGTGTATGGATGTATCTGTACATCTAGGTTTACATGTATAAATTGTGCATTGAAGTTATTTTTGAAACTCTGGATGTTTCAGCCCCTGCATTATAGAAAAATTAACTTATATTTTCAAGTTAGTCTTGCAAGAGTTATGTACTTAGAAAAAAAATGTCTATTGAGTTGAGTTATTGAGTAATTCTTTTGTTATCGAATAAGTTATTTCATGACTGCTTACTTCAGCGTATAAGAATCAAAAATTTTAAAGATTTTGTATCCAAGCAAAAAAAGCTTTTTTAAAGTTTAAATAAGAAAGGGGGAAAATTTTCATAAAGTTAAAACTATTGGCATTTCTTTGGTTTCTGACAGATGGCTATATCAAGTTGGATTGATTTGGCATTGAAATGCTTACTGATTTATTTCACTTGTCATTTTTAAGAACTCTTAGAGGTTACCTTGACTTTTAAAGTTTTTAAGAGTTTAATTTTGAAGTCACTGCAATAAGTTTTCAGTTTTAGAAAGGGGAGGGTTTTTAAATGTCTGTGTAAAAGCCGAAACTGATCTTTTAGTTTACAACTGGTTTAATTTTATAATGATTTTAACATCGAAGTAAATAGAAACTGTTCATCCTGATCACCAATTTCATTTGAGAAAATTCGTGTCTAGCAGCTTATCGGAAAAGTTAAAAACTCATTTAAGCATCATACAGCAATCAAGTAAGACAAAAACATTTCTCTACTCTATTGCCATCTAATGATAAACTTGCATAATCAGTGATTACTACAGATATAAACTTCTATCTCCAGTATTTAATTCTCTTATCTTCGGACGGATGTTTTGGAATTTGCCTTTTGCAATGAGCTTGGGATTTTATGTTGGAAAGAAAGTAGCCATTTCTCCTGTAATCATTTTAACTTCATTTTATCTATCAAGCTAAAAACTTGAAATCCACATCAGCCTAAGGTTTTGAAGCCAAGTTGGCATTAAGATGGAGAGTGCTTCTGTCTTATTATACTGTTTAAATGGAAAGTTTGGGATTTATTGTTATTATTTATCAATCAAATTTGTTTTAAATGCATATATATATATGGGAATTGGCTATTTCGGAATTTAAACAGAGGCTAAAGAGTGATAATATGATTTGTTTGTGTTTTTTGAATATATATATGTATTAACTTTTCTACCTTAAAAACTTCTTTTTTTAAATGTCATAGCACCGGCCGGGACGCAAACCCGCAACCCGGGCAACTGCCTGCAAGTGCAAAGCAGTCATGCTGACCTCTCGACCACCAATGCAAGACTTTTTTCAGTAGAAAGTCCAGTCTTTTTCAACTTTATCTCATTTGACAATATGATGTATAATCATGGCATAATTTAATATAGAGCTATTAAAATTTAATTAAAACAATTCACAATTTTTTATGTAATTTTATCTAATTGATACTGTTTTTTAAGTCTGGGAAAATAAAATCTTGAAAATCAGTTTTTATCTACTTCCCAATTTCTGATCTATTTGAAAATTTGCATATGTATATTTTCCCAATGACAATAATTTTCTTTTACAGTTTACAAACAATTTTAGCAAAAAAAATTATGGAAAACTACATTTTTATTTTATATGTAACATTGATACCATGGTATTTGTTTTAGTATTAATGTAAGAAATTATCAGTACATGTTTTTGAAATTTTATAATTTAATTATTATATGCTTCATTATAATGTAATAGTTGAGATAACATGTAGGAGATTGAACATAACAGTTTTACTTAGTTTATTATAATGAAATTCATTTTTTATTCCCTCCTCTTTTTCAAATTTTAACTCTTCACTAAAATGACAAGATAGCCTTTAGTCAGAGAAATCCAATCAAGTTCTTTTAAATTATGTCACACAGCCGTTTATTAGGTATTTTGCTAATTTTTTTTTAAAAATAGCAAACTCAAATCATTTTAATATATTATTTTTTTAATTTGAAAAAAAATCTAAAGGAGGCAGCATCATTTGTTTTAATCACTCCTCCATGACTTTAATGGATTTATTCCTTTACAGTTTCCACACTAGTTGTGAGATTATTTCAAGAAAAATATTAGTTAAAAACTGGGGGAGGGGTCTCAATGTTTATTAACTACACAATTACTATAATTGGTGTATTATAAACTACTGTTTGTGGTGCAGCTGTGTTATGGATTTAACTCATTTTTTTGGTCTTACTGCTATTTGCATCCTGTTTGTATCAAAAACTTGAATGAATATAGTTATAGATTTATTGATGTAGACATGATTTTAAATATATTTGAGTATTGCAGAATGACAACTTCCACAGTGTGCTTTTGTTGTGAGAGTAGCAATAACAAGTCTTTTTATAATAAGCTAAAAGTTGAATCAAAAATTGGTAGCTATCAATGTGTCTCTCTTAAAATTGCTACTTTAAAAAATTATTGCTACAGAAATCAAGGGAAAATAGTTCCAATACGATTGCTTTGTTTGAAAAATGTCAATTTTATAAAGATTTTTCGAGTACTGGCTATTCTGATTAATATATTAAGGATATTTTATTTAATAGTAATTATGGTTCTGTTAATAATTGCAATAATGTGAAAGATAAAGAAAAATATAATTTTATTTCTTTGCCTTTTAAATTTGCTTTTTATAGAATTGTAAATAAGAATATTACATTGTTTGAAAATAAGATAATTACTTGGAAGATAGGTTTTATTTTATTTTGAATAATTTATTAAATAACACAAAGATTTTTTATGGGAAGACTATTCCTGAAATACTATATATTATTTCTTGTTTTTGCAAGAAGTTATATATAGGTTAGAGTAGTTTGAACTTAAATAAAAGAACAAAAGCACATAAAAGTAGGGTTAAAAGTAAATACCCTAGTTCTGCATTATGTATCCATTAAAGAGATTCATGTCACAGTTTTAATGAGGCTAAGGTTGTCTTCTTGAAAGAAATGAAATAAAAAAAGAATTAAGAATCATTATTTAGAATTTATGATTCTGAAGCAATTACCTTGTTTATGAGTTCTTTTAATATTAAGGGTGTAAGGAATGAAATTGGAAATTGTGTTATAGAGTTTATTTTCTTTGGAAAATCTTGTTTAATTTTGAATCTGGTGTAATTTTATTTGTTATGTCTGTGGTTTATTGATTATTCAGTCTTTCTTAAAATATTAAAAGTGGATAGATATCCCTACCTGTGAAAGAGTAATATAGTGGCTAAACATCAACCTGTTAACATGGGTATAGAAATTCAAGTATTTAAAACTCCAGCTGATCAGACAAGCAAAGATAGTTCACAAAAGATATTTATAATGAAAGAGGTAGTCATCTGAGATTTTGAGCTAATGAATGATGGCAATGTGATAGGATTGAGATGAAGAATATGCTATAATAATCAAGATAACATGGAAATATTTTGGATGTCTGGGATCATTTCACAAATAGTTAAAAAGTGGATAGAAACCAGTCCTATCTGACATTTTTTGTTCTAAAGCAATAGTTATTTCTTAGAAACTTTCACTAATGCTTTCATACTTAGCCAAAAATCTAAACCATCAATAATATATGCCCACATCCCATAGTCATTCTTGAATTTACTGATATTATTATAGTTTAAATGTTCTTTATTTTGTCATTCAAAAACTGCATTATCAAACAGTTAAGATAAAATATTAATTTTGATTGGAGACTAATTCTTTTGAATATGGCATTAAACATATCTTCATAATTTGTTTTTTTTTTTATCAGAACAACCAAAAATACAAACACAATATTTTGATTTAAACATTAAGGCAATCCAAATATTCTAATTTTTTTCTCCATTATTTACACTGTTTTTACCAATTCTAAACCTATTGTTCTTTTTCCAAATGGGCTGATTTTATTTAAAATTAATACTCAAATGGTTTACAGCCTAAGAGTTTATAATTTGAGATTCAAAGTAGCAGAGTTAGTAACTTAATTCACAGACTTGAAGCTCCAAGATTCAACATTCTACTTCTCAACTTAACCAAGATTGGTTCAATTTAATCCTAATCCTCAAAAAAAATGTTTTATGACCAATGCTTTAATTAGACAAAAATAAAATTACAAAAAATATAATAGCTATTCTTTGTTTTTCAAAATTACAGGACAATATTTAAATTTTCAGTACTTATGCAGTAGACCTGCCTTGAAGTATCGTGCAATTTAAAGTATACTGTGATGTCATGAAATTATGCTGGTATTACTAATTGATAAATAAGGTATATACATCACTTACTGTACATGTTAAAGTTAACACTGCTGTAAACTTACTTTAAATGTTAAAGCTAACATCGCTGTAAAGTGAATTTTTTTATTGTGTTCTGTATTCTAGAATATGGTCAAAATTTAGAAATTATCCTGTACTGTGTTCAAGGCCATGCACTTTTTTTCAAATGTATGGTTTACTGTCCTCACAAAAAGTCTGCAGAAACAAGCATGATTTGTCTTTTTTTTTTACCTCCACAGTTCAGATAAACAATAGCATTTCAACATTAGAGGTTATCATTGTAAAGTAGGCATTCAGAAGGGAATGTGGTTCAAGGATTCTACAATAACATTTGTGATGGGGCTATGCTTTATTCATAGCTGGTTCCAAGAATTATCATGCTTGAAATGGGAAAAGCATGGCTGGGTATGTCTGATAACACCATAAAAGACTGGAATAACTATGTGAGAGAATTATGTGCTTCTATGATCTTATCATGAGAAAAATGTAAAATTGGAGGTCTTAACGAAATGGTCAAGATAGATGAGAGCCTTTATAATAACCACAAAAACTAAGCCAGATAAATACTTTCAGGGCAGTGAATGTTTGCTGGGATCTGCATGGAGACTGATAACTGTTTCATCACAACCCAGACAGAATAATGGCACTTCTGATGAAAATGATCAAACAAAATGTGGAAGAGGAGTTGAAAATTTATTCAGACTATTGGAAATTCTACAAAAGTGATGAACTGTGAACTGCCAAATAAGAACATTTGTGTGAAAACCATATGTACAACTTTGTGGATCCAAAAACCAGTGCACATACTCAGAGTATAGAAAGACTTTGAGGCTCAGTCAAATGGCATAATAAAAAATAAAATGAAACAGGGCATCAGCACCTTGACTCATATTTAGTAGAATTTATGTGGGGAAGACTTCATAAAAAAGGGAACACATTTTCAGCAAAATTTTGGATGTTATCAAAAAATTCAGTCCACTACAGTAGTGGTGGTTTTATTATTTTTTAAATTAATTTTTATTGATAAAAAATTACTTGTTTTTTTTAACACACTAAACTTACTTTTAATAAACCATTTTGTTTTCTTAAAATTGATCGATCAATCTTGTCAGAATAATTTATACAAATGTTATTTTATGAAATCACAAAGTTCACACAAATAATATGTCATAGCAGGTAAGCAAAAAAATATATACAGATTTTTTTTAATTGATTTTAATTTCTCATTTAGCCATTCTAAGTTTAATATTTTGAAAATAAAGATATTCGTAGTGTGTTTCTAAATATATACATTAGTCTTTTACAACTGCTTAAGTTTATGTGATTTTTAAATTATTTATAAATAATAAAACAAAACCATTTAAAGCATAAAGTTAAACTATTCAACAAAACTAGCCAAATGTAAAGAACTACAAAATAATATATATTTATATTTTTTTTAATATGTTATTTTGTAGTTCTTTAGACTTGAGAAATCTGCTTGTAGCTGTGAAATCATTGGGTGTGCTCTACAGTTTATTTTTTGGCTAATCTAGTTGAGTTGTGAGTTTGGGGCAATTTTGATTATAATATATATATATATATATATATATATATATATATATATATATATATATATATATATATATATATATATAAAACCAAAACTGTCTAACACTATACTAGCAAAAAATAAAAATGCAAAACCATAAAACAATACAGTACTAGATTAAATTCAAAATTTTACCAAAATCCTTACACAACCATGGTTTCATCTACCTATTTGTAGTAGATGAAACCATGGTTGTGTAAGGATTTTGGTAAAATTTTGAATTTAATCTAGTACTGTATTGTTTTATGGTTTTGCATATTTATATATATATATATAATACCAGAACACTATGCTACATGGGTTTAAACACATTAATTATGACCTCATTAAAAAAATAAAAGGATATTAATAAAAAAAAAAGAAAAAAATTAAATCATACTTTTTTAAAAATTATATTTAATTAATTGTTTAAAATGATAGATTTAACATATTTGTAAAGCCCTGCATGGCTGTGTATTAACATTATACAGATTTATTGAACTTTGTGAGGAAAAAAGAAAGAAAAAAGTAAAGTTGTAACATTTTTGCTCTAAAAGTTAAAAGATTTGCTTTTAAGCAATTTTTATGTTAATTTATCTCATTTGTTAGCAGATAAACAGATCTTTAGGAAGATTAATTTATTTCTTTTGTAAGTTAAAAATTATATTAATTAAAAACGAAAGAGATAAGCAAAAAACCCTAAAGTAAAACTTTTGTTAAGTTTGTCTGCATGAGTTTGTCACATAATGAAAAAATTTTGGCTATAAAAATAAGTTTTTTGCATTGTTTTTTTTTCACTTTCTATCTACAGCTGAACTAGTATGAAGAACCCAAACTTATAAAAAAAAATATATAATAATTTCTACTTTCAAATATAGGGGATTTGAACTCAGACTTTCAAGCAACCTTCAACCATCCACACTATCTCATACTAGTGATACACATAACCAGACACAGATACCATGAGATAATGTGGATGATTGAAGGTTTTTTGAAAGTCTGAGTGCAAATCCCCTATATTTACAATTAAGTTCCAGGTATAAGAATACCTGTATTTCAAATCTTCATTAAGCCTGCATTCTGTCCATCCCTCCTCTGTGTATTTAAATAGATACTATTCTATACTACACTGTAACAAGCTTAAATGAAGATTTAGAGTATGAGTTCAGAGTGTTTGCTCTAAATGCTGCAGGTATGAGGAAGTTCTCACTTCCATCTAGATCCACCAAAGCCAAGGCACTATTTGTTTCTAAACCCCTAACCATGATAAAAAATGTAAATGATGTTAAAGTTTATATTCACAAAGATGTTACTCATCAGTGACAATTTAGAGGTGATCCTTTGCCTACAGTAATGTGTGGTGTATGGATAGAAAAGGACTCGAATCTAGCAATAAACGCTTGATGACTTGTATAAAAGATATGACAATGGCTATTGTTAAAGCTAGTATTGAGATTTCTGGAGAGTATATCAGTGAAGAAGAAAATCATGTGGGAAATAAGCACTGAAGTTGGATAGAACCCATCAACCGTACTGTTAATCAGGCCACTAACTTTATGTCACTCCACCTTCATTTTGATCATAACTTCCAGTTATGATTAAAACCCTGTGATCAACAGAGGAAAGAAAATTGATAAAGGAGACCAAAAGGAAGCCTTGGAACTCCTAAAGAAAACTGCAGGAAAACAAAGAATAGGGGTCATACAACCATACCATTTCCAAGTTGATGACCAGAAGTGGGTATGCATGCCATGTGTTAGTGACCCATGGCAGGATCAATATAAGTTCTTTCCACTTTATTGTGGGCCTTTCAAGATAACAAATGTTTGTGGGAAAAATGCATTTCTCAAGACCATAAGGGGAACATATAATATGCAGAGTCTAAAACCCTACCAGCAGGTACCTCCAGATCCAGGGAAAACTTAGAGGGTGGTAAGGAAGAAGTAATGATCAGTATAGACTTGGAAATGAAATATGGACCTGAATTTTGAAATTACCCTTCAAGTATATAGATATGTAAATTTTTTTGTGTATGTATGTTTGTTGTATGGAAACTATTAATCAATTACTAACAATATGAATATGTTAACTTTTTTTAAAATTATGAAGCAGTTTAGTTGTTTATTTAAATTTTTGGTGTCACTGCTGAAAAAAAAAATTATTACCAGAGTAGGACTGATCTTTATTATTATTATTTTTCTTCTTTTTGTAACTTGAGGGATATGAAGCAGTCTGTGTGTATGCACATACAGAGCTTCATATTTATTTAAATGTATTATGAACCTAGGATGATAGATCAAATAGCTAATTCTTTACCCTCATTAACAAAATAATATATATATGTAGGTGTGTGTATGATTGAATGATGTTATATATATATATATATATATATATTGTTAACACTAAAGTACATTTTAGTTAGATATTTAGAAAAGAGATGTATTTTTTTTTTTTTTTTGGTTTTGTATGTTTTTCTAAAAAAAGAAATGGAAAAATTAAGTTGATTTTTTTATTTTTTGCAATTAACAGATTTTACTAATTGATAGCCAAACATTCATCTAAAGGCAAGAATTTTTATAGGTTTTTTTAAAAATTTGGAAAAATGCAGTTCCATTGGGATGTAAATTATTTTTTATTTTTGGGGGCAGTTAAGTTTTTTATCTTATTTTAATCTTGATAAGGTTTTGCAGATTGGTGCAAGTTAAATATTAGTCAACCAGTATATTTTCTTTTCTAGCAAAAGTAAGTCTGGGGAATTAATTAAAATATTTTTTTAAATAAGAAGAATAAAGAAAAACTCTAGACAGGATAACTGGAGGGATTGCTAAGTATGATTTCTTGGTTTTTGCTAAGATTTTTTTTACCTTTGTAGGCTTATAAACACTGGGTTATAGTTCTCTTTTACTCTCTCTTATGTACCACTGAGTGTAAGTAGATGTCATGCTGGTTTTCAAGTATCATCATGGCTTATGAGCAGAAAACAAGTTGCCTTTCTTTCAGAGAACTCCAGAGGAAAAGAGTGCATCTTTGGTGTGAAAAAACTTATTGATTCCATGATGCTGCTACCAAGAAGGGGAGAACATACCAGCTTCAAATCCAGTCCTTTTCTGCATCCAGTGCACCAAGAGCCTGCCCAGAACTTAAGTTTTAATTTGTAAGAAGACAGTTGTGCCATCCTGCCTCATCAAAGTAATCATCAACAACCTCGCATGCAAGTATGAACTTTTAATCTTTAAAGATAAAATATTTAAAGTGCCTTCTATAAAATCTATACTATCTAAATTTAAATCTTTGACTCAAAACTACTTTGGAATCAAACCTTGACGCCAAAGGAAGACATAATTAAATGAAACATTAATCTATATATAAGTGTAGTAACTCTTTTATAACAAATCATTCTATGTCAGAACTTAATTTCTAATTGTTAATGGTACAAAATTTTATAAACTTTATAAATACAATTTTTTTATTATTTATTTTGAAATATGCCTCATCATTTTTTTTAGTTATAAAAATATACATTTTATTGATTGATTTTATCTATATTATATGCCTGACTCAAGCATTGGAGGAATGATGTTTTACTATTAAATCGATTAATGCATAAATTGGTTTGTCTCCAAACTTTAGGGGGAGAGTAATAATCATTTTATAACTTTAAAATAACAAGCACAAGCTTGAATTTCTTAAATCTTTCATCCAAATCCTTCTGAGTTATAATGTAGTCATTTGTTTGTTTAAAAAGAAAGAAAATTAAATATCTGATTTAAAACTTTCAATCTACTGTTATATATGTAATCAAACTAATGTCTCATTACCAAAATTAAAAATAAATGAGTGCTAAAATAATTATTTAAGTCCACATCTATTTAGTTTATATTTGGTTGAAATTCTTTGTGACAATTAAATGAAATAATCTACATGTATGTTTGTTTATGAGTGTAAAGAAATAATCATGTTTTTTTTAATGTAAAACAGGCAATGTTATTTATTATGAAAGTATGTGTTCATCCCACTATATTTAATGTTGCATTCATCTAGAGGGAAAGTATTTTGTCTCAGCAGGCGTATCTTATTGGCTCATTAGTGATTTACTATAATAATTTGTAATTAAGCTTTATATTTAAGCTCATGGGCATTTTATAGCCTATAAAATATGGTTATCTTGATTTTCACATCATTGCTTGTTTTATTAAATTTTAAACACATGCTTAAATATCTATCCATATATGAGTTAGTGCCTTTTGGCAAGTATATCAATGTTACTTGGTAGAATAATCTGTGCCTACATACTTCCAATAAATGAAAAGATGTTGAGTAATACTATGCAAGGTTCTAGGCAGATATTTTACCAGTATTGGAGATAGCCATGTTTTTGAACCAATAAATGGGTACTCTATGATGATAGTGATTCATAACCCATGCTCCAGTTTCCTGCACATGCCACACCATGTCTACATAGGAACATATATATATTTTATATTACTTGATAATGGAGATTGGCCTATCCAGCCAATACCTATAATAATATAGTCAATACCTATAATGTAGTCAGCACAGAATTCAAACCCAGATATCACTGTCTTCTTTAGTTAAGTTTATTAATCATGCCTGTTAGTAGTGATGTGTGGGATAGATAAACCTTGTCTATAATGTAATTGTTAATAATAATGGGAGCTAGAAGTGTTGGTCAGATAGTGGAGATTTTGGAACACTGCCAAATAGGCTAATGCTTAGTACTGTTCTGTGACTACCATATCCTGAACATGCTGGGTTTGATGTACTTTTGTTAGGTCTCTAAATTTTGTTGGCTGAACACATGCCTCTGACCGTTACAGTATACATATATTTTTCTATTTTTTTTATTATTGTATCTGTAAACAAAATGTGTATTTATTTCATTAAGGTATAGTTTAAGTATAAAAATAATAGGTTTGTAATTTAACCTTTATTGTTATTAATTTTATCTTATTGCATTGTCATATCCATACAGTATTAATATCATTTACATTTTTTATTACTTTTGCAATGCTTCATATTATCACAATCCACTATTGATGGTAAAACCATCAATAGTGGGTTGTAATTATATAAAGCATTGTAAATGTAATAAAGAATGTAAATGACAGTAATATTATTGTTATTAAATTGTTAATTTTTATTAAAATGTCTATCTTCTTTTTATGGCCAGCATTTGAAACTAATTATAAAATCTTATAAATATGTGTGTGTGATTTATACAATTAAATATCAAAAAGAAAAATTAAAAGCTAGCAGTTATGGATAATACTGGTCTAAGGGGAAATAGCAGTAATTATAGTGAGGGTTAATTTATCATGTGGTATAAATGATATAGTATTCATTGTCATGTGGTCCATTGGTTGACAGCTAACAGAATTATAATAAAATATAGTAAACTCTCATTAAAAATGTATATGGTGGTCAAAGAAATATGTCCGGTACAATTTGATCACAAAACTAGAATAGTACATTAAATGAGTAAGAACCTGTATGACCCTCAATCTGACTGTTGATTTACCAGTGGAGGAATTTATTACAAAATAATAAAATCAAAAAGTGTTATGATACTTTAATTTCTTATACCTATAAGTGTAAACTGTAATGCTTTTTCTCTATACTAAATTAAGTATGGTGATCAAAAGAGTCTATATTTTGATTGCAAAAACCCTGGAAGTTTTATTTCTTTTTGCCTTGATCAGTTAACCTTGATTGAATACTGCCTTAGCAAGAACTTAGAATTAAATAATTATAAATGCAAAACATACTATAATTTATATATGTAACTGAAATAGAAGTAACTACCTCCCACTGAATTATGTGATGTCAAAAACCATGAAAGTTCTGTTGTTATATATGCTAAGTTTTTGGCATAATTTCAAAATTATAAAATGAATTTTGTCTATTGTTTTAATTTATGTATAGACTGTATGATCTTAAATCCATTTTAATTATAGATATTTGAATGTTATTGATTATATATTGTTACATATATATGTGTGTATTGATAAGATATCACAGGTTGCAAGTATAAGTGATATATTTTGTGAGTTTATACATGTATATTTGATTATAAATTATCTATCTATTGGTAGAACTTTAACATTGTTATAAATCAGTGTTTACAATACCTCTATAACCATCTTTATGATATTCTATTCATCACCCAGTTGATGGCTTGGGTGATCAAGATGAAACATCAGTATATTTATAATCAAAATCATACATGGATAAACCTACAAAATATACCATTTATATATATTGCAGCAGTTTGTTTAATTAAGATGATAATTTATTAAGGTAGGAAATAATAATATAAAAAAATGAAATAAAATAACTATTATAGTGTTTAGTTAGGTTTTGAATAATAGTTCTTAATATCACAAAATATAAAATATAATATGTATATTGATTAGGCATAGGTAACCTGTTATAAGGAGAATGGGAGTATACATGTGCCTGTGGAATAAATGTAAATAGATACACATACTAATCAATATATTTGTTTTATTATATATATATATATATATTGTAACAAACGGGTTCGAATTCACGCATATGTAAATATGACATAATTAATAGTGTTAATGTAAGGACCATGTATAAACAAATAAATAAAAGAATATATGTAAACAGTCATTCGAACCCGGTTACAAGTAATGTAAATATAGTGTATGTGCGAGTATAAAAAATACGTAGTTAGTATCTGGGAGGTTTGCGATCACTTATATATGTAGAGCTGTATAAAGCGCAATTAATTATTCTTAGATAGATTTTATTCACATATTTTTTTTTGAGTTTATTAATAATTTTGGTAACACGTGTTTTCTTTTGTTGAGTCACCTTGTGAACATGTGAGGACTGAAATAGGATGAGTGAATTGCTGTAGGCAGTTTGGTAATAACTGGCGCCGGGAAGGCGGAAAACTGGTCTGTGGGTATAGTTTTTTTTTGTGTTGAAGAACAATGGAAGGACTGGTCAGCGGCGTAGAAATATGCAGAAAGATTTTGAAGAGTTAAAGGTGAATACAAAAGAACTTTTTTTTTGTCTTGCACTCGAGTGGAAAAAAAGAAAAAAAAAGAGACGCGGCTTGAATCCTAGCAAGGAGGACGCAAAAATCTATTTCTTAAGAAGTTTAATATTTTTTTTTTCCAAAAAAATGTCGGGGTAATTGGATTGTGTGCTAGTCGTTACTCGACTCCGTGGACTCATCATGAACTCACCTGACCGGACTTGCGAACTGTCATAATAAATCAAGAGATTTTGTTCCATCGAAGAAATGTTGATTCAAAATCGTTCGAGATTTAGACCTTTGAAGATGCAACTGCTCCACCTCTGAAACCTATCGCCGGACCTAATGACCATTGGAACTGTTTGCCATCCGTGAGATCCACCAGATTAAGTTCGTGGCAAGACATCAATACGGACTTGTTTAATTGCGCGAATACAGGTAAGTGACATGTCACCAGCTATTTTCAATATATGTATCTCAATAAAGAACTCGTGTTACCTCAGTTAATTGCTATATTAAAATTTTATATTTAAAGTTAGATATATGACTATATTAATCATAAGCTCACATATATATATGTATTTGCATTATTTGGTGTGTGGATGAATGAGCGTGATATATGTGTGGGTATGATAATGAATGGCCTGAGTGTCTGCATAGCAATCTTATATGTAGGTACAAATGAGATTTATTGGGAAGGGATATGATCGAGTAGAATAAATCCCATCAGCCCGGGTTAGAGTAAGGATTTCGAGCTTTAGGCTATCGCAAAATAAATATACGCATGAGATAGTGTTGGTTAGTTTATAGCTTTGTTCTCTAGATAGACAGATGTCCCCAACCTTGAGATTGAGCTAGTTTGGTGCATCACCATATCAGATATATATCAGAACCTGTATATATGTTTTCGAGGAGGTAATTCCTACCTACTGGTAAGATTGGTGCGTGAGATGGGTTCAAACCATGCTCATAAATACCTCTCGTCGAAGCTTTGGGTGAAAGTCCACAATGGAGGATTATAGATATGTCGGTGGGTGTTATAATGGTGCCCAACATTGGAGCCACTCTGTGTAACCTGAGTAATCAATGGATTTCAGAAGGCTTGTGCATAAAATCCCTATCTAGTGCCTACTCATCCAATATCCTCAGACTAGGTTCTAGCTTGTTGCTTTCATCAGTAAGAAGTCCTAAGATCTAAGTGCAGTGCTCTCTGATCCAAAACTTCTCACTGATGAAAGTCACAAGCTACAAACAAGTCTGGAGATATTGGATGAGTAGGCACTAGCCAGAGATTTTATGCATAAGCCTTCTGGCATCCATTGATTACTCTGGATTGCACTGAGTGGTACTACTGTATGGAGAGTTTGGCCTGTCTTATATATATATATATTATAACACCCACCGACAAATCTATAATTCTCCATTGTGGACTTTCACCCGAAGCTTTGACGAGAGGTATTTATGAGCATGGTTTGAACCCATCTCACGCGCCAATCTTACCAGTAGGTAGGAATTACCTCCTTGAAAACATATATACAGGTTCTGATATATATCTGATATGGTGATGCACCAAACTAGCTCAATCTCAAGGTTGGGGACATCTGTCTATCTAGAGAACAAAGCTATAAACTAACCAACACTATCTCATGCGTATATTTATTTTGCGATAGCCTAAAGCTCAAAATCCTTACTCTAACCCGGGCTGATGGGATTTATGCAAAGCTAGATCATACCCCATTTCCCATCAATACCGAAAAGCGGTAAAAGAACAAATAGATCAAATGTTAGAGTGGGGAATTATATCAAAATGCTCATCAGCGTATTGTAACCTGATGGTAGTAGTAAAAAAAAAAGATGGATCCGTTAGATTATGTCTTGACGCTCGACAGCTAAATAAAGTGACGGTACGGGACTGTAACGTACCACCTCCTATGCAAGAATTATTACGGAAGTTCCAAGGAAAGAAGGTATTTTCGACTTTCGATTTGACGGCTAGTTATTGGCAAATTAAGTTACATCCGGAAGATCGCCAATACACGTCGTTCAGATATGAGGGTCACTCATATCAATTTAACAGGATGCCTTTTGGCTTAATAAACAGCGGAGCCGGCCTACTCAGGTGCTTGGACCAGGTGCTATCTTCGGAGATAAAGGACATGGTCACGATTTACATGGATGATGTGTTGATAGCCTCCACTGATATCAAGGAACATATACGAGAAGTGGGACTATTTTTAGAAGAATGTGAGAAAAAGGGCATAAAAATAAATATCAAAAAGAGCACGCTGTGTCAGAAAGAAGTGGCCTTTCTTGGGCATATAGTGGGAGCCCAGGGACTTAAACCACACCCGGACAAGATTTTGGCTATCCGTGACTTTCCAAAACCGAGATCCAGGAAGCAGGTCCGATCATTCTTGGGTCTGTGTACATTTTATAACCGCTTTCAAGAACAGTTTGCGGAACGGATGGAGCCCTTGGTGAGGCTATTAAAAAAGGTAACGAGTGGAAGTGGACGGAGGAGCAGGACCAAGCTTTCCAAAGAGTGAAGACGGGGTTCTTGGGACATGTTATGTTGGCCTTTCCTGACTTTTCAAAGCCGTTCATAGTACAGACAGATAGCAGCGGATATAGTCTCGGAGTAACCTTGGCTCAAGAGCAGGAAGATGGGAGGATGGGTATGCTATATTTCTTGAGCAGGCTGCTCAAAGGCTCCGAGGTACATTATACGACCACTGAGAAAGAGGCGTTGGCCATTGTTTGGGCCTTTCAGAAGTTTTGAACGTTATTACTGGGCTCGGAGGTCATCGTGATTACTGACCACAAGAGTCTGGATTTTATCAACCATAGCTACCTCACAAATAGCCGATTAGTACGGTGAAGCCTATACCTCCAAGAGTACAACTATACGGTGAGATATTGCAAAGGGTCTGACAATGTGGTGGCTGATACTCTGAGTCGCAATCCAGTGGACAATCAATCATACCATCTAAATACTGAGAATTTGTACATAGCAAACATAGGGTTAAGGACGGATGAAGATCTCAGAAAGCGATCTGCGTCGTCTGGAATACTTGCAGAGAGAAGACCGCCAACTTCAGCCGGTCATCGACCAATTGGAGGGTAAAGAAGCCAAACTGAGTGGGGTTTGGGGCAGGCAGACTATTCAAAAGTTTAGATTGGAACGAGGTGTACTACAATACAGAGTGAAGGAAACTCCAGCTGAATGGAGGGCAGTCATCCCGTGGCACATGAGGACGGCAGTGGTGGCACACCTGCACCGTAGGTCGGGCCACTATGGGATCATGAAGACTGAAGGATGGATCCGAAGGTGATTTTACTGGCCGGGCATGCGTGGCAAGATCACGGCGGTCATTGGGAAGTGCGAAATTTGCCAGAGAGTTAAGCCCGCAAATAAGAAATATGCAGCTCCGATGTTATCCGTGATTCCGAGAGGACCTAAGGAAATTGTTGCAGTCGATTATTATGGCCCACTACCGGCCTTTAATAAGAAGAGGTACCTCCTGGTCGTTTATGATTTGTTCTCTAAATTGGTGTCTGCATACCCCCTTGCTCAAGCCAACACGAGAAATACGATACGCGTCCTGGAAAAGGAACATATTCCATCCATGGGAAAACCTCAAACTATCATATCAGATCATGGAACCCCATTCGTTTCGAGGGAGTGGGTGAAATGGACTGAGCGTTTGAAGATCGGTCATGTGTTAACCTCAATCCGTAACCCTCAGTCAAATCCCTGCGAAAGAATGATGCGAGAATTGGGTAGGTTGTTCTGTACGTATATCCAAACCGACCATAGAAGGTGGGTCAAACACCTGCCCGACATTTTAAATTATATGAATTGGGCGGTGAACGAATCTACTGGCTTCACTCCGATACATTTGCATTTTGGTAGACACGCACCTGCGTTGCTCCAGACTGATTTTCTCAGAAGAGAACCCCATTGATCTAGATAAGGATAGACAGCAGGCATACCAACTGATGCTTCACAGGAGTAGACAACGCAAGGAGAGTTTCAAAAGTTCATCACACTCCTTTAAAGTGGGATACCAGGTAATGGTGAAGACGCCTCATCTAAGCGAACCTGGGAAGTTTGTTTGCAAAAAATTTTGTAATTTATATGAGGGTCCGTTTACGATAGTGAAAGGTCTGGGAAAACATGCTTTTTGGGTGGACACTGGCCAGGGGATAAAAGGGTCATATAACGCACGGTCTCTCAAGCCTTTCGTAAACCCGAAAGAAATAAAGTGAAAGAGAAGAGTCATTTAAGAAGCCGTTCAAATACAAAGAAGGTATTTGAAGGCTATCGCACCAGGGGGGTATGTAACAAACGGGTTCGAATTCACGCATATGTAAATATGACATAATTAATAGTGTTAATGTAAGGACCATGTATAAACAAATAAATAAAAGAATATATGTAAACGGTCATTGAACCGGTTACAAGTAATGTAAATATAGTGTATGTGCGAGTATAAAAATACGTAGTTAGTATCTGGGAGGTTTGCGATCACTTATATATGTAGAGCTGTATAAAGCGCAATTAATTATTCTTAGATAGATTTTATTCACATATTTTTTTTTGAGTTTATTAATAATTTTGGTAACACGTGTTTTCTTTTGTTGAGTCACCTTGTGAACATGTGAGGACTGAAATAGGATGAGTGAATTGCTGTAGGCAGTTTGGTAATAACTGGCGCCGGGAAGGCGGAAAACTGGTCTGTGGGTATAGTTTTTTTTTGTGTTGAAGAACAATGGAAGGACTGGTCAGCGGCGTAGGAATATGCAGAAAGATTTTGAAGAGTTAAAGGTGAATACAAAAGAACTTTTTTTTTTGTCTTGCGCTCGAGTGGAAAAAAAGAAAAAAAAAGAGAGACGCGGCTTGAATCCTAGCAAGGAGGACGCAAAAATCTATTTCTTAAGAAGTTTAATATTTTTTCTTCCAAAAAATGTCGGGGTAATTGGATTGTGTGCTAGTCGTTACTCGACTCCGTGGACTCGTCATGAACTCACCTGACCGGACTTGCGAACTGTCATAATAAATCAAGAGATTTTGTTCCATCGAAGAAATGTTGATTCAAAATCGTTCGAGATTTAGACCTTTGCGAAAGAGTACGCCAACTGCTCCACCTCTGAAACCTATCGCCGGACCTAATGACCATTGGAACTGTTTGCCATCCGTGAGATCCACCAGATTAAGTTCATGGCAAGACGTCAATACGGACTTGTTTAATTGCGCGAATACAGGTAAAGTGACATGTCACCAGCTATTTTCAATATATGTATCTCAATAAAGAACTCGTGTTACCTCAGTTAATTGCTATATTAAAATTTTATATTTAAAGTTAGATATATGACTATATTAATCATACAGCTCACATATATATATGTATTTGCATTATTTGGTGTGTGGATGAATGAGCGTGATATATGTGTGGGTATGATAATGAATGGCCTGCGTGTCTGCATAGCAATCTTATATGTAGGTACGAATGAGATTTATTGGGAAGGGATATGATCGAGTAGAATAAATCCCATCAGCCCGGGTTAGAGTAAGGATTTCGAGCTTTAGGCTATCGCAAAATAAATATACGCATGAGATAGTGTTGGTTAGTTTATAGCTTTGTTCTCTAGATAGACAGATGTCCCCAACCTTGAGATTGAGCTAGTTTGGTGCATCACCATATCAGATATATATCAGAACCTGTATATATGTTTTCGAGGAGGTAATTCCTACCTACTGGTAAGATTGGTGCATGAGATGGGTTCAAACCATGCTCATAAATACCTCTCGTCGAAGCTTCGGGTGAAAGTCCACAATGGAGGATTATAGATATGTCGGTGGGTGTTATAATATATATATATATAAGACAGGCCAAACTCTCCATACAGTAGTACCACTCAGTGCAATCCAGAGTAATCAATGGATGCCAGAAGGCTTATGCATAAAATCTCTGGCTAGTGCCTACTCATCCAATATCTCCAGACTTGTTTGTAGCTTGTGACTTTCATCAGTGAGAAGTTTTGGATCAGAGAGCACTGCACTTAGATCTTAGGACTTCTTACTGATGAAAGCAACAAGCTAGAACCTAGTCTGAGGATATTGGATGAGTAGGCACTAGATAGGGATTTTATGCACAAGCCTTCTGAAATCCATTGATTACTCAGGTTACACAGAGTGGCTCCAATGTATGGAGAGTTTTGCCTGTTTTAATAGCAGTTATGAGCAAGCATAAGTAATGATGATCATGTGATATATATATATTAATAGTTGGATTAATTTTGGTCATAAATAAAAAAAATTAAAATTATTTTCATTAATTATTATTTTAAAAGGAAAAAATATTAATGTATAAAATTTCATTTTTATTTACAAAAATTGATTTTATTTAAAGAAATAGTCTGCTAGAACATGGGAATAAAAAGATTTTTTTGAATTTAATAGTGTAATCTATGAGAAAATAGGGAAAGAAATATTGGAGGGAATAATCAGAATACTTGTTAGTGAAGTAGCAGAAAAATGTCTCCAAAGTTTAATAAAACAAGTATCTTTTTATTTAACAAGGCAGAACTTTCCATATAGTAGAACCACCCTGTGCAATCAATGGATGGATGGGCTAGTATAAGAGGTGATCACGTGATCTTTTTATTTATTTATTTATTTTTTGAATTTATGTACAAAATGAGTACCAAGTAAAAAATAGAAAGGAGTGACATTTACTTATTTCAATTTATGCCTCTCACATCTAATGGGCCATTTAATAATGATATTATGGAAACAGAGCATAAAATATTTGGAGATACTAATCATAAATAATGATGTTAGGGGTTTTGCTATTGGCTTGCAAATTGGGTCCAAAAAAAGGAATCATCATATTGGGGGAGATTAACCATTTTAAAAAATTTTCTTTGATACATTTTGTTCCATAATTATTAATTTTTGAAAAAAAAAATTCAATTTAATAATAACATTTAAAAAAGGGTCATTGATTTTATTTACCTGACACATATTTGGGGACTGTGGACTTGGGTATCCACATTCCATTTAACTGATACTTTAAAACATTATGACTTAATCTCATGAAAATATCAAGATAAGTAATCACTAAATTTAACATTCAGCCTACTTTACACATATGTACAATATAGATATGTAAATAATTTTTAAAAAAATAGAACAGAAAGGTTTAAAATGAAACATTATGACAATAAATCTTTTTTTTCGCATTTTTATAAATGAATGTAAAAAAATAAACTTTATGTTCTTTATTTATATTGTTAAAATGTTTTAATTGATAAAGAAATCTAAAACCTAAAACTTGACTTGTTCATTTATATTGTTTTAATATTTTTTTTGTCTTTTAATTTTTTTTGTAAAAAATCAATTTTCAAAAGAAAATGTACAATTGGCCAGTTTTTCCCTTGTTTTTCCCCACACTATCGCCTCTTTTTCACTCAAAACAAAATATAAAATTGAAAAGGCAAATAATACTAAAAGTTTGAAGAAACCTGTCAATGACAAGTAATAAGTCATTTAAAATTACACATTCAATTTATAAATAAATTAATTTGTAGGGTCAATATTACGTAGTGGTTTTATGATAAATTACTTCTCCATATAAAAAGAAACTTAAATTTATTGATTAGTTATCCCATTATTATATCATGATTTCAACTTGCAGTGTTTAAAAAGTCACTAAACATAAAATGGAATATAGATACATGGGTCCATTGGCACCCACATTGGAATAGCTGTAAGTATTCAAAATAAATAAGTAACAAAGCATACAAATTTGATATGTTTATATTTGTATATTGTTTGTGGACTTTAAAATAAACATAAATAAAAACAAAATAAACATCTCTTTTTGTTCTAAAATATATAAACTTCATTTGATGAAACTGAGTACATATTTTTTACTTTTATTATATATGCATTTAACTGAAACACACAAGCTTATTATATACCCTATATATTACATATATAGACACAGGTATATAATAAGCTTGTGTGATTCAGTTATTACATAGTAGAGATGTCTGCCCATCCCTTGTTTGTGTATTAAATGGATTATGTCTTGTACATGAGGGTTTAGATTGATCTTAGGTCAACATGGGTGTGACAAGAATCTCAGCCTCAGGGTGGCCTTTGAGCATTCCATCATCAGATTTTCAATTGGATGGATGGTTGAAGAGTTGGAGTGTGGAGTAGAGTGAAACCTGTCCATTAAATTATAAGGTTTGGCTATCTTAATATATATCTGAGCACTTATAGCACATATGTGTAGAGATGGTAATCTGGACCAACTGATGATTGCTGGTTTAGCATGAAATACGAATATTAATATTTTCATTCCATACAGCACTATATACATGCGTTTTCATAAAACAAAGAGCACACACATACCTCCCTCTACTCCTGTTTATTTTCAACTTAAATCCCTATCTAGTTATAAATTTATATACAAAAAAGAAATAAATAAATTCACTTAATTACTTGGGCTATACTGACGCATATATAGGAAAGTTTACTTTTTGAAACAGGGATCGAACTCAGCCCTGTTTCAATATATTTATACAGAAATAGAATTATACACCATATTGTCTCCCCCTCCCCCTATTTTGTTAAATGATAGTCTTTCATACATTATATATTTTCATTAAAAGTGTTCATTTATATCCAGATATCAATTATTTATATTACTTATTTTAAGTTTTTATGTCAGAAAACTCTTTGGTTTTTTTCTCTCAAAATATTTAATCAAGAATTGATGCGTTTCTGGCTGTGACTCAGCACTTTTTCCACTAATGTTTTGTGTGGGTGAGAGAGTATTTAAATGGTAAATGCTTTCATATTTTCCCCATAAATTTCCAAGTGTTGTTTAATGAATAATTTTTATCTGAATATTGCTCTAAAAATAAACGGATAAAAATATTCATTGAAAAATCATATTTATTATTAATTTGAATTACTTTACCATTATTTGTAATTTGTATATATGTGATTTTAGATATTTTTTGGAAATATTTGAAATAATTATTCTGTATATATAATAAATAGGATATGCAAAATAATGAAATACTTTTTCTATATTTTTTTGTTCTTTATGTCCTGCATCGTTTAGAGTAATGATTGAGAAGTGGAGTTTGTTTTATATTCATGGATCACAGTCTCAGCCTTTTCTTTTTTAATGTTCAAATTTATTATGGACTCTAGAACAATAAGTATTTGATTTTATTTTGTTTGTCACACTAGACTTAAAAAATATTAAATATTTTTTGAAGACAACATAAGAAATGATAGAATTTAATATGACCCAACTATATCTCTAGTAATCTTTCTCATTTCAACTTATAGTTCTTAATCATTTTTATAAAAAGAATCGTGAAATTAATTTTGAACAAATTAGTAGTATGTCTTTTTGGAGTAAATCCCTTAGTGTGTTTGTAATCTTTTTTCCACTAAAGCGTAAACATTTCATACAAAGCTGTCTATCACTTATTTACCTCTTCCCTTCTATTATACAAATGAATTAGCCATGAATACTATATGTTTGTTTTAATATTATACTCTCGAATTACTTCTTTGTTATTGAATTTGTTTAATTAAGCATTGAATTTTTAATCATATATCTAGGAACCATTTTTACTTTTTTTTTTGTAATATCCAATCTTTTCTGTTAGGTGTCTAAGTCTCACACCCATATGTCAAAAATGCATCTATTAAAAAATCTTCCTTTTCACATACATAATATATTTCCTTTTAATATTAAATTATTTCTGTCAAAAGTACTCCATCCAAGTTTAATGCCATGGCTAATTTTTTCCATTGTGTTTTCATCTATATTAAGCATTTCACCATAATATTTCTAGTTGTTAATTTCTTCTAATTCATGGTTAGCACTTCTTATTTTTGTCTTCTGAGAATATCCCCTGGACATTTGCATTAGTCTTTGGTGTTTATCTTCAGTCCTCCTTTATTATTTTTATTAGATATCTTTCCCATTTTAATCCCAAGACTGATGTAAAAACTTTTGGAGATGTGAATTCTCTCAATCACACACTGTTTCAAGGTGTCATCATGTCATCTAATCATGCTGTTTCATTTTTGAGTAATACTCTTCAGATATAACAATAACCTGGATCTATATAATTTTAAAATAGTGTCATTACAGTGTAAAATTATTTAACCAGGTCTATTATTAGGAAATGCTCTTCATTACTATTTTTTAAAGCCTTTTTTGGTTTGGAGCAGTAACAGAGCAGTGGACTGGGGAGCTTCTTGCTCTGTCATTTCTGGTGCTCCAACTTTTTATGAGATCCTGATCAGTATACTATTCAATTATATTTTTCCCTGTGTGGTTTGGTGTATTGATCAAATGGCAAGCTCTGGAACTCATATTCCTTGGTTCAAGATCCAGCTGCAATATAATATCCAATTATTTGTCTTGTGTGGTTTGGTGCAGAGATGAAGTTGCAGACTATGGAATCCAGTTTACATCCCAACTCTGCACTTTCAGTGCTTAAATATTTCATGAGCAACTGAGCAATAATTTATACTCAATTATTTGCACCAAGTGATTAAGCGTAGTAGTAGAATAGCAGACTTTATAACTTAGAAGTCCAAAGATCATGGCTCAATGGTAGTGCTTCTGCTGTGGAAACTTTTTATAAGCATTCAAACAAACATATAGATTATTTTATTTAAATTTTAAAAAAGGAATAATTTAATTTTAATTCATGATAAATCAATTGGTGCAGCAATTTATAAAATATTTTAATTCAGAAATTCCCAAATCTTTTTAATAGATGATTTCTTACATAAGACCAGTAATATTGTTGTGCCTTTCCATATTCATAACCATAATCATAACATTATTTACCATATAACAATCAGAAACATTGATGTAAATATTGTTACATGTGTTCTGATGCATGTTAAGATTAACAAGAAGAGATCAAAAATGAAATACATGTGTGAGAGAACAAACAGATGTTACTGTCATAATTGAAGAGTTAAGAGACTGAAGTGCTGGACATGTTTTTAATAGAGTTGATATTAAATGGACATTTAAAATCTTAACATGCATTCCAAGAGATTGTAAAAGACCTAAAAAGAGATGACATATAAGATGGATAGATGAAATAAGAAACTGTGTTGGAGTGATATGGAGAAGAGAGGCTATAAATCATAGAAGATGGATTGATCTTGGAAAGACATTCATCTTGTTGTGGATCAATAATTGTTGACAATGATGATGACATGGTTTGTAAATAGTTCTATATATGTGTGTCAATAAATCAGCCAAAAATAAGTGTAATAATAAAATGTATTCTTCATAGATATTCAGAATAATCTCATAAATTCAAAGTAAATTTGAATAGGACTTCAAATATAATAATTTCTACCTTTTTTACTGTAAATGCTAAAGCTATAATTTTATTGTTGTTGAATTTTGTAAAACTTTTTTGTGTGGAATTTTTACAGTTGTTGCCTTTTCTTAATATTCCAGTCTTTATTTTCAATATTGATCATGATCAGATTTCATAATTCTACTCTTTGCCTAGGTCATACATTCAATTGTAAACATATCTTTTTATTTCTTTCAAATGCTTTATATAGTATGTTAAAGTCTTTCTTTCTTATCTTCCTAGCATTTTCATAATGTTGTCTAAAATTATTTTATTTCTCACTATGTTCATTCTATTTCTTCTATTTTATGTCTGCCACCAAGTGTCATTGAAATAATTAATAGATCAGATAGTATAACTGGAGTAGGAAAAATAGTGCAGCTATTTAAAAGTAATGCATAGGCAAGGTGTCATATGATGTCTTATCAGTTTTTGTTCAACCTGTTTTTGAAATACAGAGATTAGTATTTTTAGCATATTCTCACTACTGATTCATACAGTATTATCTATTGTAACAAAGTGCTATATGGATTGTTGTTTTTTAAATCTATTTTATTATACAGTACTAAGAATAGTACTTTCAGAATATACTATTCTTTAATTGCTGTTGTTAAAATCTCAATTTATTTCTTTTACTGTTAAATAAAAATTAAAAATACCTCATCTTCTATATATCTTCATTTTTCCCATTATAATTTTAAGATTGGTTTTTATTTAATTATTGATATATATTTTTTGTATTTATTTCAGTCTATAATAATGGTGTTCTTATTATGCTTGCTAACAATAATTAGTCATTTTAAACCATGATAATTATATCATCCATTTAACAGATAAAGTATCCTTCATGAACACTTTTCATTTTACAAGTCCTGATATAGTTGAAGATAATTAGAGATCATAAGCTTGGCTTCTTGGATTAGTCTTATTAAATTTTTTTCAGTTATATATTTCTTTTATTTTTTTATTCTATTATTTCCATATATTTTGAAACAGCTTTAATTGATGTACTGGTTTCCATCTTCATGATTTATATTTATTAGGAATAGAAGGTTATTATTGTATACTTTTGTTAAGTGCAGTATGAATTTTGATGAACTTATGATAATTTTTTTTTCATGTGTCATAGCATTGGCTGAGAAGCAAACCCACTAACCCAGGACAACTGCTTGAAAGTCAGCTGTGCTAACCACTCAACCACCAATGCTTGACATAGCAATATTTTTTTAAATAAACTTTTTGAACTATATTATAATTTGTTATCTTGAAAGAAAAAATATGCACAAAAAAAAATATTGCAAAAAAAAAATCAGGTCAGATGTCACATGACCTAACATTACAAGCTTGTATTACAAATGTTATATATATATATATATATATATATATATTACAAATATATATATATATATATACAGCTTACAAATAATCTCTTAACAAGCTTTGCAGAATATCCCCACTCCAGACTGGTTTCTGCCACTGGCTTCTTCATTGGGGTGCTAGGATATTCAAGCATTAGATTAAAAATACCAAGATAAGCCCAGCACTTTATCTAATAGATAACTATTAAATAGAAAATCTGAAATTTTCAGACATTCATACATCTTCCAATCCAACTATCAAACTCAAATAGCCATATGGGACTGAACTAAGTTCAGATACACTATATATTAATAGCTTTAGCAATATAAAATCACCAAAGCCAATTTGTTTGTAATTTTATTTTTTGCTATTAAGGCTTTGGCAATTTTATACTTCTAAAGCTATTAATATATGGTGTATCTGAACTTAGTTCAGTCCCATATGGCTATTTGAGTAAGATAGTTGGATTGGAAGATGTATGTATGTCTGAAAATTTTAGATTTTCTACATAATCTTTATCCATTAAATAAAGTGCTGGGCTTGTCCTGGTATTTTTAATCTAATGCTTGAATATCCTAGCACCGCACTGAGGAAGTCAGTAGTAGAAACGGATCTGGAATTGGGGATATTTTGCAAAGCTTGTTAAGAGCTTATTTGCGAGATCTATATATAACATGGATAAATATTGTATTATTCATAAATTGATAAATATGTTTATGTATATATAAATGAATAAATAATATTTAGAAATAAAAAACTAAATGATTTGGCTTTTTTTATAACAAATGTAAAAATTCCATGAGAATTTTTCATAGTTAGCATCTTGGAAAGAAAATATTTTACAGAAAAAAAAAGAATTCATTAATTTCCACTCTGATTTATTCTTAAATTAATTATTTATTTATGCAAACACACAAAATTTTGAAGATCAAGGTTGATTAAACTAAAGAAAGTGAAGAGTGCTAATATAATGATATTTGAACTAATGAGTAGATAAATAAATTATTTAAATATTAAAGTGTATAAATAAATAAATCCTACAGATTCTTTTCCATCAAATAATAGTAAGAATTTGAAATATTTAATGCTCATAAATATCTAACATTTATAGCTTTCTAATAGCAAGTTTGTTATTTAATTATTATCTTTTCTATTAATAAATTTAAAATTATTTACAATAACTTATATAATGTCCTTTCTGCAATGTTTTATTTAATATAATTTATAATTCAATTGATTAGAAACCTTCAGATATTTGAAATATCTTTCATCTTGCCATTTCAAAGTACAAACTATTATATTAATTTGAAAGGGATAGATAAAGGTATTTAAACATCTAAAGAAGGCTTTGGTCACTCAAAACTGTCATATAATAAATTAAACATTGTGAATAATGCATTATGATAAGTATTTTTTTTGTAAACATTTAATTGAAACCCAGTAACAGTGGGAAAATGGTTTGTATATTTTGGAAAGATTAAACTTACATTTAAAGACAATTCATAAAAAGATACTTAACTTTTTTTCAAAAAAACCTCTTCTTATTAAACATTGTCTCAACCTGTTAATTAGAGACGTACAAATATATAAATACTGTATACAATTATTTTTGTTAATTATATTCTCTACTTCACTATTTTTATTACATATCATTTTTTAAAGATTTTATTATGACAATATATAATTTTGACAATTTTTTTATATCGCATGAAAAAATAAGGTCAACTTTTTAATTATTTTTTTTTTGTCTAACATTGAGAAAATATAATAATGGATGCTACTGTTTTATTTTTGGAAAATGTTTAAATGTTTTGATCCCAACAAATTTTGATTTATCACAAATGTATTATAAATGAAAAGAAAAAGGTCCTTTAGTTGCAATTGTGCTCACGTGTCATTTTTAGATAAAAACTTGTTTCAAAAGAAAATTTCTTTTTTCTTTTTAATTTCTAATTTAACATTTGATTGTCCTGAGATTCAATTGTTGTAAACTTACAGATTTTTAAACTTATGAAATATGTCAATTTATGTTTGATAAGTTATAATATTAAAAATTATTTGATATTGCAACAGATATTAATTAGAGTTTAAATTATTCGTTTTTATATTGTCAACTACAAGTGTCAAACTTTCTCCACTTTGACAGCATTTTTTTAAATATAAATACATCAATAATTATTACTAATTGTTTATCAGACCAAAATATATCTCATTGGCATGAAATGTATCCTAGGAAGAGAGGATTTACTTTTTCAAAGTTCATATATGTTTTTAAACATCTTTATTTGTAAGTTTCAGCAATGGGTGGAAAACTGAATATTTTAATTATATCTAAAAAAGAAGAAAATAAGGGAGGATATTATTTAATAAAAAATTATAACTATGGTTCAACTTAAGAAAATATCTTTTAAAGTTATATTGAGAATTAAATAATCATTATAATTAAATAAATTATAAGGTACTGTGGTATTAAAGCTGCGACATGAAGAATTATAATCGTTTAATCATTAAATTAATTAGATTATTAAATCAAAAACATATTTTAAAATCTACATTTAACAAAAAAACAATTTCACAAAAAAAAAAATACTAAAAGCATTAATGTGAAGAATAATTAAAATGCGTGTTTAAATCAAATTGAGTGTGTGTTTGCACATGCATATTCTGCATAATCTATTTTAATAGATTGTACATGCTTATACCTGCGGTTATATATGTAATATATGCAGGATTTGAACTCAGACTTTCACATGACTTACAACTCTCAGTACCATCTTATATTGCTGACTCACCTGAACACACACATGTTGAAAAGATAAATAATCACCAATATAGATATTTTGTGCTAAATTAGCACTCATTAAAGTATGAAGATCGGTTATCTTAATATAAAGCTGAGTACTAATTGTATATATGTATGCATTTTTTGCTTTAACATTCATTGTCATAACAATCTATTTCAATGCTCTTAAACTAATGCATTTCTTATTAAAACTAATTAAAAAGTATTTCGTTTTATGCATGATATTACATCAAATACTGAAATTACATCAAATTTTGGTTGACACAATATATATATATATCTTTAAAATCAATCAACACTTTGACAATAACAACAATTTCAACCTGTCGCCAAGGCAACCTTTTAAATAAATATAACATTAACATCAAATAGGTATAGCTTAATGTAAATGAAATTCAAACAACAGTAAATTAACTTTACCTTAAGCTATATATATATAACATCATATAGAGTAGGTGATTTTTTTTTTGTTTTGGGTTGTTATAAGCTTTTATTAGATGATAGAGTTGCTCATTTGTAATTTTAAAATGATTTATGCCGTATTTCAATCAGAATAATATATAATTTTCCCTTTTCTTTTTCAGCAGTGTCCGAAAATAAAAGCTTATATTGATCATATACATTTAGGTGGATTCATTATATTTTTTATTGCAGATGATGCATAAATGTTATTTTCCATAAGTTATGGAGGAGAGAAATAGAGATTATTGCCGTTTGAATTTTATATAGCATTGTTAATATATGTAATAATAGTTGTTGTTTTTTTTTAAAAATGTACTTTTATTCTTTTGCTATAATATTCAGTAAAAAAAAAACATTTTTAGTATAGTGCCATTTATATTATTATTAATAATACTAAAATAAAATTTGTATTCTTTTTTTATTTAGGTTAAAACACAATAAAAATAGCAATTTATTTTGCGAAGATAAAAGTTAAAGAATAAATTTAATAAAGCTCCCCTCTCTATTCTCTCTCCCACACACACTTTTTAAAAAAACATGTTTTAGTTCAAAAAACAGCGTTTTTTTCTTGCAAAAATTCAAAATAGAGAGATTGAGTTTATTGTTATTTTTTTTTTTTTTTAAGTGCTGATATCATGAATTCAGTCACAAAGTTTTTAAATTTAATATTTAAAATAAAATTTTCAAACTCGGCAATTCTTTGAAAAAAAATTTAATTCATGTGTTTATTGAATGATTACATCCCAGACATTTTTTTTTTTTTTAGTTTTAACCTCTGTAATTAGAAACATGATTCTAGGAAGTAAGAATTAAGACTGAGCTTGAGAAAATATTAAAGGATAAGGGATTGGAGAAGATATTTTTAAGTAGCAAAAATTATTTCACTTGAGACAAAATTGAATTTAATACCGTGCTAAATAAAAATAAATGTGTTTGTTTTATTATAATTTATGCCTAATTAACGATGATTTCATGATATACGAAGAAATCTGTTTTTTGTTTGGAATTTTAGTTTCCTGCATTAAAAAAAATGCTATTTGCAGTATGTATCAGAAAAAGACTTTCATGTACGAATTGTTTTTAATATTTTTTTTTTTTGATTTCTATATTAGGAATAAAATGGGAATTTAATAAAAATGTGAACATTTAAATTGTTGCCATGATTTATTTAATAAAAATTAATGGCCCTCCTGAATTTTTTTGTAGTCTCTATGGCATCTTAATTTTAATTACAAATAAGTAAGAAATAAAATTTAAGAAAAGTTTTGAAAAAACAGTTGAAAAAAATTGTATTATTTCATCTTGATGATTCCATTCAGATAAAATGGTTTCATTTAACACTGTGTTTCTGTAATATTTATTAATCATTTTTGGTATTGCTGAAAAATATTAAAGCAGATGTTTGAAGTGTAAAATATTGTTCAAAATCTAATAGTTATTTATTTGTGAATTCAATATACATTTAAGTGAATATTGTTTTTCACTTCTTCATTTGAAATAAGAAAATACTATGGTCTTTGTGAAAGTTTCTCATTTGATTTTTTAAGTAGAATTCTTAATATATATTCATGAAAATATGATCTTAATTTTCTGGTAACATAGAGTCATTGGATGAGGCCTCGTTTGGAATGGAAACTAAAGAAAATAGATGCTAACTAAGGCTTGATGATTTTCAAGATGCTATTCTATAATAAATATTTTTGATGGCCTACAACTTTAATTCATGTTTATACAAAGGAATATTGTGGTAAATTTATTATCACTTATAACAATGGGACATTGTCAGACTTAGTGAAAGGAAAGAGAAAAATAAAAAAAGGAAACAGAAACTATTTTATAATGGAACAAAAATTCAACAGTATATATTTTTATTGGGAGAAGATAATGCATGTAAAAAAAGAATACTGAAGTGATGAAAACTTAATTATTTAAAACATCTGAGTATATAGAATTCTATAAAATTGTAGCAAAACATGCTAATGATGATGTGTAGCATTTAATTAACTGTTTGCACCATATCCTAACTGAAAAGATCTGATTATCAAAAGACATATTTGTTGTGTTTCTCCAGTCTCTATAGTTGAATATTCGAAATGTGAAATTGACTTTTAATGTAAAATATGGGATTATGGTCATCAGTAGAAAAGAATGAAAGGTTAAAGATAAAATATATAATTCATCTACATAAAAAGTATATACACCTGCACTAAATTTAAAATCAACATTTAAAATTAAATTGGATGCGTTTATTATTCTAATCAAATAAGAAAAGATTAATAATTGTTTATGCATTTTTAATTTATAATTGCTGTGACTGAACTTGAACATTCTAGATAGTAAATTTGTATAATATACTTTAGTAAATACAAAACAGCATGTATGGCATTTGAAGAACTATATGAATCTTAGTTTAAAAGAAAAGAGTTACTTGGTAAGGCCACTTCATATATTTTTTTCAGTATCTGTAGTCATACATTTGAAATGTTAGTTTTGTACATTAATTGTATTTTCTAGAAATGAAATATAATTGAGAATGGCACATGAAAATAAAGTCTTAAAAATATAAAACATATTAGTGTTAATTCTCTGCTTGAATCATAAGACAAAAGCATATTCTTAAAACTTTGAGTCCCATGCCTCATTTATAAAAGCAGAAATTGGTCTAATGATATGGATTTAAATCTAAAAGTAGGAATTGTGTATGCATCTGTAAATCAGCATATTTTCTTCACACTTTTATGCCACTTATTGTAAGTTTTAGCAATTAATACGTCAGATTGTAGTGCTTAAAATCTCTATCCATTATTATCCTCTCCAATAACTACAGACTAGTTTCAACCATATGGACAGAACTGAATAGGGATTTATTAAACAGTATCATCTAGAAACTATTAGTTACTAAATTTTAAAATAGGTGGCATAGATGTGTGAAGAAAAAATGTGCTGCTAAAACAGCAATGAGCAAGACTTAAGTCATGTGATATAATCGTGATATTTTATTGGTTGTTTATCATCTGTATATCACTAATAACTCAAGTTTACACATGAAGGTGCTAAAGGTTGGATTTCACTTAAGTTATTGGCATGGAAATGAAAATTATTTTAATAAGAATGTAAAGAAAAGGATGGAGATCACAAAATATATGAAGATTATTCAAAGAACTATGTATTAATAAAACACTGGAAGTCAAAACAGTTCATTCTTTGACAGTAGAACTATTTGAAAGTATGTCATTATCAAGTAAAAGATTAGATAAGCAGTAATGAATATATTTCTTACATAAATGTTTAAAATAACATATAAATAAGGAATGAAATTTTGGGTAAAATTATACACTAAATAATAAGGATAGATATACCATGACTGGAACAATAATAGTAATATTAATATTATTAAAAGAATTTCAGATATGTAGATAACTTTGAACTTAAGCTAAGCAAAAGGACAAGCATAATTTTGAAGGTGATCATAGTACAATAAATCATGTATAAGTGTTTAAGATAATTATACAAAGGACCATTGGTTACAAAGTACTGCTTTATATCAAATTTGTTTAATAAAAAGCATTATTGTTTTTATAAGTTTTTCTACTTTGGTTACAGCTATTGACATAATGATGGTGAGGTGACTAAGAATGTCATAACAAAATAGTTATCAGAATATAACAGCTGTAATTAGATGATATGTTACTCTAAGAAGATTAATGTTAGTATAGAATTTTGATTGGATCACCATATCTCTCCAGAACTTTTTACAACAATTTTTTTTCTCAGCATATTTATGACACTTAGTTAAGCTTTATTAATCAATAGATGCCAGAGGATGGTGCTTAATAAATTCCTATCCAGGATTGTCCTGTTTATATCCCCAAACTAATTTTAGCTCACAGCTTTCATCTATGAGGAGCTTTGGATATTGAATAAAACACCACTGGGTAGTGATTTATAAAGCACTAGCATCTGCCATCTACTGATTACTAAGGCTAAGTAGTACAAATGTAGTGAGGAAAAAAAATTTGCTGCTGACTAATTCTGTATAAGTTGGGTCATGTGATATTTATTTTATTTTACAGTAATTTTATAATATGTATTTTGTATAATTGAAATAACTAAGAATGTAAATATATATTCCGCCTCTATTGCTAGAAAGGAGATTGCCTTGACAACAGTTTGAAATTGTTGGTTGTTATCTTTATTGAAATTGTCTAAGTGTTGACTGGTTTCTAATGGTTACATATATATATAGAACTCACAATAAGGTCATGTGACATATGACTTGATTTCTTTGTAATATATATATATATAACTATATATATATATATATATATATATATATATATATTGCTTGAGTTATTTGATGCTTGCAGATGATGTGTTTATTTTCATACTTCATAGCTGTAGGAAATGCTATAAATATTATTTGATTAAAATGCTTTATTCCCATAAATACATCTATACCTGCATAGTTCTGGAACTTTGTGCAAAGATTTACCATAGCCATCATCATCAATTTATATCCAATTACTTTGATTTATAGGCAATTTTCTGCTATAGTAACTTTATGTCATCTGAAAGAAAAATGGTGACATTCATGCAAAAATGTATAATACAGAGTTTATTTATTATACACAACACAATATATAATACTACAGTATATGGTATGTGTTTACAAAATTAAAATACAATTAAAATCATCATCATCGCCATTGTCAACCATCATTGTTAATCGACTGTAGGATGAAGATCTCTCCAAGTTTCAATCCATTTGCTCTGATCTCTAGCCTCTTCTCCACATCATTTCCACACACTTCAATCCATCCATCTCACATGTGGAATCTTTCTGAGTCTTTTACAATCTTTTAGAATCCAGTTTAAGATTTTAACTATTTATCTATTATCATCTCTTTTAGAAATATATATTAGACTTTAGCCTCTTAATTCTTGATATTAGTAACATCAGTTTGTTCTCTTACTCTTGTATTTCATTTTCAATTCCTCCTTGTTACTCCTAACATGCATCTCTTCATATTTCTTTGAGTGATCTGGAATCTCTGTTTTGCTCTAGATGTCTAAGTAAGAACTGGTAAAACACATCTATTGAAAACTTTTTTTTTTTCAAACACATAGGCATATTTCCTTTTAATATTAAGTTATTTCTATCAAATTTGACCAAGATATTTGTAGTTGTTAGCTTCTTCTAACTCAGCATTATCAATCTTTATTTTTATCTTCTGAGAAAATCCATTGAACATTACTTTAGTCTTTTTAATGTTGACCTTTAAGCCTACTTTATTACTTTTGTCTGATAATTGTTGCAATATTTCCTGAAGGTCTGAAGCATTATTTACAAAAACAACTACATCATCTGCAAAATCCAAATATCTTGAATAATCTTCATTTACTTTTATATCTTTAGCTTTTCATTTTAATTCACAAAATACTTATTGCAGCACTGCTGTAAAAAGTTTTGGGATATGGAGTTATCCTGCCATATATTATTTTTAATGGCAATCTTCTTAGTAACATTATGTAATCTAATTGTTGCTGTTGCATTTTTGTAAATATTCTTCAGAATATTACAAAATATTCTGAGTCTTTATCTTGATGATCCATAATCATTGAAGAAATGGTTTATAAAATCAAATGCTATTTCATAATCTGCAAATCCAAAGCATAATGGCAACTCATATTCATTAGTCCTTTCTATAACTTCTCTCAATATTTGAATATGATCCATTATACTAAAATGACTTTAAATCCAACTTGCTCTTGTGGTTGATTGAAATCCAAAGTTTTCTATATATGGATTGTAATTATCTTTGGGGAAAATTTTTGTATAAAACTAATAAAAGACTGATTGGTATGTAATTTTTAATTCTTCTTTATCTCCTTTTTTAAATATTAATACTGCATTATTTCCAATCATCTCATACATCATTATCATTTAGACATTTGGTATATAACTTTGCCAAAAAAATTTTTACTTCTTCACCTGCTTCTTTTAAAATATCAATTATAATTTCATCATTACACAGAGCTTTTCTTTTCTTCATAAATTTAATTGCATGCTTCACTTCTTTTAAAATTCTGGGCAATTCAAAAGATATAATAGTTGTAAAAGGTAATTGTTCTTTATTATTATATAATTCTTAATAGAACCCTTCTACACATTTCTTGATGTCTTCTCTTTTTTTAGTAATGGTTCCATCTTTTTTTTTATTGCAGAACCAAGTTTTCTACCAATACCAAAATGTTATTTTACACTTTGAGACTTTTCTTTTCCACTATAGCTTTCCTTACTAGTTTACAATCATACTTTCTTATATCATAATCAATTTTTTTTCACATCATTTTACAAAATTTGAGATATTCAATCCTTCTTAATGCATCTTTTTAATATATTTTCATATTCCTTCCTTTCTTCATAAATTCTCTAATTTCAGTAGAAAATTGATTGTTCTATTGTTGCTTTTTACTACCAACTGTCTTTGTTGCAAATTTTAAAAGTGTATCAGTTATCTTCCTATTGATTTTATTTAAATCTGACTCATGTTCAAAATCTGCTAATATTTGAAAGCGATTTGCAAGTTCTAATTTAAATTCATTAGAATGTTTCTGAAGATTAGGAATATCAACTGTGAATATTGTTTTTTTAAATAATTTTTGTTTTTCTAATTTTGCATTAACATATATCTTGCATCTCATTAATCGATGATCACTTACTGTGTTGAATTTATTAAAAATATTATAATCTTGAAATACATATTTATGTGAATCAAAATATAAACCAATTTTGCTGTACCTTCATTTAAATGCTACCATGACCTTTATGTTTAACATTTTTTCCTAAAAAAAAGAATTCATAATATAACATTTCTTTTTTTCTGCAAACTCTGCAAGTCTATGTTCTCTTTCAATTCTATCACCATAACAAAATATATCTATAACACTTTCATCTTTCAATTGTTTATCAATTCTGGCATTAAATCTTTCATAACAATTTTAAAATGTTGTTTATTCTGATAAAAAGCTTGTTGTACATCCATATAAAAATGGTCAACTTTTTCATCACAATGAGAACTTGTGGGGCATAAATCTGAATTATGTTCATTTGATATCTACTATTAATTTGAATAATTAATCTTGCCATTCTGTCTGATACACCATCAATCTCCACAATGTTTTTCTTACACTTTTTATTTATAATGAATTCTACTCCACTTGTACTTCCAAAATTTGTGCATTTGTAATACAGTATATGTCCACTTTTTAAATCAATTGTCTCTTCATGTTTTCTTTTAATTTCACAAAGTCCAATAATATCTTATGTAATATGAGATAGTTCTTACAATTATTGCAGTCTTCCTCACTTGAAAGTGATCTGCAGTTGTATATATATATATATATATATATACAACTCTTTTATTTATATATATATATATATATATATATATATATATATAAATAAAAGGTTGTTATGTAATGGCAGCCTGGGTGCAATTAATGTGTAGGTTTTTTTTTCATTTTCATCTTGTATCCTTGCAAGAAAATTAATGCATTTATTAATGACATATCCAAAGTAAAGTTTAATGACTATAAATAAAAAATTAAAATGTGTCTCATTCAGTACAATAAATAACCAAAGGCCTATTTTGATGATATTTAACAACCATATGTATTAATATTATATTTTAAACTGTATACATTAGCTTAAAATTGTATATTCATTCACTTACATGGATTAAAATTCTTATTAATGATATTTTGCTTGTGGTAAAAATTAAATCTGATTGTCTGTCTGAGAAACAACTGTAGACACATGTGAAAGACTAGCAACCTTTCAATTATTACTAATCAACATAATTGTAAAATTTAGTTACCAAATTGCAAGTTATTGGAGGGGGGTGGGTGATTTCTTGCATTATGCAATTAATCAATTTTCTATGATCGTTACCAAATATGTATAAAGTATTATTTACTGTTACAGTATTTGCTTAAATTTAAATCATAATATTATAATTTGTTTTAGGCATACATTGTTGCAAAAATAAAAAGATATTCTGCCAAAAAAGAAATTCAAATTTTATTCAATATAAAATTTAAAAAAATAAGATTATATACTATCAATAATTAATTTATATTGGCTAAAATTTACAGTCAACTAATTTTGAATTAAAACTTCTCATTCAAATTAAAACTGCTATCATCATACATTTAAAGTATTTTAGAAAAAGGTGGAAAAGGAAATGATTCCATTAATTATGCATTTAACACTGTAATCAAAAGTTATTAAATCTAAGTTAAAAATATTTTCTTGCCAGATTTTAAATCATAATCTTGTAATTTGTATCAGATATCATCATCCATAGTGTCCTGTCAAATGGGCAAGTTCATAGAGTAGCCACATCATCAATTCGTCCATTTTTCTATTTCATTCTCTTTATTGCCCAGCTCTTCAGTACCCCATAACTCTTTTCATCTCTTATATCATCCAATGATGTCAATATTTTTCATTCTTTCTTTTTACTTCCACTCACCATTTATTTCAAAACATCTGTCATTAAACTATAATTTCTTTATATATATATATATATATCCAATCCAGTTTTGCCTTCTGTCTTTCATTTTTTTAACCAATCTTCTTTTTTCATTTACTCTTTTCAAAATTTCTTTGTTATTTTATTCACCCAACTGATTTTTTTCCATTTTTCTCCATGTCAACATCTCAAAGGCTTCCAATCTGTTTCTAATTTTTATTACTCATTGTCTATGTTGTATCAGACATATTCAAGATAATGGCAACCTTATCATAGACTTAAATTAATTAATTTGGTAAAAATAAAAAAAGGAAGGAGAGATGATTTTACACATTATAGATTTAATAATAAATGTTGTATGATGAAAATATAATACAAATGGAGAAGTTTTGTTCTTTAATTTCTATTTAAATAGTCTATTTTTGCCATTACATAATAGGGTATCATTTGGAAAATTGCTAGGTCATTTTAAGAAAATGACTACTTAACATAACAAAAGACCACAGCTAGAATATTTTTACCGAATATTTGTATATGAAGTGAAGTTTATTTAGTTGTACATTGTACATATTGTAAAAATGTATTAAATATTGATTACAATGTTGAAACACAGAATGCACTAGATTTTTTTTTTCATGTGTCACAATTTTTTATTGTCAACTGTGCAATTAAGTTTTGGTATTGCAGTTTTATAATTTAGCTATTTTTACACTGTTGATAAATAACAAGTCTTTATGGGAACAACAGTACAGTTAAAAAGTGATATATTATTAATCATTGCTTTTCTCATTCTAAATAATATCACATCCAAGTTTTTTTTTTAAGTGTCATAGCATCGGCTGGGATGCGAACCCGAAACCCAGGCAACTGCCGCAAGGCAGTTACGCTGACCTCTCGACCACCAATGCAATCCAAGTTTTTTTATCAGCATAATAAGAAACAATAACACTAAAACTTATTGTCTGTGAGATATTATTCTCCCATTCTCAGTCAATTTTTCTGTACATTTGCACAGTAAAACCATACATTTTTTCGTAGTGATGTTAATTCTTTTTTTAAAAAGTTTACAATCTACATACATTTTCAATTGGAATCATATTAGAAACTAATACCACCAAACACTACATAACTTTTTTAACATATCGATCAAAAAATTATCACAATCTTCAAGATATACTATATACCTTAAAAACCTATCAGTAATAAATATCACCAAACAGTATATCACTTTTTCAACATTTGGATCAAAGAATAATAACAACTTTCAAGTTGTACTAGTTTTAACAACTAATGCAGCATTTTGTCCAAACTTTTGATAAAGATGCTGATAAGAAATTGATTATTATAATGTTGAAGAGCTTTTGCCATCACAGAAGAAAGCAACTAATGAGGAATTAATGCATCTGGTCGAAGAAAAGAAAATCAGCAAGTTTATACAGAAGAATGTGGACAACAAACAAATAAAGGAATTGATTTTCTATCATTAATCTATGCACAGCACTTTAGAAAAACTTGATTTCAATTTAGAATATTCCATCAATTTAAAAAATGTTTTAAGTTAATGAATGAGATCTTATAATGTGATATAGAAAAGGAAATTTAAAAAAACAAAGTGGACTGCTCATTCTAAATTTTTTCTGTAAAGATCCTCAGCCATTAACACTTGGTTTTACTTCCTTCCAAAAGAATCCAAGACCATCAAAGATTTAAAAGACAACAATAGACTTTTAGAATGAGTAACTAATGACTCACAAAACTGGATGATGATCAGTGCTGATTTGGATGGATTATAAGAAAAACAGCTTTAACCTAAGCTTTTTTTTCTTTTTACATAGATGTAAGTTGCATTATCTTACATACATACATATTTTGAATGCATTCTTGTGTAATATAGCACAGTTTACACATGCATATATTTTACATTAAGGCTTTTTTTAATTATTGCATATACTATAAGTTGGTTGATAATACAATATTCATAATTTATGGCATAATTTTTATTTGCATGAATGAGCTATTGTTTTCCCAATAAATACACTAAAAATAAAATAAAAATCTAGTTTTTGCACTATTTTTGTTATTATATTAAAGCATGCAGCCTCATATTTAGAAATATTCTTAGTTTTTCCAAAATATGAGCACCACACATTTTTATTTTGGCTAAAAAATAGTGGGAAAACTAGAGATTTTTTTAGTGTATTTACTTGAATAAATGCATTTCAAAAAAATTTTATGTATATTTTTTTATTTTTTATCATTTAATTTTATAATTTTGTTAAAAACTAGATAGCAAAAATAAAAAATATTGCCTAATGTAAAATTATTTTTTGCTCCCAAAGTATCTTTTTAAATGAATCCCTTTAATAAATGAATGTAAAGCCTTTTGTTCTGTGAAGAGATAAATATCTTCCCATAGTTAAGATGGTACTTTTTTGTGTTCTAGCAGAACTGGCTGTTATGTAAATCATACTATGTCACATTTGATGATACTATAATAATATTGAAAAGCCATGAAATTTCAACAAAATTTAGAATCTTATAATAATGTAAGATATGTATTTTTTTTACATAGTATTTTTCTGACTCTATAAGTAAAAGAACCATATCATTTGTTTTGTTAAAAGATTAATGTTATAGTTATCTTCTTCATTTGAGATTTATTGTTAGCTATCGTTTTGTTTAGGAAATTGTAAAATTTGCTATGTAGAATGAGTATAAGTATTCCATTTAATAATTTTTCTTTCTATAATAATACCACTAGATGGCAATACAGTAAAAGACACTAAATTCCATATAAAATTAACAGTTTAAATTTTCACTGTTTTGTTGTTGTTTTTTGCTAAAATTATTTGTAAAGTCTAAAAACATTATTCTTATTGGAAATACATACAGATGCAAAGGTTCAACTAGATTGGGATTTGAATGGAAATTAAGTTACAAGATTTCATAGAAACAAAGACAGGCAAAAGAAATAAATGAAGTTAAAGAAAAGCATATATAAAAAATAACAATATGGATAATACAAAAATAATTCAAAGACATGTTCAATACATTTGTTTATTGAAAAAAATGAAAGTAAAAAAAGAAAGATTCAATTGAATTATCAGATTTTAACTATGAATTGTGATAATTTAATAATTATAAATATTTTAAATTAATTACTTATATGGATAATATATAACACCACTTAGACTGAGAAAACAGAAACAATATTAAATATATAGCTTTAATGCATATTTATGCAGATTTTCTTTTTCAAACATAAATGATAATGTATTTATCACTCTATAGGAAATAAGTGCTGTTAATTTACCTGTGCTCTGTTCTAAATGCATTCAACTATTTGAGTCTGTGTTAGTACTGAACTATTTCCCCTTTTTTCCATTTTGTTATAACATTCACTGCAAACTACCTTTTTTTTTAGGTTGAAACAATATGATCTAATATCCTTTCGTAATCTAAAAATGTAGTTTATAAAGTAGCATTTTTTTTTACTAAATTTATATATATATGTACTGTTTTATTCTTACATTAATGTTAGTTCTCATGGTATCATATTTGGGTTAATGGTACTTGTGAGTTTTCAAGTAAACCAAAATGGCAGCCATATTTTTAATAAATCTATGGTTTCAGAGTCCCCAATAAATGTTTACAAAAAAATGGCTGCTATGAAACATTTTTAATATTTACATTTTATATTTTATTACTGTTATTTTAAAAATGGAAATTAATGTGGAAAAATTAATTACGATGCTTACAGTTTATTTTCTTCTTTTTTTGGGTTAACTTTTTAACAGAAAAATGATGTATATATATATAAGTACAATATTTACATTTTATTTATGTAGATGGCTTGCAATCATATTGTGACCATTAATGCACATTTTTCAGGAGGGCATGATCTCATACCTTTGGAAATAGTCCACTGCATCACTTTTTGTGACAGGAAAGTTCCAAATTGTTATTATTATGACAATTTACCCAAAAAAAATACTGAAAAAAAGAAACAAACTGAATTGAAGGAAAGTACAACAATGTTAAGAGTGTCTCATCACTTTTCACATTATAATATAAGAAAAAAATGAAATAAAGCTTCTTCATGAAATTTATTGGAATTTATTCTCTTTTTAAAATTTACCATTTATTAATTTTGCTTTAATTTAACAACTAACAAATCTTTGGTAGATTGTACGCCCTCAAAGCTGTATATTTATCAAAAATACAGGCTCCCATCTTGGTTTACTTAAAAACTCATAAGTATCAAATTAATTTTGTGTTGAATATGAGACTCTAGACCATACAGTTTTGGATCAACTTCAGCTCAGGAACTTCTGGTATTCAAATTTCATATGAACTTTCAAACCATAAGGCTGTTCGATAAACTTATTTTGGCCTGCATGGATTAGTGCAAAGATAGAGGGTCTTATTCTTGAGTTTTAAGTCTTTGGATTGATTCCAATTCTGATATTTCCAGCAGTCAAACTTTTACGAAACTTTTGAATAACAAGGCCATTTGATTATTCATTAATTAATGTTGTAACAAGATTGGTAAAGAAAAACTTACATTATTAATTATTTGTACATTAACATTTATAGAAATATCTTGGAAGAAAATTAATCATACTCTTAATTTGAATGAAGTGCTTCTGGTGGAAATAATATTATAATGAAATATATATATAACTAAAAGGTTTTTTTTTATAATTTTGGTTTGTTAGTACTTACTTTTGGATTTGAGACTTGGAGCATGTAATAAAAAACTATATAAAGGCTGCACACCAAATAGCAATGTATGAGATGTGAATGCTAGGATTATAATAAAAGTAATAAAACAATTAGTTGCTCTGAAAGTCATGAGACATTCTTGTATCTGAAATAACAAATTAGGCTTTGATCCTAGGACTTATAGATCCCATCATTGTACTTCTACTCTAAACTGCTCAAATGGTCAAAACTGATATACATGAGAAATGAAACATAAATATTACATATTGAGAGAATTGATGTGTTGATATGGATGGATGATGGACTACAATTGGTGCACTGGATTGGATTTAAATCAATTTAAGGATCTTAGTAAGTTGATGTTTTTTGAGATGGATGGCTAGGATAAAGAAATTTTCCAGAAAAATGAGGAGAAAAAATTTTATGAGAGAACTTTGGAGTGATTCTATTATAGCTAAAGTGATGGTGATGTAAGATTTTTGGTGTGTGTGTGATGGTAATACAAGATTTTTGATTATATGTGTATATATGCATAGGGTATATATAATTGTATATATTATATCAATAGGTCTGTTAGAATTACTGATGGTATTAATTATTTTTAAGCAGTTAATAGTAACAATTTAAATCGTATGTTTATAATGGATGAATAATTTTATTTTATCTAATTCCATCTTTTATTTTTTATTTTTTAAATGAATAATATCGATTAGTTATTCATATCTTATTTTATAATCATTTTTATGCGATTAAATTATATTATAGATGTATTTTTAATATGCCTAAGGAAATGTCATTATAACCATAGTTTGAGCCCTTTTTTGCAAATCCAATAATGCAACCAATTGATTTATTTATCCCACAATCCCATAATGCTCTGCAGCCACAGATGCAAGGCTAGAGATATGCGTGACAATCACATCCCTAATTGTATTGACCACAATGCTTCAAAACTGGGAGGAGAGGCAAAATTTTGCTGCACCAATAATCATGAGTTATTAACAAGAAAATCAAATCTTCAGCACAATTCAGCTAATCGACTCTTGTTTTTAATCTTTCTAAGTTTCAAAAACAGCTTAATAATGAAAAACCAAATCAGAAACGCAATTGGATTTCTACATATTTTCTATGCTTGATTGGAACCTTTTTATATATTAAAATGTTTTACCAAATCCAGTCTTATTGAATTTCTACTGTAATAATTTTATATTGTAGCCAAAACTTAAATTGCAAATTGGTTGATCCAGTTTGTTTACGTATGAGTGTATAAATAATGTTATGTGTGTCTGTATATATATATTGTCATAACAAAATACACGTACATTAATGGATAAAACGAAAAATATACTATAAAATATTAATCTTTGACCGCGCTTTCAGTACACTATGCCAGATTCATAATAATCAACTATTAAAATGATTTTTAAGAAATCTTAGTTTTAAGTTAACGAAATTCCAGAGCATATCCAGTTGCATGACATTAAATTTCTTAATATTTTTTTTTTCTTTTTAAGGAAGCTTAGTACATTGCTACTTCTAATAATGTTTTGAATCAGATTTAGTAGTGTGCGAGTGTATTTGGAATTTTGACCAATAAAAACTTTTTTCTATATATTTTAATAGTTTATTGTAATAGACATGGTGTACTAAATCTTAAAGGTCGTCCGCTGTTAGTACTTTATAGTCTATTTACTCTATTCCACATATTAACATATGTGTGTTTTGTTATTTAAACAAAATTTAATTTATAAATTATACTAATAGATTGTGCCATTCTTGATTAGATTTGAAATAGGCATTATCACATTTAAAATATATATATATATTGTCAAGATTTTGTGTATTATTGAATTGTTTAAGATCATCAAGTGAAGTTTATTCTAATTTTGGAATTATTGTAAATACACTTGAGTACAAAGTAATATTTACGATTTATTTTTCTTCTATTTTTAAATAATATGATAAGTAATTTACTGCGTTAAATTTTATATTTTACTATAAGAATATTACATACATTTGAATATGTATTTTGATAAATTTTTTGCATTAACATTTTTATTTTATCACACATTTTTACAATAATAGGTCTAGATAAATAGTTAAGTTATACTATCATATGTGTGTGAATATATTTGCATGCGTGTTTAGGTTATTGTATAATTTTTTGATTGTCTTATGAATTTAAAATCACATATATTTTTAAAAAATGATGTTATTATTAAAGGTATATAAATATGTAATAATCTTTTGTTAAACAAACAATTGTATTTTTCTTTTTTAAAAAAAGTGATGAAATTATTATTTTTATTTTAATTTAGGAGGAATTTCAACTCAAACTTTCAAGCTCCCTACAGCCATCCATTCCATCTTATATAACCGATCCATATGACAATGTATATGTGGAAAAAAATCTCCAATTATTTCATGCTGAACCAGCATTCATCAATCGGTCCAGACCATTAAGTTCAGTATAGAAAATATGCTTCTATTTAATTGTCCATCCATCTTCTGTGTATTTAAATGGACATATTAAGATTCTATATGTGAGGGGTTAGAGTGACTTAAAGTCAGGGTAAGTATAACAATAATATTAGCATCAACATGCACTCTGAGTATTCCATCATTAGATTATCAATCATATGGATGACTGAAGAGTTGGAGGATGGAAAAGATTGAAACCTGTCCATTAAAGTTTGAAGATTTACTACCTTAATAAAAATTGAGCACTGATTATATTTCTGTGTGGGAGATCATGATCTGGATCAATGTGTGAGTGATGATTCAGTACAAAATACATATATTGGAAATCATTTCTCTTTTTTACATGTACGTATGTGATCATATATATTGATTGTATAAAATAGAATGGATAGTGATAGGGAGCTTGAAAGTCTAAGTTCATATCTCTTCTAAATTACATTGAGTTCAGTAATGTAACCATATGGGTTTAATGGCAGACAGCAACATAATACTGTGTGTACATAAATATATGTAAAGTTGAAAGCAATCAATTTTTGTAGACATTTTCTACACTCTACTGGAGTAATGGTGAAAGATAAAATAATTTTGAATTTAAAATAAAATTTTGTTATGAAATGAACATTTACAAAAGTCTAAATAAATATTTTTATTGAATTCTGAGTTTGAAATTAAAATAAGCATGTTTTATGTTAAAATACATCTACTGATAATTTTAAAAATTCATTATCTATTTTAGAAATTTTTTTTTAATTAAAAGACTTGTATAACATTTTAATAACATGTCTACTATCTATAGAAATCTTTAAAGTAAAATTTGTAGTTTATGCATTTGATAAAAATTTCAAAAGGATTAAAGTAGATTAAAAAAATTGATAAAGACGGGGGAAAACATTTTTGAAGTCATGAATTTTTTCCCTCCCTACCCTAGCTATAAAAAGAGTTGATAAAAAGATTAGATAGTTACGGGGTTTCCAGAGTTATACAAAACTACCATTAAGATGTTAAAAAGGCAGTGGCTCCTAGTAGTTCACTATGCTGGAGTTTTGATTCACCTAGAAGGGAGACCCAACTTCTCTGTTTTCCATAGTCAACATAGTATTAGATGGCTGGGTCTAAGTGGAGCTGATTAATAAGCCAACAGTTACCTGGATGATGATGATACTTACTCAGTGATCCCATCAGTTTACTGAAGATTGTTATATGTATTCTGCTTTGTCTATATGCAAAGAACCACAGATAAAGGTACTGCATTGTATTTATATAATGTGCAGCTGGTGAGTTATTTTAAATAATTTCTTTATAATGACCTGTTAATGTGACATATAAAAAGAATGATATTATTTTAAATCATTTATTTAAAGAAAATCACATATAAAATCTATCTATATGTTTTTTAAGGAAAACAAGTAAAATTTTGTTTGAATGAAATCATTGATTCAAAGACGAATTTATTTTGAAAAAAGAAAAAAAATCTTTTTTTACTGACCATAAAAAAGCAACTAATTAATAATTTTAATTTATATCATCTATATTTTATGTGTGCTATTATGTGAAAATTATCTTTTTAATAATTTTATTTTGATAAATTAATATATCATGGTAAAACATCATCATGCACATACATTTTATGTGCACACACATAAAGGTTAAATCTGTCATTAATTTTGTATTATAAGAAATAAAATTAATTTCATTTATATGTTAATCAATTATTATACCATGTATCTGCATCATAAGATATATATGTGTCTTATGTAAATCGTGTGTTAGGTATCTGTATCATTCAAACATGATAACTTAAATTTTATTTTATTTTTATCTGACAATTCAAATATGTTAATCAGTTATTCTACTGGATATCTGTGTAATTACATCTATATACTTATTTTGTATAAACATGGTACTTGGTATTGGTATCATAAAAAATATAACTAAATATGTTCAGAAACTATTATGCTACATGTCTGAGTGCATCTATCAATGCATGTCAAGTAGACACATATGTAAATGTTGATCACATATTTTATTTTATTTGATGATTGAAATATATTCATCATTTCACTGCATATCTGTATGCATATACCAATATGTGAAAGATAGACATGTATATGTAAATTTTAATCATTCATTTTATTTTTATATGATGATCCAAATATATCCATAAACTCATGTCTGGATATGGATATATAGGTGTTTTATATTGGATCATATAGATAAATCTATGTTTTATGTTAATCAAAATTTGAAGAGTTAATTCATATGTGTATAGCCATGTTATTTAGACTTTAATGTTATTTTTTGCTGTTAATAAACTTATATTCTATTTGTTAAGATTATTCCAGTGACTTAATTTTAAAAATATTTAGGATATTATGTATTGCATCATCTCTTGTTCACAATAATAGTTATAGAGCTTGTATTCTCTGAGCTAGATTTGTGCATAATGGTCTATTATATGAAAGGGATGCATATTACTATATGGGCATCCAGATAATAATAATCCTAGATTGGCACAAAGAGTATATTCTTTAAAGTTTATGCACTACATTTTTATTTAGTTTACTATTTATTAGAATTTACATTTATAGTTGACCCATACACTAATAGTACTAAGTGGCCAGAGCCTTGATGATGATCATCATGTTTTAATGTCTCACCATTATTGGTTTTTCTGTTATGTATTCTGATGGATAAACACTTGTTTTGTACATCCAAATTATGTTTAAATAACTTCCCCAAGCTAGAAAGGGGTAAATAGTTAGCCTGGTCTATAGAAAACCCATTTCAAATCCAGTCATCAGATTGACTGTTGATTTATATTTATTGTTAATTATTAATGATGATGAATGAGTTATACTTATTTGTAATGCTGGTAAACTTGTAGTTAATTATGCTTAGACTTTGCTGATACTTTATATCATGCTTATATTTTATATTGATTTATATTCATTATTTTTATATTTAATACTTTAAATTTTGTTTACTTGGTAATGATTTCCTTCAACCCAGGTTTACCCCCAAATTCCCCATCCTGTTACAGTATAGACAGTATACTTGGATTTAAGTTTTACATATTCAGCATGTATAGTGCCCATCTCGCTTCTGTGTGTTTAAACAGACATATTAAGGACATATACATGAAGAGTGAGAGTAACTTAAAGTTAACATTGGTATGGCAATAATATTGGTATCAACAAGAGCTTTGAACATTTTCATTCTTGGATTTTTAATCATATGTATGGTTGAAGTGTTGGAGAATGGAGGAGATAAGATTTATACCTGTCCATTAAAATTTGAAGAATTGCTATTTAATATGAACTGAGGACTGATTATAGATGTGGGAGATAGTGATATGGGCCAACTGATGGTGCTGGTTCTGCATAAAATATGTTCTATTGAAGATCATTTATGTTTTTACATATACATGGTCATGCATATCAGTTGTATAAGATGGAATGGATAGCTGTATGGAGCTTGAAAGTCTGAGTTCAAATCCCTTCTAAATTATATTAAGTTTAATATAGACAATATACTTGTATTTAAATATTTTTATTTTAAAATATTTTTTGTTTTAAATTTAAAAGAAAAAATTTTATTTGAGATGCTGGTTTGTATTTGAATGAATTCCAAATGCAGTACAATAATCACTCAAAAAATTAAAAAGGATAATTTTTGTCTTGATCATTACCTACTGTTTCTAGGTCAATGATCTAAATGTTATACTAATAGATAAATGATATAAAAAGTTTGTGGTTAACTTAAGAGCCACTATTTATTTATATATATATTATTTCAGTTAGTGCACTGTGCTTTTGCATAGAATAAAATTTCAAAATGGTATAATTTTTTTTTAAATGTTTACTGTAAACTACACAATTAAAAACTAAAAAAGAGTAGTGTTTACTTCAAAAGACTATGAGTCTTTTTAGAGATTATCTATTATAGCAACTAAAGAAATGAATTTATTTTAAATGCATTTTATAAAGTTATAAAAATGCTTATAAAACTTTACTACATGAATTAACATATATATATTATAACAGTATACATATATGTCATTACATCACTGTCAAATAGAAAAAAAGATTGCTAAAGAAAATGGACATGAATTAATAAATATCTAAAAAAAAGCAAGTAATAATAATATATATATAATGCACAGATGGTAAACTGATAATTATTTAATGCACAGATGGTAAACTGATAATTATTTAATGCTAATCTTAGTAGAATGGAAATGATTTTCTTTACTGACATAATAACAAACAGGCCCTTCGGCATAAGGCAAATAAGAGATCAATTAAAAAATACTAGTGATAAAATAGTTTAAAATATTAAACTTAGTATTAATTATAGAGATTAGATAGAATGTAATATTTTTATAACAACCTTATTTATTACAAATAATAATTTTTCTTTATATTTATTAATTTTACAAATAGAATAAAATTTTTAAACATTATTGTATTTATGGAGGGAAAATGTTTTATTAGTGTTTTTATTGTACAAACTTTTTATTCAAAAAATGTAAAGCTAATCCAAAATGTTGTGATTGTTGATATGCTTTTCTCCAGGATTATTTTTTACTTGTTATTATTGGCTTAAGTGATAACAGTACTTATTTCAATTAGAACATAATTACAGACTAATGTATGATCATGGATTTACCGGAGATGGAGCATTTGGAAGGAGGATGAACTTTTGATTATGAAAATAGTATTGCAGTTGATTAAAAAATTACTTTTTTATGATATTATATATATTTTAATTTATTTTTTATAATGAGAACTTATGTAAATGTAATTACGAAATATTATTCAATGGTTTGTTGTATAAAAAATTTTAGACTATAGAAATTAATTTTGCTATCTGATATGTAAATGTTTGTTATATTTTACAGTTAAATTCTAGAAATAGCCATTTTGCTGTGCTTTCTGATCAAAACCATCTGCTGGTTGAAATATTAAAGTAGTTTTATAGAAAAGTAATTGTGTATATTTATTATTATATATGTTGTAACCAGTTGTGTTACATAGCACACAATAATATAGTGTGTGTGCATATATATAAAGAAAAGGAAAAGTAGAAATAAACAGACAATATTTTTTAGATATTTTTCTACATTTCCTGGAATAAAATAATAATAAATAAAGGGTTAAATAATTCTAGATTTAAAGTAATATTTTATTATAAAATTAAATATTTAAAAAGGTCTAATAAATAAAAAATTAATATTTTTATTCTGATTTTGAAAATTTAAAATAAGCATGTTTTTTGATAATTATAAAAATGTCTATCTTTGAAATCTTTTAATTAATTGGTATCAAAGTAAAAACATGTATATCACACCTTGATAAAACTTCAAACATATATAATTCATACTATAACCTTTTATAATAATGAAACAAATATTAATGTAAATTAAACAAATCAATTAAAATTTTATTTTTTATAAGTTATAGTCCACATTAATGTACACACACAATGTACCTCAATGGAAAAGTGGCTAGTGATTAGTTTGTTTTTCAAATGGCCTGTAATATCATCTTTGAATGAATACATATATTACATAACATCAGATTAGGTATTATGCAACAAAAATTTTAAGGCACTTTTGTATCTGGAAGTCACAAGAATTACATGATCAAATGAAAGTGTGCTTCATGCCTTATCCATGATGGAATAATACATTTACATTAAATTTTGTATTACATTGGTCAAAACTGCTGCTGAAGCATTTAAAAGGATTCAAAATATGTATAGTAGTAAAGCCATGAGTCATAAAAAGGGGGTTGCAAGATTTTACAATGGCAGAATGTGCATGATAGAACAAATTGTCACATTTTATTTTGTAATTTATGATTCAGACATAAACTGACATGATGATATTTATTAGTTAAATTAACAATGTATGCTTCTTTTCAAGATATATATGTAATGTAGAGAGCATACCAATAGCTCAAACATAGCTCTTAATTGATAAGTGCAATAAGAGAAAATATTTAAAATCTCTAACTGGAACATTCTTATCCCCAGATCAATTGTTTTTGAGCTTATGGCTCACCTCAGTGAGAAGCTAGAACATTCATACACTTCTAGATCTTCACTGAGATGAGCCATAATCTCAAAACCAATTGGTCTGGGGATAAGAACATTCCAGGTAGAGATTTTAAATATTTTCTCTTACCACACTTATCAATTAAGAGCTTGTTTGAGCTATTGGTACACAAGCTTATAAAACCAATGTCACATTTGCTTTATTGATTATTTCAATATATATATATATATATTGAAAAACACATAAATACATGTGTTTTACAAATGGAATGCCAGAAATTATATCTCTTGAAACTTAATTACCACATATAAATTAATATTATATGCAATTAGTTAAATTATAAATGCATGTTTCTAATCAATACAGTAAAATTTAATAATAATAAAATTCTTGAAGATAAATGCATATTTAAATATATAATAACTTCTAAATCACATATCAGAAACAAATTCCATAAAACTAATTACCTATAAATGGTGAAGATATGTATAAGAGAAATTGGTCTGGATCAAGTGATGAGTACTGGTTCAGCATAAAATATGCATCTTTGGGAACATCTTTTTCATGGGTCTTTGATCATATGTTTGTGATTATACTTCTTTACAAGGTGTTAAAAATATTCAATAAACATCACATGACCACCATCTCTTATGCTTGTGTATAACTGTTATTAAAACAAGCAAAATGTATGGGAACTGAACTAGGTTCAGACCCATATAACTATATAAGCTGATGGGCTTGAATTGGAAACATTAAAGTGTTTTCAATTTAAGACTCATAGTTTTGTAGTTAAATGGAGATAAAAGGTGTTTGCTAGACGGTTGCATTAGATCCTAAGATCTAGATGCAGTGCTCTCAGATCCAAGGCTCCTCACTGACAAAGGCCATAAGCCAGAAACTAGTCTGGGGATATTGGATGAGTAGGCACTAGATGGGGATTTTATGCACAAGCCTTCTGGCATCCATTGATTACTCTAGCTTGCTGGGTGTGGCATACGTATAGTAAGTTTTGCCTGTATTAAAAATAGATAGGTACCAGTCCCTATCTTGCACAAGAGTGATGTAGTGAAAATTACACTACAGAAATAATATTTATTTAGTGTATTGTGTCTAGTCTAATGAATGACTAATAAAAATTATACTATACTTGTGTGCATTCGAAAAAATAAATATGTCTGACTTATTATTCAAAATTATTAAAGGAAATAAAATTAACAGATACCAGTTTTAAAAAGAATAAATAAATAAATAAATACACAATGTACATATTAAAAGCATATTCTTTACCTTGTTTTGTCCTGAATATTCTTTAATATAGCATTTAAGAAAAAGACATTTTTATTTTGTTAAAATTCTACAGATTTTAATATAATTTGTTAGTTTCATCCTTACATTTTAGCATTTGCTTTTACTGCTATATCTAATTTTTTTTTTTATTGATAAATGTTAGTTTGTTGTTATTATAAACATTTGTAACCTATATATAATACTATAGCCAGCAACAATAGTAGATGAATTTTAGATTATATCGAATTAAACTTTGCTTGAAGCATACATGTTTAGAGTAACTTTGTTTTAGTTTGGATGAAGAATTATTGTTTATTGGAAAAGTCTATGTAGTAATTTTATATATTGAAAACTAAAATTGAAGACAAAAAAAAAAACAGTGCCAAATCATTTGAACATTTCTTTATATGAAAGTGAAAAGCATAAAAAATTTAAATATAACATTTTGAAAAAAACTATTGCTATGAAGCCAGGATTTATTGACAATCTCCAAATTACTTTATTTTATAATTTATACTAATATATTGGTTAAAAGTTGAAAAGAAGAAAAAATTGGAAACTGATTTTCTTTTTGACACTTTATATATGAATTTGTAATGATGCATTTATTGTTTAAATACGAATAATTTACTGTAAGGAAAGATTGAATTCATCAGATATAAATGCTATGGGTTTAATGTATATTTATATTTGTGTGTTCTAACAGATGCATTGTGTGGTGATATCATTTGTAATTTTTTTATTCACAGTTCTATAGTATCTTACATATTTTTTCTCTCTTTATGAATAGCCTTCAGATGTTTTAAAACTGGTAAGTGGTTTCAAACGCATTCTGTTCTATTTATTTGGTTTATCAAATAAGTTATTTTTTTTAAAAAAAAATTGCAGATATATTACATAAAAGAAAAACTGTAAAAATATTTTTTTTAAAAATAATAATAATAAAGAAAGCAATGTTGTTTTTTAAGCAAAATGTTTTTATTTTTCAAAATATGGTGTTTTATATAGTTTGAAATAATGCAAATAAATTTAGCATATGGTTTGTTTACGATGTGTGGCTGTTAGGTTTGTTAAATTAAAATGATGAAAGAATTAAGAATTCCAAATGCATGTTTAAACTTGTCTTACACAATCGCTAACACAATCTATACTTTTATTAAAACAAACTACTTCACACGTGACTTTGGCTCTCTACATAACCTAATGTTCTAAAACTATAGTTTTTTGTAGATCTAAATTAATAAACCTATTTCGCAGGACAAACAATTTTACATACTTTACTAAGACAATTTATAAGCAAGATTTCCATAGAATTATCTTAAATGTTATATATAGAGCTTGCAAATAAGCTCTTAACAAGCTTTGCAGAATATCCACAATCCCAGACCGGTTTCTGCTACTGGATTCCTCAGTTAAGAGCTTATTTGTGAGCTCTATATATAACATTTGTAATACAAACTTATTAAATTAGATCATGTGGCATATGACTTGATTTCTTTCTAATCATTTTAAATAAAACAGCAAAAAATACCTTTGATTGCAGGCGTTTGTGGGTTCGCATCCCGGCCGATGCTATGACATATGAAAAAAAAAAAAATCATTCTATTGAATCAGATAAAAAAATACCAATCTGATAAAATAGTTCAGCATTGATATAACAAAAGTGGTCATTATTTGTAAGTTTATTTTAAATGATTCTATGGGGTTCGTGCTTACAAATTATTGTAACAATGTATTCGATTCTTAATGTTACATATTTAATACGTCATTAAATTATTTGTATGATCATTAAAATAATTAGTGTTTTATTTAAATAGATTTATATCAATTTAAATTATTGATTTCACTTCCAGAGTAAATTTAATTTGAAACATATATCATGAAAGCAGTAAACTTTTTTCTGAAGAATTTAAAAGAACGTGACTAGAAAAATCATGATGTTATTCTAAGACATATTTATAAAGTCTTTAAATTAAATTAAAATGTATATAATTTCACATTTAAAGAATTTTTTATTTGATGTTTGTAAATTATAATACGGTATATTAATATTTATTTAATAAACATTTGGGTATTTTGAAAGTGAAACAAAAATGCTAAAAGGAAGTATATATTTTTTATGTATACATTACAAGCATAAAGCTAAACTAGTCAATAAATAATTAAAATTATCCCAAATCCAAAACTCAACCAGACTAGCCAAGAAAATAAAATCAAAAATCTCCACCCCATCACCCTTTCTTGATATATGAGTGAATACATCTGAAAAAGATAAATGTTCCCCACCAAAATGTGCTAGTGGAGTGGAAGATTTAAATATATCCTAAGTGTTATTTTATACAGAAAAGAAGTTGAGTTGCTGCATGTAAATCAGATATCTTAATTTTTAATTGTTAGTTAAAGTTTTATATGCACTACAGCAAAATAATAAATCCAATACTTCTGTTATTATAAAATCTAAATCACAATCTAACAATAGGAGTATTGTATAAAACAGAGAAACATTAAAATAATATAAAACATTATTGCCACTTGAGTTTTTATCAAAGCTGTATAAAAAAATCATTATATTGGCCAGGAACAACTAATCAGAAAACTGGTTAACTTTACATTAGTAGCTCCAGAATAATTTTTATAGCATATGACTCCTTGTTCTTATGTTTTTTTGTTGTGTGTTTTATACATTAATACCCTAAGCTATCATGGTCAACATACATGCCCCATAATACTTTGATGAACATAAAAAGCTGAATAAACTTTATCATTTTCCATTACCTTTTTATATGTATATATTTATGTTGTTGAACATGATACTTAATATTTGTCTTAGTTTTATCAATATGTGTTGCATTACAATGAAGGATGATAAAGTTTAGTCAGCTTTTTATATTCATCAAAGTATTATCGGGTTTGTATGTTGTCCACAAGAGTTTAGTGTATTAATGTATGGAACACATGATACATAGGATTAAGAAGTCCTATGCCATAAAAAGTTCTTCTAGAGCTATTATTGCAAAGTTAAACAGTTTTTCCATTAGTTGCTCCTGACTAACATAATAAAGGCTTAGCAGAGTATAACAATTTTTATACAGCCTTGATAAGGACTCAAATGAGTTGAAAACACTTGGCAATAGTGTTTTATATTATTTTAAGGTTTCTCTGTTTTATATAATAATTGTATTGTTAGATTGTGATATGCACTAGAGATAATCTCTTGTTTAATAAATGATTAGTAATGGTCATGAGTATATTAATCTGAAGTGATTGACATTAAAATTATGAGTGCAGAAAATTTCACATTTGTAAATCAAATTGTATTGATGTATACTTTTTGCTTAATTCGTATAGTAACTTATATATCTCAGTTCTAGATGATCATTTAGCATTATGTGCTCATGTGTATTCAATGCCAGCTTTGTAGGAGCTACATTTAACATATGTATTCTGCAGTCATATATAATATAAATTCACAAAAATTAAAACTATTTGTAATAAATATTGATTAAAATGTTTCAAATTTTCATGATTAAATAAACTGGCTATCTTGAGCAGTTGACTCTATGATGAACGTTGCTCACTTATGAGATAACGGTTTCTAGATTTTCAGTTGATCAAAATAAAACAAAAATTCATTTGGTCATTGAATTTCTACCAATTAATAAATATAAATCTGGTCGTAGTGCTGAAAAAAATTGTAATTTAATATTTTATTTATCTTTTAATTATTATGATTGTTATCATTTTAATAATATTTTATCTGTATATATGTCTGTGTAAATACATATGGTTGATATAAATTATTTTTTATCTATCAGATGTCATCATCGTTTTCAAACAGTATTTATTCACTGCAGGATGAGTGGCACTCAAAATTAATCCAGTTTTTTTTATCTATAGCTTCTCTCTCTCACATCACACCAAACAAATTTCCTTGTTTTATCCATCCATCTTACATGTGGTCTCATTCTAGATCTTTTACAATCTCTTTGAATCTAGTTTAAGGTTTCAATTGTCCATAGGACTATCTCTTCTAGTGATATGTCTAGCCCAGATCCATTTCAGTCTCTTAACTCTTTCGATGTTATCAGTGATACCTATATGTTATCTTTGCTATGTATTTCATTTTTAGAAGTTTAATTGCTAGAAATGTCAGAATTTGGCCATTAGACCTAAGCTCCAGATTTTGTTATTCTGATAAACTATGCAGAGCTATATAAATGTAAGCATATCTATTTATATTTGAAAAGGTCTTTGATTTTATAAGCATTTTTAAAATGATTAAATCATAATACAATCAAAATATGGATTCATGATATTGCAATAGTTTGATTTAACAGAATGCAACAGCAGTATTAAATTATCTGATGGCACTAAGATTAACAGTGATGATGATGGATGACAGAATGATTCCATATCTCTAAAACTTTTACTGCAATTTTACAGACAATATTTTCTGAATAAAAATGGAAAAGTGGGGAAATAAATATAAATTGAGATTATTTAAATCACCTACATCTTCCAGATGATGTGATTGCTTTTGCAAATAATGCTTAAGAACTTCAGAAAATGTTACAAAAGTTATCGGTTAGGATTAAGGATCAGTGCTAAAAAGACTAAAATAATGTTCACTTGCTGTTCACAGAAGAAAACAATTTGATAATAATGAACTTCACAAAATTAGATACTACAATTATATCGATTAGATTATTAATCAAAATGGTATAATAATGAATTATTTATTCAAAGAATTAATCTTGGATGGAGTATTTTTAATAAAAAAACTTAATATTCAAATGAAATATATCTAGGCATTTGAAAAGTTGAGTTTTTTTGGTATGTATTATACCAATTATTATATATAGACCTAAAACATGGACTCTTAACAGAAGAGAAATACAAAGATTTCAGACCATCCAATGAACTACAGAGAGATGCAAGTTGGAAGTTATATAAAGGAATAAAGATAGTGAAAGCAAAATGCCTGCATAAGAGAACAAATAGTTATTATTGACAACATTTTTGAATGTAGAAGGTTGAAATAAAGTTTAGCTGAACTTATTGCTAGAAGAGATGATAATAGATAGACATTTGAAATTTTAAACTGAATCTCAGAGGATTTTAAAAGATCTAAAGACCGACCATGTGTGAGATATATGAAAGAGATTTAAAAGGTTTACTGGAATGATGTGGTAAATATCAAAGAACTGGATTAAACTTGAAAGTACCTTAATCCTACAGTGAATTGATAATAATTGAAACTATTATGATGATGATGATGATTAATATTTATATAAAAACAAAATACATTAGTATGTGCATAGATATGCTTCTTTTCCATAGGTGGGCAAAAGAAAAAAAAGCTTTATATTGATGTAAATTATAGTTCTAGATAAATTACCATTAATATGAAATCCCCGATGCCTGTGATTTTTTTTTTTTGGGGGGGGGTGAATGTTTCAGATTAAAAACAAAATGCCTGCACATTATAAAGCCAAACTTTGCTGAAATTTTAACTGAACATTAGATTATTTTGTTTGTAGTTTTATAAACAATGATGTGAAATCCAACTGCATAATACTACACTGAAATCAAATAAGCACAATCTAGCATTTACATTTATGCAGCAGCACCACTTAGATTGTATTATTTATCTGCTATATGGACTATGTAATCTAGATAGCACTTTTGAATTTAATGTCAGTAGTAAAATTGGTGATATATATATATACTTTATATACTGTTTAAATTTATTCACTTAAAACAATATGGTTTTTTAAAATACAAAATATGCTTATATTTATATCAGACCAAATTTTTATATAGACATAATTAAAGCAATAAATCAAAATCTTATCCAGATAATAGAAGCTTTTGAGTTAGAAGTATTAGGATTATTGGTAATTTATCTGTGGATATTATTTATATATTTGATTTTTTATTTGATTTTTAAACCAATCACATTTAATTCCTTAAACAACCACAGTTAATAGTTATGTTACAATAAATAATAAAAACAGCTGCTCATAAAAAATATGGGCATTCCGATTCCAAAAAAGAAAGGAAGGAAGGAGAGAGAAAAAGAGAAAGGGAGAAAAAGATATTCTAGAAATGAGTTTACCAACCAATTTATGAAACACAAATATATCCACATATACATCATGCTGGTGGATTTTTCTGTTTATTTGATATTCTATGATGTTTCTTCAGCAGAAATTTTTTTTTGAAATACATCAACATAATGTCTACTATATCTTTCCAATGTAAATAACTGGCATTACATTAATTTTTATAATGTATATGAGGTCTACTTCTTCCATGAAAACCATACTCAAATAAACCATAAAACATCCTTTTTTAGAAGTTTTGCATTGATTTTTCATTTTATATCATCAATCCAGTGATGGTGTGATTTTATAATTCTGAACTCTGTAGTATTACATCCAGCAAATTGAAGAATATATTGATTGATTTAATGATCTTGCCATTGTATTTTTAACACATCACAGGGCATCCTTAAATGAAACTTTTCTAATGCCTTATACTATGCTGATTGAATGTCCAAGTTTCAGTTCTAATTGATATGTTGTCTATCAAAACTGTTAATCATATATTTGAAAATGACCATGTAATAATACTTATAATGTTAACACTATATAATTTTATTCTTGTATTCGCATATATCTATATGTGTATGAGCATATATTTTTATGTATTTGAAATCTGTTATAGTTTCAATGTCTTTGTCACAAAAGATTTTATTTTCATCTTTCAATCAATGATTACATTTTACATATTATCTTCAAATCTTTTTATTTTGCATCTTTTCCCAATGTCTTATATCTCTTCATGAATAAAATATGGCAACTTTTTGCAATATTTAATTAATGTTTTTTTTATATCTAATATTAAATGACTCTTATTAAAACTTAATCATTCATTGCAATTTTCTTTTCTAACATTTTCTATACAACTTTCTATTTAACTACTACTCTTCATGTTTTATCCTTATTGTTTTAATTATAGTTATGTTTTCTTCTCCATATTTTCTGCAAATTCCATTCAACTCTTTCTTGTGAGTATCATCCTTACCTGCAATTTTTACATAAGAATAATGTTTTTTCCTACTTTTGAATTAACTTTATTTTTAATATTTTGTAATTTATCTAAATTAATTTTAAATTAAGAAAGAACAAGATCTCTCCTACATATTTTATTTTTTGAAAATAGTATTAATTGCATAAATTGTTTTTAAAGTACTATAGAGACTAATTTTATAGGAAAATATAATGTGACCTTAGATTGTGGTTTGTGAATTAACAATGCTATTAAGTAATCATAATCAATTGTCTTCTGGGGTTCATAAGAAGTTTAAACCCCAGAAGTAATAAAACTTGGCTGCAATCCATGGATCTAACTGTTCAGATTGTGCCATTTTGACATTGCCTCAAACCATACAGATCAATGCTATTAAGTGTTGTGGGGGGGGGAGGTAGAAAATCATATAGTGTGACTCAAAAATTAAAACTCTGTTACATGAAAGAAGCAAAAAGCCATTTAAAAATAAACTATCTTGCTCAATATGATATTTGAGATCTCAAATGCTATGATCTCCCAAGTAATTAATCATATAATTGAGGGGAAGGTGTTATTAAAATTATTTAAGAATATATCTTAATTTTATATGCTCATGACATAAGCACAACACATTTTTAAGTCTTTTAAATCTACTGTGTGTCTTAAAAAGCAAACACTAGACTAATGTATAATTGAGGATCTTGCATATGCACATATATTAATAAATCTCAAGTTGATGCAAATATTTTAGCAAATAAGACCACCTTAATAGAATTCGCTACACACCTTTTTTACTATTAAACAGCAAAACATGAATTTCAATTCTAAATGGGAACATTATAAATAAATCTATCAAAAACATGATAAGAAATAATTTGTTCTTAACAATATTTTTTATGTAGGAAAGATAAAAGTGGCTGAGTCTATACATTTAGTACCATTTGCAGTTTTTCTTATTTATTTTATATCAATATGTAACATCTTTTTTTTAGTCAATGTGATGTGATGCACTGTGACGTCTTAAATGGAGACAGGAATCTCTCAGCAACCATGCCCAGAGAAATCTGTTAGCAACTGACCTTCACTTTCCATTTCCCATCCTAGGGTTTCCCATAATCTGCACCATCCCATGTCCACAACATAATCTTTGTCAACTCCATGGCCTTCATATCTAAATCCTCCTTATCTTTTCCCAAACCCAGCATAAAAACCAATAACCCACTTTCTGTATATTCACTTTGTTCATATTTATTCTTCCATAACTTCATTATTTGTACCCTTTCTGCTTTCAAGCATTTACATTAAATTAAAAAATGCCTAATATTTTCTATGCCTTCCTTACACAACTTGCAGACTAAATCACCCACACTTTTACATTTATGAGTATATTCCCCTTTGTTGTTAAAGATCCCATTCAAGCCTTAAACAATAAACTACTTTCCTTGCTATTATCATAAATTCACTCGCACCCAATGTTCAGTTTACTTTTATATATATTTAAACTCTTTTTACTCTGCATACTAGTTCTTCATCTCTCCAACTCTCTAGTTTTTATTAATGCATCTATTCTTTTATCTCATTCTTTAACACTATAACACTCAACAATCCTCCTAGCACAATTATCTAACCTTTTTTACAAGTATACTGATATAAATTCTTTATCCAAATCTTTTGCATACTGCATTACCTTTCTCACCCATATTGTTGCCTGCCCTTTACTTGTAACTCAATTAAATACTATTTTGGCTATTCTTTTATTATCCATAAATTGCAACCTACCAAACATTTTTATTTTTCTTCTTGCATCTCTTATATAAAAACTTGACCATCCCATTTCTTCTTGAAGTGCTGACATCTGGTAACCATATTTTACATGAATGACTCATAAGTAAATTAATGTGAGATAGATTAAACATGACTAAAAATGCAGAATTTTAGAGTTTTCTATGTGCAGTAAACTGGCAATTATTTTGTATACTTGCTTACATTGTAATACAATCACTAAAAGTAATGAAGTCTAAGTTTCAAACTGATGTTTCAGTAAATGGCTTATTGACAGAAGCACCAAACAAGACATTATTTTAAAATAAATACAACAAAATTTAGAGAAAATATGTAAATTTATTAAAATCTTGTATTAAATATCATAATAGTACAGTATTTTTTGCACCAAATCACCATACTGATCAGTTTTCTAGATGCTCTTGAGTTGGAGAGGTATAGGTAATCCATAAAACTTTTTGATCCATTTTTTTGTTTTTAAATATTATTTTATTTTTACTGCATTTACATATATAGATAAATAAATAATGTATTAGTTTTACAATGACCACATAAAATGTCATCCCTTAAAGGTTTTTTTGAATATGGCTTTATGTGGTCATTGGAAGATTAAGAAAATATTTATTTATGTATAATAATAAGTTAAAATAATGTAAATTTTAAAAAAATAACAGTTATAAATAATTTCTAGGTTATTGGCAGACTAATCAAATATTTACATATGTGTTAATAAGTTAAAATAATAATTGACATAAAAAAAAAAATCTAGAGATATAAATGGCTTTGACAAATATCAAGGCCTTTGAAAAATAAATTAAAATAATAACTTAAAATAAGAGAAATATGAGTTGTTCTGATAACATCACATAAAATGAAGTAATTGGAAAAAATAGTAAAATATTTATTTATTTATGCACATTAATTCAATAAAAATAAAACAATATTTAAATGAAAAGGTTGGAATAAGAAATTTTATGGATTGAAATCTCTCCTGAATCATAGATATTAATTGATATCACTTTAGGATGTATGATATATTCTGAAATTTAATTTAGAAGGAAATAAAACTTTTGATGCCAGAAATATGACAAATGATATTTCTATTTTTCTCCATGTTACTATACACTTCGATAGAAACTCCTACGGATGATAAAACTCTTATATATATATATATATATATATATATATATATATATATATATATATTGTACCTAAGGGAATTATCACTTAGCTTCAATAGCTGCCATTCCTTGTATTAGTTTAACCATTTTTGTACAATTGCCTGATTAAAAAAAAAGAAGAAATTAGTTAATTAATGAATAGAATGTAAAATAATTGATAATGTTGTTATATTTAGTAAGTTGATATAATTATATGTGCAAAGTAAGTCACATATTGGTAGTTATTTGTGTTGGAGATATAAGATAGCATTTCTCTCAAAATAAATGTTTGATTTACTATTTAAAATGATAATAGATAATGTTAACTGTGTCATAAGATATCTTTTGTTTTATTTATTTCTATTTTGTAGCCTATTAACTGAGCTAATATGATAATAGAGTAAATAATATGAAATTGATTTAAAATCAATCTTTAGTTTTCTTAAAACATTCAAATAATAATTTAATCTTTAGTGTAAATTAGCCATAACTTGTTAAAAGCTATTTAATATAATATTCCTAAATATTTTTATTTGTAATCATTAAAAATTATAATTAAATATTTAAAGATTTAAATGTATACATCACTTTCCTGTGTGAATGTGTGTGCATGCATGGAATTATAAAAAATGTTTTCTAAATTTATTAAACTTTTCTGTTTGAGTTATGTCAACTCATTAAAAAAGAAGAAGAAATTGAATAAATAGTTATAATATTAATTTAAAATAACCAAGTGAATGAATAAAATAATTATTAATTTAAATTTTGGGATGTAACTCCTAGAGGTATATCTGTTGATAAAAGAGACAAGTTTTGATTTTATATCAGTATTTCTATTTTTATTTTATATAATATTTTTTGTATTAATATTATAAAAAGAACTAATTATTAACTTTTAAAATTAAAGTCTTTATATCACATGATAGATATCTAGTTCATTCTGACGTCATTTATTTATTGATCGTTTTTCCAGCTGATTTTTTTTTAAAAAAAAAAGTTGTGTTTATTGGTTGTTTAAAAGAAATTGACATTGAAATTTAGGTGTGGAAATAGAAAGAAAATTGATATAAAAGATAAGTTTTTATTTTTATTTTGTTGAGTCCTGAATTATTTCTGAAGTCTGATCTTCTCTAGAACAAGTTTAAAAAAAAGTATTAATTATTTTTAAAATCTTATTATTTAAAAAAAAAAATATTGTAAATTATATTTAAGTATTTTATATCTCTATGGATGACTGCTAAAGAGATAGGTAACTCATTTTTGTCATCTAACTTCCAATTAACCTTTAAAAACTTTTGTAAAAATGCTAGGAGGAAATTTTACTTATGCTATCTTTAATACTAACAACGTGAATAATATCTTCTATGAAATAAATTTAAAATATATGCAGTTATTATATTTATTGCTAAATTACTATTGTTGCACAGAACTATATAATGTACATTTATTCAGTTATTCATTAAATAAAATAAAACTTAAAAGAGGAAAGTTAAAAATGTGTAGAGACTTAGCTATATATTTTAAAAGACTAAATAGGTTTGTAGTAATTTCACCTGGTGCTAATTCAAACCTTCCACATTATATTAAATTTACCTGCTTCTTAACTAATAATATAGAATGTTTGTACTGCAACTATTAAGGAAGACTTTTAAAAAAATGCATATAGTAGTATATTAATGATAGTCTAAAATGTTTACTCAACTGGAGCTTTTATTTTAATTTTTAATTGAAGAATGCCCAGTAATAAAATGATAAAAAAAAATATGTATGCTTTCAGAATTCTTTACTGAGGAAATTGCTTGCATTCTTATTTTAAGAAAAATACAAAGAAATAACTCTAGAAGCATCTTAGTATTTTATGTGAGTAAATTTTTTTTTTTAAAATGCTTAAAAATGTGTTCTTTTTAAAAAGAAATGGAATAAAAATGAAGCTATATTATTGTTTAAGTAAACCCGGGATCCCATAATGATATTATCAGCTGAATAATTTGTTACTTGCCATTTATTTATTTGTCACCGGCTTATTATTATTATGTTTTACTAAATATTGCTTATTTAATTATAATACCTTGTAATGAACTGCATTAATTTTAAGGAACTATTGTATATATTTCTTTTTGAAATCTTTGCCATATTTAAGTTAAATGTTTTGATCAGAAGCTTCATGCAGAATACCAGCCCATCAGATAAATAGTATTCAATAAATAGTATACATGTGTTTAACAGATAGCCAGTGCAGAGAAAGCTGAAATTATGAACTAAAGTTTATTGTATTTTTATTTTTTTCTTGTTTTATTGGTTTAAAAAAAAGAATAGGAAAATATTTTTTGCAATATTTTCTTTATAAATGTGTGTAATACTGTTTGGTATAAAATATGCCAGGTAATTTAATTCATATAATTTTAGTCTTAATGGGTTTATTAGAATGTATAGACATCTTACCATTCTCAGGTAATATTATTATTATTACATTTGATAAGCGTTTAATAAGTAAATCATTCTTATCCCTGGAGATTTCCATATCTCATGATTAGCTAATTTGAATGTATAGTACTTCACTCAGTTTTATGTAAAACAGCCCAAGAGGTTATTAGAGTTTTTCATTCATTTTTTTAATATATAAATGCTACATTAATAATAATCATTAACATTTTTTTTTATATATGTACTGAGAATTAATTTTCTCGCACTTGATTTACAGTCTTTTAAATGTCCACTAGCCACTATAGTTAATATTTAATATTTTTAGTATGTGTGCATTGTACTGTTGCCTAAAATTTTGTATGCATTTAATATTCTTAAGTAGTTCTTTTAATAGTCATTTGACATAATTTGCATTGTTGGTTCTGACATTGATTAATACGCATTGTAATTTAAAATTCTTGAAGATGACTTTAGTCAGTTAAAGTGATGTTGGTATCTTGTTGTTAGTTTAGCATTTGTTGGCCCAGAGAGCTTTGGCCTTATTGATTATTAGTATGCTCAATGGAATAGACAAAGTCATCCATCCTTATTTTATTGCTTTTCCATGAGGTGATAGTGTTCTTTCCCAATGATGATCATATATTAGGTATTTGCATTTTTAGTGATTATAATCACATATTTTGAAAATGTTTAGATCCCATGGAGAGGATCATATATTTCATGGTGTGTCTTTCCTGCTTCTGATGCACTGTGACAAGGTCCAGGCAACCTCTTTTCTATCTCAAGGATAGGTATTTTGGAAGCCACCACAGTTTTATGAAGTTGTTTGGCTATGCGGAGTATATACATATTTTTAGCCTATCATTCATGATGTATCAATACTATTTTCCACCACAGTAGGTGAAGCATGTGTTTTAGATATGTGATGACAAGATATGTTTGTTTGAGAAATTCTGTTTCTTCGGGTTGTGCTTAGCTATTTTAATGCTTAAAGGTATATCAATGTCCGAATTGTGCTGTTATGATAGTTTTATCATCCACAAACCAACCAACAATAATATATATTTATTTTTAAGTATGTAGATTATGCATATGGTTATAAGTGACAATTCACACATACTAAGCAATTAATATGTTTATCCAGAGGTTTTCACCAAGGGAAATGTAAGTTCTTCAATTTTCAATTTTAAAACAATTGGTGTAATAATTTTATGTGAACAAGAATTTCTTAAAATGTGTGTATAAATGACCTCTGATGAGTGGCCCAAGCATCTAATTTAATTTAAATTTAGTTTAAATTTACTTAAGTGCATCACTAGCTATAATTCTAAATAATGGAAAAGTAATTAATTATAATTTTAAAATTTATGCTGTATATGCTAGTCCTAGCACAGCTTTTGCTTAGCTTATTGACAGATTAGATTATTCTGGTTGTTAAATCTTACCACAGTATTATAAAATGTATCAGTTAAAATAAAGTTATGTTTGTTAAGCTTATGTTACCATAATTAAAATTAAGATATTTTAGAATCCTTAATATTTTAAGGAGTTTATTTGGATTGATTCAGATATTAAATTAGCCTCTGTTCACTCTTGTAATTATTTTATTATTATTATTATTAAAATAAACAGAAAAAAGTCAATGAAGTATAATCAGTTACTTTATTTGACTAAAATTTTGTAATTTAGAGTTAAGTCAAAATAAATATTGTTAGTCAAAATATTTAAAAGATAACAGAGCTATCTTGGCAATGTTTCCGGTAATTTTTGTAAATATTTATGTATTATTAATAAATCAAATTTCCTATTTTTTAAAAAAAGTTCAGTTTCTGTTTGTTTTTCTTTTATATACTATTGTCTTGAGTTCCAAAAGTTCACAAAGTTCACAAGATATACAGAGTATTTTATACTGGTTTAAATTATATAAAGCCATGCTTATCATTGTGATTCTCAGATTAAATCACATTAACAGATTATCACATATTCACAGATACTTAATATAATGTTTATCTTAAGATTGATTTTAAGTTATTATTATCTTCTCAAACTGATTATACAGTATAAGATGAAGACTATTAGAGATTCAGAAGATTATTTACTATGTTTCAAACTGCACATTGTCTTGTATATTTTTAAAATTTAAATCCATCTGCATTTAATTTCATAAGTAAGATTATCTGTGAGTAGGTGGAAAGGCATAAAAAACACCCTTGTCCTTTTCCCAGCTTGAATGATGTCCTGGGTAATAGGCCATAATTAGTTCAAATTTAGATTAATTAATCAAATCTTTAAATTAATATATTTTTATGCTATGATTAAATGAAAGATAGTTATCTTATCTTGGGAAGACAGACATTACAAGTGTAGTGCTTGCATCCTATGGTCAGCCAAGATATCACTCACTTGTTTATTCATCCAAGCAATCATTTATTCGGCAACTTTAAACATTTACCTTTCTGAAGAGTTTAATTAAAACCCCTGAGATTGTTTACTCTTGTTGTTATTGTTAATATGGTTTAGTGAGATAGTCCTTCAAGAAAGTGTCATTTGTTTTATTCAGAGTATATGATGTGATAGCAGGCTGACTCTAATAACTATTAAATAATGATTTATTTATAATGATTATTTATGTTATATTATTAAACATTCCATAATAGTTATTTGCATTGGTGTTAGATTTTGTTTCCATCTGATTGTATATCTCTGTATCATCATTCATCCTTGATTTTATTGTAACCCATTGAGTTAAGTCGTTAAGAGTCTCTAATGTATTATAAAAAAAAAATAATAGAACATAGTCAGCTTCCATTTTCACGCACAGATCATCTTTCGTATCATTCATTTCTCATCTTTCATCTCATCTTCCATTCTTATCCTATCCATCTCTTTTCATTATCCATTTCTCATCTCTCTTTTTTCTTTCTTTCATCATCATCTTTCAGGTTTTTTTCCCCGTTTACGTCACTTCATTATCTTCTTTCATCATCACCGATCACACCCCTCCCCCTCATCTCCCTCTATTTAGGTTACAATATATAACAAATTTATATATAAAAAACATAAAATTATTAATTCTAAATTTTATTGTTTTTAATCAAACTATATTTGAATCTTATTTTCAGCAATAAACTTTTTAAAGTTTAAATAATTTCATATCGTGGATAAGAAGAGAAAAAGTTTTTAATTATTATCAAAATTTACTTATTCTAAGAAAAAAAATGAAAATAAATATTCATTATAACAATTTGATTCAACTTTATAAACCATCAGTGTAATATTAATTAAATATTAAAAGAACTATACAAAAAAGACTTCGAATGAAATCATAACCCCCTCCCTCTTCGAAAAAATATTTTCATTGGCTGTTATCAACTTCAAGTGTTTACAATGATAAATAATTGATAGAATAAGTATTTAATAAAACATACATGTATGGAAACAAGAAAACAAATATATAAAGAATGTAATTAAAAAACAATTTAATGCAATTTGAAAAACTCAGTTTGGCTTCTCTGATCAAACAAGAGTTTAATAAACATAAAAAACTATAAAGTAGAGATTTAATGTTTAGTGCAGTAAACATAGAAAAGACAATAATTTGATTCTTTTTATCTAATGGAGTTAAAAGAAATTTTAAAACATTTTATTGTCAGGAGTTTAACTCTTAATGAATTTTAATACTTCTGTTATAAAATTAAGAACTATTTTGACAAATTAAAAATATCTTTTTTTTTATCATATTAAATCGAAAATGTATAAAATTTATTGAAAGGAATAATTAATTTGTCATAAATTGGGTTCAAATACAGACTAAAGCGGGAAATTCATGATTTTTTTTTAGATATCCAATCAAATTAGCTATTTAAAGTTTATTAATTATATATATATTAAAAATACAGGAATTCTTTATATATCTGGAGCTTAATTGTAAATATAGGGGATTTGAACACACACTTTCAAGCACCCTTCTACTATCCACACTACCTCATACACTGATACACATATCTAGCTTATTCTTAGTTCAAGGTGAATAATGTCAGAAGATAAACTGAATCAGTAAAATGAATAATGACATCTTTTTTAACATTGTTGAAAGATGGGTATCACACACTAGGGATCTTTATCTTTTAAATTATTCTGTGTACAATGTTTGAAGATTAGAGTGATGAACAGATGGTTTTGGAAAAGTTAGTCTATAATATTATTTGAGGTCTGATTTATAAAAATATTGATGATGATTATGCATAACTACATCTCCTGACTAATTGACCATATGATAGATAATACATTATGTATTTAGATGTTCAAGAGGTCATGTCATCATAAAGACAAGTGGCAGATTTCGCACAACAGTTTTATTCATTTAACCAATCTGACTTGTTTATTGTGAAAACTATTCTAATAAGTCTAGCATTGAAATATAATAACTTAAAGACAATGCTAACACTATTTTGTACACAAAAAAAAACATTTAAAAAACGTATAATCTTAATGACTTTTTGGTGCTAAGCACTCCGGAAAGACATCCATTACTTTTATTTTTGTTTTGAATATACACATGGGACTCGTTTTATGCGGATTATTTTAATGCGATTTTGAAGTTATGTTATTCATGTTTCTTCTCAACATCTTTCATATTTCACTATATTTATTAGATATCAAGAAATTTAAATTATTTATAACTTATTTTGATTTGAAATTTTAAAAAAATAATAATAATGTTATATTAGCAGCTAACGTGAATATGGCCTGAAGATGTATTTAGAATCTAATCTACTTATACTAATGAGTAAATAATAATAATAGATTTATATGTACTATAAAAATATCACAATAAATATTCAAAAAATTTAAACTTTTAAAATGTATTTTGTTAGATATTAACAGAAATAAATATTTTTTTAATTTTTAAAATAAATAATAATGAAGATTTTATTGATTTTATAAACTGAAAATAATCTTTCTAATGAGCATGTATAATTTTTTTTGTTTTGATTGTGATTTCATTTTTTTAATATAGAAACAGAAAACCATTAACGCAGTTCAAGACTGAAAGTGGTGCTAGGTGTACATCACATCATGAATAAAAATAAAGTGGCTAACAGGTTTCTCTGGGCATAATTGGTGAGAAATCCATGACTTTGTTTAAGAAGAAGCCACAGTACATCACATCACATCAATCGAATCTGATTTCTTACCAGTTTACAAATGAACGCTAGCAGTAATGACTAAAATATGTATGAAAAATGTAAAATTAAATATTGTAGTTAATAAAAAAAAGTTTGTCTTATATTAATTTTTTTCGAATATTTGAAATTTTTTATTAGTCATATTTTTTTTTCTTATTTTTTTAATGTGAATTTTAAAGTAATTTTTCCTTGTTGCTTTGCTTTTATGTGACTTCTGAAAATTACTGGAACATATCCCCCATTTTTCAAGGTAAGTTATATTTATTTTTGTGCGATTTCTTTTGTGTGCATTTTCTGAGGAACCTATCTACCACATAAAATGAGACCTAGGTGTAATGATTTTTTGACAAGGATGCTCACACCAGAAATGCTATCTCCATATTGGAACAATGTTAGTATTGCATTTATTTACTACTACTACTACTACCACCACCAACAACAACACCACCACCACTACTACTATTACTATTATTTTTTTCTTCTATCTGTGGCCAATATAAGATTTACTGTAATAGTATTTTAATAACGTGAAAGTATTGTTTTCATTGATCACTATTATTAAGTTTTTATTGATTTATTCCAGATGACCTTTGCTAAATTGTGTTTTTTATTTATATCAGATTATTTCTTTTAATATTTAGCTCACTTCTTGCCTAAATCAGTTTTGTTGTTTACTTGTGTTGATTGTTTTCAAAGTGTATTGTATTCTATATGTATTGTCTTCTAGTATCTTTATTTTAGATGATCGTACAATTTACAATCCCTGATTTAGATGTTTGTACAATTTACAATATCTACTTTAAATGGTCATACAATTTACATTATTTTAGATGGTTATATAATTTATAATCTATCCTCACTATGTATTTTATAAAATTATATTTATTATCTACATTATTTTTGATAGATTTTACATTGACTTCACCTCTGTGATATCTATGATAATTGTTGTGTATTGTCTGTTGTTATTCTGTAGGTGTAGGGTAATTATTGTCATGTCATTGTCATTCCTTTTTATGACCTAACATTTTTATTATAAATATTTGGTTAACCAAAAACTTTTAATTGGTAATTATCATCTTTTCATTTGAAATGTATCTACATTGATATCAAATTATTTGATTTGTTACAACTTTTTATTTATTAGCCATTGCTGCTATTTTATTTTTTATGTTTAAAATGCAATTTTGGTTATCCTGTTGTATATGATTAATGATTATTATTACTGCTTGTTGTTTTTGTATAAATATGTGTAAATTTGCTATATATATGTTTTGCATGAGACTTATGTATATATGTATGTATTATTTTTGTTTTGTTTTTGTAATGATGTTTATATATTTAGCAGCTTTCTTTGTGAGTCTCATCCTGGTTGAAGTTATTTATTTTTTGTATTTTGTTATGCTGTTATAGTTAAGCAAATAAGTAGAATACATTTTATTTTATCAGTCTCTCTTATCTCAACTCCACTGCTACTAATGTAGAAACTAAAAGCATCTTCTCTCATGATGATCTGAGTTTCTGCACTAGTGTAGTAGATGGTTGCAATATGATTGAGCTGATAAGACTCTTATAAAAAGCAAAAGTTTGCAAATATATATTGACTACAAGAATTGTTTACTCTTCTACAAGATGTTAAGAGGATAGAAACTATTTCCTATTTTGAGTGGAGGCGAATGTGGTGAAGGCAAAAAGTGTCAGCATGAAGATTTGGGTGTTTGCTACCTTTAATTCACCAGAAAAATACATATTGTTTTGTAAAATACATGCATGGTTAGTGAGAGAAGATAATCTGACTTCTTGTGTTGGGATTTTGTGATATTGTGGCGTTGATGTGAGGAAAACTGATAAAATTCCAAAAAATTGAAAAATATTATTGCTGTTATTGTTTATTATTATTATTATTATTATTATTATTATTATCATCATCATCATCATCATCATCATATTTGGACAATCGATTCAAGAAGATTCAACTTTTAAATATTTAGTTCGCTATTTCCAATGTGTGAAACAACCGAAGCAACGAATAAATAAATAAATAGTATCAATAAAAATGTAATTTTGAGACTACAGTATATCTAAATATGTATAAATATATGTGTTTTATTTATAAACAAATCTTTAAAATTGGTTACCTTAGGCAACGTGATTTTTGTGTGTGTGTGTAAATTGAATATATATATATATATATCATAGTTACTCATATAAACATAGTTTTACATGAATGCATCAATATTTATAAATTTAAAAGAATATTAGTTAAAATATAACCGCATCTTTGAATTATTCACCATCCTTGATCATCGGAGCATCGCGTTATTCCAGAGAGGGCTGTATTTTCCTAAGAGAAAGCAGACTGCTAGAAGAGATAAATATGATCATATTAATGCTTTGTTTAGTTCAAACTTTTACTCCTCACTGCGTCACATTCTCACAGGAATTAGTCACATTCGAAAGTGATCCTACTGGCCTTTTTTGTATATATAAATAAGTATTAAAAATACTAAATACAATATTATATACTTTTGCTTAGCGAAATAAAAGATTTGTATTTATTTTCTAAAAAAATAACAATAAATATATATATATACGGACAAACGTAAATATATTTAATTGCTACGAAGAAAGCAGTAGAAATAAGTAAACAAGTAGGGAAATGGTTAAATCGCTGATTTCATATGGAGATGGGGACACAGTGCGTCCATACAACTTTTTGAAAAATTTTGAATTTATTTAAAATTTAGCTTCCTAGTAAGCATGTACGTTTGATTCATTCATTGTACAGTATTTGACAACCATTCTTTTGGTGATGGAGAGAGAAAATTATTAGTGTTTGAATTGTGTACAGCATCGAAAACGTTCACTATTATTCTAGTTGCAGGTGTTGATATCAGTCAGTTGTCACAGTCTAGATCCTATTATATTACTTAAGACATCATTTCCAAGCTTGTCTTAACTTTAAAATATACAAAGTAATAATTATCACATGGGTGGTCTGTGGATTTATTTGTTTATTTTTTGCACATAATTGAGGATTTCTCAAGAACTTAAAGTAGCCAATGTGGCTAGTGGTCAGTTATATTAATGTTGCTGATGATGATTATGATGTCACTTTTATCACAAATGAGGAAAGAATGTTAGTCTCTAAAACCCAGTTCATAATTTGCTTTTTCAAGTCCTCTTTTTTTCAACATTATATATTCTAACTTTTTATTATGCATTTCTTATTCTTTAAAAATATTGTCCATCCAGTTTTTCATTCTATTGTTTTTATTTGTTTTGTTTTTTTTAATATTCCAGTATGCTTATCCTATCTTCTCAACTTGTTTTCTTATTATTCTCTTTGTTAATTCAAAATATGTCTAATTTTTTGCTTCTATGGATGACAGTTTGATTTTGTAGTGGTACATGGTATTATGACTAGAGAACTTGGGAGACACATGTAAACCCAAGTTGTCATCACCATTGATTATTAGATGGAGATGTAGTTTTTATTAGAAGTAGAATAGAGATCATAGATTAATCTGGGTTGGTCAGAACCTGACTGCTGGCTGTAAAAAAAAAAAAAAAAAACAAGAAATAAAACAATATAATTGTAATGTGATGTAGCCTTTATCTTTTGTAAGGACATATCATGCTGCTCTGGGCATTAAATTTGGGTTTTTCTTAGAATTTAGAAATGAAAAAAGTTTAAGAAAAAAAATCTCAGTCTTATTAGATATATGAAAGTTGTTGAAACAAGCAAAACTCTCTATACGTATTGCCACTCAGTGCAAGCCAGCATAATCAATGGATGCCAGAAGGATTGTGCATAAAATCCACATCTAGTGACTACTTATCCAATATACCTAGACTAGTTTCTGGCTTGTGGCCTTTGTCAGAGAGGAGCCTTCGATCTGAGAGCACTGCACCTAGTTTTTAGGATCTAATGCAGCCCTCCAGCAGCCACCTTTTATCTCTACTTAACTACAAAACTATGAATCTTAAATTGAAAACACTAATATTTTTAATCCAAGCTCATTAGCTTATATAGTCATATAGGTCTGAACTCAGTTCAGTACCTATACATTTTGGTGTCTGGTTCTTTAATAACCACAGACCCTACTATCCTTTTAGGTAGGATTGTTTTTAAGCCAATAAACATCACATGATCACCATTTCTTATACTTGCTTATAACTGTTGTTAAAACTGGCAAAACTCTCTATATGTATGGCATCCATTGATTACTCTGACTTGCACTGAGTGGCAATATGTATAGAGAGTTTTGCCTGTTTTAACAACAGTTATAAGCAAGCATAAGAAATGGTGATCATGTGATATATGAAAGTTATAGTACATTATATAAGCTGGTACAAAACTTGAATGTTTACTTACTCAGGAGTTAGACCGTAAATGGAAGAGCTGGAGTATGAATGCAAGCTACTCTACTGTTTTAATGAACCATGAATTTTATAATGATTAAATGATTTGTTTCTCAGAGGGTTTATAAGAAGCTTGAGCACTGTAAGTGACAGGTTAAACCATGGACCTTGCATTCTATGTTTTGCCATATAACCAGTGTATTTACCATGTAATAATTGAAAATATTTTTCAGAGTTTTTAAGCAGTTAGCTGGATTATGAACCATGAGTCTTCAGTTCCAGATTCTACCTGTCAGCCATTATTTTAATCCATGCAATGCATAATAATTGAATAATTTGTAACTCAGAAATTCATAAAAAGTTTGAGCACTTTGACAGAATCAAGTTGTGACTGCTAAGCTTTGGCCTGTAGAGACTGACACCCTGCATCAAATCATGCAAACATAAAAGTTAAAATGGTTGCTATAAAAATTGCAGGAACAAACAATAAAACTATAGATTTCACATGGATTATGTACACATAAAAAATAAAAATTGTTCGCTAGAATGAACTTTTTTGCAATTGAATGTAAATATAGGGGTGAATGTTCTCCAAAGATGTACAGTGGTATATAAATGATGCAAAACTATACTTATTACAAATTTGAGCAGATTGCTGATTTTCCAAATGGTACTGTTGAACATGTAATAAAATAATAGATAGATTTGTAAGGGGGAATGAGACATCTAACAAATGGATTAAAATGTTTTGATCAAAACAAGGAAAGTTTTCTCTGAGAAGCTCCATAATTTAAGGCCCTAATCTACAAACTATTTTGATTACATAAACAGACTCATCTCAGAAAATGTGCTTTAGTATAAATTATTTATTTGTATAATGAAGTTATAAGACATACAAAAGTCTATGATAACCCTTAACTTGAAATTTAATAATGGCAATACTATCATTATTGCAGACATAGGGAAAACATTGAAAATGCATTAATATTATCTTCATTGTATTCAATGGTTTCTCATTTTAAGAAATGGTGATATTACAGCTTTAATCTTTTAGCTGTTCATATTTTAACACTCTATGATTTAGATTACATTTCTAACTTTATTTCAATGAATTAACCTTTATTCTTTATAGTATTTCCACATTTTTTAAATTGTTGCTTAGAAATATAAATCTACTGATGAAAAACATTCTTAAAAATAATAAATTAGCTTTGAAAATATAGAAAAAACAATAAACTGAAATATATAATCAGAACAGTAGTTTTTGCTATTTCACAATCACTGATAAAAGTATTGACTACATGACATAAAAATTTGTTTTAATTCTATTTCTAAAACCTGAATGAATTACTGTTAATTATACATAAAGAAATGAAATCCTGTTTTAATATTTAAATCTTCATTTATGGAGTTTAATGAATAATATTTCTGTAGTGTAATTTTCACTATTACACAAGATAAGAACTGGTTTCTATACATTTTTAGCATCTTGGATAGGGATGTAATCATAAACATATAACAAAAGACATGTGAAAAATATGTATAATCCTCAAGATGCATATTTCATGCTAAAGCAGCACTCATCATTTGGCCCATATGACATTCTCTTACACATATCTTTATCATTGTTCACTATATATAGATAAGGAATTACTATTGTTTAATTAATAAGTATCAAACTTATGCTCACAACTTTGACATGAATCACGTAATGGAAGTATATTAATAATTTTATTAGTCATTTATTAATCAATAAGTGATAAATATATGTATAAGAGAATGTGATCTGAACCAACTGATGTGTGCTGGTTCAGCACGAAATGTGCATCTTGGAGATCATTCATTTTTTCACATATATTTGGTCATATGTTTATGATTACACCCTGTACAAAATGTTAAAGTGAATAGAAACAACTCCCTATCTTGTGTGTGAGTGGTGTAGTGAAAATTACACTACAGAAATATTGTTCATTAAATAGATAATCTCTAATCTAATGATTGACTAATAAAAATTATCAATATACTTCCATTAAGTGATTTGTGTCAATGTTGTGAGGGCAATATTTTGACACATCAGTTAAACTGTAGTAATTGGCTATCTATATATACTGAACAATGATAAAGATATGTGTAAGAGAATGTGATATGGGCCAACTGATGAGAGCTGATTCAGCATGAAATGCACATCTTGCAGATTATAGACTTTCTTCACATGTCTTTCGTTAAGTGGTTATGATTACATCCTTTGCAAGGTGTTAAAAGTGGATAAAGTTAATCCCTACCTTGTATGCAAGTAGTGTAGTGAAAATTACACTACAGAAATATTCAATAAATGAACAATTTCTAGCCTAATGAATATTAAAAATTATTAATCCATTTATGGGTGGAGGGATTTCCCACCAAATTATAACCTCCTGTTTTACATTATTACATTTCTCTTTAATTGTTTTCTACTAAAAGCAGTTATTTACAAATAATGTTTCATCCTAATCATAATTAATCTTTTTAAAAAATAAATATTTCATAAGTATTTTGTAAAAATAATCATAAATATATAAAGTAAGAAAACTATATTTTATTTTTGAAATCTAAACTAATAAAGTGTGCTCTCAAGAATTCTCATCAAAGAAACACTTAATCAGCAATATTGGTGACACATTTGTTTATGCTCCTTGTACAATAGTGACATCTTCAGATTTTTTTTAAAATTAATATATCAACATAAATTTTAGTTTGAGTTTCTACCATCAAATGACTGTGAAATCAGCAACTGAATGCTGCATCTAGCTTATATGAGTATCAATTTAACCCAAAGTGATCAGAAACTTTCCAATAGTAAATGACTCTGAATTATCAGTTAAAATATTAATTTAAATAATGCAACAGCAAATTAACATAAAAATAGTATAGTGACCTATTTTTCTGATGATTTTGTACATCCTGATTGAATAGCTCTGACTATTCTAGATAGTAAGATATTTAGAAAACTCTGGTTATTTTAAAAATGGAAAGCAACAGTTATGTGATTGGCTTAAAGAAAGATTTAAAGTTATCAGAATATTATTTACTTTGTCTTACAAAATAAGGAAAAGAAGATGCTTTAACCCTTAAATTGGTAAAACATTTTAATTGTTCTTCCTGGTAGCAATTTTTGTAATCATTTAACATTTTATTTTAGTAATAAACCTTTATTCTGTGTCAGAATTTAATAAATTGGCTTTATTTGTTAAAAATATAAGATTACAAAAAAAAAATCCTTAAAAAATCATATTAGGACTATGCATATATGGAATAAACAATAAGAATAAAGCCGTTTCATAATAAGAACTTTGAATGAACTTTTTACTGATGTGATGTGATGTGATGTATTATGGCTTCTCCTTAAACGAAGTCAAGAATATCTCAGCAATTATGCCCAGATAAACCTGTTAGCCACTTTCTTTTACATTCCCCACTCTAAATTTACCCATAATCTGCTCTATCCCATTTCCACAACATAATTTTTGTCAACTCTATAACCTTTATATCTAAATCCCCCTTATCTTTTCCCAAACCCAGCATAAAAACCAATTATTCACTTTCTGTATAATCACTCTTTTCATATTTATTTTTCCACAACTTCATTATATGTACCCTTTCTGTTTTCAAACATTTACATTCAATTAACAAATGCCTAATATTTTCAATTTCTTCCTTACATAATTTACAAAATAAATCACCCATATTTTTCCATTTACATGTATATTCTTTTGTAGCTAAAGATCCCGTTCGAGCCTTAAACAATAAACTACTTTCCTTACTATTATCATATATTAACTCACACCTAATATTCTGTTTATTTCTATATATATTTAAACTCTTTTTACTCTCCATACTATTTCTCCATCTCTCTAACTCCCTAGTCTTTATTAATAAATTTATTCTTTTATCCCATTCCTTACTACTATAACACTCAATAATCCTCTTAACACAATCATCCCATCTTTTGTACAAATATACTGATATAAATTCTTTATCCAAATCTTTTGCATAGCGCATTACCTTTCTCACCCATCTTGTTACCTGCCCTTTACTCATAACCCAATTAAATACTATTTTAGCTATTCTTTTATTATCCATAAACTGCAATCTACCAAACATTTTCATTTTACTTTTTGCATCTCTCATATGAAAACTTGACCATCCCATTTCTCCTTGAATTGCCTCCCTTGCTGTCCATACTTCTGCATCCAATGCATGTCTTCCTACTTCCCTTTGAGCTTTTTCTAAATAATCTAATATCTTTTTACTAACATATAATGCATCATTACCATATGTTAACCCTGCTACTGCAACTCCTTTCCATATAATTCTAGCTACATCATATTTATTATATGAAAATACTGTTAATTTCTTTATCAATCCCTTTCTTTTCTTTGCTTCATTTATCAATTTTTTCTCTCATTCATCCAAATAATTTTTCTGATTACTTAAAATAATTCCCAAATAACTATATCTATTCACCACACTTAACTTAATATCTCCCAATAAAAATTCTACATCTTCTCTTTCCTCAGTATTAACCATCATTATATTTGATTTTTCTTCACTAAATTTAATCCCCATCTTTTTACCCACCCTTGCACATGTCCTCAACATAACTTCCATATCTTCTCTTTTTTCTGCACACAAAAATATATCATCTGCAAAAAAAAAGACCTGACAAAATATATACTCCCTTACTACCTATAAACAGTATCTCTATCCCTCTTCCTAATCTTTCTATTGCTCTTTCCATTTCACTCAAATACAACACAAACAAAATAGGTGACATAGGGCATCCTTGCCTTAGTCCCACACCATTTTTAACTTTAATTGATTCTATATTCTCTAATTGATATATATAATAATTATTTTCATATAATTTCTTAATAATATCTATTAAAGCTTCATCCATTCCCAAATTTGCTAAACTTATCCATAATCTATTTCTATTTACTCTATCATATGCCTTCTCTATATCTATAAAACTCATATATAACTGTTTATCTGCATTCCTACTCATATCCATAAGTTGTGTAACTACAAATAAACTATCTCCTATACGCCTATCTAATCTAAAACCTCCTTGCATTTTACTCACTACATTATTCCCTTCCATCCATTTTACAACTTTACTAGCCACCATATACGAGAAAACTTTATATAAAACTGATGTTACCGCTATCAGTCTATAATTATTCAACTTTCTATGATCCTTACCCTTTCCTTTAAATAATAACCTTACTCTTGTATTACTCCAACTACTTGGGAAAACTCTATTCTGTGCCATTTTATTAAAACAGGATAATAACTTTACTTTTGCCCTATATCCTAAATTCATTACCATCTCTGCTGCCCATCCATCTAAATCTCTTGCCTTCCCACTTTTCAATTTTTTCTTTACCTCATTTAGTTCATTTTCTGAAAAACTAATATTCCCATTACTATATTCTTTCATATTTTCTAATATTCTATCATTCACATCTAACATCTTTTCTATATTCATTACATAACTATTTAAGATTCTCTCTAAATCTTCTCTAGAACTACACTCAGTTCCCTCATCATCTAGTAATACTAACTCTCTCTCCCCTACATTTCTCCTTTTAATATAATTCCAAAATTTTTTACTTCCATCTTTTCCACTTTTATTAATATCCTCCAACAATTTACCATTCAATTTCATTCTCTCTCAATAAATATCTATTTTAGCCAACTTCTTCTTTTCTAAGTACTTTTCCCATTTAGCATTAATATCTTTTTCACTTTCCTTATTCTTAATAGCACACTTATATTCTCTACATGCTTCTTTCCTTTCTTTTACACTTTTACTAATTTTAATTTTTTTATTACTTTTATTCTTTTCAATATTCTCACCTAAAACCCTATTCGCAACTTTTTCTACTTCCTTATACCAATCCTTATACTCATCCCCAACCCACTCTTCCATTATTTCTTCAACTTGTATTTTATACTCTTCCAACTTATTCTTATCATTTACTCTCCATCCACATCTTTCACTATTATTTCTACTTTTATTTCTATTCTCCATCACATTACTAACCATTTCAATTACAATGAAATTATGATCACTAGTGCATGCATACTTTTTCTTCATTATCAAATACCTTAATTTCCGTATTTTATTTATTCCCTCTTTCTCTACCAATACATAATCTATTGTGTAAAGTCAGCTCCATCTGGTGAGAAAAAAATTAACAAAATTTTTGTTGATTAAACTTTTTTTACAAAATGTGAATAAATAAATATGATAATAATAAAAAAATCAAGTCATACATCACATAATATTCTTGTATTACAAATGCTTTAAAGAAATTTTTCCAATAAATTTCACAAGAGAAAGCATTTAAAAATCTATACCTAGAATTATCTTTATTCCCAAACCAGTTTCAAGCTGCTGGCTATCCTCAGTGAGGCACTAGGATATTCAGGTACTACATCCAAAATTCCAGCTCAAGTTCAGCATTTATCTAATACTTAACTATTAAGTAAAAAATCTGAAATTTTCAGACATCTATATGTCTTCAAATCTGATGATCTAACTTACATAGCTACATGGGACTGAACAAACTTCATTGTAAATCTATTGTTAAATTTTTAAACTGCATTTATACATTTTAATGTATTACAAACAGTGCAGATTACCTATCACCTTTAAAAGTTTTTTTAAAAGGCAGTTAGAATTTTGTCACCATGTCTGTTTACTGTTAAGGTTGAATTTGTTAAATTATATTTTTAAAACATTCAAATAAAATCAAATTGTAGTGAGGTATACTTTTGTTTTTAAATAATTATTATATTAAATTTTGTGTAAATTTTTTTATAAATATTTAAATAAATGACAAAAACAGATCATTTTTTTCTGATCACTAAAAACTAAATACGTAAGTTAACAATTATTCTTGCAGATACTCTCTACCAGTCAGCACTCAGTTTGGGTTCTTTGAAGTTTATTTTGACTGTAGACTTCTGTCCTCTTCAGATTAGTTTTGAGTTAATAAATTAAAACAGTCTCTACCACCAACAAGAAAACACAACCAGGAAAATAGCATTACAAGTAGCGACAAGAAAGCAGAAAAAAGTTAAATGTCCATCAGTACCCTCTTTAGGGATCTTTACACAAAGTACTTTATAATTATTAATAATAGTGTTAAAATAATAAAATTTTATTTGGCATGCATTATATATAGAAAAATATCATAATAACCTCTTATGATACTGGATTGGAAATATAAATTGTTTATTTTCCCTAAATTTTAATTTATTTTTTTATTTAACTCTAAAAACAAAATTATTATTTGTCTTTGAGATTTTGTTTTCAATAACTTCTTGTAATTGAATATGGTTTTTTTTTCTGTCTCTTCTTTTGATTTAACTTTTATGAAATTAATGATGTGAATAATTATTCAATTAAGATATTTTAATTAAAATACGATATTTAATTAGTCATTTTCCTCACTTAATAGCAATCAGGTTAATTTTTTTTTCTAAAAAAAAAAAAAAGTGTGTGTGTAAACGCTTTAATTTAAGTAGTCTTCAAGAAATTGTTGTGTGATCCTAATAAATTATAAGTTAAACTAGATAAACGTGTGGGTGTGCGTATAGTATATACCCTTTTAAAAAGGAAATTATGTAACAATTTATGGAAGTATTTTTTTTATATATTTTAAAAAGAAATCTTAAAAAATCTATAAATGCTGTCGGTTATTAATCAAGGGATCTTTTGGTGTGCAATTCTTTTTTGTTTACTGATCTACAATTTGTTTAAACATCAAATTGTAATAAGGGATGTCAATTGTGAGAATCTACATTTACATATGTACTATCATCATCATCACTTTAAAAATTATCAGTCCACTGCAGAATATAAGTTTCTCCAACTTTAATATTGTTTATTCATTACATAGTTTGTTTCCTATGCATCCGTGCCAACAAACTTTTTCATTTTATCCATTTATTTCGCATGCTATATCTTTTCAAATATTTTACAATTTTTTGGAATACATTTAGTCTTACTTCTATTCTACTATTATCTTTTCTAGTAATATGTCCAGCCTATATCTATTTGAGTCTTCTAATTCTTTCAACAATGTCAATATCTGTTTTTCTTTTATTCCGTGTTGTTTACTTTTGATTCTTTCTTGTTATTTCCATTATACATTTTTCATAGTTTATTGAGCTGTCTGCAGTCTCAGAGTTTTTTTTTTTTTTGCCAAATAGTAATAGACATCTATTAAAAAAGCTCTTTTTTCAAATAAATCATTAACACAGTAAATAATAATTTATCTCAGTATATCTATAATAAGATAGTTAATTGTAATCCAAATGTAAAGTTAAACAGTTTTTTTAATCTATTTTGATAATTTTATAACTAGATAACTAAATCCTATGTCCAAATAACTGTTGGTTGTAATTAGTTATTACTCCACTTTTTAATATAACGTATTATAACATGCTAAATTTGCTATGTCATAAATTTTAATGTTATTACACTGTTAAAATATATAATCATATATTAATATGTACTTAAATAGATATCTAGTACTATGTATCACAAATATATATATAACCATTAGAGACCAGTAAGTACTGGTTTTTAATGGTTACTTATGAACCCATTTAGCCTTCAGCATTATTACACTTATATATATATATACAACAATTTTTAAAAAATTTTACGAAGAAATGCTACTGAAAAATTTTGTATCTTTTGACATGTGAGATTTTTTACTTACAATGGCCACAAAATTCAAATGATCTCATGATTTTTTATTCAAGGTAGCCAGCCTATAACTAACCCATTTGGCCATCAACATTTGATTAGCTTGATGTCTTTTCTTACTTCATTCTTTGCTTTTTACAATTATTGAGAGGCATTTGTTGTATAATCTGATTTCTACCAGTTGATGATATTATAGTGCTCTTTAGGCTAGTTTCTAATTAATATCTTTCTTTCTCACTAGAGAGTGCCATTTTAGTTATAATCATTCAAGAGAATGGCTCAAAGTTTCAGGCATTCTAAGGATTAAACCCAATCTCTTTAGTTAAGTAGGCCTAACACTGGATCAATAACTGTAGTTTTAATATCTTTGAATAAGATTTAGCACTTTTGATTTTTCATCAAAGTAATGACATTAACATCTGGTGTTCTGTGATGTTTGTATTTACAGACAATTTATAAGCATTGTAAAATGGACCAACTTCTATTTTTATTTAAAGAATTACTGTAATTTAGAGCAACATCTATGTCATTTGCTTTAAAATATGTAAACTGTCACTAAAAGGCTGATATGGTAAGAAAAAAAAAGAATGAAATGGATTCAGATGTATGTTTTATATAATAGAAAACTATTTCTAAGAACTTGATAATACCTTTCATTAATAATAGCATTTTAAAGGAGTTATTTATTATAATTATTTGGAATATTCAATATTTTTAAACATTGCTGTTGTATATAACTAAGTGGGTTTTTTTTTAATGATATGTGACAGAATTAGTAAATGCTAGCTAATGACAAAAATGATCTGCAATGTATGATAATTAAAACTGATAAAGGATTGGGATTACTATATATGCTTTCATATACAAATTGTAAAGTTAAAATAAAATTTCTTGTTTTTTTTCCAAATTTATTCCAAAGCATTACTTTTCAAAAAAACTAATTTAACTAAAGTATTTTTTAAAAAAATAAATTTATCAAGTGTAATTTAAAAAAAAAAAAAACCTTCATCCTGGGTTTACTAGAAAAATGTTCATATTTTGATTTTCAAGATCATTGCAAAAAATAATGAAATTTAAAAGGGAACTATTTGGATCTCAGCCATATAATATCACAATATAATATTATGTAGTGATTTAGCCACTCTATTTTATCATTTTTCAGTCATATAATAAATAGCATGATCACAATATACAAATGTTCCATAAAAAAAGAAAATATGTTGAATAAAACAAGATTACTTTAAATTAGATATTAATTACATAAACATTATTGTAGATGAGAATATTAAAGCATCCTTTATTATTTTCTTGAAGGTTTGTGATGATGGTATTTTAGTTGTATTTATTATATATTGGACTAAGCGGAGAAATCAGGAGAAATATCATAGATAATTATAAGGAATTTCTTCTGGCTGTTGTGTTTAGCAGCATGCCTTGCTTGGTAAGAGCATTATCTTAAAATTCAATTTTCAAGAATCTCTAGATACTGGTTTGATTCCATGCTAATGTATTATCATGCTAACTTCATGTAAAGAATGGAGGAAAATAATGCTTTGAAAAACATTATGCATATACTAACCTCTATGTTATTACTAACAGCTGAATGTAATTTGAAAATTTAAATAAAGTCTAATTTTTTCCAAAAGATATTCCATAATCCAATATATTCAAAATATCCTTTACTATCTATTTATTTAAGATACATATTATATAAGTTCTAAATTTTGGATTGCAAGCTATCAGTTTTAAAGAAACCTTTTTCACCACCTTTCCCAACATTGTTAAACATAAGTAGGAGTAGATGTCAATCCTATTTATATTAAACAAGATGTCAATCCTATTTATATTAAACAGATTTTACCTGCTTTATTTCACTATGTGAAAGATAAAACAGTTATTAAATACATATTCTTTATAGTAAGAAAACAACCTAGTGATTTTTATATTTTTTAATTTAAATTTCCAATTTACATGACATTTTACATCTTTGTTAAATAATGAACTAATAATAGACATTTACATGCTATTATTTACAATATAATATGGTGTGCTGTGTAAAATTAAATTATAATATATATGAAGCACTGATCAAAATATTTTACCATATGGACCTGAAAGTGGGACAATAACTCAAAAGAATAAAGCAAAAGTGAAAACTGTTGAAGTTGGTGTATTTTGAAAATATTAAAGAGATTCAAAGTAGAAATGAAATTATAAAATAGCTAATGGTAAAACAGGCACTGATAGCAAAAACAGGTCATTATTGTCATTTGTGCTAATCAAGATAGATAATGTAGTAAATCTCAATCAATGAAACAAATAGAATAAAATAGAATTTGCCTGAAAGTTAAATCTCAATCAATGAAACAAATAGAATAAGTTAGAATTTTTCTGAAAGTTTGTGATAATGGTATATTATTAGATGTGATATGTTGTACTACTATTTCCATCACTTATGGGTGAATGTTAAATGTACAGAAAATTTTATACTTTTCAAATACAAACAACTTGTTAATAATAACACACAGACAACACAGGTTAGTGATGGATAAAATTTGATTATGATAACAAAATACAAGGTCTTCTCACAGCAGGCTAAAACAAAAAGGTAGCAAAAAATTCAATTTTGAATACAGAGATAAAACTAGAAGCATTACTCTGGAAGCATCACAGGTATTTCAGTGATTCAGAGGAAATTAACTTCATACTTCAGCAAAATTCCTTACCTATATGAACTACCTAAAATCTATAAAGTCAATGTTTCATTAAGGCCTATCGTTAGTTCTAGAAATTCACTGTGTCAAAATTTGTCAAGATTTCTTCTCACAGTTCTTACTTCATTGGCATACAGGACACAATATTTCATCAGGGATTCTAAGCACTTTGTAGAATTAGCTGTGAACATGAAAATGGCAAGCTTTGATGTGGAAAATTTATTTACAAATATACTATGTGATGAGGGGTTGTTTATTATACAAAAAAGGTTATATGATAATAATAGTCTACAAACTAGAACAACTCTACCTATTGATAGTATAATGGAATTATTAACATTCTGCATAACAACAAAGTACTTTCAGTATAACTCAGAATTCTTCCAACAAAATCAAGGGATGGCCATGGGATCACCACTATCATCTTTACCGAGCAATGTTTATATGGAAGAACTTGAAACCACAGTGATAAATATTATGTCATGTCCACCTAATGTGTGGCTGTGCTATGTTGATGATATACTTGTGGTATGGCCACATGGTAAGGTGCAATTACAGTCATTTTGGATGCATATTAACAACATATCTCCTTCAGTTAAATTCACATTGGAATCAGAATGAAAACAAAAATTGGCATTCCTAGTCATTCTTGTGATGAGACTTCTTCAGGGCAAAGTACAGACAACTGTGTATAAGAATCCAATATACACTGGCAAATACTTGTCATACACATTCCATCATACCCGAAGCACTAAACATGAAATTGTACTATCACTATGAAACAGAGCAAAGTAGGTTTGTTCAGAAACCAGTGATTTGGAAAAAGATTCACATAGAATAAACACTTATCCATCAGTGGTCATCAAGAAAACCTTTAATAGACAACACAAAGAGACACAAAAAGGAAAAATAATTATTCATACTGTAGTGTATCCATACACAGCAGGATTGGTAGACAAATTAAAGAAAATCTGCATTAAATATAACATTAGAACAGCTTTCCAAAACCATACTTCAAGGAATTTTTACTTCTATTAAACCTAAACTGAAAATGCTGAAGAACAAAAACTGCATCTATGAAATATGTGAATATGGAAGGAAATATATTGGTGAGACCTGTTGCCCTTCTGAACAGTGATTGAAAGAACACAAGCTAATTGCTAAATGACAAAAAACAGATGTGTCTATCATAGCAGACCATTTATGTACTAAAAATCGTATGTATAATTGGGAAAATACAAAATTATTGGATAAAGAGGGGAAAATGCATAGAAGAAAATTCAAGGAAGCTGCTCATATGACAACAGTAAATAATCCTATATGTCAACCCAGGGTGGCAATACATAATGTATGAAAGCCTCTAATTAATCTTGCTCTTAGGAAAAATTAATATAAAATAATAATAATGATGATGCTGATGATGATGATGATGATGATGATAATAATAATAATAATAATAATAAATTGAAAGGCTTAGGGGGAAAAATGTATGAAAGCCTCTAATTAATCTTGCTCTTAGGAAAAATTAATATAAAATAATAATAATGATGATGTTGATGATGATTATGATGATGATAATAATAATAACAATAATAATAAATTGAAAGGCTTAGGGGAAAAAAATTAAGGACTCGGGAGGATTTGAACCAACCCTCATATATAAGTATATCAAATTTCTACTATCTGTTGCCTTTGACAGAATAGCACATTTCGTTAGAGGGTTTGCCTTAAAATTCGATAGTCAAGAATCTAAAGGTGGGAGTTCAACTTTTACGTAAATGTGTAAACTAACTTGTGTTTTCTAACCGTGCGTTATTATTAACAAGTTTCTGGCATAGATGATGGAAATACTGTAATCCAACAAATCACATCTAAGGATAAGATAGAAAATGAAAAGTCTATAACATACAAAACAACTAAGAGAAACAAACACTGGAATGACATAACAGAATGTAAATTCAGCATTTTCCATTGCAATTTTTTTAAACTGAGTAAATAGATGATTATGTGTAATCACATATGCATATATATATATATATATGTGCACACAGTACACCCCTTTAAATTGTTTTAGTATAGTCTTTAATGATTATAGTCTTAAATTAAATTTAAGATATTCCCAAAGCCATTGTACTAATTAGAAAAACTAAATGTCTGATTTGTTCATAAGTGATTTTTTTTTCTTAAGTTCATTATTTTAACATAATCTAGTTCGCAATTTAAAAGCAACACTTACTGATTAAAGTTAAGAGCTAAAAAGTTTTAATGTTGAGTTTTGTTAAATTTCATTATATCTCTTTAATCATTTAAAGATTCTTCGATGCTCGCTGCGAAACACCTGCAGTTTAAATGAAAATTGCAAGTTAGATGTAATTTAATTAATGGCAGGACTGTAGGTAAGTTAATAATAAAAATGTAAAGCATGTATCTGTTTACTTACGATTCTTTTATTGCTATTGCTAGTAAATTATAGGTCTACAACGCTTCACTGAATTTTCATTTTTGATCCAATATAAAACCATAAAAAAGGCATTTGATTCTATAAACATTTCTTCAGTGATTAAAGCATTGGATCATCAAGGTATAGATCCAGGATATTGTCACACTTTAAAGAATATTTACAAAAATGCAACAAAAACAATTAGATTACATAATGATACTAGGAAAGTGAACATTGAGAAGAGTGTAAGACAGGGTGACTCCATATCTCCAAAACTTTTTACAGCAGTGCTGCAAGAAGTATTTTGTGGATTAAAATGTGAAGCTAAAAGAGTGAAAGTAAATGGGGATTATATTTTGCAGATGGTGTAGTTGTTTTTGCAAATAATGCTTTAGAGCTGCAGGAAATGTTGCAGGACTTATCAGATGAAAGTAGAGAAGTAGGACTAAAGATAAATGTTAAAAAGACTAAAGTAATGTTTAATTAATTTTTTCAAAAAATGAAAATAAAAATTGATTATGATGAGTTAGAAGAAGTTAACAGTTACCAATACCTTGGTCAGATTGTTGATACATGTGGAAACATAATGGATGAAATTAATCATAAAATTAAACTTGGTTGGAGTCCTTTTGGCAGAAATAGCTTGATACTAAAAGGAAATATGGCTATGTGTTTGGAAAGGAAGATTTTTAATAAATGTGTTTTACCAGTTCTTACTTATGGATCTGCGACTTGGACACTTAATGGAAGAGCAATACAGAGACTTCAGTCTATTCAAAGAAGTATGGAGAGATGCATACTGGGAGTAACAAGAAGAGATCAAAAATGCAATTTATGGGCAAGAGAACAAACAAGTGTTAATGACCTCATTGAAAAAATTAAAAGACTAAAATGGAGTTGGGCTGGACATATTGCTAGAAGAGATGATAATGGATGGACAATTAAAATCTTAAACTGGATTCCAAGTGATTGTAAAAGACCCAGAAAAATACCACATGTGAGATGGATGGATGAAATAAGAAAGGGTGCAGGGTGATGTGGAGAAGAGAAGCTAAAGATCAGAAAAGATAGATTGAACTTGGAAAGACCTTCATCCTAAAGTGGATTGATAATGATTGATAATGATGATGAAAAACCATAATTAATAAGCTTGCTAAAATATAATTAAATGGTTTTATTGCTTGGAGTTCATAAGAAGTTTGAGCATCAGAAATGACAGAACTAGAATCAAGCTAAGTTTATGCTTCAGAGTATGACCCTTTGACATTGTGTTGATTCATGCAGTGCATTAAATTGAATAGAATGAAAGCCAAAATTGGAAAAAATGATGATAGTGGATATTAGTAAAAATATAAGTATTTCAAGCAATTTATTAGCAAAGCTATCTTATCAGCTGGACATAATATGAAACATCTCACTTTAGTCATTTTAAAAGTAAATCACATAATGGTAGATCTTATTCACAAATTAATCAGATTGATGTAATAAGCTTTCATTTCATCGACAATTGATAGTTCACCTCCTGATTAAGTCCAAAGCAGTGGAATATGTATGTGCAAAACATTACCTGCATTGTTTATTGCAGAGGTAGATTCAGATTCTGGAACATAAAAACTCCATTGATTCCAGTTCAGCATATCTGGTGCTTGGTCTTCTTATGAACTTTCAAGCGATAAACCTTCTGATCATTTTGCCCAACATGGTTAAATGCAAGAATATAGTGTCAGACTCTGGAACATGATGTCCTCAGATTGGTTCCAGTTCTTGCTATTCTGGTGTTTAAACTTCTTATGAATTTCCAAGCAACAAATCCATTTAATATTATTATTATATAAAATTATTTTCTTATTTAAATATTTTTTATCAATGATGAAAAATATTTGCAATTTTAAGCTCATTTTTTTATGTAAAACAAATTAAAATAGTCCTAAACAGAACTCTCCCAGTTGTGGTATAAAATGTTTTTTTCTCATGTATATTAAAAATGATTACTTAATATTTTATATTGGGCTACATTCATTATGCTTTTATTTACACCTAAATGAATAAAATTTTCTTCTTGTGGTTAACAGTGTCTAAATTTTGTCTTTCATATATATTCTTGAAAGTATATACAGATTGAGACTTCTTTTGTTTGATTGAAAGTTAGACATAAGTTTCTATTAGTTTTTAGTATTGCTTGTGTAATAGTTGAAGAGATCTTTGAAGATGGTAATATATTTATAGTTTATAATAATAGATGGACAGTTGAAACCTTAAACTGAATCCCAAGAAATTACAAAAGACCTAGAGATCACATGTTAGATGGTTTGATGAAATAAGGAAGTGTGTTATAGTAATGTAAAGAGAAGAGACTGGAGATCAGAGAAAATGGAATAAACTTGGAGAGACCTTCATCCTGCAGTAGATCAATGATAGTTGAAAATGATGATTATGGTATGAAATATTATGCAAATTTAATCAAAGATTTGGTCTATTTTCAAGATTATTAAAAAATAAATATTCAATAATTCTGCCTTGAGAATATTAAGTTGATTTATTATCAATAAGACTTCAATTACAACTATGATGAATAGAATATCATTCTTACAGTTAGCATTGTCTAATTACCAATATAATTTCTTGGAATCTCATTGAGAGTTGGACTCTTTGTGTATGATTGACAGTTAGGCATATAATTTCTATGACACTTCAAAATTGTTTATAGAGCAGTTGGAGATATCTATTCTTTCAACAAATTTATATATTTCACACTGCATACTTTTGATATGTATTATATTATGGTGATGTTTTGCAGCCTTATTCAAATCAGTGATAATATATATATATATATACACACAAGGCAGTCAGTAAATACTCATTTTAATAATCTTATTATCAACTAACCTTATTGTAATATTGGAAATATACAGCAATGAATAATATTAATTTTGGAGTGATGAATAAAGTTATGTAGCCATCTCCATAGATTGAATGTTTACTCTTGTTGTTATGATTGTGAAAATCTGTTTTCTATATAAGATGATGAGTCATGTGGAAATTTATTTTTTAACAGCTTTTCAGGTAGATTGAAATCAGAAAATATTTTTAGGGTGGGGGAAACAAAAACATTATTCCATTGATAAAGAAGCCTCAGATTGCTTAAGTCTAATTATACATTCCAATGGAGATATTAACCACCATTTCTTTTGGACATAAGCTTAATGGTTGTGTCTGGATAATTTTGTGAATATATGTCAAACATAAGTGTGGATTCAGAGTGCTTGATGATAAACAAAATGAAATGGTAAGATAGATAACAGAAAACTGAGAAAAGTTAGCAAATGATTGTGGAATAGACTCAGAATTCTGTATTTTGTCCCAAATATTTTGTAACAGCATAGTACTAACTTTACATGGTCTATTATTTTTTTTTCTCCATTGAATATCAAGCATGTCAGATCTACTTGTGTGAAGAATCATCTTTTATTTTAGGAAAGATCAGATTGGTAGGTGTACTGATATTTCATTTTAAAAACAAAATATTTAGGTTTAGTGACTGAAATTTAAAATAGCACATTAAAGTCTCTATCCCTGAAATCTGTGTCTCAAGAGATACTAAAAAAATGAATGATTTAAGTACTGGAAGTGGAAAAACTGATATTAACCCAAAGACCTTACACACTGGAATTGACCCAAGGAGCTTACACTCTAGAATCTGCTTCTATAACTGCACTATAAGAAATGGATATGAAAGTATAACACTTTCTAATATTAATATTTTTTCACAGAAAGATAAATTGATAAATTTAGTATTTGGTTTACATTAGTGAGATATGTAATTAGGAAAACAAACATAGATATGAATTTATCTATTGATGGTAATATGCGGGCCAGTACTATGACTAATTTTCATCTAATCAAATCAAATACTTTCTGAACGTAAAACCCGAAGAGGAAATAGTCTTTTATCGATCAATATGTATATATAATATGCATCTGACATTTTCATTTTAGTTTTTGAAGAAAACTTTAATTATAGTATAAATGTTATATTGAAAAATATTAAAATATAGTGTAATTAAATATCGACATTCAAATGTGCTAATGGGAGGATAAGTAAAGTCCATACATTAGAGCCTGAAGTATAACTAACTTGGAAAATCTTCATTTAAAATATAATTCTTAAAATATTAAAACTCATATGCCAATCTAAATTTTTGGGCTCCTATATCTGTGAAGTCCCTCATTGATGGTTCTCATGGCAAGCAATTTCAAATGATTACCAATGATAATCATTCTCTTTGTTAGTTACCTCAGACTGCTTTAAACAAAAGAACATATGTACAGACATAAATACATATAGATGTATTGGTAGTTTGTACATAAATAAACAATTTATGCGTGTGTGTATTTGCATATCGACTTGCAGCTGCAGTATATTTTACTTGGAAATAATGTGTAGTACAAAATTTATTAAATTAAGCTACAGTTAGGAAGCAGCTGAGCAGAACGTAACATTAATTATTTATAGTAATTCTTGTGTTTATTTTCTTCTACAATTTGATTTACTCTTGGCTAAGTAGTAATTAAAATAGCTATAAAAACTAAAAATTCTCATTTTGTTTTTCTTATTTAAACGTGAGCATTTATATTCATTTATATATTTTTTAATCTTATTTAAAACTCATTGTAAATTAGAAAATGCTTGCTTTATTGCTTTTGTTTGTAATCACATGCAAAATTGTGAATGTATTTTTATATCATCTTAAACTTTCAGACTGATAAATAGGGAGATTGTAACAATGACATTCAAAGATATTATGCCCCCCAAAAAGTAATCTATTCTATTTATTTACTTCTAAGCTATCTACTGTAATCTTGGAATTAATAATTGTCACTATATGATAATCTATAGCTGCTGATTATCCTCAAATAACAGAAGATTCAAAAGTAGGTTAGAATGAATTGCTATTTCTAGTGCATGTACTCATAGTAATCAGAGAAAGTCGTGTGATGCTTGTTTAATAAAATGAATTATGGGACTAAATTTGGAAAATAAGATTTTAAGTTTATTAATAACTTTTATTAGTCACTCATTATACTAGAAATTATCTAATCATGAATATTTATATAGTAAAATTTTCCCTATATTATTCTATGCAAGGTAGGGTCTATTTTCTCTCAACTTTTAACTCCTTGTAGAGTATTGTAATCATAAGCATATGACTTAAGACATATAAAAAAGATGTATGATTCCCAAGAGGCACATTATGTGCTGAATCAGAACTCATCAGTTGCCCAGACCATATATTTATGATTATATCCTTTCACAAGGTGTTAAAAGTGGATAGAAACTAGTCCCTATTTTTATTTATTATTGGATAATCTTCAGTCTAATGAATAACTAATAAAAGTTATTAATATACTTCCATTAAGTGATATGTGTAAAAATTGTGAGAGCAGCAAAGTTAACACATATTCATTAAACATGTAGTAATTTTCTATCTATATATAAAGAACAATGAAAAAGATATATGTAAGTGATTGTGTCCTGGGCCAATTGATGAGTGCCGATTTAGCATGAAATATGCATCTTGATAATCATACATCTTTTTACATGTCTTTTGTCATATGTTTATGAGTATATTCCTCCACAAGTTGTTAAAAGCTGATAGAAACCAGTCCCTAACTTTCATGAAAATGATATAATGAAAATTACACTTCAGAAATATTATTCGTTATAACATTTTAAATTTAATTAATACAAAAATTTGTGAATATTTTGAGAGTGGATTTATGTTTGAAAGGCTTTATTTACATTTTAGTTTTCACTTGATATATATTTTACATGCGTAGAATAGCAGAAGTGTGATTAATATATGATTACATAGCTATGATTCTTCACTTTAATTAGAGTTCATATCAGGCAATATACACAACTAGTTACTCTATATATTATTTAAAAATAGTAAGAAAATCAAATCATACATCATGTGAATTAACTTAATAAGCTTTTAAGCCAATAAACATCACATGATCACCATTTCCTATTCTTGCTCATAAATGTTATTAAAACAAGCAAAACTCTCTATATGTATTACCATTCAGTGTAAGCCAGAGCAATCAATGGATGCCAGAAGGCTTGTGCAAAAATCCCCATCTAGTACCTATTCATCCAACATCCCAAACTAGTTTCTGGCTTGTGGCCTTCATCAGTGAGAAGCCTTGAATCTGAGAGCACTGCACCTAGATCTTAGGATCTAATGCAACCCTCTAGCAGCCATTTTTTATCTCTACTTAACTACAAAACTATGAGACTTAAATTGAATGGTGATCATGTAATGTTTATTGGCTTAAAACCAATCCTGCATAATAGGATAATGGTGGCTATGATTAGTAAAGAACCAAAGACCCCAAAATGTACAGGCACTTAACTGAGTTCAGTCCTATATGACTATATAAGCTAATGAGCTTGGATTGAAAATCTTATGGTGTTTTTAATTTAAGTCTCATAGTTTTGTAGTTAAGTAGAGGTAAAAGGTGGCTTCTGGAGGGTGGCATTAGATCATAAGATCTAGGTGCAGTGCTCTCAGGTCCAAGGTTTCTCACTGATGAAGGTCACAAGCCAGAAACTAGTCTGGGAATATTGGTTGAGTAGGCACTAGATGGGGATTTTATGGACAAGCCTTCTGGCATCCATTGATTACTCTGGCTTGCACTGAGTGGTAATACGTATAGAGAGTTTTACCTGTTTAAATAAGCTGTTTTATTACAAAAATAATATAATGTATTTGTTTAAAGCTATTAGCACACTCATTATATTATTATTTAAAAATATTTTTTTTTCTGTCAGTCACGTTTCTTTTTTGTCACTTTATATATATATTCTAACCAGAAATATAAAGAGAGAATAATAATAAATATAATGAAACGAGACTCTTATACTATTGAGAGACTGTTAAAACAGCTGGCTAAGCTCAGTTGTTGGTTAGTTATCTTATACTTAGCTACAGAGATATGCATTTAGAATAAAGGAAGAAATTTTAAAGCAGTAATAAAATATATTCCTATAAAACAAATAACTATATGGGGAAGAGAGAAAAGCTTCACTCTTTTCCAAGTAATATTTCAACAATAAAATATATTTCCCTCTATTAAAACACATTCTCTGAGCTACAGACATTTTGCACTAAACCTTATGCCCATAACATCTTCTGATAAATTCTTATGTCTTATCTAATATCTTATATAGCACATAATTATTTAATAATATGACCTGATTTACTCTACTCTTGTAGAGTGAAATTTGAAGGTACCTTTCTAATGGTGCAGTAAACTATAACGAATTTCTTTTGCCACCACTAAAGTTATAATTAGAGAAATAGGTTAGTCATTCATGAAGTAATAAATAATACTCAGGGTTCTTTTGTTACACTTAGAAATTATACTGTTGTATTGTGTTGCTAAACAAATGACTGGCATCTTGATAGACTATAGAAGACATACACTTTTCTTATAAGTTAATGTATCCTGATATGCTATAATAATAGCTACAATTACATAAAGAAGTGTCTAATCTGAGTAATGCTGAGATAAACAATTATATAAAATTTTGAATAATCATAGTCCTTTACCCAGGATGTCACTTGATATAATACAAAGAAAGGGTACTTTTTATATTCTTCTACTACTCCTTAACAACACAATAAAATAATTGATTTTAATTGTTGTACTTTTATTAATAAAATAATAGATAATATGCAGTCTTAAAGATGGATTACCTAATCCATTGCAAAATTAAATAAATATTTCTTCTTTGAATTGCAATTTCAGCTTTGGAATTGACACATTTATGGAGTGTTTTCTCATAAACATTAAAATTTTGGATCTGTGTGATGACTGTTTATCTTATTGACCAAGATTTCTGTTACATTTAAGAATTCAGGACCCAAGAAAATTTTGCATACAGAAAAATACACAAAAACTAGATTTAAATGATTAACAAGTACATTTATTAACAATAAGAATAACATAAATTATTTACAGTAATATTTAGAAAGATATATGTGAAACATAGACACTGTTACTATTTACTAGGATGTTCTAATAATACATCCAGGATTACTTCACTAATGAATCAGTATTTAAAATTACATGAGTTCTATAAAACAAATGTCAAGTCAAATTAAATAACTGAAATGTTTAACTGATTCCTTTCTAATCTATTCTTATTAAATTATTATCTTAAAAAACATTTAATGAAAGAAACAATAATAATAGTCTTAGCTTCAATGATAAGTTAAACAACATTCTTTACAAAGTATTCAACTACTCATAATACCTTTATTACTATATGAAGTATCACAAATTAAGATGACTTCCATCTAAATGCTATTTGACTGGGTTTGAATCACTACACTAATATGATAATCATTATCACCACAATAAATAAGTTAATTATTGTCTACATTAATTTTAAATATACTGGTAAAGAATGGGTTGCATTCATCAGAAGCCAAGTACACACATTTATTATTCAATTTATGTCCACATGATAACAAAATATTTAACTGTATAATGATTTACTAATCCATCAAGGATTAGATCCCAGATGGTAATAAAAATATAATAACATTGTGTTTGTGAATTTCCTATTATATGCTATGCATTTAAAAATATGAAATTAAAATTAGTAATACCCTGTTAGTTTGCTTGTGGACTACTGGAAAGGCACAGTAGCACAATATAGACATTGATTGCAAATAGCTAAGTGCACCTTGAGAAGCTAAGTACCTTAATAACTATCCTATCATTACCATAACAGGCTCAAAAACACAGTTAACTTCACCTTCAATGGTGGAAAAACATTTAACAACATCATGAGGGATAAAGTAATACAACATGCTCCTCAGAGCAAAGTAATATGAATAAAAGAATGGTGGCTTGCAACACCTATATTTTAGGAAATGTATGTGTACACAGTCTCACCACATAAGAAAATGGAAAATGCACCATATAATGATCCTCTCATGAGACCTAGCTGCCTTAGCAATACACCTGGGTCTCATTTTATGCGATAGATAGGTTCCTCAGAAAACACACACAAATGAAATCACGCAAAAATAGACGTAACTTACCTTGAAAAAGGGGGGGGGTACGGACTGTGATTTTTCAAAACTCGTGTAAAAGCAAAGCACCAACATAAAATTTACTTTAAAATTCGTGCAAAAAAAATAAGGAAATAAAATATGACTAATAAAAAATTTCAAATTTGAAAAAAATTGATACAAGACTAACTTTTTTTAACTATAATATTTAATTTTATTCAAAATAATATATTTTTATGCATAATTTACAGTACAGTAATTTACATTTTTTTATACACGTTTTAATTATTAACGCTATTTGCTGATAAACAGTTGCATTTGCAAACTGCTAAAAAATAGATTCTTCACAAGAGGAAATACAACTAGCGCCAAGTTCACTCTCACATTGCGTTAATGTTTTTCTGTTGACAACATAATTAGTAATTAATCTTTGAGATGATGATTTCATTAATTGTTTGTGAACTTAGACATATGATAATAAAAAGACATTTATTCACCACTGCTGGGAAAAATTTAATTAAAACTAACAACTAAAAATTAAATTCTTATTTTTGTATTTAATTTTCAATTCCATTTAAAAATCAAATTTCGTTTTACATCACATTGCCATAAGTAATTTTTAAATTGTTAATTACAATTAAAAATCAGATTTTAATTTTTAATTGCCAAATTTAATTGTGCCCACTGCTATTACTGACCTTTTATAAATAAACTTGTGGACACTAAATGATTAATAATTGATTACGTTCCTTTTTAAAAAGCAAAAACAGAATGTGATTTAAAATGCAAAATTAACACGCACAATGTTTGAACAAATTTACATTATAATCTTGTAAAATTTAATGTGTGTATACATAAAATGTGGAAATCATGATTTTAATTTCATTATTGCATAAAATCTTACTATTATAAAGCACTGAAAATATTGAAATTACTAAGATGAAAGTCGAATTCCAATAATGTGATATTACTTTTAATATAACGTAAGTGTGCAAAAGTTATTATTTAAAGTAATATCGCATTATCGGAGATCGACTTCCGGTGAAACATATGAATCGTGTTAAATAAGTCCACATAAAAAGAGACCCAGGTGTATATCAAATATAATCTCAGAATATCAAACACTATCCTCTCATGGAATATAAAATGTGAACGATGGGGAGAATTTTTCCATCCTACAAAGCACAATAAATAAAACAACATTTAATAAAGTTTATAGGTCAAAACATAACCCAAAGCTAAACAATGACAAGATAACAAAAATTATCACTCATAACTAAATAGCTTCATGTTCACACTAACATTGCACACATTAAGCCATGGCTGAAACCAACGAGTTTAATGTCAGTCAAATGACTCTGCATTAAATAAGGAATGCACACATATGCAATGAATATTATAAATACTTATAAAATAAAATGGACATGATAGAAAAGTAAACATTACTTATTGAATATTATAAACAAAATAAAATTTTGTTATACTAAATTTAAAAGTAATTCATTATATTATAATAAGTGTAGAAAATATTGAACTTCTGATAAACTCATGTGTAGGCTGTTTATCCATAAAATGTATTAAACACTCACAAATATTATATAATAACACATGTAAGAGATAAATATATTTAGTGGAATAAAATATAAATTATAAAATTTAAACTTTACCTAAAACGACTTCATATATGATATATGAATTTTAGCTGTGTGTGATAAGAATACCTACACATTCTGTTACACACCTCTTGAAGAACAATATAAAACCACTAAACATCACATGATCACTATCTCATACTAGTACATAATTTTAGCTATATAAGCTATTGAGCTTGGATTGAAAATATTAATTGTGTTTTCAATTTCATTCTCATAGTTTTGTAGTTAAATAGAGTTAAAAGGTGGGTGCTGGAGGGTTGCATTAGATCCTAAGATCTAGGTGCAGTGCTCTCAGATCCAAGGCTTCTCACTGATGAAGGCCACAAGCCAGAAACTAGTCTGGGGATATTGGATGAGTAGGCACTAGATAGGGATTTTATGCACAAGCCTTCTGGCATCCATTGATTGCTCTTGTTAGCACAAGATGGCACTACTATATGGAGAGTTTTGCTTTGTTTGAATTGTTTAAGAACAATATAATATAATAAGATAAATATATTTACATATAAATATCATATAGAAAACAAAAAAAAATGTTCTTAATATTTTTTGTAAACCTTAGTTCTTTAACAGAGCTCCTTCCATAGTGGGAAACCTGTTAAGGATGCAAAGTCCTTCCTCAGCAGCTTGACTGTAGAATGAAACATATATACCAGGTAAATTAATTTTCTTTCACAGAAAATAAAGCAAATATAACTTTCAAATCTAAAATGCTAAATAATAAACATTGACAAAAGTTTTATTTTTGCATGAACAAAAGGTTGGATCCATTTTTAATGAAGACAGAAGTATAAAACATAAGCAACATAAACTAGCTTGTTTCGAGTTTTAATTAATAGTGCATAATAATAATAATAAGTTATTCATAGAATTCCATGTGGGGTGTCTGTGGTTACATTAGAAATATACAAAGCTTTCACATTTCTCTTTTTCCTTTTAAAAAAACACACATTAAAAGCAACTGTTAATTTTTTTCAAATAAATGCAGGAATATTATTTCAGTAATTTTGTTTGATTTTTTTTATAAAAAAAATGATTACACTTGGTATTAATAGTTCGCAATTTAACACAAGGCATAGTTAAATGTCCATTGTTCTTATCTCTGCAAACTATTTCTTTTATAAATTTTATTTTTAAAGTTTCTTTGGCTAAATTTAAAGTATTTTTTTTACTGTTTCTCAGCAAACACAGAGAAAGCAAGACACAGTTAAAGGTTAACTTGTCCAAAAAGACAACAGGTTGCTCATTATTTATAAATAAATCTAATATGAAAAACAGTATGTAAAATATTCGTGGAAATTCAGGCAATTGGTCATTTAATCCTTAATAATTGGCACTAAATAATTAAAATGACTTATTATCATTAACTTCAATTTTTACAGCTCTTTTTTTATCTTTAATTTAAACTTGAGTTTTAATTTCCTTCTCCAAAAGATAAAATATGACAATGTGATATAATAAAGTACAATGTCCCTTATGGCTTTATAAACTAATATAGCAGTTATCACCCGGTTTCCTTTATAACATAATTTAAAATATAACTGTTGAAATTGATCCATTATGAATTGATTGTTTTCTCGGAGCATAATATTAGTAGCAAAAGAGTTCAAAATTGAAATTAGCAATAAAAACAGATACCTTATTAACTTTTTCTGCTACGCACATTAAGTTGATAAACTATAAGATTTGGTAACTTTACACTTAGATAAAAATAAAATACAGTAAGTTATTACTGTTAAAATGTGAAGATTGCAGTGGTCTGTCAAGAAGTAGAAGAAGACAAAGATGACATTGACAATCTTATATATCTGGATTGACAGGTATCAAAAATTAATTCACACCCAACAACATTAATGACCTAATTAATACAATTATATAACTTTGAAATTCACATGATCTTTTAACGACCAAGGTTGAAGAAAAGGTCAATTTTAATTGACTTTTAATAACTGATAAAATTAAATAATTAAAACAAAAAAATAAAATATTTTATTATTTTAGTAACTAGTACCTTTTCTTCCACCTAAAATTTATCAGAAATTCAAAATACACTGTTTAACCCTTTAATGACCACTTTTAATGAAATATTAATTTTTAACTATGTAATGGTTAACCTTAAATATCTTGGCTATTAGAACCAAAAAATCAAAATATACACATACACATTCTTGATCACACACATGTATATCAGAAGTTTCAAATATTTAATGTAAACCTATTTTATAATTAACTAATTCAGATTTATTTAACAATTTAATCTTATTTGAATAAAATGATTAATTTAGATTAGATATATTATTTTAAAACTTATCAAATAAAGAACTTAATTAATTTATCAATCATTACTAAACAATTTTATAACTGAACTTTAATGTTCATAACTATAAAATTAACTCTATATTATAACACAATAAATATACAATCACTTTTTTTTTTAAATATATATGTTCTTCAATAATATCAACAAATACACAATCCTCTCTTTTTTCTTTTCAAAAACTTTGTATTTTTATATTAACAATGAACACATATATAATACAAATGCAAATGTTTCAACTGTTTATATTCTTATAGTCATTTTCAAGGATATCTCACTCTTCTACTTTTTATTATTATTCTTACTTTTTACATTATTTAATTACAAATGTTATTACTTTATAAAAACATCTAAGAAACTTTTTATACCAATTTTAAACCAACCCTTGAAAATGACTGTAAGAATATAAACAGTTGAAACATTACAGTTTGTATTATATATATGTTTATTGTTAATATAAGAATATAAAGTTTTTGAAAAGAAAAAGGAGATGATTGTGTATCTGTTAAAATTAACTCTATCTAGCTTTCTTTCTTTTAAAGTCTCCATAAATTAAATAATATCTTTTGAACCTCAAGCTTACATTTTTTTAAAATCTAAGAATGATATCTTTAAAATAGCTGTACAATTTATAAAATATTATCTATTTCATACTCATAGTGAATTAAATAAAGTAAAATATAACCATATAAAGTTATATAACATCATTTACAAGATAAATATTATCTTCTTCTTCTATTTATAAGTTTTATTTTATTTTAGAATAGAATAGCACAGACTCAACAGTTTAAATATCTAATAAGGACAATGTGCAATAGCACACACACAATAATATATATATATGTTGATACAAAGATTTTCATGGGTTGCATATATAAAAGATATATTTTGTGGGTTCATCCATATTAAAAAATTTAAATATTGATATACCAACATTTCGACTTGATCACACAAGTCATTTCCTAGGTGATAAAAAGTAGAAAGATGGTTGTAGAGGCGCTTCAATCACTGATTTGATAAAAAAAAATGTTAAAGTTCCACCAATAGCAAAAATGTTAAATTAAGAATGTTTTTTTAAAAAAATCTTTCCAAATAGGAGGAAGTTTGCATGTATCATCTCGCTTATTGATACAATCTGGCCTTTTAAATATCTCAATGACTTCTCTAATTTTTCACTGGTAGTTATCACATCTGGATATGATCTGTATCAGGATCATTAAGCAAGGTGATACATGCAAACTTCCTCCTATTTGGAAATATTTTTTTTAAAAAACATTCTTAATTTAACATTTTTGCTATTGGTGGAACTTTAATTTTTCTTTTTTTCAAATCAGTGATTGTAGCACTTCTACAACTGCTTTTTTAACTTTTATCACCCTGTAGATGACTTGTGTGATCAAGTTGAAATGTTGGTATATCAATATTTAAATTTTTTAACATGGATGAACCTACAAAATATGCTTCTATATATATAAAATGACAAAAGAGCTCTTACATAGCTCCAGGAAGATTGTCAATTAGTAGGAATAGATAGTTTCCTGGCTACATCAAAGGCAAAGGTTATCTCCATTTATATGGATAAAATCTTATTCCTGTTTTATATTAAAATAACAATTCATTGAAAATATTTAATTCAGTATATATATAATTTATAAGAACTTATGCCTTAAAATAACTATAATAAATTTTAATGTCGGATGAAGAATATATTTGCATGAGAAAGTGAATAACAATCTCACAAATGTTAATACCCAAATCATGATTTTTCACTAACAAAAAGGAAATCTCTTTTACTTGTGACTCTGCATTGAGAAAAAAAAGTTAAACTAAATAGATTTCATTATTGCATATACAGTGAGTGTGTGCCTGTGACTGTTCTCTCTCTCTTTCTACCTGCCTGAAATGCCATCTCTGGTACATAGTGACATAGTACAGATGTTCTGGGTTTGCAATGGAATTTATTTTATTTTTGCAAGTTATTGTTGTCTAAATTGGTTGATATTCAAAACTTTTAATAACTAAAGAAAATGTTTTTTCTTTTGTAAGTGGAAATTGTATTTTTTTTTATTTTCTTAAATGAGGGGTCCATCATTTAACATTAATATATATAGAATTTAAAACTTTACAAGTTTGAAACTCATAAGAAAAAATAATGTTGTGGATTATAAAAAACCACAGGTTGAAATGTTCTTCATAGTTAATTTACACATAAAAATAAGTTCTCTTGTAAAATCGCCAATCAAAAATAATCTTGAGAATAATGATAACTTACAGTTGATAGTTGATGTATAAGAGAGCTAAAAACTGTATTGCATATACTTTGTATATTTTCAGTATTGTTGGTATTAAAATCAAAATAATATTAATAAAAGAAATCAACATAACATAGGTATGGCAGATGAATAATGCATACACTTCATTGATTTTAAAATCTAATAGCATTCTTCTTAACAAGAACTGCCATTTCAATTTATAATGATATATAAATAAAAAGAACGATACACACACACATATGTATATTGTAACGTTCGAATGTAAGGGTAAATATGGGGAAATGAGAGAAAACATCATTATCCCCATTAAATGCAAATAAAATATAGGAGAATTAAATAAAGATTAATATAAAAGGAATAACATGGGAGTTGACAATCATAGGAAATCATCATCCTCAATGAATAATCAAAATGAACAATCATAAAAGGTATAAATATATAAGAAAATAAATATAAAGGGGTAATATGGGGAGATGACAATCAGCATGGAACAAAACTATAATAAGCGGTTATAACAATTATGCTATAAGCTGCATAACCAGAATTAAACATAAATAATCATCAGTCATCTGTCATGACTGGATCAAAAAAGATGCTCTATCTGAAGATAGGCTACTGATCTAGCAAATGCCAACCTTAGGGCATGATATACAACAATCATCTGGATGCACATATGTAAGTGCTAAATTATCATAAAAATAGATAATTCTGGGATACTGATATATGCTGATCATCATCAATGCTCTGGACATATGGTACCATGTATGTACAAGCCAATTACACACTATTTTTTAATATGCATAAAAAATAAAGTGATGTAAATGGAGTTTAAAGATATTCGTGACCTTTGTGCCATTCAGAGAGCTAACTGGATGTCCAAACATATACCCTCCCCCACCCACACCAGTATTGCTCTAGAGCTATCTAAATTAAGAAAATAAATAAAAAACACTATGTAAAGCATACTCACATACATATGCAAAAGAACTGCATAAACAATTGAGGGAAAAATTAATATTACACATATATTTTTACATTGATATATTCTTCACAACCATATTTTAATGATTTGGAGGGGCAATAAAAAATGCTACACTTGAAGCTATCTTGAAAGTTTGTAATTAAGTTTGTAATTATTTGGTTAGATATTCAACTGATGATGATGATATTGTCGAGTGCAAAACATTGCTTCATGTGATAAACTAAGTTATTGTTTTCACACCTTTGCTGAGTGTGATGTAATTTATTAGCTTTTCTTTCATACTTTTGTGGATTTTCTGTATTGTTCTGTATATCTTATATACGCACATACACACAACTTAAAATAATTGTAATATTTAGTTGAATACAAGTACAATTTCTTTATATATACTTGGAGTTATAGATGTAACTTATAAAAGACTTGAATTTAGATTTTCAAGTTTTTTCACATGTGTGTGATCATATGTATCAGTTGTATGAGATAGATCAAATAGTTGATGGGAACTTGAAAGTCTGTGTTCAAGTTCTTTATAAGTTAAAGTATTTGTATATACACTATATATTACTATTATTTTCCTTGCAGATTGATGATCTCTTTAAGTTTAATATAGCATATCTTGTTCATAGTTTCTCTTTTTCAAAGTACTCCAGCAAACTATATTTCATCAAACCATTTCATACATTGTCTTTTTATAGCTCTCTTACAAATTTTTGAAATCCAATTTAAGACATCATATGATATATTTATTATCATCTCTAATAGTAATTTGTCTAATCCAACTCCATTTCAAGCACTTAATTCTTTCAATAACGTCACTAATGCTTCGTTTGTTCACAGCCTCATTTCAGCTTTTTAACTTTCTCATTAATGTCATTAATATCACTTTGTTCTCTCACCCATATATTTCACTTTTGATACTTATTTGTTATTTTCTACTTATATTTTTCCACACTTTGTTGTATGATTTGAAGACTTTATATTGCTGTTTTATTAAACATTCAAGTCTTAGATCCATACATAAGCACTAATAAGATTTGTTTAAAATCTTTCGAGTCATGTGAGCTTGTTTCTCATTTTTATCAAATTATTTCTATTCTTCTTGGTGTTGATTGTTTTCTTTTGACAAATACAGATTAAAAAAAATACAAAAATCCCTATCACAAATAATTCAAATTAAAACAATTTGTGTAGCTATTTTGTGTCATGTTAAACAATAAATAGAAGTTTCTTATATTTTAATAATCATAATATTTGATTGCACTTAGTGTCTTCACAGCCTAATCTCCTCGTTTTATTATGAAATGATATTAATATTACTTTTATAATAAAACTTGTTACTATTCTTATAGGAGTTTCAAAATATTTGTATATAATTAACAGTATCAACTATAAGTGCATGAAAGCAGTCACCACGTATTAAACAATGCTAATATCAATAACAAGCAACAATCTCAATCAGTTGTCAAGGCAACCTCCTTGACAGCTATGTAATTCTTCTTCTATTATTATTATTATTATGATGATGATGATGATGTTTCAAAGCAAAACTTTATTGAGTCTAAAAAGTTACAGAGTCACATCTAGTAATATATTGATTTGTTATAAATGAAAAACAAATTACAACTTTCAGTATATAAGTCTTTATCATTTCTGCATACTTTTTTTTTCTTGTTTTTAAATTTGGTCTTCTATTTAGTTCAGTTTATGCTTGCATCTCTTTGAAGTTGGAAAAAAAATGCTGATGTTGAAAATGTCATCATCTATCTTATTGGCCTTTATATTTCATAGATTGGATCTTTGTTTCAAGTGTGACCATGTGGCTGCAAACACATCTGGTTGAGCTAGGATGCTGTTTCTTTTTCTGAACAGTTCTAGTTTTATTGAATATGTTGCTGGGTGGCATTGAGGATTATTGGCAAGTGCAAAAGTACATCTGGTACACTAGTAGGCATAAAGGCTGTATATTGCTGCATGAATAGCAGAGCTGTTGCCTTTTTTAAATGTATTTATTATTTCATCAATTGAATTGATAGCCTTTCTGTACGTGGAAAACATTGTGTGACGTATTGTTTCTAGGGCACTGCAGGAATGAAGAAAATGATCTTGTGTCTCTTCTTCTCTATGACATAGCCCACACATAGGATCTATATTTGTATAGAATCTACGAAATCTAAGGAAATGTGTTGTGGGTAGAGCATTGAGATTTTAGCTTAAGTAGAAAATCAAATAATTTTGGTTCTAATGACCATTTTCTGAATTGTTGTAGTAGTTGCCTGTTGTCTATCCCAAGAACTGATGGATGTAGATTATGTGTCTGGTTTGGATATAGTATATTATAAATGTCCCAGTATGTATACTTGTTGTCATTATTAAGTGATATTTTGCTGTATATTGGCTTGAGTTCTTCAATCAGTGTGGATAGATATCCATATGAAGGGGGTGGTCTGTCTGTGGGTATTATACTGATTACACACTCCAGGTCTGGAAATCTTTTTATGGTTGCTGTTATTAGGTTTACTGATTTCTGTGTGTAAAAAACATTGATTGTATGGAGTCCAAGTCCATTGCTATGTGGTGGTCTGCTCAGATTTTTTAAAGAGATTGCCACTGTCTTTCTCTTCCATATTAGTTTGTTACAGATTGACGAGATTTTAGATATGAATATTTTTGCAAGTTTGATTATAGGTGTGTAGTATGTAATTTTTGTAATTATAAGTTGATTAAATAGTGCTACCTCTGCGTATATTAACAGGTATGACTTTTCAAGTGAGGCTGTGATTTTTTCAGCATCTTTTTTTAATTTATTTTGAATTTTTTGCCTCAATCCATTGGTTCCAAGGTAGAATGGGAAACCAAGGAAAGCAGATGGTTTACCATTAAACATCTCTGTACAGTGCCTGCCTGTGTATATTGACCATGCAGCAGTTTTATTTGTGTTAATTTTTAAATTAAAATTTGAGGTATAATTCTTGATTATCTCTTGTAATATGTGGAGGTTTTTTTTAGAGGGGAGGAAAACGGTTACATCGTCCATATAGGCTATGCATGATATATTTAAAGCAGTGTTTGGAATTTGAATGCCTTTTATTTTTTTATGTATCTCTATTAATAGAGGATTTATATATATTGTAAAGAGCAAGGCACTTAGGGGGGGATCCTTGTGGGATGGATTGACTCGGTCTGAAGGCTGGTGATTTTTTTCCATTCAATGTGGTGTGAATTTCATGGCTGAGTAGCAGATTGGCTATTATATATAGTAGGGATGGAGGTGTTGTTGTTTTTTTCAGCATGTCTAATAATTTGGCTATAGGCACTGAGTCAAAAGCTGCCTCAATGTCTAGTTGAACTATAATTGGTGCTTATTTCTTTCTTTTTTTTTTACTACTTTGATAATTGTTTTGTACATTAAGGCACCCTGGCCAATGGATGATTCTTTTTGGCGTATTGTGCTGATGATAACACAGGGAGTATGTGTTGTTTTATTTTTTCCTTTATAACTCTTTCAATAATTTTTATTCCTAAAGGTCCCATTGAAATTGGTCATAGATTAGATAAAGATGATATTGCTGTTGGTTTTTTGTTAAATGGAACCATTGCAATTGGGTATAGACTTTGTATGTTGTAAATTTTTTGGGATATGTAATTGGCTAGATCGCACAGGTATTTTGCTGTGAAGTGACTAAGATGTTTGAACACAAATTTGGATTCCTTGTGGTCCTGGATGACATGTGTTTGTTATTGTTGCAAGTTGAAATACATTGTCAGTTGTTGTTATTAGTGTGTCTGTTTCAGGGTCTCCAAATATGTCTTCATTTGGTATGTACACTCTTTGTTTTTGCAGTTTTTTTTTAAAGTGTTGATATATTGGGTTTATCATGTTATGTCCAGCTGTTATAGAGCCATCTATTTCAAGTGCCATAGGCATTCTGACTGTGGATGGGTATCCCAATGCCCACTATAGGTATGCTCTGGTCCAAGTATGTTGTTGTGTAAGGTATATTTTTTTTTATTGCTACATATTCCTTTAGTGTGTTGCATGTATTGTTGTACATTTCTGTAAGTTTTTTAATTTGTGTTTGATTATCTGTAGTTGGTCTGGAAATGGTTATTTTTTATGTAGTTCATCTGCCAAAGCTAATAATCTGGTGGGGGGGGGTGTTGAATTGCAAGTAATATGATTGATGTTGAAAGAAAGTATATTGGTGAATGCTATATGCTTTTGTACTGGATCAAGTGACATGTTTTGAAGTTTTTAGAGCATTATATATGTTTCTGAATATAAGAATTCAGTTGTTTGTGCTGGAAGAAGTATTCACATATTCTTTTGGAGGGCTATTGTTGTATTCTGTATTTTTGTTAGGTCGAGGGTGATGAACTGGGCAGCATGATCTGAGATTATAGATGGACAGAGTTCAAGATTAAAATAATGATGTAACATTGGTGAGTAGAAACACGAATCAATAAGTGACTTATATCTATTGTTATTAAAAGATATTGAGTTTGATGGGAGAAAACCTTCAGCACTCATAAGTGGGATTGTTATTTGATGGATCCATTTGGTAACAAAAGTTTGGTAGGTCATGTTGAAATCTCCCAGGAGTATTATGGGATTTGGTGTTGCTGTAAGCATTGAATTTATTGTTGCTATTATTCTGGAGATGATGACAGGGTCTGGTGGTATATATACAAATACTAGATTAAGTGTGATATTTTTATGATGGAGTGTTATTATGATAAGATTAGAGTCAATATATATAATTTTAAAAGAATCGAAAGGGCAGTTGTGGGGATATAATTATTCCTGTGCCACCTGATGGTGATGATGATTGCCTTGAGCAGGCACAAAACCCTTCGTTGACTAAATATTTTGATGAATCAGTTTGAGAGCTGCTGTATATTTTTGTTTCCAATAGCCCCAGTATGTGTGGTTGTGTTGTATGTAACCATTTTTTGAGATCAAATAGTTTTTTTGTGGCATTTAAGCCTCTAATGTTGAGAGATCCAATTTTTATCTTCATGTTTATTATTATTATTATTATTATTATTATTATTATTATTATTATTATTATTATTATTATTATTATTATTATTATTATTATTATTATTATTATTATTATTATTATTATTATTATTATTATTATTATTATTATTATTATTATTATTATTATTATTATTATTATTATTATTATTATTATTATTATGATGATGATGATGATGATGATGATGATGATGATGATGATGATGATGATGATGTTTCAAAGGTAACTTTATTCAAAAACAAGTGGTTACATTGGTTGTTGATTATACATAGTGTTATACATAGGTTTACACAGTTATTGCATTACAGTCTGTATATTTGATTAGAGTCTCTTTGCACTTAAAAATTGACTTTTTAGAACTTAGATAGTGGCTTTCACAATGTTTTAGATTTTTTCACACTTTATGAAATATTTATTGTCCAAGTTTATGTACAATATAAATCAATGATCATGGTTTCAGTAATTTTTTCATGTTCTTGCAACACTGAATTTCATGTTTGCCTTTGTCCTTTTCTATTATATCCTTTATTATAAAGTGGCCTGTATTTTAAAAAGAGACCACATTGCTGCAAAGATATCAGGTGGTGCAATAATGCTGTCTCTTTTATTTTTTGCAATTTGTTCCTATAGGTGTTAGGGTGCCTTCTCATGTTGTTGCCCAGTGTAAAAGTGCATCTGGTACACCAGAATGCATATAGGCTGAAAGTGGCTGCCCTTATGGTGGGTATTCCATTATTTTTGAATGTTTGTAGAATCTCATCTATTGTGGTTCCATTTTTCCTATATCCACCAACCATCATCTGTCTTACTTTTTCAAGTCCTGAACAATTATGTATGAAATGGTCCTGTGTTTCCTCATCCCTGTGACACAGCATACACAAGGGATCTATATTTATATAGAATCTTCTGTATCTAATAAAATGACTTGTAGGTGGTGCTTTCAAATTGACTTTAATTATGAAATCGTAAAAATTTTTTCCAGGTACCATTTCCTAAATTTTTTAAGTAATTGGTTGTTATCAATTCCCAATACAGATATTTGGTTATTCTCAGATTGTTTTTGTGTTAGGAAATCATGTATTTGCCAATATGTATATTTTATTGGACTTTTCAGTGTTACTTTGTTTTTGATGCTCTCAATGCTTTCAAGCAACGTAAAGATATAATTGTTTGTAGGTGGTGGACGATCTGTGGGTGTGATCTCCAATATTGGTTCAATATCTGGAAATCTTTTGACTATGGCTATTAGCAGATTTATTGTTTTTTGTGTCTGAAACACTGATATTGAGTGAAGTCCCAGACCATTCCATTTTGTTGGTTGGTTGAGTTGCTTTATTGAAATGGCAACTACTTTCCTGTTCCATAGTAGTTTGCTACAAAATGAATTAATTGAGGCTATAAATGGTTTTGTGAAACTGATTATTGGTAAATAGTAGCTTATTTTTGACATTATGAGTTGATTGAATAATGATATTTTTGCGTATATTGATAGATATGATCTGGATAATGATTCTGTGATTCTTTCTGCATCCACTTTGAGTTTGTTTTGTATTGTTGTTCTCATTTGATTCATTCCCAGATAAAATGGAAAACCTAGAAAACTGCAGGGCTTTCCTTGATAAATTTGTTTGTTTACTTTCCCTGTAAAAATTGTCCAAGCAGCTGACTTATTGATATTGATTTTAAGTTTGAATTTTTTTGTATATTCTTTTATGATGTTTTGTAGTGCTTGTAGTTGCTTTTTTGATGTTAAGAATATTGTGATATCATCCATATAAGTTATACAAGGAATGTATCTTTTTGTATTTGGTATTAACACTTTCTGTATTTTTTTTTCAATTTCTTCCAATAAGGGGTTTATGTAGAATGTGAACAGTAGTGTACTCAGTGGTGACCCTTGTGGTATTGATTGAGTGGGATAGAATGATGATGACATTCTTCCGTTAAGTGTGATATGTACTTCTCTGTTTAAAAGTAGGTTGGCTATTGCCTATAATATTGATCATGGTATTTGTGTTTCCTTTAGTTGGTTTAGTAAGATTTTTATTGGTACCGAGTCAAAAGCACTTTCAAAATCTAGTTGTACTGCAATAGGAGCATATTTCTTCTTCTTAATTACTGAGTTAATTATAGTTTTAAAGATTAGTGCTGCCTGACCTGTGGATGAGCCTTTCTTTGCATACTGATGTGATATTTTTGTCAGTATAAATGGTTCAATTTTCACCTTTATTACTTTTTCTAGTAGTTTAATTCCTAAAGCCTCCATTGAGATAGGTCTTAAGTTGGTGATCTTGGTAATAGGTTCTTGTTTTTTCATAAATGGTACCATTGATATCTTGTGTAATCCATGTATGCTATAAATTTTTTGTGATATTTGATTTGCCAATTGACACAGGTATGTATTTGTAATTTGGCTAAGATGTGCAAGTACAAACTGTGGAATGCCTGGAGGTCCTAGATGACATGTGGGTGGGATTGATTTTAACACTACCTTAAAATCCTCGATTTTAAATGGCATCTCATCTTCAGTTGTTTCAAAATAATCTACTTTGGGTGTGAATTGTGCATGCTCAGTTAGCTTTGTTTTGAAATAGTTATATATATATATATATATATATAGGTGCAATCATGTTAAATCCTGCTGTAATCTTATTTTTCGATTCCAGCGCCATGGGAACTTTTATTTATGGATGGGTATCCCAAAGCCCACCTAATATATCCGTGTGTCCATGTGTGAGGCTGTGCTAGGCAATTTTTTTTTCTTTTTTATGCTTAGATATTGTTTTAATTTATTGCAAGTCTGTTTATAGAGCTGGGTGAGTTTAATTATATTTGTTTGATTATGTTGAACCGGTTTAGACAGACTGATTCTTTTGTATATTTCATCTGCTAATGTAATTAGCCTGGAGGGAGGAATTGATTTTTGTGTGATATGGTTTATATTACATGAAAGCATGTTAGTGTAAGCTATGAATCTGGATATTGGGTCTAATTCAAGCTGATTTATTTTATTTATCATTATATAAATTTCTGAAAAAAGTGACTCCGTAGTATTGTCTGGCAGTAAGATCCTGATCGTTTTTTGTAAATTAATTACTGCGCTGTGGTGTGTTTATGTTTAGCGTTATTATCTGCACTGCATGGTCTGAAAAAGGGGTTGGGAAATTGATATTTCTATTGAATGATGCAGCATTGGGGAATAAAGCATTAGATCTATTAAAGTTTCATGTCTATTGTTATAAAAGGATATAGAGTTAGGTGATATAGGGTATATGAGCACAGACTTTCACATGACCCACCACTCTCCACTCTATCTAATAATACTGATACACTCAAGCACATATATGCTGAAAAGATAAATAATCACCAATATACGTATTTCATGCTAAGCCAGCAATCATCAGTTGGTCCAGATTATCATCTCCCACACATATATACTATAAGTGCTCAGATATATATTAAGATAGGCAATCTTCATACTTTAATGGACTGGCTCCAATCTACTACACACTCCAACTCTTCAACCGTCCATCTAATTGAAAATCTGATGATGGAATGCTCAAAGGCCACCCTAAGGCTGAGATTCTTGTCACACCCATGTTGACCCAAGGTTAGGTGGTAGAAAATCTTCTCCACTCATGAGTGGAAATGTTAATTGGTGTATCCATTTCGTAATAAATTTCTTATAACTTATGTTGAAATCTCCCGTAAGAATAGTTGGGTAGGGATTGTTTGAGTGGATTGAGTTAATTGTTGTTATTATTCTGTTAATTACAGTTGGCCCTGGTGATATATATACAAAAATAATATTTATTGAGAAGTTTTTATTATTGAATGTGATTATTAATAGATTTGCGTCTATGTATATTATTTTAAACGTTGTAAAGGGACTTATTTGGCTAATAAATATTTCTGTTCCACCTGAGGGCATTAGTGTGTCTCTAGAGCATGCGCAGAAACCCATTTTATTCATAAGTTGTGCTGGATTTATCTGCAATCCATTATAGATTTTCGTTTTTACGAGTCCTAATATGGTAGGTTGGAGTTGTTGTATCCAGTGATTAATTTTTTGTATTTTTTTCTTCGAGTTTAATCCCTGAACATTTATTGCACCTATTTTAATTTTCATTGAGTTTAACTTATATTGCGAGGAAAATTTAAATTGGACCATGGTTTATTCTGCTGTTTTTGTTTGCATGTTTTTTTCCTGTGGTGATTCTGTTTATGTTTGGATACGTGTGCTATAGTGTGGTGTTTTTTTTAATTTTTTTTATTCTGGTGTGGTTAGTTCTATTTCCATCTCTTCTGCTGTGGTTTCTTCTGTTAAATTAATCTGATTATCTTCTTCCTTGTTTATTTTAATTTTCTTACTTTCTCTTGTTTTTTTTTGTTTTATGTGTTTTCTTTCTGCTTTCAATTGATGTGCTTTCTAGCATTGGATAGTACTGTGTTATTTTATCCATGATTTCTGTGATTGTTTTATTTAATATTATGCTTTCTGATTGCTCATCATTTTCATTCGTTTTTCCTTTAAGCTCTTGGTAGGTTCTCATTTTCTTTTTCCTCCATTCTATTTAAATTGGGCAGGTTTTCACTGCTTTGATTTTCCTTATTTGTTTTAATTTCTCTTGTTATAGTGTTTACTGGATTGCTAATTCTTTCATTTCTATTAGATATGTTGTTTTCCTGGGTGCTTTGTAGTGTAGGGTAGTTTAACTTGTCTAGTTGGTTATTTGTATCTTCGCTTTCTGTAACGTTTCCTGAGTTTTTTGATGTATTGTTGTTTTTATTTTGCTGTGTTTGTTCATTGCATTCCATTGCAATATGTCCTCTTCTTCCACAACAGAAGCAACCTGGCTTAAGCCCTCTGACATAAATATATAGTGTAGCTTCTTCATTGGTTATGGGTGTGGAGATATTCTCCGGGTCTACTTGTTTATTCAATTTAATTTTGAATTCAAAACTATTTGTTAGTACAGGAATTGCTGCTTCTTTAATGTATTTTTGGTGGAAGAAAATGACTTTTCTGAAAGGATTCATCATTTTTTGGAAATCTTCCATGTTGTAGCCAAAATACGTATTTTTTTAAAATTCCAGAGATATTTTTATACTTATTCTCATCGACTATTATTAGTGTGAAATTACTTAGCATCTTAATTCGATTTCTAAATTGTTTTCTTTGTGCATTTTCATAAAACTGGACCGCCACATATCTGCTATTTGGATGGTCACCTATGCATTGTATCGATTCAAGCATATTATTTTCATGCAGTGTTTCTATTAGAAGGGATTTGGGGAAATTGTATAGTGTGCAAAGACTATCTGTGACAGCGAGTACTATTGATTTATCAGTGAAGAAATGTTTAAACGTCAGGAAAAGTGATCGAGGTATTGTTTTGTTGAATTTTCAATTTGTTCCAGCATTTCATCAGTCCATTCATTTTTATTTTGATCCATAAGATTCAAGTTTTCCAAATCATCTGCTGTTGTTTTCCTGAACCTAGGACCTTTTGGCGGGCTTAACGTAATCTTGGGCTTTTTTTGCTATAGAAGCATATGACTTTCTCGTGCCCTGCGATGGACCACCCACCTAGGTTGAGCAGTCACCATTTTAAGTTTTTCAATTATTTTTCAAAGGTATGTTTAATTTTTTTTTATTTTTTAAACAAACACTAATATATATAACCAATACAATTCAGTTATCCGCAAAATTATTGAGTTTTGTAGATTTGATTTTTTATCTACTCTTATTAAAAAATTTAATTTGCCTGAGATTTTTGCATTAGTTATTAGATCCGCTAGCTTTTAACTATGCGTTTGTCTATTAGCATTAGGTACGGATTTTCGATAAAAAAAACTCTGGATTTCTCTGTCCTTTTTTACTCTTTTTCAATCAAAATAAATATTTGAGTGTTTTAAATTGGTTTTATTGGACATTTTTATTAGTTATTAGCAAATAAATTGCCTTTTATCAACAAAAGGTTAAAAGGTTCTTTGCTTACCTGCTACTAGTTTTATATCCAGGTGGCGCTCTATTATTATTATCATCAGCAGCATCATCATCATTATTATTATTATTGAATTCCCTCATGTATTTCTTGTTAGTTTGATTTTTAATTTTAGTAATTTATTTAGTAAATTTGTAATGGGATGCATGTTAAAAATTATGTAGGTAAATAGGTAAAATAATTTATTTCCAAAACCTCCTGAAGGAGGATCAGCAATAATGACCACATTATTAGACTTGCCCAATCATAAATGTTGCAGTTTATTTTAACATTTTATTAAGAATGGCAAAATACTAATGTTAAGTGATCATCTGGGTTGATTTATGACTTGGCTGCCTGAAAACCTGACTATAGTCTGAAAAAATTTTCAGACCGAGGTTCAAAATTTATACTCATATAGGATGGTGCAAAATCTTTAAAACTATATATTTACATTCTAATAATTTTATCAAATTAGTAAATAAATTACAGCTTATTCAATATGTAATGCTAATAATATGAGATCATTCATAAAACAATTAAGTCCATAAACATTACTGGTGATAATTTGCAAGCCATATTTCTAAAGAATCATTTAAATGACGTCACAAATAATATCCTTTTTTTATATCAATGTAATCTATTTGTTAGCTAGACCGTTTTTATGTTATACATAGATACACATTCATGAAAGAAAAGGACATTATTTGTAATTTCATGTAAATGGTTGTTTAGAAATAAGACTTTTTCTATTTGACAAATGTATTGGAATTAATAAAACTAAAGGTGGCGCTGTTGGCAATTTCACTAAGTGATTCTTTGGGAATCAGGCTTATGAATTATTATAGCAATATTTATGGACTTCCATTCCATCAATAAATTTATATATTTATGTAAACATGCATCATATTTTGATCAATATTCGAAGCTTTGTGATATATATATATATTGTGCTGGGTTTTTCAAACTAATAAAATTTAGCCAATAATGTTTGGTCTAGATCTTCAAAGTATTTTTTTAATTAAATTTTTGTTCTAAAATAATTGTGTGTATATTATTTTAAAATTGTCTTTTTAAAAAAAAAAAAAAAATTAATCTAGAAAACTGATTTATATTTGCTTCAAAGCGTCTGTGTAATTTTCTTACTACTTGAGTTGTTTTAAAATAATTTAAAACAAAGTGCTTTTTAAAATGTAAAAATAGTGGATGTAAACTCGGGATCAAAATATAATAAGTTCCGAAATTTTACATTTTTTAAATAAATATTTTACATAACGTTTTGCTCATTTGTATAAGTTTTATTTAAATTTTAATCCAAGTGTATTGATTATGTTCTTAAATTCTTGATCGTTAAAACTTCATTATATAAAATAATCAAATAAAAAATGGGGAGGTTTTATTTTTATTTAAGTACAATATTTATGCTTTTAAATATTTTATTTATAAGATATAAGTAAATATTTGGACTGAGGAAGAACTATTGGTGGAGGTAGAATAATAAGATATATAAGATTTGTAAATATGACTCTTGTAGGTGAAAATAAAGAGAATGTCCAGTATATATTAAATAAATTGAAGGGAAAATGTACTGAATATGAAATAAGAATTAATATGGATAAAACGAAGATGTTGTGGATGGGAAGCAATACCAGAGGAATACAGGTAAAGCTGCTAAAGAATATGGTGTTTTAATAGGTAACTTGGTTTAAATATTTTGGGAAGTTGGTTGAATGAGTTTGAGAGAAATGATGAAGTTAAATGAAAAATAATAAAGACAAGAAAGAATTCTGTGGATCTTTGATGGGAGTTAAGAAAGAGATCGATCAAATATTATATGGAGTGTATTTTTATATGGCTATAAGATATGGACAATGAATAAGAAAACTAAAAAATAGAATTGAGGCTTTTGTGGAGATGAAAAAAAGTAAGATTAGTTGGATGAAAAAGGTTGGTGAGAGTTGTTTTGGAAAGAATGGTAAGAAGTAATAGAAGGAAAAAATGAATGTGATTGATCTTATTCAATGATATAAAGTATGGAATGAATTTAAAGATTCAGACAATGGACAGAACAGAACAGAAGAACAATTGAATTGATGGGTGATTGCTTTCTGGACTTGTCCATGAGTCAGAAGACTCCAGTAATATGTTTTAACTTCTCCCTTCAAGATGTAAGTAGAAATGGTTTATTATTAATAAATCACAAGCAGAGAAAGATACTTTTGTTTTCAACCTGTTTTTGTTTAAAAGAAAGCTTATTCTTGCAGTAGTATTATATTTTAATTATAAATGCCCATAGTCGCAGATGAATACAGCAGTTTCATCCAATTTTTTATATTTAGAAAGGAATTGACACTGGAATGCTTGCCTTTCAGTCACTTTTTATTCTTGTCCCAAACTGTTTTGTATTAAATTCTATTTCACTTTTCCCATTGTATCTTTTTTATATAATAAAAAAAAAAAAATCTTATGATTACCACATTTTGTTTTAATCTTGTGACTAGTAAATGTTCAACAATCATAAAATTTTGCATTAAATGAAGTGTTTATTATATAATATAGTTTAAAATGTAAGTGCTGTTTGCATGTGTATTCTGTCCACTAGTGGAATCACCATGCACTTAACAAACTAAATCAGAATAATGTAATTAATAAGTTTTTCCCCCTCCCCATAAAAAGATAAAATAAATGTAATACTTTACAAACATGAAAATAATATTATTTAATACATTTTCATAACAGAGACTAACAGAAAATCAATTAATATGTTTAAAAACATGGAAGTAAATAATTTATTTTCAGAACTAATCTAAAACAAGTCTCCTTGGAAAACATTGTGTAGAGAGTGTAAATATATTTGAGAACATGAAATATTTGTGTTTAGAAAACCAACAAAAAATGCATCACATGATCACCATTTCTTGTGCTTGCTCATAACTGTTATTAAAACAGGCAAAATCTCCATAGAATAGTGCCACTCAGTGTCTGTTTTAATAACAGTTATGAGCAAGCATAAGAAATGGTGATCTTGTGATATTTAGTAGTTTAATACCAATTCTGCTTAATAGGATAGTGGTGGCAATGGCTATTAAAAAACCAAAGACTCCAAAATATATGGGTACTGAACTGAGTTCAGACCTATATGCCTATATAAGCTAATGAGCTTGGATAGAAAATATTGTTTTCAATTTTATTCTCATAGCTTTGTAGTTAAGTAGAGATAAAAGGTGGCTGCTGGAGGATTGCATTACATCCTAAGATCTAGGTGCAGTGCTTTCAGCTTCAAGGCTTTTCACTGATGAAGTACACAAGTCAGAAACTAGTTTGGGGGTATTGGATGAGTAGGCACTAGATATGTATTTTATGCACAAGCCTTCTGGCATCCATTGATTACTCTAGCTTGCACTGAGTGGCACTACTGTATGGAGTTTTTGCCTGTTTTTTAACCAACATAAAATTAATATATTTTCATAATAAACAATTGAAAAACAAATAATATATTTAAAAACATGACTTTTTGACAACAAACTTGAAGTTAAATCTTCATAGCAAACATTACATATAGAAAGTGTAAATATGTTTGAAACATAAAAATAGTGTTATTTATTTGGAATACAAACATAAAATTAATATATTTTCATAACAGATAATGAATAAAAAACAAATATGTTTTTATCACATTTATGCCACCTATAGTATATTTTTGTAACTACCAGATGAGATGATAGAGTTTAGTAAATCTCTATTCAGTGTTGTCTATCCAGTATTATCCAGACTAGTTTTATGCTCATTGTTTTTATCAATGATGAGCTTTCCACCTTGAAATAGTACTTCTGGACTTTTGAGATCTAATGCATCTTTTATCTCTCTATTATACTATCAAGCTATCCAACCAAATTGAAAAACATAAGTTTTTTTTTAATCTAAGGGAAAGTATATTAGATTCTAAAATTTTAGGTGGATTGTTGTAAAATTCAAGTTTCTCATTGATAAATAGCTTGCAACTAGTCTGTAAATATTTGATATAGCATTGGATAGAAATTTATTAACCATTATCACCTGGCCTTATTAGTTATTAAATCTTACAATAGGTGGCATCGATATCCTGAAAGAAAAAGCCCTGATGCTAAAATAGTAATGTTTAAGGTGAGGTCATGTTATAGGGTCATTTGATATTCTATTGGTTTTAATATTTTATACACTGTATGATGTCCCTTGGTATTGAGTAAGTTTAAACTCTTACTGATTGACAGTTGAATGATGGAAACTTCTGTGCTTAAATATTTGTGTAATCTTGCTATTGATCAGCTTATACTAACATTTTTTCTTCACTGCTTATCATTTGGCAAACAAAATCTTTTGATAACAATTTCTTACAAATATTCCTAATGATGCCAATATTGCTTGCAGACTTAAAATAATTGAAATGATACAAAATACATATAAAGCATTGTTATGAGTTTTGCTATAACATCATCCAGTATATACAGTATAAAAATGCTTGCTCTCTTTTAATAGTGACAGTCAAGACTTGGTATAATTTTTTGTGATGTTTTCACCATAATACGGAATTGTGTTTGTGCTCACTGAATACTGACTATCAAGACTCATTTATAATTTTATTAAATAAGAATTTCACTCTGTATTGTTTTTGCTATAATTATTAATTGTTCTCAATTTGTGGAATTAAAATTTTTTATGTACCTCTTAGTTTTTTTATTTTATTTATTATTAATTTTCCATTCACTTTTATATGTAATTATTTTGCATATATATTGTAACGATCAAAAATGAAGTGATGATCGAATCTAACTGCAAACTACGATATCTGCTCTACAGGGCACCATCTAGGCATTTAAACCTAGAAAAATTTATAGAGTAGGCAGATACGGGCTGTTAAGATTCCACTTTATTTAAATATTTAGATCGTTAGCCCAAGTCACTAACTTAGTGGAACAGCAGAGATTATAAAATATAACTTTATATCTTAAATATAATAAAAATAAAAGCCACTGCCAGAAATTAATACATAAAAATATTTATTTACGCACATATAAAATCATTCTAATTTGAGAAATAAGTTTAACATTTTAGATGTTTATATTAATCTTTAATTTTACATTTAAATAGATTTCAGTAATGAGTTTAATATTTATTTAGTGAGTCGAGTATGAATAGACTATATAGATTGTATTTGAAAAGAAAAATGTTCTATCCCTTATTTCACATTAGGCCATAAGTTCGCAGTCAAACTGGTGCCAATCCATCTGATACATTTATGTATTCAATGTAGCATGAAAATACGACAACACAAAATACTATACTGTCAGGAATGTACATCTGAACAGTAAATAGAGTTAGAGAAGACATTGTCTCTCCACCAACAGGAATGCTACATCTGTTGGCGAGTAGAACAATAAACATAAAACTCCATAGGAATGGATTGCGGTCCTTTGCCAGCTTACAAACCCATCCATAGGCAAACAGAAAGTGTGTGGCATATATATATGCAATCCTGCCCATAGCAGATCTCATACTACATCTACTAATTACACAAATATATCCAATCCATTGAGCTAATTCAACTACGAAACGAATAACCTAAGATTACCTTTCCTTAAACTATATATAACTTTACAAATCTATACAGCCATTCATGCCCGAATTAAATTTAACATTTATTATGTTCGCACAGATGAATTTTATAAAATGTATTTTAAAATGTTGAGTATAGATCGGCTGTACAGATTCCACGGTTAAAAACATTCCAAAATAAACATAACCGATCAAAATACAAAGTCATCGATAATGTCAATTGCATAGGGAATACAAAAAAACCCAATAACATTCATCGTAAGATGCCACAGTGACATTAGTTACTTATATATTCCAATCGACCATGAAACAGCAACACAATTAACCACTAACGAATGTATGCAACGTCCATACCCAACTTTAAATTTCATGCATTTAAATAATTTATACGACAAATATTAATACAAATAAAAAAAACAATAAAATGGAAATGTTTTTTTTTTCAAAGCAAAACATATAAAATCAAACATTATTAATTGATTTTAAACTTAAAAGTCAGATATAAGTTCATAAGCTTGAACGAAAGTTCTTAATTATTTTTAAATTTTAGAGTTCATGTCAATAGCTTACAGTAGAAGAATCACTGCTCTTGATGTATATTTCCATGGAATCTTTATTTGAAGACCGGATCAGATGTTTTGGAGGTAGCATTAGCTGGTTCATTTTGGTATCACAGTCAGTTCATTTTTAAAATAGAGAGAGAGTGTGATATGTGTGTCCTATCACGACCCTCAAAAACAAGCTGGAAAAACTCACTGGAACTCAATATTTTTCTTTTTATAGTCCTCCTATGGATTCCATGAACAAAGACATCACTGTTCCATTTTTTCGTTATGGTCCAGGCCTTTATTTGCTGCTTCTATATTGGACAAGCTAATTCTTTATTCCTTATCTAATTTGATCTGACTTTTTAATTACACAGCTTTTGGATAATTAATAAACAATCATTTCCATTTACAAAAATATTTTATCTTTAAGTCTTGTACTTTTTTTTATAAAAAAGTACGTTCAAATACTTATTTATTTGTTTTTGTTTTTTAAAAATATTTTTAAAGTTTTGAATCTGTGCGAATATATACGTTTAACAAACATTTTAATTTTAGCGTTTAGGTTTTTTTTTTAATAGATTTTATTTTTATTTGCGAACTTTAAGATTTTATTTTAAATTAATGTAACGACATATTTATATATCGTTACAATATGTACATATGCATATCAAAGTGTTTTCTTCATTTATATCATAAAATTGAGTGCATTTCTGGAAATGGACATTACACTCATAGCACTCATGTTCTCTGTTGTTACTGCTATATTTATACTTTAGTCTAATTATTCATGTTATGTAAATACATGCTATGTAAATTAAGTCATTTAAATATTTCATTTGTGTGATAGCTGGATGTTGTTTTCTCTTTTGTTTATCTCACTTTTATGGTTGGCAGTAAACCACACTTCTTTCACCTTCCTTTTTAGTAACACATAAAGGTTGCCTACAAATTAACATTTTTTTCATCAGTTGCCATAAATTTATTATCAAACTGTGTTCTTTTTGATAATTTTGTTTCTTCCTGAAAGTTTGTTTTCTAAATAAATTATATTATTTTTATATTTTTAAATATTGACTTTGCAAAACATATTCAAAGTTTGTTTTCATAATAAATTATCATGTTTTAAAACATATTACATTTGTTGTTGTTGTTTTTGATTTTTTATGGAAAAAATAAAACTTATCAATTACTTTACTATGTTATACTTTGGTATGCATATAAAAGATAGTGTACATACAAATGGCTAGTTTTGCAATTGAAGAGGATTGGTTTTATTAAATGTGGATGGAAGAGTTTATATATATTTACATAGGTTAGTATGTTAAAATTTTTAGTGCATGACATTCATGCTGATATGATCATCTTTAGCATAATTAATAATAATCATTAATATATTTATATGAAGGAGATATCAATGTTGTAAGTGCAAAAAATTTTGATACTTCTAAATTCAGTTGTAATATGTATGAGTATATATATTATATATAGAGCTTGCAAATAAGATCTTAACAAGCTTTGCAGAATATCCCCAACTCCAGACCTGTTTCACCTCACTGAGGAAGCCAGTAGCAGAAACTGGTCTGGAGTTGGGGATATTCTGCAAAGCTTGTTAAGAGCTTATTTGCATGCTTTATATATAACATTTGTAATACAAGCTTGTTAAATTAGGTCATGTGACTTGTGACTTGATTTCTGTATATATATAATTAAATAGCAAAAAGCTAAATTAATGTAATAAACCAAATATATTTTACTGGATTTAATTTTGAATTAGCATACTTGCTTTAATATATGTTGACCCAATTGCATAACAGTCCCCAATATATAGATATATTTTATAATTGTGGCAAAAATCTAAGTTTTAATCCATTAAAGAAAATTATTTTTGTCTGAACAATGATGCGTTTATTTTAATGGGCATGTAGTTATAATAGTTGTTTTCAATATGTTTGTATTTATATAAAATTAAGAGAAAACTTTAATTAAAAAACTATTTTGAACATATTTTTAATGAATGTAAAATAAATGACAATAACTGTTTTATTACATTTGTAATCTTTTTTTTAAAGTGTCATAGCATTGACTGGGACGCGAACCCGCAACCTGGGCAACTGCCTAAAAGCACAAGGCAGTCACTCTGACCTCTCGACCACCAATGCAAGACTTGTAATCTTATTTTTATTAATTAAAAAGGAAGAATATGTAACTTTAAATAATCTTTCGGTAGAAGTTAATGTAATGTCATAGTTTATAATTAATATTTCTTTCATCATTTTTCCAATGTATTTGTTAGTAGCAAAAAATAATAATTAAAAAGATGCTAAAAGTTATGTAGTTTTTGTTAAAACTTCAGATTGTAGTTACAATTTTATTCAATAACTGTCATTATTTTTGTGAAAAAGTGAAGAGTAAACAATAACAAATATTGTCTTCAAATAAGACCAAAATCTTTAGTGCACACATCCAGCATTATTTTTATTCCATTGTAAATGAATTTTCAATCTAATTTATTCATTAGTTTATGTTTTATAAAATTCATATTTATTTCTTTTTATTTATATAATGTTTACATTGTAGTTTTATTTTAATGCAATACCTTTTACAAAATAATTATGTGAATAAATCTTTACACATTATCAAAATAAACTATCTTTTTTCAAATGCTTTTTTTTAGTTTGTCACTAACATAATGTTGTTTTTTTTATGTATTGTCTTCACTTTATTTATTTATTTTCATTTTTAATATTTTAGACTACATTCATTTTATAAATTATATTTGATCAATTATAAAAAAGTTTATTTTCAATGTAAAATTATTTTTACTTGAAAATAAAATAATAAAGAAACATAACCATGATAATAAAAAAATGATTGTTAATAAGTTAATTTTTTTATTTATCAATCTATACAATGATATCTGCTACAAAAATTGGAGTGAGTTAGATGAAAAGGCTGATAAAGTCAAGAAGAAAATCAATCACTAGAAGGTTTTACATTAGCCAAGTTTGGGCATCTCAGAGATGTATGCTAGTAGCTTTCACTATGGTTATTCTACACTTAATATACATGTGCAGATACTGTTTGCTGCATGTGAATCTTAAAGAGTGTAGAAGACAAATGTGAACTAAAAACTATTAACAGTTGATTTCTTTTTTCTGGGTAACTCAATAAGGTATTTTATATAGATCAATCTAATTTGCTTGGTCAAGTAGATCAAGAAAACCCAAATTCATTAGAATGCATGCTATATATACCATAAAATCTATTTTACATATGTATAGAATCACAGATGTAAGAAATCTATTTCAGGACAAATTTTAATAAGATACACATAAGTATGCACACTCATAACATTTATTCCAGAAGATGAATAGATAGAAATTATTTTTTAAAATTAGTTCACAATAACTAATGGAATATATAAATTTCAAGTTGAAAAATGAAAGCAACAACTGGTTAGTAAAAGTTCCCAAAAGAAAGAAAAAAAGATAGATAATAGATAAAGCATTTTAAATTGTTATTATGCAAATTTTTTTTGATTTTAGATTTAAATATATAATTGAATAAATGAAATCTAACTGTTTACAAAATCATTTATATATTGTAAAAATACATTAGCCATAACCAGAATTGGTAAATATAAAAAAAAATTATGAATATATGTGTTCTGACTAGATTCACGTACAATTTATATATAAATCTAAGAGACTTGAACTCAGATTTTCAAATACCCTTCAACTATCCATACTATCTCATACCACTGATACTCATGACCATATACATGTAGAAAAGATGAATAATCATCAATATTCGTATTTCGTGCTAAACCAGCACTCATCAGTCCGTCCAGAGTCTCTTCTCCCATATATATATAACCAGTGCTCAGTTTATATTAAGATAGCAAATCCTCACATTTTAATGGACATGCTTCAATCCACTCCAACCTCCAACTCTTCAGCCGTCCATACCATTGAAAATCTGATGATGGAAAGCCCAAATTCCATGCTGATGTCAATATTATAGCCATGCCCATGTTGACATCAAGAATAATATACTTTTATATTATTTTAAAAACAAATTAATAAATTAATTAGCAAAATAACAAATTAATTATGAAAAATTCAAATATTTTTATTTGCATATTCATTTGCATATATGTGTACATACATTTAAATCTATTTATAATTTACATATTATTAGAATAATATTGGCCAGTGGATTCAATGAGACTAATAATAAATAGAATATTTTATATTATGTGGCGTGTGTGTGATTATTTAAATATTGTATTTACAACTATTTATCACTAATTATATGTAAGCTATTTCGATTATTAATGAATAATATTTATCAAACCTTTAATTTTTTTGCTATTATTACCATTTTGTTATTAAATTATTGCAGTCAATTTATTTAAGACTAGAGTAAATGTTTTATATACATACGTTCAGTAGAGTTCTTGGAATCTAATAAACTAGCACCGGTTTAACAGAAATTGAGGTATGCGGGTGCATGTGGCTATATATATAATTCTTTTTAAAACTATTTAAATGGTGCTAAGAGATTGAATTGTATCCTTAAAGGCTCTGTATTTATGTCAGCCTTTAATGATTAACATTTTTATTTATGGCAAACACACTTATGACACCAAATATCTCTGATCTTAGCATTGATATTTGCTCCATTTAAATCCACATTTCTATAGCATTTAATATATGCTTGATATAGTTGTGTGTTTATGTATGAGCATGCACCAAGTAACGTTTTCTTTTTTATAATGCAATATTCCATAATTAATATTTGTCTGATGATGATTAACCTTAGATTCTAAATCCAATCACAAATAATGGCTTGGTTCTATTTGTCGTTTGATAGTGGATTCTCCTTTTGGTCTATTACACTATATGTATAATATTGAATAATGTTAATTTTTTTTCACTGTCTACAAAAATATATGATCTTTTTAAGTGATATTCTATCACAGCTAATATCATCAGCAACCTGAAAATAAATTGACATATCATCAATGTAACAATGCAATTTCTACTTAAATAGCATTACAATATTCTGTTAGATATAAATATATTCAAAGTTTTTAATTGCTAAATTTATATTGGTGTGTGCCATAATATATATAAATACACTTTTTTATATTATATACCAGACGTAATATGTAATAAAATATATTCTACCACTGTATGTAGAAAATTATCAATTATTACAGTAATAAATCTTTGATAGAAATGTTTGTTACAATGAACATTAGCAAATACATTAGCATATCTGCCTGCATATAAACATACCTCAAAGTAGTCACTTATTTCCATATCTAAATTAACCTATGACATGTGTTTGTTCAAAGAAATGCTATTGGCTTTTATATTTATGAAGTTCTTAAAATTAATTATGTTTCAAACTTCTTTTATTTTGCTAACATATATGCTAATGAAACACTATGTGCATGTGGATATACTAATGTATTTTCTAATGTTCACTGTAATCATGCTTTGACAGAGGTATTTTGCATCAAAAGCCTGGCTCAGCAAAGTAACAAATCTTGTTTTGTAACAAAGATTTATTACCATAAGAATTGATAATTGTCTACATACTCTGGTAAAATGTATTTCACTATATCCAATTATAAACAATCATAGCTGAACAATATGAAATTGAAGTGAAAATAATGATATTCCCAATAAACTATAATTAATCAATAGTCAAATTTTATTTTTTTAGTTTTTTTTTAGTTTTCTGATGTTTTGTTTATGTATATATAAAACATTCTGGTCTTTTATTAATTTGAAATTTTGCTACATTATCTTATATTTTGCCACACACTTTATTTGCATTCCAGTCTTAACCATAATCTTCCAATGACAGTAATTGATAATGTACCACTTGAGTGTCTTGCATAATGTAAATAAAGTTTGCATATTGTATATTAATCATGCTCAAATTCATTTTAGGAATTCTCTTGTTCTGCTTATATTTTGCATCCAAGTCTAATCAATATTCACTCTCACAATTCTGGTTTTTTATATCATTATCTACAAAAGGTTGGAACATAATAATGATTAGCATTGTGATCTTGGGTATTATGAAAATAATTGTAATTTAATTTACAAATGCAACTCCTTAAATCTACTTATTTTGATGGTAAATATCCAGAATAAATATTAATGATTATTTACAAATTATTTTTTATTAAGCTATAATTTATTTAATTTTCTGCCCTTATATAAATTTTACACATAGTTGTAGATTAATATATTACTTTTTAAATTCCAGTATAAATATACACGTCCCATTTTTTTCTGATTATCTGGGGTATTTATAATGCATAATGAAACATTTAAATTTAACACAATTTTTAAGACATATGTTTTAAGGAGTAGGATGAATTTAAATGTTTTACTATATGTTTTCATAATATTATATATTTTTAAATTAAGTCTCAATTTTTTGATGTTATAATAATAGAATAAATGTCCATGTTTTAACACCATATTACAAATTATTAAACATTATATTTTATACACTTTTATTTAACTTACTTTGTTTTTTTTCTGTCTGTGACATCTTGTAACTCAATTTTTACCCATTTTTCAATCTAGTTGAAATTTTGCATAAATATTTATTTCCAATAGCATTATATGGGATTTAGTATATTTTATATTCTTATCATGTAGCAGTATTAAATTGTATCTAATCTTAATTATTTGAACTACATAAAATGAAAAAGTCCTATGTAAAAAATATAAAAAAAACAATTAATAAATTAATTTATTAACAAAAAGTATTTAAGAAATGTATGAAAATGTAAAAAAAAAAATTTCAGGTTTTACAGTATTCTTGATATTATTTAATCAAAATAAAAGTGCACAGTGCTTATGTGTAAAAATAATCTAAGAATGTTTATAAACATGAATGACATATGCATTTATTTTGATTGATCAATATCAGGAATATGGTGAAAACTGAAGAAAAATTATTTTTAATGTGTTTATGTGAATAAAAGTGTTTAAATGCTTTTATATTTGTTTCTTTAGCTTAAATTTTGTAATCAATTTTTAATATACTTCTATCAAATGGATTTCCTTTAAATTTTGTACATGTATTGGAAATCAATGATAATGCAATATGAAATGAAATATTTCAGGTTTGTTCAGTCATTTGTTTAGTATAATAATATTGGCATACTGAATGTTAAACATGTTGATATCAGTTCAATAAGCTTTCAATGATGTGTATAAGATCATGGTATGTTTTAAATAAAAGCTTAGTGTTAGGGTTGAATTAAAATAAAAACAAATCTCAATTCCCTTTCATTGTAGGAGTTGTTTTTTAAAAAACTAATGAAGTTTTATAGCAAAACAATATTGGCATCCATTTTCAATGTGTGTGAATTTCCTTTCAAATATCACACAGACTCCAGCATTGCTTTAATTGTTCATTTTAAATTGTGATTAGAAATGATAACAGTAATATTTATAAGCTAGAAAAGTTAAAACTAATACTTTTATTCAATGAGAATTAAAATTTTGAATATGATTGATTGCAAAAAATAAACAAATACTAAAAAGTAAAAAATAGTATATATGAAATATGTTTTAAATAAATGCTTTGATTCAGTATGCATTAAAAAACCAGAAATAAATATTTTCTTCAATCACATATGTTTTTATATTAAATATCAAATAAAAGTATGGAGCATCCAGAAATTAATTAATTTAATTACTAATTTTTACAACTAGCAATTGAAGTAATTAATTGTTTTCTTCTATCACAATTTGAATTTTTATATTTATCTTGACATAAAAGTGTGAAGTGTCTAGAAATTTATTTCTGGGTGCTCTCTAATTTTATTTAGAGTTAAATATATAAACTCAGATTGTGGTTGAAGAAAACAATTATTTCTGACTTGTGATAAACTTTCATAGCCAAATCCACAATTTTTACCTTAAAATCTATGAAAATATTTATACATTTCTTACTGCCCAGTCTATAATTATTCAATATTAAATTTACTGATTTTTTTTTTGTATTTATTTTCTAGCAATACAGCTGAGTTTTTTTTTAATGTTAATTATTAAACTAAAATGTTTTACAAATCATTTAGAATATTTTATGGATCATTTCTTTGAATTTGCATGAATAGCTAATTGTGAGTCTACAATTCAAGTTATTGTTTTGTCATTAATCAGTTGAAATTAGCAACCTCATTATATCTATATTTGAAGTTGGAGCCAGTAGATATTCTTATTTGACATCATCTTATTTTCCCAATGTCTAATTATCAAAATCCTGCTATTAAGATATTTGTATTATGGGATATTATCAACAGCAACTTGAAAATAAGTGTGGCTGTTCCATCTTCAAAGAAAAAACAAAATAAAAAACAAAAAGTAATACTAATACTACATTAAAGATGTGTTTTACAATGACAATATAAAACAATATGTGAAACACAATACATCCACATATAGAAAATACTGGATTTCTGTGTATTCTTTTCTTAATCATTTCTTTTTAATAAAAATAACATTAAACTTTATTAGAATGTCTTTAAAATAATCTTTATAGTGTAAATGAGATAGGTCTTCCTCATGAAAACCATTCCAAAATTCACCTTTAAATGCCCTTTTAGAAAGTCTTATGGTGTTCTTTCATGTGTTCAATCCTTATGATTTTATAAATAGTAGATTATATAGTATCACATTTATCATGTTGAAGAATGTATTGATTGATCTTATGATCATGGATTGCAATTTTTTAAATTATGGGGCATTCTTAAATGAAATCTCACTTTTATATAATAAATTAGATCAAATAGTTCTATATGCAGCAAATTTAATTACAATATATATATATATATATATATATATATATATATATATATATATATATATATTTTTATATTATAGATATATATATATATATATATATATAATATACTTTTTTCATCTTTGCAATGTATCTTTTTTTTTTTTACTCTTAATTTATCATTTTTAACTTTAATTATTTCTAATTTATTTTTCTGGTTTTGGTTTTATCATTCAAACAATTGATTTTTCTATTGTAAATTCAATGAAATCTAGATTTTCTTTATAATTCCTTTTCCCTGCATTTCCTTTAGGGGCAAGCACAATTCTCTCTTTTTCCCTTGCCCATATCTTTATCTGTTTCACATTTATTCATTTATTTTTTTATGGAATTTATATTTCCCCATCTTTTTCTTTTTACCATTTTATTCATCTCTTCAATATTAACTCTAGGTTTTAATTTTGTTCTTTATCTTTATACTGCATGACCGTATAAATTTTCTTTGAGTGTATCACACATTTTATTTGAATTCATTTTATCTATACAAATTTTAATATCTTCTTGATTGTGTGTTTTTATTTTATCTGTTCTAATTCTTTTAGAAGATAATCTCAGATTTACCAATACAAACTTGTGATTCAGATATATATATATATAATATTATATTTAATGTTTTCACGGATGTATGGTGTAGATAAATTAATAGTTTTTGGGGCTGAACCATGTATTACTTCCCATTACATAGTGATATTTCAATGGACTAGCACCCGCCATTATCAAGGTTAACTTTTGAAAAAAAAATCGTTAGATCTAAAACAATAATATGACTCAATGCTAGATGAGAAATGAGATTCAACTTGAAGTGAAGCATTCACAATATGATGCTTATCAAAATGTTATTTTCTTCAGTTTTTTCACGCATTAATTTTAAGTTCATATTAGATAAAATGAGAGGTTTCCACATAGTTGGAATATGTTGTGCTTCATCAGTCCTATTTAAACCATAGGTCTCTTTAATATTTTAATTGACTTTCTCATTGTTCTTAAATCATATCTTTTTAAATTAGCAAGTATTTTTGTATATATATATATATTCACTCAAGAATGTTAATCTTTTTCAGAATCATTCTTGAATCAAAATATAATGAACAGAAATCCATTCTCATCAAATGCCAATCTTTCCGACCTTTCATTCATTGCCCTAAACCTATTTTTTAATTGTGTTATCATCTATATTATTTCAAACACCAGTGTACTATATATACTTAAGCTAGATGTAATTAGAAGAAATTTAAACCCAGACTTACAAGCTCCCTTTAGTCATTTCTATCTTATCTTATACAACCAATACACATGACCACTTACATGTGAAAACGATAAATGATTTCCAATATATGTATTTTGTGCTGATGCAGCACTCATTAGTTGGTCTGGATCATTATATCCCACATATATATATAAATAATCAGTGCTTGGTTATATTAAGATAGCATCTTCAAACTTTAAATGGACACACTTTAATTTTCTTCACTCTTCAACTTTTCAGTCATCCATCTTATTGAAAACCTGATGATGGCCATTCATAGTCTTTGTTTACCAATTTTGTTGTCATACTCATGTTTACTGAAATTCATTCTGACCACTCATATGTAGAGTTTTAAGATCATTTAATTTCCCAGAAGACAGATGGGAAGAATACAGGCTGAATTTGTAATATTTTAAATATATGTATAGCTTTAGCCAGATGTAATTAGAGAGAATTTCAATCCAGATTTTCAAACTCTCTTCAATCATCCAATCCAATTCATACAAACAATACACATGACCACATACTTATGAAGAAGATAAATAATATTTTAATATATGTATTTTGTGCTGAACCAGCACACATGCATTGGCCCAGATCATCATCTCCCATATATATATATATATATATATATATATATATATATATATATATATATATATAGATAGATAGATAGATAGATAGATAGATAGATAGATAGATACATATATATATATATATATATAGAGAGAGAGAGAGAGTCAGGACTCTGCAAAACATTGATGACAAATCTTCAAACTTTAATGAACAGGCTTCAATTTTTTCCACTCTTCAGCCATCCATATCATTGAAAATCTGATGGTGGCATGTTCAAAGCTCTTGCTTGCCAATTTTTTTATCATGTCTATGTTGATTGCAAGTCATTCTGATTCCTCACAAGTAGGCCCTTAAGATTATTTAAATATACAGAAGAGATATGGGCAGAATACAGTCTGAATCTATAATATTTTTAATACAAGTATAGTATATATATTTAAGCTAGATATAATTAGAGAGAATTTGAACCCAGACTTTCAACAAAATTAGCAAACAAGAACTTTGAACATGCTATCATCAGATTTTTAAGGATATGGATCACTGAAGAGTTGAGAAAATTGAAGCCATTCTATTAAAGTTTGAAGATTTGCTTTCCAAATATAAACCGAGCACTGATTATATATGTGTGAGGGGTATGATGATGCAGATCAACTGCTTAGTATTGGTTTAGCACAAAATACATATATTAAATATCTTTTATCACATATATGTAGTTATGTATATTGATTATGTAAGATGAAGTGAATGATTGATAAGAGCTTGAAAGTTTGGTTTCAAATCCCCTCTAATTATTATATATATTCTAACACAACAGTTCAGTTTACCATTAATACTATATAACTATTTTTATATTCCATTTCTATGTCATTTTGAATAATTCCATGCATGTTTTTTTTCATCATCATCATAATTTCTTATGGGCATATACATTTAAGTAATAACCAAGTTTCATTTGTAATCCTAAAGCAATACTAATTCTATTGCATATAATTATTTTCTCTAAAAACGAACTGTTTCATCTCCATTATTTTTTCCTCAGCTCATCTACTTTAATTTGTAAAATCTTATAAATATTTGCTTTCTTTTAAAATCTCAAATAATAACTTTAGTATATATATATTTAAATATTTTTGCTGACATTTATCAATTTCATTTATTTTATTTGAATCAAAATTAGTATCACAATCTATTGCCTAATGTTTCAGTCATTCCATATAGCCATTTTCAAGAGTGTTTAACTAAAAATATAGCAAATGAAAATCTTACTTATTTTTCATTACATTAATCTCATATATATATATATTGTAACGTTTATTTATATACGTTGCAAATATATTGGCATTTGATAAAAGCTAAAAAATAAAAGTAAATTTAGATTTTTTTTTTACTATTTTTTTTTTTTTTTAAAATAACGTACAATGAAAGTTAAATTTTTCTTTCATATTTTTTTTTACTTAACTGGAAATAAAAGTAGAATTAGAGAGAACAAAAGAATTCCAAAAGCAAATAAAAAGATAAGCTAAAAGAAAAATATTTTAACTAATTAAACATGGCCGAAAAACTTGATAAAAAAAAAATAGAGACTTTGTAACATAAATTTTGTAAAGAATATATAAGATTATCAACGGATATTTTGACAAACAAAAGATATGCGCAGAAGTCAGAAAACTGGGCCTCTAGAGAGTATAAAAGGCAGAGATCAGTTTGAAGAACATCTTGTTTTTCTGTTTTTCATTTGGCTGGTTTTGGATTATTAAATCCAAGACCACTTCACGATGAAATAATCCTTCATGCGGGAGTAGACTGGGACTTTAGCTGACACCATTAAGAAGATGGATACTAGAAAAGCTCTGTGACTAGCTTTCGGAACAGACTACAAGATCAACTAATAATCAAAGACCGAGCTCAATTCTAACCCAAAAAACTATGCATAGTAAGCTACAATCTTCATGAATTCACAAAACTTACCGGTAAGCTATGATTCATTATTCCCGATTGTGACAAAATTAAACATTTGCAAACAATTTTTAAAAATATGTTTAAACAATCCTGATAGAGACATTAATTTTCTTGTGCAAGGGACATTCATTTTAGGAACTTTCTAGAAGAAATTTGGAAGTGAACTGTAATTTTGAAATTGTTTTTTTTATTAATTGATTTATATCTGAATTAGTGTGTGTTCTCTCCAGTTTAATTAACAATTTAACGTTAAATATTTCCGTTTGTTAGAATAAAAGAGATTTTACTTTTATCAATCTTTTTCATTGTGCGTTATTAATAATAAAGTTATTATTTTTTTAGTATTAAATTTATTATTAGTTTAATAAGATTTAAAACGGAATTTACCTTTGCCAATATGTTTGAATAAGCCCAGGAATAATAATCTTAAAAAAATAATTCTCGTTACGGTATGATGTAATACCGATTAGCTTAAAAGTATTTTTTTTTATTTGTGAGATGTTATATGGCGATTTCAGTGAATTCTTAGGAATTCTGGTGCCCAGATTAAATAAATTAAAAGCTGATTTCGTCAATAGCACAATTCTCAACAATTAATAGGCCGAGTTGATCAAGAAATATAGCTATGTTTTTAGAATAGAAATATAACTCTTCTTTTTTGACATAGCTTGATCAACTCACATGCAGTTTATATTAGAGTGTAGAGGTCTAGCAAAACGGAAAACGTTATAATGGCGACCCAACTCGGGCTTCGATTTAACAACTACAACCTGAGATAAGTTGTAATGATAAAGAACGTTACAACGATGACCCAAAGAAACTCACAGCCGGAAAATAACTAGTAATTTTTTTTTAAAAAAATTATAAAAACTAACTAATTAAACCCTGATTATTAAAATATAAAAAATATTTTTTTAATATGACTTCCAGAAAGAAAAAAAATGTATGTATATTTTTTTTGATATGTCTAAAATAAAACATGATCGTGGCTGATGTAGACATAAGTCACAAGTATTTGACCGGGTAGGCGGTTACTGAAGAGGGGAAAAACATAGCCCGGAGTCCTAGTACACAGTATATTAACATAATACCACCTTTATATGCCCATCAGACTATTTCTAGCAGGGATCCCAATAAAGGGGAAGGCGGACCAAGTTGCCACGAGCCTGTAAGACTCAAAATGATGAGCAACGCTTGTTAGTGCTTATAACTTGGGCTTCTTATCTTTAATATTACATTAAAGCGGAAAGGACACAGATGAATGTTGAAATATTTTCCATTCCCACTGTGTTAGACCTAAAAGTGGGCATTAAAGCCGAACATCGCTTGTTGAATGAGTCTACGGAATATATCAGCACGCTACTACAAAAAAAAAAAAACACGAATATGAATTTAAAAAACTTAAGAATAAAATTAGTGTAAACCCCTATTTTATTCTCATCTCCTGGCACTGGTGGTATTGTAACGTTTATTTATATACGTTGCAAATATATTGGCATTTGATAAAAGCTAAAAAATAAAAATAAATTTAGATTTTTTTTTGACTAATTTTTTTTTTAAAAAATAACGTACAATGAAAGTTAAATTTTTCTTTCGTATTTTTTTTTTACTTAACTGGAAATAAAAGTAGAATTAGAGAGAACAAAAGAATTCCAAAAGCAAGTAAAAAGATAAGCTAAAAGAAAAATATTTTAGCTAATTAAACATGGCTGAAAAACTTGATAAAAAAAAATAGAGACTTTGTAACATAAATTTTGTAAAGAATATATAAGATTATCAACGGATATTTTGACAAACAAAAGATATGCGCAGAAGTCGGAAAACTGGGCCTCTAGAGAGTATAAAAGGCAGAGATCAGTTTGAAGAATGTCTTGTTTTTCTGTTTTTCCTTTGGCTGGTTTTGGATTATTAAATCCAAGACCACTTCATGATGAAATAATTCTTCATGCGGGAGTAGACCGGGGCTTTAGCTGACATCATTAAAAGATGGATACTAGAAAAGCTCTGCGACTAGCTTTCGGAACAGACTACAAGATCAACTAATAATCAAAGGCCGAGCTCAATTCTAACCCAAAAAACTATGCATAGTAAGCTACAATCTTCATGAATTCACAAAACTTACCGGTAAGCTATGATTCATTATTCCCAATTGTGACAAAATTAAACGTTTGCAAACAATTTTTAAAAATATGTTTAAACAATCCTGATAGAGACATTAATTTTCTTGTGCAAGGGACATTCATTTTAGGAACTTTCTAGAAGAAATTTGGAAGTGAACTGTAATTGTGAAATTGTTTTTTTTATTAATTGATTTATATCCGAATTGGTATGTGTTCTCTCCAGTTTAATTAACAATTTAATGTTAAATATTTCCGTTTGTTAGAATAAAAGAGATTTTACTTTTATCAATCTTTTTCATTGTGCGTTATTAATAATAAAGTTATTATTTTTTTAGTATTAAATTTATTATTAGTTTAATAAGATTTAAAACGGAATTTACCTTTGCCAATATGTTTGAATAAGCCCAGGAATAATAATCTTAAAAAAATAATTCTCATTATGGTATGATGTAATACCGATTAGCTTAAAAGTATTTTTTTTTATTTGTGAGATGTTATATGGTGATTTCAGTGAATTCTTAGGAATTCTGGCACCCAGATTAAATAAATTAAAAGCTGATTTCGTCAATAGCACAATTCTCAACAATTAATAGGCCGAGTTGATCAAGAAATATAGCTATGTTTTTAGAATAGAAATATAACTCTTCTTTTTTGACATAGCTTGATCAACTCACGCGCAGTTTATATTAGCGTGTAGAGGTCTAGCAAAACGGAAAACGTTATAATATATATTAACTTCTTATAAATTATTTAAACTTATGCATTATATAGAGTATAATAAATGTTAATGTCAAATCGTGGCATTTTGATGTAATAGAATTAGAGAAATATTTTCACAAGTTTTAATACCCAATCAGAATTTTTCACTGGCAAAAGAGAATATGCAAATAATCAATTATATGGATTTATTTAAATATATCTATATTAAACACATTGTGATGATGTTTTAGAAAGATAAAAAAAGATTTCTGTTGAACATAGTGTGATATTAGAAGAAATTTTCTATTTTTTTGTATTTATTCACATTTATCATGATTTTGGATATTCATTTATAATGAGATTCATATGATTAATCCTTGGAATATATGTTTTCACTAGAATAGTTTTCCATATGCTTTCTACAATCAGTTGAACTTTAATTTTAATGCTTTGGGAATAAAGTATTCTGAAAAGCCATACATCACTATTTTCATGCTTTTTATTTTTAATAAATAAATCTTTATTAGTTATTAAAAATTTACGTTTCATAATATTCTTAAAATTATAATTCAATAAATGAAAATCATCTTTAAAATAATATATAAACTTTGCAAATAAATAAAAATCATAATCAAATTATATAAATAATAATAATTTAAACAGCAGAGATTTACACCCTAAGCACATGCACTGTAGTGTTGTTATAATATTTCAATGTTGATTATTGAGGATACTTTCAAACCAAAGCACAAATTAGAGACTTTTGAAGGATAAGTGCAGCAATTCTATCATTTGAATTTAAATTCAGTTATGTAGACATCATCGAGCTATTACAATAACACTATACCTGTTTAAATTAAATATAATTTGTGCTAGTAAATAAAATTGAATATTATATGTAAATCTCAACATATTAATTTTTTTTATGAAAGTATGGAATTAAAGCACTCATTGACTTCAAGTTCAGATGAAAAAATATAAATAATAAACATAAAATAATTAATTGCACTAAGCCAGCTTTCGGCAAAGCATTGACATCATCAGTACTATGATTCTGGCAGTGTTTTGCCAAAAGGTGTCTCAGTGCAATTAATTAGTTTGCATATATATTTTTTCATCGTAACTCAAGCCAATGAGTACTTTAGAATTACATAAATAATAATAACAGAAGATTTCATTTTAGCTTTTAAGCTAAAAATGTTTTTAATGGGTAATAAATAATTTGGCACCAAACTTTTATTAGTAATGCATATCAATAAAACCCATATTCACATATTGAATATAATCTTTGACTTATAATTATAAAAAATTATATATGTAATCTTTTTAAGGAGTTGTTTGTTTGTTTTTTAATCTATAATTATTTTCTATTTGGCTTGACTTATTTTCTAATAAAAACAAATAAATTCATATAAAATTTGAAAAGTTTCCATTGTTCTCTTATCAAAAATACTAACATTTCATTTAATTTTACAAAAATCAATAAATAAGTAAAAAAAAAAAAAACGTGTATAAGCTTATAATTATCAATTTCAAGATTTTAATAAAGAAACAAGGTTATATAAATCCTGTGATCACTTTTATGTGTAATGTTAAACCTACCTACTCTTGACTTGAAAATGTTCTCTGAATTTGTTTTACTTTTTTTAAAATGATACTGACTGGTAACTTTTTTAATTGAAATTAATAATAACTATTATATATTTTGGCTAAAGTTTTTGCTAATAAATGAATGCAAAACTATTAAATTCTACCGAAAAACTGTGTGCCTCTAATTGTAGTGAGATTAAAGTGCCAAAAAATCTAAATGAAGTGATTCAGTAATAAGATTTAGAAGGATCATACATCACAGCAATAAATATTTATGGTTTTAGTTTTTATCAATGCATTGCTCATCTCAACTTCACCATATCACAACATCTACCATCAGAGAAATTTCAACTGACTTTTTTCACAATGCATGCATTTCACAAACAATCGTCACTCATCAGGTAGGCCAGATGTTTCAAACTCCTAAATTTTCATGCCTGTATTATTACTTTTTTTGATTCACATCATTGTCAAATTATTCCAAATTTTATGGGATGAATTAACTAATTAATTCATGAAGTGTGCTCATTAATATATTTGGCATTTGTTCAATGTGTTTGCGGGTAAAATTTCACCAAAGACAAAGGGTTTTCTCCCCGTTTGTTCGGTTTTAAAAACTTGATATTTATCTATAAATTAATTCTATATTTATTTTTGGCTATAAAATAGTTTTTTTTTTTTAATTATAAGAATTTTAAAAGTTGCTTCTTTATTTTTTTGAACAAAAGCAAAAAAAAAAAAAAAATGTTTTTAATCAAGAACAGACGATGTGTGAGAACATTAGCAGAATTAATCTGAGTTGCTGCGTTAATTAAACGCTGAAATTTACTTTCTATTTATATCTTTTTTAGTTACACAATTCACTTAATTCTATTTATGTTAATTAATTTTAGATTGTTATCGGCAGCCGGCTACATTTTTAAAGAAAAACTACATTCTTTAACATAGCAATTATTTTACCGAATTTAGTGAGTAGAACTTTTCTTGTTATCAACAATTAATGATTGCTGTTGTGTTGAATTATAATTTATTTAGAGTGCGGTACATATTTTAGTGTACAATATTTGGGGAAATATATATGTATATGTACAAGAGAATGTTTACAATAAGACTGCTACAGTTCGAGGCCTAAACACTCTTTATCAGAAATATTTTAAATTGTATCTCAAAATTAACCTTCCAGAAGATGTTTTTGTCTTAAACACAAACTTTTTGATACAAATAATTATCTAACTATTTGGGTCACAGTCAAGGATTGTTAGCCGAGAGATCATCGCACCCGCCTTGCAAGCAAGTAGTTGGTTGCAGACGGCCGATGCTATGACATATGAAAAAAAAAAAAACTATTTGGGTCACTAATATTTTACACACACAAGTATCTTTTCTAGCATGGTTCACGCCCAGACTTTTTGCCCTCTTGTTAAAGACATCAACTTCCCCTTCTCTCCCAAAATATTTGCCAACTTCTATTTTTAAAAACAGGCCTTTAGTAAAATAAAAATCACATAATTATTTTTCACAAAAGCATTGCAATGCAGAACTGAGAATGTTTCCTCTATATCAATGATTTCTAGTCGAGTTAAAGAAGTATCTCAGTGTACCATGAGCACTTTTTAGGGACTGTGAAATATAAAAATAAAAAAGATTTTCCACATTAAATTTAGTTTTAGATCATAATTTTGTTTTTGAGAAATTGTTCAATCAACCTTATTAGAATATCTTATACTGGCATATGAATATTATCTGTAAGATATTTCTGGCAGTTCTAACACATAAGCATCTCTATATTTGATACAATAAAACTTATATTAACACCAATTTTTTAAGTAGGCTACAAAAATATTCCTTTTCACATCCAGTTTAACAATGTGATGGAGAAAAATTAAGATACTAAGTTGTAGAATGGATTGATCACATTGTTGTGAGATTTGAGATCATTTTTCTAGACTGTGATAACTCTGAGTTGTCTAGCTATATTCAACCTTCATTTCAATTTAAAATTTACATTTATAATGCAGCAGAACATGTATTAATAACAAGATTGTTTTTCCATGTTACTTTGTAAAGAAACATTTTTTTTTTTTATTTTCTATCTGAACATAACATCGTTAACACTAAATGCCTCAAGTTTAGTATTACACTACTCTCTTAATTTAATTTTTTTTTCCATTGTTTATTTTTACATCATTAATTAATGAATAAAAACTTAACAGGTATTACTGATACCATTGAAAGAATTAAAAGAGTGAAGTAGGGTTTAGCTGGACATATTGCTAAAAGAGATGATAATAGATGGATAGTTGAAATCTTAGACTGGATTCTAAGAGATTGTAAAAGGCCTAGAAAGAGACCACATGTAAGATGGATGGATAAAATAATGAAATGTGCTGGAATGATGTGGAGAAGAGAAGTTAAAAATTGTAGAAGGTAGATTGAACTCAAAGAGGCTTTCATCCTGCAATGATTTGATAATGACTGAAAATGATGTAACTTTTGAAATTAAATACTTGTCACAAAATCTAATTTTCCAGCTTAGTGACTTATTTAGGAAATTAAGTGGCCAAGTGGTCAGCACAGCTGCCTCACAAGCAGTTGTCCTGGGTTTGCTTCCTGGCCAATGCTTTGATACATGAAGTCTAAAGCAACAGCAGCAGCATCATAATACCCTATAAGCCCAGGTGGTTTCTAAATGTAAGTCATGTTAACAGCCAATGCCCAATAAACCATAGAATTCACAATCTCTTATCAAAGCAATCTTTTATGTATACATGGTGCCTTGACAACATATTGCAGATTTGATGATTTATTAAACTCCCGCTGGTAGCATTTGAATATATGTATAACGAATGAAATATATTCTTACATCTTGTGTTGCAGTAACTTACCTTTTTTTACTTATGTTCCCTTACATTTTCTAGAGAAATTATTCTGTTTTCTTGGTTGTGACAATTGATAATCTTAGATACAGATATTTATAATAGTTTTAGTGCATTTTCAATATCTTCTGGAAATATCTTAAGGGGACATCTTTTATCAAAATAAGTTTAATATTATTAGCCGTCTTTTCTTATTATTATTTAGTTTGAAATTATAATAAATATCAGTTTTATTCAGCAATATCTATCAATACATTTTATTTGTTAAAAATATACAAGTACTGATATAAAAACGGAGTAAATGATTTATTGATATTTCATCAGGAAAAAAGGAAATAAAGTTTATTGGTTTCAGACATTTTTCTTTTCTTTTTTAAAAAAGATATCAATAATTTTCCTGTCTATCTGTGTGTATGCATATATATTTTATTAGAAATTGTCATTCTTTGCTAAATCCATCAGCATTTTAATATTTCTAAGAAAGTTTGATTGTGGGGTGCATTTGATTTCTCAGAATTGAACATTCTTAATATTCTGCTTTCTTTCCTGCTTTATTATTTTTCAATTATTACTGAATCCGTTACTTAGTTACCTTAACCAGCTTTCAGCCAAAAGATTTAACATTTATATATACATAGTTTAAGTTAAGAAAACGTATTAAATGGCTCAGAAGAATTATTTGCCAATAAGCTCTCAAATCTTATTCTTGTTTTGAGTAAGATCAGGTTTTTCCTTTTAATCATTTTTATTATATATTTTTAAACCAATAAATTAGCAAGACTTAGCATAGTAATAGAAAATATGGATCATCATCTTCATTTTCCACAATCATCAATCCATTTCAGAATGATAGTTTCTCCAAATTAATTATCTCTCATTTATAGCTTTTTCTCTTCATCATACTAATGAACTTACTTATTCCATACATACATCTACATGTAGTCTCTTTCCTGATCTTTTTACTATCTCTTGAGTCCAAAGTTTAAGATTTTAACTATGGATTTATTATCATCTCTTCTAGCAATATCTCCAGTCCAGTTCAATTTCAATCTCTCATTTCTTAGCAGCTATTTTCTTTTTGATCTCTACTTGTTACTCCCAATATATATATTTGCTTACTTTATTTAGTGCTTCTGTAAATGTCAAATGTTAGATCCATAAGTAAGATCTTGTAATACACATCTAATAAAAAGCATCCTTTTCTAACCCATGGGCATTTTTCATTTTATTACTAAGTTTATTTCTATCAAAATCACTCCATCCAAATTTTATTTTATCATTAATTTTATTCATTGTGGTTCTATATGTATAAATATTCTGACCATGGAGTTTAGAATTTTTAACTTTTGATTTATTACTATTTAACTTTATTTTATCTTTTGTAAAAAGTCATTGAATATTTTTCTCATCTTTTTAATATTATCTTTAGTCCTATTTACTTAATTTCATTTAATAACTGAAACACAGACTTATTATATACCTGTGTCTATATATGTAATATATAGGGTATATGAGCACAGACTTTCACACCACCCACCACTCTCTACTCTATCTCATGACACTGATACACTTGAACACATATATGTTGAAAAGATAAATAATCACCAATATACATATTTCATGCTAAACCAGCAATCATCAGTTCATCCAGATAAGATGTCCATCCCTTGTATATGTATTAAATGGATTATGTCCTGTACATGAGGGGTCATATTGACCTTAGGTCAACATGGGTGTGACAAGAATCTCGGCCTCAGGGTGGTCTTTGAGTGTTCCATCATCAGATTTTCAATTGTATGGACAGTTGAAGAGTTGGAGTGAGGAGTAGATTGAAGCCTATCCATTAAAGTATAAAGATTGGCTATCTTAATATATATCTGAGCATTTATGGCATATATGTGTAGAGATGGTAATCTGGATCATCTGATGATTGCTGGTTTAGCATGAAATACGTGATTATTTATCTTTTCAACATGTATGTGTTCAAGTGTATCAGTATTATGAGATAGAGTAGAGAGATTAATTTCATTTAATAACATTTTACTTATCTCTGAAGCATCATTTGCAAAAACAACTACATCATCTGCAAAATCTAGATGACGTAAATTATTTTCATTTACTTTTACTCTCTTAGCTTCTGATTTTAATCTACAAAATATTTCTTGTAAAACTGCTGTCAAAAAATTTGGAGATATGGAATCATTCTGTTACTTATCTTTATCAGTGTTAATCTTTTTAGTATTACCATGTAATTTAATCTCTGCTTGTTGCCTTTTTTTTTTTTTTTACATTTTCTTTTTTTTTTTACAGTTTAATTTCGCTCTCTCTTTCTTGTTAAATGCTATAAATAGATAAAAGTGCTTCATATGTTTAATGTATTTAAAAATTTAGAAAAAAAAAAAGTCTATGTAGATATATTGAAATACATATACAACAAACCACGCACAAACTTCTTTATAAATCTTGATTTATTATAATATGAACTATTATAACGTTCAATAATATACTTCAACATTTCACCTATATTATTTTATAGACTTTATCAAGAACATCTAAAAAATACATAAAAAAAACAATAAATAGAAATATTCCATAATACATATAACAAATGCAAATACCTCTTAAACTTTAAACTCTTCTAAAAAAACAATTTTATATTATTGTACGTTATAATAATCCATATTATAATAAATCAAGATTTATAAAGAAGTTTGTGTGTGGTTTGTTGTATATATATATTGAAACTAATGGACTATTTTTAAAATAGAATACTGTGCCTTTTTGGTATTTTTAAATTTATTTAGATATATGTAGTGTGAGACAATGTGAAATCGGTTACAAAAATGTTATTTTTAAATAATGATATCATCGGCAACAACTGTCCACCTTTCTAACTTCCAAACGTTTAACACCATTGTTATTTTTTACTACATCTCTCTACAAAAAGTGAGTATTAGGTTATAAGTAAAAGGTAATAAAGTATATTTTTTCCTCATGATACAGTTTTGTTTTGGTGCTGCTTTATTTGCTTGTTTTTTGTTTGTTGTTTTTTTTAGTTGAACTCTAAAAAGTTTTCATTTGTGTTTTTCATTTTTAAAATATATATCTTATAAATAAAAATATTTTGTATTTTTTTTTAAGAAACTGATCAATGTAAAGATAAATTGATATTCTATAGCTTCAAAAGATTGCCTGTCACAATTTTCAGAAAATTTATACATGAGAGTGTAGAGAAAGATATCGAGTAACCACATGGGCATAAAAATTACCTGAGGAATGAAACTTGTTTGAAAAATGTATTCATAGTGATAGTACCTTGGTGGAAAGTTGTGCTATGGTAGAATTAAAATACACTGACAAAAATTTAAAAATGTGCCATATATGTTTTTTTTATATTGACATGAATATTATTACTTGAATGTCTAATACTATTTCATGATTAGCCATTTATAAAAACAGATATGTCCTAACCATTATCATAATTATGCATAGTATCCCACATTTCTGGTTGATGTTTTACTAATGCATGGAGAAAATATATATGATCATGATTACCAATCCATTGACCTTTTACTACATGAATCGTCTTTTGGTTATACAAACAATCTTTAGAAGTATCAGGATATATATATATATGGGTGTCTGTTAAGGTAAATTAAAGCACCAAATAATATGAAATATAATCAGACAAATTATCTAACTTATATGGTGGCTAAACATATTTTAGACTTGATGAATGATCACATTTATTGATCTTAAATGAGCATCAATTATCTCTGCCTTTGTAAGTAGAATTATAAGCCAATGAAATTGATTGAGATTGCAAAAATATCATTATTGTTTTAAATTTTGTGATAGCTGATATTAGAGTTTATTTAGATATTCAAAGAATAACTTACAGCTGAATTGTAATGATTACATTTTGTTCATTGTCTCAGAACTATGAATCTGGAGGGAATGCACTAAATAGGAGTTTTATCTGTCTGATTATGTTTCATATTATTTAAGTGCTGTTTAATTTGCCTTATATATATATATATATATATATAAGGCAAATTATCGCACTTAAATACATATATATATATATATATATATATATATATTGTAACCAGTTGGATTATATAACACACAATAATATAGTGTGTGTAAAAGTAGAAATAAACAGACAAAAATTGTAGTAAATATTTTCTACATTCACTGAAATAAAAAATAATAACTCTGATTTAAAATAACAATTGTTTAAATTAAACTTTTTAAAGGTCTGAATAAGTATAATTATTGTATTATTATTATTATGATGATGATGATGATGATGATGATTTTGAAATGTAAAAACACCATACTTGTTTTTGAAATTTTTTTAATTAATTAAAACATGTATGTAGATTCCAAGGGATTAGGGAGATAAAAATAAAACTCTGTTTTCAATCATCTCAGATGATTCGATAAAAGGGCTGATATAAATATCAGCTGCAGTCTGTATTGTGATTTTTGAAGAGAACAGTTTGGATTGTAGTTTTTGTAAGAGCTGAACAGAACAGTTTGGCTACTAAAATTTTTTGAATAAGTGGCAGCAGTTAGCTGACCAAAAAACATAGCTGCAGTTTGTTGTTGGCTGTAACAGAGAGTTGGCAGAATAGCTACCATGAACTGATGTAGCTGAAGGCAGGACTGTAGATTCAGGAACTGCTACTATTTTCCTTTGCAGGAGTTTAAATTCACATGAAGAAAATGACCGACTTCTTTGTGCTGAAATTTATAGCCTACAATATGGAGAGGACAGTTGCTTGCCTGAAATCTATCAAACTAAGACAGCTGCTTACCTGTAACAATCCTAGATGGAAGGGAGACCAACATTTTACATGGATTATACTTTTTCCTTATGATGACAACAAACCTGGATTATATTTTTCTGATGGACCAAAAGAATTAGCTTGCTCAAGAGAAAACATCAGTGGATGAAGAATTAATTATACATATGCTATTTTAGCTATATGCAGAGAAGCACAGATAAATGTAGATATAGCTGGTGAGTTATTTTAAAATAATTCATTTAAAAATAGACATATATAGAACAATATTATTTTAAGTCGGTTAAAAATCTATATTTAAAACAATATAAAGTAATTTTGCTTGAATTATAATTAAGAATCAAAAATAATTCATTGACCATCATGTTTTAGACTATGAAAGAAAAAAAGACATTTTGAATTTAAAGAACTTTTATCTGACTAACTTGATAGAAAAAAAAAATATTTTTTTTTTAAAAAAAAAAGGAAAACTAATCGATAAAGATTAGAACTTAGTCCAAATTAACAAATGAAGTTTATGTATTTTCCAAATAAATTAATTATGAAAATATAATAACAATGCTTGTCAAGTATAACATATATGTAAAATTTAATCATTTTTTATATAACTATTTTATGTTAATTGAAATGTTTTCATTGTATATCATAAAACACATGTCTGTGTATGGATATATATATATATATATATGCGTTTATAGAAACTTTTTAAGAAATATTATAAATCAATATAATAACTTTAGTTGTGTATGCTATTCAAAATCAGAAGCCTGATTTTGCAGATTTTAATATTTATTTATTTTTATTATTAACAAACTTGTATTTAATTGTTAAAATTGTATTGCATCATCTCTTGGTCACATACAGTAATAGAACTTGTGTTCTCTGGGCTAGATTCATGCACGGGATGAATATATAAATGGGGATGTGTATTTAGTGCTTTTGAAGCTTCCAGTAATGATCAATCATCATCATCCTGGTTGGCGCATAAGATTATTTTCTTTAAAGTCAATGCACTATTATCTTTTATTTTAGTTTAGTCTTATTAGAAGTTAAAGTTTATAGTTGGCCAGTACATTAATGGTACTAAGTGGCCAGAACATTGATGATGATCAGCATGTTTTTGTATCCCAGCATTGTTTAGATTTTTTTGATTATTGTGTATTTTAATGGATGTGCACTAAGTTGGTGCATTCAAGTTATGTTTAAATATTGCCCAAGCTTAGTCTGGTCTACAAAAGACCCATTTCCAATCCAGTCACAAGGTTGACTGTTGATTTATATTTTTTATTGTTCAATCTAGTCACAAGATTGACTGTTGATTTATTGTACTGATTTTATTATATTTTATTGTGGAACATTCATGATGATGAATGGTATTTTGAGTAATACTCATAAGTACTTACAACTCCTTTTACTCTTTGATAATGTTGTTTGATATATGATTGATGTATAGTTATTTTAGTTGCTCTTCTAAATTAGCTGGCTGATCTCATGCTCTTATAAAATGCTATATCACTTATATACACTTTGGAAATTATTGATATTTTATTCTAAATTGATTTGGGAGTAATGATGATTTTGCATTACCCCATGTATGATTATGATCAACCTCCCTTTTTTCCATCACCCCAGATTAAACCTCTTATTATCCCATCCTGTTACAATATAATATATATATATATATATATATTGTAACATATGAAGCATATATAATATATATATATATATATATATATATATATATATTGCTTCAGATTAAATATGTGTATGATAAACTTTGTTATGGTCCCACTGGTTTGGGTGAGATTTGAAACAGATCAAATATGACAGGGGCATGATAGAGTGCCCCTGTTTAATTATGCCCTGCAAATTGTGGCACTATTTGTAGGAGATCAAAAATATACAATGGGGAATAATAACTCTGAATAAAAATATAGTCCAGTCATTGGTTGCCCTATGTAACAGAATGAAAATGAGCTTTGAAGTTGGATATCATTTGTAACTGAATAAAATGTAAATTAAAGCAAAATGATCTTAATTTTATAATGACCACAAATAATAGTATCATTCATAACAGATTAAATATAATATATTAAGATAACAAATGCTAATCATTAAATAATCATTTGGTATTTAAATTAATTCTTTTTCTAATCACATATCCAACTGTTAACTATACTAAAACAAATAGTAATGACAATCTTTATTATAGCAGCATGCGTTCAAACAGCATTTTGAATAAATAGAAAACAAACAAAATTATTGCTTCACATACCCTAAATATAAACCTTATTTAAAATAAAATAAAGCAATTAAATCAAACGTTATTGTATCAAGACCATGATAAATACTCAAGTTAGATTTCACCTATAATCAAATGAAACACAACTAAACTCTAATATACCTAACTGATCGAACATTGCTTATAATAATATAAACTTATACTAAAATTTAATATTGTTTATATTTAAATAAAATAATTCATAAATGATTGAGATGACAACTTTAAATATGTCCTATAAGTTTACAATATCTATAATATTCAAATAAATATATGGCCCAATAATTAATTTTAAATCACAATTAAATGAAATAATAAATTATACTGACTCAGCCATGATATTCTTATACTGACTCTTACTCTTACTAATTAAGCTAGTTACAATAAAATGAAATATTCAATAATCATGTAATATCAATAAATCTATTAGATAATCTTCAATCTATAATGTCCAATCATACCAATATATAAAAGAAACAGCAGAGTTCTATTAGATATTTATTTAACTACAATAACTAATCATATCAATTTAGTTTTAACAATCAAGACATATAAAAAAAAATACTAGTATTTACTATAATCAAATATGAATATTAAAATGTAATATTTAAACTGTATTTACAATCTATATCAACGGATTTTAAAAATAATCGAAGCAAACTATTCTGATTTGTAACATAATAGAATATATTATTATCAACTTTATAATTGAATAAGATTAGTCTTATTGGCTAACTATGAACTTAATACAATACTTATCCAATCAATAACAATTTAAATAAATCATGCAAATATTTGACTATGATTTCCTTTATTTATCTTCAATAAATATTATTTTGTATCCTCACTAATTATCAAATCAATACTGATAAAATTTCTATTTTAATATGATTGTTACTTATAATTAATGAAATAGTTACAACTTCTAATTATTCATTAAATATTTAATAATATCAAATTTCTTACCATACCAAGTTCATACCTCGTTAGATAATAACTATTGATAACTATTGAATTCAGTATAAAAAAAAATTATATATATATATATATAAAATCATATTCACCAATACTGAAATTTGATTTCCAAATTGTTACCTATGTGGTATCCAGTTCATCTTGTTCCTCTCAAATATTATTAATCAATGAATTTGCATTAGACAATTGAACAATAATCAGGCATGTTTGTTTGTTTTAATTTAAATTAAAATTTATTAATAAATGAATATCAATTATACAATATATATATATATATATATATATATATATATATATATATATATATATATGGTGAATAGATCATAAGCAATTAATTTATTTAGCTATGAACTAATTGCATGTGCAATAGATCATCAATTGACATTAATTTCATATTTAAATAGGTAATTACATATCAATCATCACCTATTGTATACTAAATATAAAACACATATGTTTATGTATCACAAATATGGTATGGAACATTTACAATTTCCAAAATACAAAAAAGTTATTTTTTATACTTCATATAAAATATAGTTAACTGAAATAATAAAATATATATATGAATGAATCTACTTATTTGTTGATATAAATTTAAGAAAACAAAAAAATACTTATTATGATAATTTTTTTACCACCTAATGTGATATACCTGAAGTTAATTTATAATCACTAAATAACAAATATATATTATAACAGTCATGGAATATGTATAGTTTGTCTATCTGCCATACAGGGTGCCACTGGGCCATTTGAACCTAGAAAATTTATAATGTAGGCAGATACTTCTAGTTAAAGATCTTACTTTTATAAACTGATAGCCCTGGACACTAGCTCAACAAGTAGCTGAGATAAATTCTTAAACGTATTTTAATATTTAAAAATAAATAAATAAAATAAGCCACTACCAGTAATTATCACACAAAAACATTTATTGTCACACATATATATAAATTTAAATTTGAGGAATGAATTTATTTTACTTTAATTTGTTATTATTTTATACTTTAGTTAAAATCTGCACAGATGGACAGTTTATATAATTTTGTTTTAGAATGTTGAGCATAGATAAGCTACATAGATTATGCAATTAAAACTTTTTCAAAACATCCAATCTCAGGCTAAAAGTTTATAGCTAAACCAATGCTTGCTTTCTGATATACAGATGCAACCAATGCAATATGAAGATGTTAGCATAAAATCATGCTGACAAGAATGTGTGTCTGCAGCATAATATTATTTAAAGGAAATGATCCTCATCCAGTACATGGATGTACATCTGTCTGGTGAAGGAATCATGTATATAAAACATTAAAAGAAATGCTGCATATGGAGGGATGGTGATGTATTGCCAACTTATAGTTCCTATCCATAGGATGAAAGGAGATCAATGTCACAGGAAATATGTCTGCATCAATTGCAATGATATGGTTACACCTTTGGGGCCATGCATTCAGTTCAGCATGCTTGCTCTGTATGTTAACACACTTCACATTACATTGATATAAAACCATATATCCCTCCACCAGCATCATCAACTCAACTACAAAATAGTCTGAAATTAACTCCCCTTAAACTAACACCCCATTAATGAATCTATGCAGTCATCTACACCCATCTTTAAATTTAATAATTAAGTTAACAGATAAACATAAATAAAGAAAAATGGAAATGATTAGAAAACATATACATAAAAAAACATTTATAATTAATTTAGAATTATTTTAAGTCAAATAAGAGTTCATACTTTACTAATTGAAAGTGTAAGATATCAATCTATAAGTTCATATTGAAAAAGTTTATACTTCCCAGAGTAAGTTTTTATGAATCCTCCTGGTTGCAGCAGGTTTATGGATTGTTCTCTGAAAGATGACCACTGCTTGCCAATATTTAGATCAGGAACTGTCATAGGGAGGCCTCAGCTGATGCAGGAAATTAAATTTATTTGCAAGACTCCTACATCATGGAGTCTGCAATACAGCTACAGTTCATAGAATATCAATAGTCAGAATAATAGAGTTAACTATATACTTTTAAAATAAATAAATACAAAATCATGGAAAGAAATTTAGATGTGCTTCTATTGAAGCTAAAACAGGAGAGTTTTTTATTCGATTCAGTCCTATTTATAACTTTTTTCATTTACATCATAGAAAACTATAGTAACACTCCAAATTAATTCTGGTCAAGTGTGAGCAATGTCTCTCTAATAAAAATTGTATTATACAATAAATAAATATTTTAGAATTATTATATACAACAAACATGTTTTTTCAATATCTTTCCAACATAAATAAAACAATTTATATCAAATATATTGCACTGGAAATATATTTTAATACATATCTTCCCAGTATAATATTACACAAATAAAAAGAACAAATATATTTAAAATATTAAACATTTAGTTATATCATTTATAATTTACTATAGTGAATGCAGTAATGAAAAATAAAGATACCATAAGGAACGAAGAATAATTTTATTCAGACTATATGTTCTATTAATGACATATCAATTTTTCTTTCTAAACTGAATAAAATCAATTTACAATCTTAATTGATAATAAACAATTTTATATCAATATTTACATCTCTTATTTCTCTACTTTGTTTATCAATTTTATTATTTATATCTTTTCTTAGTTCTCTATTTTTTTTACTTTGATTATCAATCTTTTTCATCAATTTTCTCAACATTTTTTGGATATTGCCTTCAGTTCCTGACCATGTTTTTACACTATTACTTTTCATATTTGCTTCTTTTTCTTCTTATTATTATTATTATTATCATCATCATCTTTATATATATAGCAAAATAATATTCTCTTTTTAAATAAAATGAATTATAAAATATCTTAAATTTATTTACTATTTGATACAACAGAAAATTAATTATCATTGTATGTTCATGTTTTTATTGTTTCTAATGTTATTTTCAAAAGCTTGTGCGTTTGTTTTGTTTTTTTTTCATACGTCAAAGCATCTGTGCGTTTTAAATTAACATAACACTACCATAAGGTAGATTTTCTTTAAACTTCTAAATATTATCTTTGTTTATAAAATCTCGTCATAACTAAGCAGATAGATACTTTTCACAATCATAACACCCTCATCATTTGGTAATAAAGTATTTGTTAAAATCATATATATATACACACACTCACATAGTGTATTAAGTATCTGAAGGCATTTTTAAAACACAATACTATTAATTCAAAATAATTTTGTGGCTGCAATAGCTATTAAAGATCGGGAATCCTATATTGATTACACAATGAAGCAGGCCTATAAGTATCTTTTATTTTTATCATTCAATAATGAATAAAAATAGTTTATTTAATTCTTTTCAAATATCATTCCCAGAAATCCCTGTTTTTAACCTTTCTTGGAGATTGCAACCTTTCTTTACATTATTACAGGAAAAATGATATAGAATTATTTAATTTTTTGTTTTGTTGTTTATTTATTAGATAATTCAGATTTTTGAAAACATAGCTAATGGGTTGGCTTTTAATTTCCCCCCTTTTTTTAGTGCTAAATTGCTTTTTAATGATAATTTGTGATTTTAATGGCAGATCTGGGGGGGGGGGGGCGGAATAAATAATGGATGTTTTTTATCAACAGAAGTTGCAGTACCCCTCCCCCCGTTAAAATATTACTGCATTATTTCAACTATCGCTTATTCTACATAAAATGTAAATTTATAATTAAACAATTATTCTTTTTCTTCACAATTTGCATTGTTTTATTAATCGTAATAGTATTTATATCTAATTTATGATGTGATTCAACTTGATTCTTTCTTTGAATGCATTCAATACAATAAATCACAGATGTCAGACACCCTGCTATTTTATACATATTCGTTTATTTCTTCTATATAATCTTTATGTTTTCTATTAACCTATATCCCTTACTTTATTAGTTTGCATCTTTAATTGTTAAATAACTAATCTTACTTCAATTCCCCTTCTCCATGTTTTCCAGTTTAATTCTTCCAATATTTTATTGGAAAATGCTTTTCCCTTTCCAAAATAACACATGACAAAATCATATTCTTATCAATAAATATACATCTCCATTTTTAATATTCATAATTTCACTCTGCTTATTTATCATTTTTAATTTTCAAAAGAATTACTTAAATAATAAGTATAATAATTCTCAAGGTTTTAAATGAGTTTGTAAGTAATTATTAAAACCAGTCAACACTTAGTTCATCCCAATATCAATAACAATCAACAATTTCAAACTGTTGTCAAGGCAACCTTCTTATATATAAAAGTGTGATAGGTTCTTATTTAATGCCCCAGAGATTTGGATGACATTTAACAGAATAAAACTGAGTCATGAATGGATGTGAAAATAACCATTTGTAAAAGAATGAAAACAATAAGAATAGGAAATAAAGACTTTAATATTAACCTAAAAACTTAAGACTTCAATTGTAACAAGGTAAAGTAGAACTTAATAGTTGATTATTAATGGAAACTGAATAAAATAAAAATAATGTTAATGAAAATGAAAATAAAGACAATGCTAACGGAGCAATACTGTTTCATAAATAGTAAGATGCCCTTGCTGGATAAGCCAATTGTAATGGGATCTTAATATTGTTAAAAGATTTTCTTATCTTACAGATTTATGTACATTAATTAATCAATTTTCTCATTTAAAACTTTATAAATTTACAAAATCAAATTATAGTGAAATAAAATATCTACAATACAAAACTATAATAAAATACAATTCACAAGATCAATTTATTTAATATACTTCACCACTTCGCTAACTTACGATAATATAAAATAAAAATCAAACCTTCACATAACCTTATAATTTACAATATTCAATCATAATGACAAAATAAGTAAAAGAGTTTTGTTTGACACTTATATATATATACAATTAGCAAATTATAATGAATTATCCTTCAAACTAATAAAGCCAAGTTATCAAACTCTGAATTATAATTACCCTAATATGCGCAGTATTATTAATATTGTATTATAAGCAAATGGTATTATTAAAAGCTTAATATTTAAATTAAATCTATGATCTACTCTGATGAACTTTAAATCTAAGTAAAGTAAATCAATCTATTTAATTAAATTCAAATATCAATTTTAATATATGCTATTACCAATTTTATAATATAAGATTTCCATTTTTCTAACTAAATATTAAGTTACTATAACATATGCCAATAAATAATAGTTTAAAAGAATATGTTAGCATTCAGTTATAATCGTCTGGGTTTACCCTAAATAATTAATATATTTTATAAACTATAGAACTAGTTCAGATATATATTTTATCCCCAAAATAATTATTGCATATAATTGTTAAAATAATTGTTGTGATCTTCTAATAAAATATTAAATATCCAGCAATACCAATTTAATTAATCTATTATTATATAAAAATATATACATAGTTTAAATGAAAATATAGTGTATTTACTATAAAGAAAATAATATTTAATAATACATACACTTACCAATCCAATCATTTAACTCCTGGATTATTTTAAGATTATTTATTATAAACTATATAATGTAAGTTAATACATGATCACTATCTATCATAATTTTATTAGCCAATAGGCTTGCATTGTTAATTGAATGACAACTAAAGCAAGTTTATTTGTTTAAATGAATGTAAAATTTATTAAGTGTATTAAAAAAATGTCAAATAGACAATAAGCGTTTGTGATATATACTCTAATTAAATATCAAGCTTGCAGCACAAGTACACTTTAAAATATAAGAAAATTAATGATACTTTTATCTACGTAATAAAGTAATTAATTAATATAAAATATAACAATTATTAATTTGTTTATTTGTTCATCTTATTTTCCAAATAAAATATCAATTGTTATTAATACAATTCTTTTGGATTTTTACTACTTATAATAAATATATCCAAAAGTAATTTGTTGTCAATGCATAATTGTATATTTTAAATTGAAGTTTTAACTATTAAAATTTGCAATATAAATGTAAATTTAAACTAAATTTAACTTTTATTTGCATACATATATAACAAACAATTAACTAACTTAAGATGTAATAAAAGATAATATTTATAAATATACTAATAAATGCAAAATAAAGTACACCTTAATATATGACCTGATCATCGTCCTTTTGTATGGATGGCACTTCAAAGAAACACAACAATTCCAATGTCTATTCCATAAGCTGTATTTTAATGACATTTTCTAATCCAAACAAAATAAAATTATCATAAATAGTTATTCAAAACAATGCCTATAGCACTGTTATATGATATATACTTTATATTATATATATATATAGATGGGCCTGAAGGCTTCCAAAAATACTATTATAGATCAATATGATCTGTTTGTGACTACCTAAGTTTGCTTTGTTATGTTAGAAGGTAAATATTTTTGCAATGCTGAAGGTAAAGGAGAGGCAACTGGAGCACCCATTGGATGATATGTCTGCATATCTGAAGCTTTATCTAGCAAGTATTTGACTCTTGTTCTTCTACATGCACACCTGTGTTGTATAATCTCTTCTGGTTGGCTATCTGCTGCTCACATGGTTGTCGTTTCGAGTTCACATTCCAATGCATGTTTTCTGTATCTGTTCTCACCATCATCATTCTGATCAGGATTTACATTCCATAGCTGCAGTGGCTTTCTTTACTTTAACTTAGATATTTATCTTTGCTATTGCCGATTACTTATCACTATAGCTAATCTTTATTCTCGAATTTCCTTTCTTTTAATTAATCTATTTAATTAATCTGTAGTACTTATTCTATGCCCTCAGCATACATGTACATATATTTACTTTTACATATTATATGTTTTCACAAATACAACTTTCTTTTACATATACCTACATACTTAACATACTTCCTGCAAGATCAGAGATTGAAGGGTTTTATTCTTTACAGGTCTCTGAACTTAAAAACATAATTGCTAATGTGGGAAGTAACTTTTGTTTCCCTCTTTGCACATTGAGGGATTTTTGTTTCAAAGTTTTTAGTATTTGGAACTGCATTACTGTTATCAAATTTCAGAAACAGTTGTGGCATTTCTTCTGTGGTTTCATACTTCCACAACTGGTTGATGTATTTATGTAACACTCTTCCATCCACCATTCAGATGGTCACCACTTGCTTGATTAAAGGGCATTACTATTTTCACCTTTGTCCAAAATCTGTTGAGATTATTTTTAACCCATACATGTCTTGCAGTGCAAATTTGTAGTTTATGCTTATAGATACTTCATAATCTTCAGATAGTAAATTTTTATCAAGCTTGGTTCATGATTTACGACCTTGATATTTTTCTGCAGATGATATCTTGACTTCTTTTCAGGATTCAAATTTGGCTGGAGGTGCTTTTGCACACATCTGACAGCTTGTATATTTTTTATATACCTTTCAATATTAATCTTTTTGACCATAGATGTTTTTGTCCCAATCATGACTGATGAGGGGGTTTATAGGGGGATATGCATTATATACAATGGCAATTTTACTATTTGTCCATTTTTAGTAGAAATTGGAGACTGAATTACACCTTTGATTTTTATGGCATTGCCATTGATGTCCCAAGTTTTGAGATTGGTATGGATCAGCTTAGGTAGCTGTCTTATATAAGGCATGATGGTTTTCCACATTCCACTACCACTGTCAATTTCCATTGCTAGGGGTTTGCTGTAAATTTTTATGGTAATTTTAAATTTCTGTGATTGATCAGTTACAGCAAATTTCTTCTGCTTAAGATTTTTGTTAATACTCTCAAGGATATTATTTCTCTTATCATGGTTGAATCTCTTGTTTTTGCACATTTTCTCCAAGTGCCCTACTTTATTGCAGTGTTTACAGTTTTCATCTTCGTAAAAGGATTCTCTAGCAATGTGACCAGGTCTCTATTGCTAGTTTCCCTTAGTTTAGCTACCCTTCTCTCAGGTTTGTCAACTTTATGAATTTCTGTTTGATTGCTGTCTCCTACTTTATTATCAGCAAATTATTTTGCTTGTTCTAAAATCAGTTCATGAGGTATACTCCATTTGATAGCTGCATTATAACTAATGTCTTTATCAGCCAGTAACTGCTGTCTAAGACTATTACTAGTTATTCCACATAAGAATTGTTTGAGGAGAGCTTACGCCAGGAATGAGTCATAAATGCAGTTTTTTACAAGATTGCAGAGGGCTGAATCATAATCTTGTGTTTTCTCATTAATGCCTTGTTGGTGATTTTTAAAATGGAGTCCAGTGATGTTCCTAGACTGATGAGGGCTAAAGTAGTTGGACAAATGATCTTTGACCTGATTGAATGTTAACTCCTCAAGAGTTTGGGGATCACAGAGCCTGTTTGCTATTTGAAAAATCCCTTTTCCAGATAAAACATAAAATCACTGTTTTACATTTATCTTCAACCACTCTGTTTATAATTAGGAGTTTCTCTATCTGCTAGACATGCAGTGGCCATTCACTTGCCTCTCCAATGTCAATTTCTGATATTTCTAGTTGCATTTCATCAAATTTAGACAATTACAAAAAAAATTTGTTTTTTTAAGCCATTCGTTCCAAAAATTTGACTAGTTTGACTCTGACCTATTCAGCTGTCAATGTATGAGTTGTTAATTACTGACAATTGTGCAACTTCCTGTGGGTTCATCTCAGAAACTGTGACTGCACCAATTATTAGAACCTTACACTCAGGGATCATGTATGCATGTGACTGTGTTAATTGCTTTATCCAGTGGCCTCTATTGCCATCTGTATTGCATAAAATAATAAAAAGAAATACTCAAAATATTATGAAAATGACATGGCAAGTAATTAAAAGTAACAAATTTTATTTACAGAATGTTATACTTAAAGGTAATTAACCATTAGCAATTTTATATAATATATATTGTAATTCAAAAATAATTCAAAAACTTTGCGTGAAAAATCTACTTGTAAAAATAATATAGGTGCTATTGCACCTGAACGCAAAGCTATTTTATGCTTAAAACAAAATAAAATTAAACTATTCTGCGAGTGCTTTCAAGAGACGTCCTCTCATTATCAAAGCTTCAAGTGAATTAATGATATGCAAATTATGCAAAGTTTAAGATTAATAGCTGCATTTTCTTGAAATCGTGAAGCATGTGTCCTTGCGGTTGATGGTATTGCAATCCATCATTATGTAGCAGGCCTCCTTCACTTTTCTTTTTAAATCATGTCTCTCTTTGCAGACCAGGCTGACATCTTGAGGTTCACACTGGTGTCTGGTTATTTTTTTGATGAATTGCAAAAATTGAATTACGTGATGGATCTGGTTGAGCATTGATATATGTGTATTTATGTTACTGTAATCTAGTTTCTATTGCTGCCTTGGTCTCCCCATAACATGATGCTCTATATATTATTGACTTTATATACATAGACATAACATTATGGGTCTGAAGGCTTCCAAAAATACTATTATAGATCAATATGACTGGTTTGTGAGTTCTTATGTTTACTTTGGTAAGTCCACAGGTAAACTTCTTGGCAAGGCTGAAGATGAAGGAGAGGCAACTGGAGTACCCATTGGATGACACGCCTGCATACCTGGAGCTTTACCTAGCAAGTGAAAGACTCTTGTTCTTCTACACACACTTTTCAGTATTGTATAATCTCTCCTGGTTGACTATCTGCTCCCCATATGATTGTCCATGTTGAGTTTACATTCCAATGCATATTTTCTATATCTGTTCTGATTATCATCATTCTAATCAGGATCTACATTCCATAGTTGCAGTGGCTTTCTTTAACTTAGATGTTTATTTTTGCTATTGCTCATTACTTATCAGTATAACTAATCTTTATTCTCTACTTTACTTTCTTTTAATTAATCTATTTAATTAATCTGTTGTACTTATTTTTAATGTGTATGCTCTCAGCATACACAAACATACATTTACTTTTACATATTATATATATGTTTTCACAAATACTACTTTCTTTTACATATATACATATACCTATATACTTAACAATAATCATTAAATATAAATAACAACAGACACATCTAAGACATTAAATATTACTTATGAATCCAATAAATACATATAATTAAAAAAACTATACTAATTTTATCAAAAGCATATGCTTTATTATTATGCATAAATGAATAAAATTAATCTATAATTTTATGTTGCAATAATAATAATGCATTTCTTGTTTTAATATTTTATTATCATAGCAACCTATTTCAATGCTCTTAGCAAGCATCACATGATCACATCTCCAATACTAGCACATAATTGTTTATAAACAAAGCAAAGCAAAACTCCATATAGTAGTGCCACCTGTGCTAAGCAGAGTAATCAATGGATGCCAGAAACTAGTCTGGGGATATTGGTTGAGTAGACATTAGATAGGGATTTTATGCACAAGCCTTCTGGCATCCATTGAGTACTCTGTTTAACACAGGTGGCACTACTATATGGAGTCAATACTCTTAGGTTAATACCTTATCTATTAAAACTAACTAAAAATATATATAAAAAAAATTTTCATACTTGACATTTTACCATGTATTAATATCAAATTTTGGTTGGTGCAATATATATATATATATTCATGCTCAGTCTCATTCTTTACCTCATTTGCAATCTTGTTACTACTTGAAATCTAATGGTTTTGCTTAAAATCTTCATTTAACAATGGCAGATGATATTTCATCAAAACATTGGGAAGTAATATAACATAATACATAGTTTAAGCAAAAAATACTTTCTTTATATATATATATATAAAACTTCTCATTTGGTTCAGATACATAGATCACACTTTTGTCATATGGCAACTTGGAAAAAATTAATTAGATGATTTTTTCTTACATTTAAATAATATGTACCATCATATTAAATTTACAATGGAGACAGAGTCTGATGAAAAACTCCCCTTTTCTTGATGTTCTAGTCACCAGAACACCAAATAGTTTATCTTTTTCGATTTACAGAAAGAATATATACATGGGCAGACATTTACATTTCCACTCTCATCATCACCCAACTCAGATAGTTTCTGTAGCCAAAACTTGTTTAAATAAAACAATTAACCTTTCAGATAAGTCACATCTGAAAGAAAAAATAAATCATATTAATAATGTTTTATTAGCAAATAGTTATAATATAAATTTATTAAACAGGCCTTATTTCAAGCTCAAAATGGACAAAATAGGAAACAAAAAGATGATAAATCAGCTATTAGGATTTGTGTTCCATATGTAAAACTAACCACAGACAGTATTGGATGTATATTAAAATGCTATAATATAAATACAGCATTTTTTAATCATCAAAAGATCAGCAATATAATAAACAAGCCTAAAGATTCAATCCCTCTTGAATCTCGGGATGTTTATCAAATCTCATGTGAAAATTTTAAAATCATCACATCAGTGTTAGGAGAGATGAACATGCTAATGCAGTTAAACAACACTCATCATCATCAGCACTCTCACTCCATAATATAGATTTAGATCATAAAATTGATTTTTCTAGTACCAGGATCATATCCAAATGTGATAATCTCTACCAGCGTAAAATCAGAGAAGCCATTGAGATACTTAAAAGGCCAGATTGTATCAATAAGTGAGATGATACATGCAAACTTCCTCCTATTAGGAAAGATTTTTTTTAAAAAACATTCTTAATTTAACATTTTTGCTATTGGTAGAACTTTAACATTTTTTTTTCCAAATCAGTGATTGTAGCGCCTCTACAACCATCTTTCTACCTTTTATCACCCAGTAGATGACTTGTGTGATCATGTCGAAACATCGGTATATAAATATTTAAATTTTTAACATGGATGAACCCACAAAATGTCTTTTATATATGCAACCCATGAAAGTCTTTGTATCAATATATATATATATGATATAATCAAGATTAATACCCAAGCACTAAATTATCAAGTAATGAAGTCCTGTCAATCCAATGCACAAGATAAAACTTTTTGAGAGAAAAGATCAGTTCATCTTTATTCTCTTACCTCAATTCCTGTATAGAATCCAATCTAAAGTATTTTGAAAAGAAATTGTGAAGATCTTAAATAAATCATATTATTTTTAAAGCTATATTTCAAATTGCTTTATATTATTTTAATTGACATTTGCAAAATTGTGCAATTTATAGCTTGGTATCGAAAAATGAAATATGTAAATATATACTTTCCAAGTAACATTGAGTTTAACATAACCAACACTGGTTTATTAAGTAAAGAAAATACTCTCAATCTAAAGTACAGCATCAAGACTTTTTAAGAGAAAAGTACAGTCTGTCTTTACTATCTTACTTCATTTCTTTTATAAACGCTAATTTAAAGTTTTCTTTTTAAAGTGCTTTAGATTGGCCTTTATAAAGAAATTGAAATAAGAGAGTAAAGACTGAGTGATTTTTTATTTCAAAAAGTTTTATATTGTACTATGGATTGAGAGTATTTCATTTACTTTGTAAACCAATGTTGGGATATTAATCTTTATTATCGCACAATATTAACTGCTGGGAAAGTTTGTTTATATATATAAATTTATTTAGCTTTAAGTATTATTACACTTATTATTTAAGTAATACTTTGAATACAATTTGAGAATTATAATTGCAGTTTGTATTGTTATAATTGACTATTTATTAAACTGCATTTAGAATAGTTTTTATTTACTTGTTTAAGATGTTTATTTAAACTTCTTTGTATCAATAATTTCAATCTCTGTGGTCAAGTTGTAATCTTTAGTGTCTATATAAGTATATTTGATCATTAATATGGTGGGATTCCCTCCTTATTGTTAAAAAGGAAGTTGTCTTGACAACAGTTAGAAATTGTGAATTGTTATTGATATGAGGATTGTCTAATGTTGACTGGTTTTTAATATGTTATTGATATGAGGATTGTCCCAAGACTGATTTTTAATGATATATATCATTAAAAACCAGTCAACACTTAGACAATCCTCATATCAATAACAATTTCAAACTATATATAGATACACACCTGGGTCTTGTTTTATGCAGATTTCTTTAATGCAATTTTGAAGTTATGTGATTCATATTACTTCTTAATATCTATGTATGCAGTTTTCTTTTATGTGATAAAAATTATTAAATCAGAAGTCGAGCTCCGATAATGCACTATTACTTTAAATATTATAAATTTTGCTCACTCACACATCATATTTAAAGTAATAGCACATTATTGGAGTTCAATTCCCATTTAAAATTTTAATATTTTCAGCACTTTATAAAATAGTATTGTAATAGATTTTATGCAATAAAGAAATTTATAATTCACTTAAAATCATGATTTCCCCATTTTATACACACACATTAAATCCTACAGAATTATAATGTAAATCTGTTCAAACATTATAGTTGCCTATACTATGCATGTTGTTGTTTTTGCATTTTAAATCGCATTCTATTTTTGTTTTTTAAAAAAAGAGTACATAATCAATTAATCATTTAGTGTCCACAAGTTTATTTGTAAAAGGTGAGTAAGAGCCATGGGCACAATTAAATTTGACAATTAAAAATTAAAATCTGATTTTTAATTGTAATTAACAATTTAAAAATTACGTAATGTGATCTGAAATTAACTTATTTGTGAAATAATGAAATTTGATTTTTAAAGGGAAATGAAAATTAAAAAATTAAAGACAAAAATAAGAATTTAATTTTTAATTGTTAGTTTTAATTAAATTTTGTCCAACAGTGTTGAGTAGGTGTCTTTTTATTATCATAAGTCTAAGTTCTTATTTTTATTTTAAAATTTTAGTTTACCCTAATGGAGAGGAAAAAACACCCTAGAAAATTAATTTCTTTGGAAACAAAAATTTCAATTTTAGATCGCTTAGTGAAATAGGAAAGATCAACAGCAAGCGGAAAACATTTTAGTTTGCACGAGTCCACTATAAGAGCAATTTAAAAAATGAAATTAGTGCTACTTGTACTTCCTCTTGTGATGAATCTGATGTCTTACCAATTCACAAACAAACCTGCATATTGTCAAATAGCAATAATGATTAAAATACTGTACATGTATGAAAAAATACAAAATACTATAAATTACACATAAAAATATACTGTTTTGAATAAAAGTAAATATTGTAGTTAATAAAACAAGTAAAAAAAAAGTTTGTTTTGTATCAATTTTTTTCAAATTTGAAATTTTTTATTAGTCATATTTTATTTCCTTATTTTTTTTTTTTTTTGCGAATTTAAAATTAATTTTATGTTGTTCATTTGCTTTTATGTGATTTTTGAAAATTACCGTATAGATCCCCCATTTTTCAAGGTAAGTTAGGTCTATTTTTGTGTGATTTTTTTTTTTGTGTGCATTTTCTGAGGAACCTATCTATCACATAAAATGAGACCCAGGTGTATTGTAACAGAATAAAAAATAGTGAAAGGCTTTTATTTATTAGCCCCAAGATTTGGGTGGCATTTATAACAGAATAAAAATATAAGAATAGGAAAGAATGACTTTAATATAGCCTGCAAATAAGAGACACCAATTGTAACAGAATAAAAGTATAGCCCAATGTTAACCACCAATTGTAATAGAATAAAAGGAAAATAATGTTAATAGAGCAACACTATCTCATAAATACTAATATGCCTATGTATGATAAACCAATTATAATAGGAAAAAATACTAATGGTGGTAAAGAGATTTTGTTATTCTACAGATTAATAAATTATATAAAATTTTCTTTTTAAAAAAATGTTTACAATATTAAAACTGTAATAAAACGTAATATGCAACATTGATTCATTTAGTAACATACCTTCCCATTTGTGCTAACCAATATTGATATAAAAATGAAGTCACTACTTCCAATAGCCTTACAATTTACAATATCCAAATCATAATGACATGGAACTCTTATTTGACATTTGCATAAATACAATTATCATGGCAAATTATTCTTCATATTAATAAAGCCAAGTTACTAAACTCTAAATCATAATTACCTTAATATATTTAGTATTATTAATACTCTATTACAAGCAAATGATAATATTATTAAAACCTTTATATTTAAATATATAATCTATTCCCATGAGCTTTAAATCTAAGCAAAGAAAACCATTCTATTTAGTGTAATTCAAATACCGTTTTCAATGTATGCAATTACCAATTTTATAATGTCATAAAGTTAGCATCTTTCTAACTAAATAATAAATCATTACAACATACATCCAGTAACTAATAGTTTAAAAGAATATACAGCATCCAATTATAACCACCTTTGCTTACCCTAAATAATTAATATAGGTATAGTTTATAAACTGTCCTAGTTCAGATTATAAATTTTTATTCAAAACTAAGTATTGCATACAACTGTTAAGATAATTATGTTGATCTTCTAATTAATTATTAAACCTCTAATTATACCAAATTAATTAATCTATTATCATATAAGATATATACCTAGCTCCGATTGAAATATATTGGATTTATAATAGAGAACATAATGTAATAATACAGACACCAATCCAATCGTTTTATTCCTGGACTATTTTATGATTATTTATTATAAAATATATGGTGTAAATCAATACGTAATTACTATATACTACAATTTTATTAGCCATTAGGTTTACATTATTAATTGAATTGTAACTAAAGCAAGTTCATTTGTTTTAAATGAATTAAAAATCTATTAACAATAATTATAAAAAATGACAAATAGACCATAAATGTTTGTGACTTATACTATAATGTTCTCCATCTAAATTAATATTAATTAAAATGGGTGCTTATACACCAAAAATTCACCTTTTTAATGCTTAATATATGATATATAAAGTTTATATGAAATGAAAATGTTGCTGTACACACACACACATTATTTAAAATATAAGAAAACTAATGATAATTCTATAATATTTATAATAAAGTAAGCGATTAATTATGGTAAAATATATTAATAAAAAGTTTGTTTATTCGTTCACCTTATTTTCCAAATAGAATATCAATGAGTAATTGTTACAACACAATCCTTTTACATTTTCAAACTTATAACATGTATATCGGAAAAGTAATTTGCAGTCAACGGATAAACATATAATATTCCAAATCAAAGTTTTAATCATTAAAATTTAAGATATAAATTCAAATCTAAGCTAAATTTAATATTCTTTTATTTCGTACATATAAACACAAGTAATTAACTTAAAGTATAGTAATCAATAATATTTATAAAATATTGTACAAATAAATGCATAAATGAAATGTGTTAATATATATGATCGAATCATTGTTCTCCTGCACGGCACTTCAAAGAAACACGATAGTTCCAAGAAACTCAGTTGTTCCAATGTCTGTCTACTCCATGAGTTATAATTTAATAATATTCACTAATTCAAACAAGGTAAAAGTATCATAAACAGTTATCTAAAATAATGTGTATTTGTTAAATTTCAATATTCTTGAAGTATTTTTTTTTTTACCACTTATTTAGCAAACATTTAATATTATAACGGCATTATGAATAAATAGATGCCGTTTCCCATTTACAACGATACGACGTAGAAATAATACGTTTAAATTCTATGTTAAAATACTTTATAGATCTTATAAAATAATATCTGTAGATAGAAACAATTCTTATATACTGTAGTATGTCGCCAGCTTTGATGTTTCATTATTAAAATGCTTTGTTCACATACGACAATCAATTTTCTATATGAAAATATTAAGAATAATTTGAGTGCTATAAATTACTTGTATCCTTTTTTAAACAAATATTTGCTAATCCACTTCAGTTTCCTGAACAAATACAATCCTTTCTACTGCATCATAAAATAAATTAAAAAATATATAAAAGAACTTAGATTTGTTGCTAAGAAAGTCAGGATGTTAGAGTGTGAATTCGAATTATTCTGTCTTATTTATAATCTCTTACAATTGACTTTATTTTCATCATTCAAAACTAAGTTTATAATTATTACATTAAAAAATAATATTTACACTTCAAAACACAAATAATGCGCTTTTAACTCAACACAAACTAAAACAATCTACTCATTCTCACAACATTGCATTAGAAATACATGCGTTATATATATATATATCCAATAAAATATATATATATAAACATAACACCATACATGTCAAGGGCATTAAATATCCATGTGTACTGTTTACCATCTATTACTTATGCATGTAGTAAATAATATATGTTGAATAAAGAAACAATAATACCTTTTTCAAAATTACAAATTTTATTATTTATATATGTATTTTAAATGAATAAAACTTAATTTATAAATTTATGTTGCAATAATAATTTATTTTTTGCTTTAACATTTCATTGCCATAGCAACCTATTTCAATACGCTTAGACTAATGCATTTCCTATTAAAACTAATTAGAAAATAATATGTATGTTTACACTTGAGATTATATCAAATACTGAAATTACACCAAATTTCAGTTGGCACAATATATAACATTAAAACTCTTTATTCCACCTTTATTGTTAAAAGAAGGTTGCCTTGACAACAGTTTGAAATTGTTGATTGTTATTGATATTGGCATTGTCTAAGTGTTGATCTGGCTTTTAATGATATATATATAATACAGAAGCTTTTTTATGTATACAGGAGACATATATAAATTACAATTATAATATAAATAGAATTTTTTAAAAATACTAATGCAGTTATTAATAGTGAATTGTGGAAGTGCATTTACATATATATATTCACTGTGTATGTGTTTTTCTTTCATATTCACTGAAAAATTTTTCAAAAAAACTTTCTATGCCATCTTTTTGTGTAAAATTAATAGTGAAATATTAGCTTTTCATTGCAATTGGACATGTTCTGGATATCTATCTTTTTTAATAACTTTCCCCCTATAAAAACACATTAACACTCTCATTATAAACACAATATGACCTTTCCAGTGGTTTTGATATATTCCAAATCCATGTCAGAGTTAGAACCTACATGGTCATTTTTATTTACTGATGACCATTTAATACTCTTTAAATTTTTTAATGCAAGAACATTTTATGGTTCTCTTTTTCCTGCTGCTGTTAAATTAATAATCATTTTAGTGCTTAAATAAAATATCTTTTAAATTTTATATAAAAAAAATAGTTTATATTTAGAAAACATTTTATAACATGAAATAATACACCATAAAATGTAAAAAGACTAAAAAAAGAAAAGCATAAAACGTATGTACTTTTAATGTATCCTGAAGAAACACTATTAATAAAGTGATCACATATGGTGTTCCAGCAGAAAAATAGCTAATGCTATAATATAGAATGTACTAAATTTACAAATTTTAATATTTTATTTTTTGTTTATTTATATATTTTTAATAGTATATAAATGAAATCAGATACATAAAATTAATCATATAATTAAAGTTAAATAAAATGTTTTTAGTAGAAATAACTTAATATTAAAAGAAAATATGCCTATGTGTTTGAAAATGAAGACTTTTAATGGATGTCTTTTATGAGTACATACTTACATAATTGAAATTTGTACATATAATAAAATATAGTAGAAAGGCTTCAAATCCCCCACTGCAGTATAGAAAAATGTATGTTAGGAATAAGAAGAAATTGCAAATGAGATGCATGAACTACATGCATCATTGAAAGAATCAAGAGCTGAAATTAAATTGGGTTTACATATTGCTAAAAGAAATGATATCTGATGGACAACTGAAGTTATAAATTAGATCCCAAGAAATTGTTAAAGACCTAGAAAAAGACCATGTGTGAGATAAATGAAATAAGTTTTCCAAGTGGAAAAGAAGAATTAGAATAACTGAATTAAACATTAGAGATACCTTTATTTTGTAGTGAATCAGTTTCAAATGAAAATGATCATTATGACCATATTGGTAAAATTCTACATTATTTGGAAAATGAAAATAAAAATAGTAGATATGACCTGTATTATATTTGAATGGTTTATTGTTCAGGAGGTCATAAAAATTTGAGCATTGTAAGACACAAAAGATTGGATCACAACCATGGACCTTGCATTCTACAGTCCATCACTTTGTCATTGCTCTAAACTATACAATCATCTGTCTATTTCAAAAAATAATAAAATTAAACCAATAATATTTTTAATTAATTATATTTTCAAATATTTCAGAAATACACAAAAGTTATAAACCATAATCTTGAAAAAAGATGGTTTATTTATTTACCTCTGTTTAGTAACTTAGTTTTAGAAATTAATAATTTATTTTTTTAATGAATCATTTATAGACAGAATATTTCATTTTTAAAAAATGAATAAATAAATACAATGTGTTTTTCTGTTTCCTTACAACTTGTAAATAAATAAATTCAACTTTCATAACTAAATTACATTTAACTCATTATAAATTTTCTAGGGGAAAAAAATCTTAATCTAATAAATGTTATTAGATTGACCTTTCTTATTAAAAAATGATCCTATACTGTCTTGATATAAATAATGCAATTTTCTATCTCATAATTTCTTCCAGTTGCTATTTTATTAACTTATTAATTGCAGCCGCAAACCATTATACCGATGTATTAAATTAAATATCATTACAAGGCAGATGCAAAAGACAAAGCGATAACTCTCAAGAAACACCATTTGAAGAATATTACTGCTAGAATTACTTAGCTAATTTGATAACTTTTTTTCTTTTCTTTTGTTAATATGCACTTGAAATTATATATTTCTCATTTTTCATCGCTGATTACTTGTTTTGTTTTTTCATTTAGCTGTTTATTTTTTGAAATGCTTTTTAAAATAAATTTTAATATCAGTTTTTTAATGTCTATTTTAAATAAATAGTAGTCATAACAGTTTGACTTTATTTAGACTAATTGTTGAATCTTTATCCATATGTGTGCTTACATATATGTCAAATTATTACAATTTAATTTAAAAGTGCTAAAATTACTGCTCACATAGTTTTGACATCAGTCAATACAGGTAATAGGTATTAATGCTTCTTACTAATTATTTATTAGCCTACAAATTTTCATATTATTTTTTGCACATTTACACCTGGTGAGAGTTTTTGAAATTGCTTGGATTCATGTAATCATCATTATACAAAGTTGTATCAATTGTTTAAATAACTCGTTATTTAAAGAAAAAAAGTTCAACCTTTCATCTCTATATAAAATCTGTATTTTATACTACAACTCAATAAATTGAACTTGATTTCTTTTGCTTTTAATTTTACTAATAAAATATATTCTAAAAAAATTATATTTGAACTTAGCAAACATTGAAAAAATAAGTTATAACAAAAGAACAAAGGATTAAAATGTCATACTATGGTGAATAGTAAACAATCGTGAAAAAATAAATGAAATCTTTTTTATTTTAATTTTTTGTAATGTGAACAAACAAATATGGATTTATGAAAATCTATCAAATTCTGCTTTAAAATCTGATGTTTGCTTTATAATTATTACAATATTTAAAAAGAGTTTAACATCATGTCATTTCTGACAGGCTAATGATGAGTATGGTCAAACCTTGCCATGAATTTTTTTTGTTATATATTACAGTCAAATTTATTTTATTTTAAAAAATAAAAGATAAATGAATAAAATAAATGAGTATATATGTATTAATATTGTTTTAAATAATTATCACTCAATTAGTGTGTAAAAGTTAATACATAAACTTTTTTATCTCAAAAATTTTGCATGAAAATGAGACAGCAATGAAGAAGCATCATTGGAGGTGTGGTTTCTTATGATTAACAATAGATAAAAACTTTTATCTGCATTTTTAAAAGGACCCTATTTTAATATAAGTTGTGATAATGGTACAACAATGATTTGAATCTGCAAAACCACTATGCTATTTCTGAAATAAATATGTTATGGAAAAAATAAGCATGATTAAGTTAATAAATCTATTATTAAACCACTAAACATCACATGATCACCATCTCTTATGCTAGCACATAACTGTTCTTAAACAGGCAAAACTCTTCATACAGTAGTGCTACTCTGTGCCAACCAGAATAATCAATGGATGCCAGAAGGCTTGGGCATAAAATCCTCATCTAGTGCCTACTCATCCAATTTCCCCAGACTAGTTTCTGGCTTGTGGCCATACATTTGATTTTCTATTTCTACCTATAATTTAATATCATAAATAATGGCATCTATAAAATCTCTGAAAATCTTTTTAACTTTCACATTAATAGATATAAAGTAGTTTATTTGGAGATCCTTGAAGAGAGCACTGACAATTTTTTAGCTTTAATTTGCTCTCCTGCAGCTAATTGTAACAGCATAGTGCTGGTTTGCATTCATTTGATGGTAGAAATAAAATATTGATTTATTAGTTCAAAAAAAATCCTGAAGAGGTATGTACTCTTCATCCATAAATGTTGAAAGATTCTTGACTTCATTTAAGGAGAATCTACAGTACATCACATCATCTTCTTTAAAGTAATCTATTTCTGCCTACAATGTTGATGATTATTATGTTTTTTTAATATTCTGGCTTCAATATTGTTTGAAAATTAATTTCTGAAGACTTTTTCTAAGACCAAGATTGATATATATATATATATTATTTATTTTACTTAAATACATGATTACACTTTCATTTAATTCAAATATATTTTATTTTTTCAAATATATGCTAACAATTTCAGTTATAAGAGTAATCCGAAAACTTTGGCTAATGAGACCAATAAAATCTTTTTATATGGTAGTCTGCAGTCACATGATCACTATTTCCAATGCTTATACAATCTGTAAAAACAGTAATACAACCCAGTGCAAACTTTAATAATCAATAGAAGCAAGAATGTTTTTGAATAAAATCTTTATCTAGTGCCTATTCATCCAATATCTTCAGACTAGTTTTTTGCTTGTGACTTTTGTCAGTGAGATCTGTCTGACTATACAAGCAGGAGCTTGAGTTAAAAACATTAATGTATTTTTATCATGGTATTATAGTTTTAAAGTTAATCAAATAGCTAAAAGATGGCTTCTGGAGGATTGCATTAGATCCTAAGATCTAAGTGCAGTGTTCTCAAATCCAAGACTCCTTACTAATGAAAGTCACAAGCTAGAAACTAGTCTGGATATATTGGATGAGTAGGCACTAGATAAGATTTTATGTATGAGCTTTCTTGCATCCATTAATTACTAAGGCTTGCACTTAGTAGCATGAATGCATGTAGAATTTAGAGTTTGCTATTTTTTTGGCTGCAATGTTTGTGATATTTTAAAAATTATAAATACAATTTTACATTTTAGAGTAGTGTATTATAGATTTGTAATGACTTCACAATAATTTAATAAAGTACAATTACTAAAGATTTCATTAAATTTCTTTTTTTCCTGTAGTTGCTGGCTTTCCTTTACATGATCCAATCAAAAAATAGCTCATTGTTCTCATTATAATCACTTTATTATTATTTTTTCTATATTTTCAAAATTCAAATATGATGTTTTGGGATGTTTATCAATTATAATCTTATATTTCTGACAAATCAAGTCCAATATATTAAATTCAGTAGTTTTCTATTCTATCATGTCAGCTGCTTGATTATGTTGATACTATACAAAAATACATACATATTACATTATCAAGCCCACCCCATTCTTTGTGTAAGAATAAGAATCATACGAGTTAACATAATTCATTTATTTCCTTAATAACATTTACTGGAACAATTTTACGGAAACATATGTTATTGCAAATATTCTATTCTAGTAGAATTCTCCATGTGGCAAAACCATACCCCTTCCTCCCTGCAAACTTTACAACTACATCGTGGTGGCAAAAACATGATGCTGATAATGCTTTAATTACTGAACTGGTTTTTTTTTTTTACTTTTTCTGGTCATTTTTGAAAAGGAAAAATAATTATTTATTTATTTAATGATTTCTTACAATAGCTATTTTTGAAAGGTAATATGTGTATGGATATTAATGGAACACCTATTAAGAATGATTACTAATAAATTCCAACTCTATCGTTTTTTTTTAACTCGTTTTTTTGCTTAAAGATTAATTAATAAATGTATTCTTTGGATAATTTATTTGGGTCTCTGGATAGAACTATGAGAATTTTCAGTCATATATTCTTTTTTTTTGTCCGAAGGCTTAATGTAATTCATTGATTTTCTTCATCAATTTCTGTACATTTAGTAGAGAACAATTTTACACTAGCACAAATTTCAAACTTGCTTGAACTCCAAGAGTGGCCCCAAAAAGTTTCATCGTATTCCAAAATGTAGGACAGATGATATGCCTTTTCACATCCACAAGAATTAAAACTTTATCAATTGACCTACTTTATTGTAAAGATTCTATTACAATAGAATTAATCAATTCCCCATGCACACCAGCTTCTGTGGATGGCAGTTGGCCCGATTTTGACCTGACAGCCATTTAATTTGTCACAGATGTGTTGTTGCAAAAATGTGATGTCACATGAGCTTGTCAAAATCTTGCTTGGACCTACCCTTTCTGAATTTTTGGAAGGTTCCATGTTGAGTAGGAAAGCATGGTGATGAGTGGACAATTGTTAGGAGGTAATAGTAGGTCAGATGACTTGTAAGCTAATTTTTTTGATATGCATATTTGAAAAGTTGTGGCAGGCTGAATTTCAGACACCCTCACATGATACTGTAGCGAACATTGATCTGCGAGCATTGGGATGAAGTGTGTAACACTAAAGCAGACTGGTGCTAAATGGCATACTTTTCTGTGCTTTATAGCATAGAAATTTAATGCCATCAGTACCAGCTGCTGCATTTAAACAGCGTCTTTCTGTGCTTTTGCATAAATATATAGGCCTAGAAAGTGATAGCTGCATATATGGCATATTTATGTGCTTTTGTATGTAAATAGTGCCATCAAGCAGCTGACACAATAGAATAGAAAACTACCTTAAATTTTAATGCAAATAAAGGTTTAATGCTAAAGACAAATTTTGAATGATTACAAAAATTGCCACCAAGGAGAACATTGGAAATATTTTCATAGTTGAAGGTTGATTGAAATTAAGACTATCTTTAGTCACAAGATAGCATTTCTGAAAAAACATGTTAGGGGAGTGATTTGGCATATATATATATATTTTATATATATATATATATATATATATATATATATAATTAAAATAAAATACATTTAATAATCAGAAAACTATGCAATATTCAATATACCAATGTAAAAAAATTAAATAATAGCTATAGCCAGTTTACAGTATGTATGCTAAATCAAATCTCATTAAAGTCATACAATATTAATGTTTCCATGTGAATGGCCAACTTTTCATAAATTATGTAGATCAATACAATTTTATTATTTATTTAATGTCATGTGTCATATATTTAGCTATAGCTATTAATAATTTTTTTTAATATTGATATATTAAATAGTGGAGACTTTATTCCCAAGTTTTTTGTTTGTATATATTGTGAATATTCAGGTTAATAATCAAAGTATTAAAAAAAATAATAATAAAGAAGTTTGTTGATCTTGTTTGGTTTTTCTTTTGCTTGATAAATGGATAATGGGAGATCTTGAAAATATAAGTTTAAATTGATAACCATGGCAACCTAAAGCTTTTTAAATAGTATTGTTTACTGTTAATTCTAGCTTCAAAATACTAAATTCATTATAATCAAACTCAAGAAAAACATATAGGCAAATAAATAAATTTTGGAAACAATTTAGTATGATATAAAACTTTACTTAAATAGAATCAATATTATTTTACATATTTTTATTTCTTCTACTGCAGTCACCATAGTAACATTATTACATATAATTCAATGTTTTTATGTCAAGTATATTTGTTTATCAATTAATTTTAAAAAAAATTATTATTATTAAATATTTATATGTAAATTATTTATATTTATAAAGTGAATAAAGGCTGTAATATCAATTCTGTATTTTGGTTTAAAAATAATAGGAAAAATCATATCAGACTTAGATTTCATTTCCATGTATCCATTTTTCTCCAAAGCAGGAAAAACTGTTGTGAAATATTGTTTGCCATTGAGCTTTATTTGAATAAAATCCAATAGTTGTTATGACATCCATAACATCAGAAATAGATAATATAAATAGTCAGAAAAGACTGTAAGAGAACTCTCTCATCTTTTTGTCATTGCCAAGAACAGACGTGTTTCTATGTTCTTTTAAATAAAAAAATTCTTCAATAATTTTTTTAAACTGTTAAACTATAAAAATATGGAAGAATAGAAACCTAAATTATCTGCCCATTCATTCATTTGAATGGCAGTTTGTGAAGTTCCAAAGAAGATGACAACAAAATGTGAGATGGGAAGCCTTTTTTTAAAAAAAAAAAAATGTGTTGTATGAAATCGGCTATTTTTAAAACAAAGCGATTCCAGGTTTAAAAAAAAATCTGGAGTATAATTATCATTGCATTGGATGAATACCATGTTACAAGCTAAGAAAATATTCAGGATCAACTGGATTAATTTATACCATAAAAAGGCTAGTTAAATTGCACTCTCCTCTTTATAAAGAAAAAAGAAGGAAAAGGGCTGTTATTAAAATTCATGGGATTATTCTATCTGAACATTATTGCCAATGAAAGGAAACATTTAAAGTTCAACTTATCTTTTCTTTGAAATAAACTTCTCTCTACATCATAGGGACTGAGGATAAATAAATTGTGATGGATCAATGGATAATGAAAGTGGACAGACTTTTACTTTGGGTATGATTTGTTTTTTTTATGCATATGTGTGAATATTTTTATATATTTTTCAAAAGAATAATTTACATTTTATTTTATATCATAGATAGTGTACATTTAGATTTAATAGGGTTTACAAAATGAAGGACTCAGAGAGATTCATTTACAGATTATTTAAACTCTTGTGTTAATGCTACCAATGTTTTTTTTTTTATTCGGTTTGAATTTTGTATGTTTTAAATTTTGATTTGAAATATCGGACAGAAAAGGAGTTTAAATATAAAGCTTTATTTTACGTTTGTTTAATTATTGTGCTAATGAACAAATAGAAATCTATTTCATTTAATTGCATATATTTGGTATCTGTTATCTAGAAAATTTTTCATTAAGATATTCAAGATCTCTCCTTCCTTTCATTTTTTTTATATACGTGTCATTATTGTTTTCCAACATATTTTAGAGTTACCCACAGAAATTTTATCTTTTTTTATTATTAATTCAATCAATCAGAAATATAGATTATTTTCCTATTGTATTTTGTTGTTAATCTTACCGATTTTCTTTTATATAATCCAATAAATTGAGTTGATTTAAATGCCAAGACTCTGTTATTTTTTTTTTATTTGAATTGCGTAAGATGATTTTGCAACTTAAAATTCGTTTCAAGGTTCAAATTCAGCTTGGTAAAATGAACTAGAATATAAGATATGGTATGTTTTGCATATTAGCATTTTTTATTTTATTCCCATATAAATTTTATATTTATTGCTGCATTCAAATATTATATATTTTATTTTATTTTATTTAATATTACAGGTAATGTCATTAGCTTAGAGTTGGTCATTTCTATGCTTATCTAATCCCGTCATAAAAATCTAAATAGATCGTATTTTATCATTGGTTTAGAATAACTTGTCTTAAATTTTTTTTTTAACTTCTCCTAAAATGAAGAGTAAAATTTCATTGACTGGTTTAATTGAAATTATCTTTGAATTGGAATAAATGTAAATTATAATCATATATTTTAATTATTACTAAAACCAATTTCATATTCGATTTATTGAAGATTCAATAAATAATATTAACAGTTATAGGTTAATAAACATCCAATGGAATCTTAATATATCTTTCATAGAATGTGATTGGGCATTGTAGAGTTAGGAATTAGCTAATAGATTGTTGATAATAAACTCTCATGGAGTATTCTATTTTTAACATATAAACGAGGCAATTATTAAGTATCGCTTTATTGGAAGATATGAATAAATTATTTATACATTATTTTATAGTTTCTTATTAAACTAGACGTAGATTAATTTGTTTAGGCATTTAAAGGAGTGCATAGGTTTTCAAAATATTTTCAAAAGGATATGAAAACTAGTTGACTTCAATAGAATATTGTTAATTAAATATTAAAGTAGAAATAATTGTGTATTGCTTTATTGAAGGATAGGAATGAAATGCTTATACTTTCTATTTAACGTTTAAGTCAAATATTATTTTGTTTCAACCTTTAAAATAATGTCTATATTGAAAAATGTTTTGTAAATGCAATTATAGTTATTTAGAAGCTCATCTGTTTAGATAAAATGCAGTATCATTAAATATTAAAGTAGATTTAAATTACTCCAATAACAATAGATTACTCAAGTATATTGGAATCTGCTTTGGTTATTAATTGGATTTGATTTTCATTAGATTGCTAATCAAGTAGTTAGCCTAATCATATATTATTGTCTAGGGCAATAATAGATGGTTTCACTGCTCATTGCATTTTACTTTGTAATCGTGATAGATTTGTTGATGTCTGGAGAAGATAATCTCATTATTCTTTCATTTACATATAGCTTAAACAAATTAGACTTTAATAGAGATTATTAGTGCTTTATGATGGTTTATTACATAATGGTGACCCGATTGAGCTAGACTAGATTAGATTAAATTAGGTTTTTTTTAGATTTTTGATCAGATCAGATTGATCATCCAACCCATCACCAGCATTGATAGATTTAATCAGTTACAATATATATTTTTAAAAAAAATCAAGTCATGCATCATGTGACTTAATTTAGTAAGCTTGTATTATAAATACAATATAATAAGGGTGCTAATAGCTCTAAACATGCTTTTCTGATAAATGCTTCAAGAGAAAGCATTTAAAAATCTCTGTCTAGTGGATCCTTATTTCCATACTGGTTTCAAACTACTGACTATCCTCAGTAAGGTGCTAGGATATTCAGAGTCTATTTATTGGACAAGCTTGTTTAGAGATATTAGCATGATCATTATATATTGTAACGGAATGATGATATTTGTAACAGAAATAATACTAAATTGATAGAAAATGATCCATTATTAACATGTATGTTTATCTAATCTGTTATTTGTAACAGCAAGTAAACATTGTCACAGTATAGATAAATAGATGAGTGATGAAATGATAGTTGCCACAATTCAATAACCAAATATAACATTATAGCCCGATTGCAACTATCCCAAACATTAATTCTGTCACATTAGTAATGAAATAAATAAGTTATCTCATTTCTCCATATAAAATAATAACAATGACAATTAAAACTATCATCATTAAAGATTTAATAATATCTAAATATTGGGGATGTCATTTGAACAACAAAACATACTGGCCATTGTCATCAAATAAAAGAATATTAAATATAGCAACTGAATAAAATCACCCACTTTGAGATTCCTGGAGGGCATTATGCTTATCTCCCATACTTCTTTTAACAAAGAATCCTTCCTCTTCTTCTTTCCAACCATATAAGACCATTCATAGTCACATGCACACACTGGTGCTATTCACGACAACTTATAAAATATATATTATATAAAGTTAACATTAGGAAGTTGGAAAGAGATTATATCACTCTTTATTCAGTTTAGCTAAGTATATGTGTTTTCCCACGAGCGCCACTAGATTGTTTTAAATCTAGATAAATATCTGTTTAGAGTGTACCGAGTTCAAACTCATTCGGTACATTTTTATCACACATGACTTGGATGACTAATAAAAAAATGACATTCTTACATTTTATCTATATCGATAAAATTACAAGATCCCAATATTACCAAAATTTATATTATAGATCAAAGATTCTTATAGACATTGCTAGCTCATTTTACGTATATTGATGAACAGACATGTATAATCCTATTAATGGCTTCTAAACAAGCATTGTGAAAACTATTATTAATATTGATGGCCATTTAACTAGATTATTTATCACAATATAAAGGTGATGATGATGATAATAATGATGAATGATAATAATAGTGATATCATAATAATAATGATAATAATAGTGATATGATGATAATAATAATAATGATGATACTAGCCATAGCTTATTAATAAACTCACAACAATAAATTTATCTTTATAAACCTATAGGCATCTATTAAAAATTATCCTATTTCAGACGGGGATTTAAATATTACATTCACTAGCATTCATATAAGTTTATAGTTATTTACTAAAATACTTTTATAGTTAAGATTAGGATTTAATAATACTAGTGATGATGAATGATCATCATGAATCTCTTTGCATAAGATTCAACTTTCTATAAATCTTTATTTACTACATATATTAATTATGCTAAACGTTATATTGAGTGATTATAATTTATTAATGATGGTGATGGCGATCATAACTCTTATATAGCATTATTTGAAACATTTTAACCAATAACACGATATCCATCTTTGATAAGGATGATCAAAATTCATGGACACAATATATAATTGTAGCTTTCTTTATACACCTATAATTATTAAAACTTGGTTATTATCAAGCATAATCCTTAAATACCCAAAGATAAATTAACATTCTAGTTTACTTAACCTTTTGCGAGCGCTTAATATTTGCAAGTGATTGCTCAATATTTACGAATGATAATAATTAATAACTGCGAGCAATGATGATGAATTAAAATGATAGAATCAAGACAAAAAAAAACACAACAATATTTTTTAATAAGAACTCGGAAAACCAATTAAGATATATATAATTATATTTTATTAATACTATTACTCTTTCTTTCTTTCTTTAAAATCAAATCAATAATTAAATAAATGGCTTATTATTACATTAATTCAATACAAAAATTAATATAAAAATTTATATAAGCACAAGCAAATAAACTTAATATATAGGTTTGTCATTTCTGGATATTTTAAAATAAGCTGGCTTAAAAAAATACATTTTATGGAATGCTTACTTAAGTCTTTCCTAACTTATTATATCATAAAATAAATTTCATATGTATCCTGTGTGTTTTATTTCACTTCCATTCATATGTAAGCCTTGCTCTATAATTTCTCACACCTAAACTATTTATATATAACCTATTCCTTGACATGTTTGTATAAGCAGTTACACATGCACACATTCGGTAATCTTAACATATATGTTTAAAATGTATACCCACAAATTACATATATAAAAATATTTTTTCAACCTTTTAGCAAAAGAAAATAAATACATGATTTTAATTTTAATATGCAACAAGATAAAATAAAAAAACAACATTATAAATGCATATATTTATAGGTTTCTCATTATCATTAACAACTGAAGAACAATTAAAAAAAAACATTTCAACATTACAATATATACTATAAAAAAAATAATGAAAAATAATGAAAAATTTAAGTTTAAAGATTTAAACTATGTTTGTGCTATGTTGTGTGATATTGCAAATAACTATAGATAAACAAGTCTTTAATGTTTCTGTATCAAAAAAAAAATTGCTTTGACCAGTAAATTAAGGTTTACTTTTAATAAGTAAGAATAAAAATCTGTTAAAGAAAGTTCATAGTTACCCGATCACTTTCACTTCTTATAAATGTCCTGAGTTTGAATTTTCAGACTGCTTGTCTTTGCTCCATAAAAAAGAAAGTTATTGCAGATACTGTTAAGATAAACATGAATCAATTGACTTGCTTGTTTCTTTAATTCTAAAATTATTTATTGTTGATTGGCTTCCTTCTACCATTTTAAAAAGAGCTATTATAAATACTTTTTAATAAGTATGTACTGGTGGATTTGCTTGTCTCTCCCATTTTTAAAAAAATAATTGCTGTAGACACTTTAGATGACTGAGGTAAACTTTAACAAAAATTTGATTCATGGCTTCAAACTTGGCTATATATGGATTTTATACATTTTCTCTTCCTCTTCCTTCCTCTTCTCCATTCATCCAAAGGTAATGAGCCTTTAATAGACCAGGAGCCAGAAAAGAAGCATTTCATATAGCTTGTGTGGTTGGCTTCAAACTCTTTCATTTTGTTGGTTATTATTTGACTGGTATATGAGTCCATAGACAGATCAGCGATTTTAACTCATTCTGTATTAATCAGGAAGCAAAAAAAATGGTTTAGCAATGCAGAGTCATGGTATTATACTCAGAAAAATATGTTCATCTCATTTCATAGAATTGTCAATAACTTCTTATAAATTCAATTTTGTTCCATTTTCCCTCTTTTTCCAATATTAATATTTCTGAGAATTACTTGTATATCCGCACATCTTCGTCTATTTTGACTTTATACAAGAGTCTTTTCCTTCTTTTCCCTTGTTCAATTTTTAAAGAGTAAAAAAAAATCAAATTGCCCACTTTCCCTTTTTCCTTTTTTTTTCACATTAATAATGAGGAAAAAATTGAGTGAGAGTTACATCTCTGTCTGTCTCTCTAAAATAATAATACTGAGTGACTGCTTGTCTCCCAAAATAATAATACTGACTGACTTTTAAACATTTTATTCATTTATATTGCCAATCTTTGGTCAAAGAAACTGACCACCTGCATATCTTATCTTGAGATAAAAGATAAAAAATCAGAGTTTGACAAGTTGATGTTCTATCACGATTTTACAAGAAAATTAATAATCACCTTTATTTCCTCAAAGCACCTCTCTCCTTTAAAAAAAATCTTAGATACAGATAAAAACAATACAACAAAGCTGGCAATCTATAGCCATTACAAATAGGTGTAAAAGTGTTTTTGTGTTTATACAGACGTTCTTATTCTTTCACACTCTTTTGCACGTGTACATTTTTTTATCTCCTAATCTTGATCTGATCACCTTATTTTACACTTTCTGAATGTTTTATTTTACAGAAATAAAGCTAAATAACTGAATATATTAATTATTTAATAAGAAAAATAACATATTAAAATATTATTTCTTACAACATTATATTCATTCACCACTTATTAATTTATCAACTATATATTACACATACAATATACGTACACATAAATCTATATATATAAAAGAAATTTTTTCCCTTTTTTTTAAGTAACATATCTGTGTGTTTGAAATGAGTCATATACATACAATATATACAAAAAAAACACCATTCTTAAAGTGAATTAAAGGTTTTAAGACTCAAATCTTCTCATCTGACTTTCTAGGTAAATATCTTAATTGTGTATTGATTGAAATTATTGTTTGAATATATTCACTCTCAAACATACATATACACATAATTAAACCTTTTAATGTAAATTATAAACATCTGATTTGGATCAAGGTAATTTCTGTCCACATTGGAACACTCGATGCATTATTATATTTCACCCTTTAAGGAATATATATATATATGTAATGGTGAAACATCATACTGGTAGGGGACATGGAAGCAGTCAATTCAGTTCACTGGGCTTCATAATCTTATAAGTTACCAACCTGGTAAAATAAAATAAAAAGCTTGATTTCTTATACTACATTTTATTTCATAGAAAAAACGTTCATTCTTCATAAAACAATTTTATCAGAAACAATTATCTGACTTTGTATATAAATACTATGATATATACTAATTGATTTTAAAGTTTTATTATAATCACAATATATACAGTATTAAAGCTATATGTATAAATTGCATTATTACTTTTAGAAATATTTATTCATATAGAATCTGCTTGTATAAATAAGATTAAATTTTTACAGTGGTTTTATGTCTAAACTTCTTAATTTCATATTTTAGCCTAAAGCTAACAACTTTTATACTCAATGAGTAAGAAAATCATTTTCTAATAATCAATAATTTATTTTTACAATGATTTTCCACTTTGGAGTAATTATATAAAATAGTCTTTGACAATTGAATTATTGTCTCCAATGATAGTCAGCTTGTCCATTTTTCTAAATTAAGTTAAAATCATTTACCCTTTTCTATTACTCAACTGAACTTTCTAGTAAAAATGCCTTTAATGTCATCAAGAATAATTTATTTATCTCTAAATACAATTTAAACTTTCAAAATTTGTTTTAAACTGAAATTAATATTTAATTATTGTGAAAAGTATTTTATAATGTGTGTATTCTGATCGTCATTGTCATTTTTACTCATTAGTCAAGCACTGTTTTCTCCACATCACACCAGCAAATTTTCTTGTTTCATCCATCTATCTTGCACGCTATCTTTTTCTAGGTCTTTTACAATCGTTTGGGATCCAGTTTAAACAAAGATGAAAAGAAAATAAAAGTTAAGTTGCATTTAAAAGGTGACTTTATTTTGTTTTTTAAAATGTATATATAATTTCTTTCTAAAGCACTCGTTTACTTCGAATTCAGATGAAAAGGTATATTACAAACGAGTGCTTTAGAATTACATATTTTCATAAAAAGAGTAAATACATTGAGATTTACAGTTTTTTTGCTTTTTAATAATAAAAGGAATATTGAGATGGTAGAATAAATTACATTAAGAGGGGAGGGAGTATATGTTAGCAAATTACTACTGAGATTGATTAAACCACTGTATAAGCATAATTCCATTTTGCCTAATCTATTCAATTTGTTTTTAGAGTGAAAGTGTTTAGCACACTTTTTTTAAATTATTATAATGTGATTTACAAATGTCAAAATGTTTGCACTCACAACTCTGACACTACCCATTTTAGATAAATACATTAGGGTTATTTATTAATTATTTAGTAAGCTAAAGATTATCATATCATTCCTAGCCCAGATATGATCTATAAACCCCTAATTAAAGATTAATATATCTATTTTAATTAAATACAAACATATGGAATAATTAATGTGATTTCATCTCTTTTATATCACATACTTAAGATGTCATTACCACACATTCTTGAAATTTATAAAAAAGATATCTGATAAAATAAATTACTCCCAAAATATGTTTCATGTTAAGCCAACACTTCCATTAGTTATCTTACAATCTCAGAACTATATCTTCACTATATATATTCAGTATTTATCGATATTTAATTATTACAATTTGATATACAAGTATCATAACTTTGATAACCATCTACTTTAGATAGATACATTAATGATTATTAGTAATCATGTATTAGTCTGGAGATTATTACATCTTTGCTAGACCAGTTATAAACTAATACACGAACAATGAATATCTTTACATATATTGCAAGTTGCTTTTCTCTTTTATATTCTGCAATGTTGTCTTTTAATTTTTTTCTAAAGCAAACTTTGCTCTTTGAAATATTTAAACATTTTTTCCAAATTGTTTTTTTTAATATAAAACCATGGGTTTTTTTTTAGAAATTACCAATAATAATATGGTTTTTCACATGATTATTCATATTCTTCCAAGAGCAATTAGAGCCATCTACTGTAAGCTTGATTAAACAAATCTCTATTTTCTAACTGATTGATTTTTGGCTTATGAGATCTATAGTTGTCATAAAACTGATGTCTCAAATATATATATAGAAAGTGATGCAGTGTCAGATGTAAATAGCTATATAAGGGAATTAATTAATGGAAAATTTCGATTTATTTTTTTTAATTTCACATCATTAGCTTGTTTGGTCTAAAGGAGTAACAAGTGGCTCCTGATTGCATAGGTATCTTAGTTAGGGCTTTGAATCCTAATATTCACGAATGATGACAAAAACTAGAAACTGCTTAATTTAGAAATGGGGAATTTCCAGCACTGTACCATCTTACCTCCATTAACTACCTAAGCTTACACTAGATGGCTCTAGACTAGGATGAAAATAACTGCTCATTTTTTGAAATCTGCTTTTATTTCTTTCCTTTTTATTTCCAATCTGACAGAGATGTGTTTGCACAGTAGTAAATTTGGCTTCGTCACATATAAAAAGTATAATATGTCTTATGACTTTGCTGTTTAGACAAATTAAATAAAAAATTTCCCAGTACTTTATGTTATGTCATTAGATGCTCTGCATCCCACTTTCATTTAATAAAAAAAGTAAAATAATTGAATGGCTTTATTGCTTGGGAGATCATAAGAAGTTCAGTCACTGGAAATGTCAGAACTGGAATTAATCTGTATTCTTATGAGGACCCCTTATATTTCCCATTCTCATTCTACCAGTGCATTAAACCATGTAGAACAAAAATGAATGAATGGCTTTATTGCTTGGAAATTCATTAGAAGTTTGATTGCTGGAAGCCCCAGAACTAGAATTAACTTGAAAATTACATTTCAGAACCTGGAATTCTACCATTGCACTAAACTACATAGAGTACTTCTGTTCAGTGAGTTTGGCAGAATAATAGCTCTATACAATCATACTCTTCTTATAGATACATCATGGTAATGAAATTTTTTTTATCTTGCTTAATGTAGCAGTAGTGAATCTGTGTATATCTCAATATTCAGGTCTGCTTTTTTACATAAATAACAATGAAGATACTTAAATTACCATTCTCACAATGTTGTTTATTGCCAAAAACTATTGTTGTAGATATTTCCTTTATCACTAGCTGGTACACTGCATTGTTTAGCTTAGTGGCAAAATGTCATACTCACCAACATAAGATTTTTGGATCAACTCCAGATTTATCATTTCTGGTATTCAAATTTTTATAAACAAAGCAATTGAACCATTCAGTTATTATTTACTGGTTGATAAATTATCTGATATTTTAATCATTTTACTTTTGATGTAAATATTCTATAAGTTGTATTCACACCTTTAAGGACATTAATACAGATCACCTTTTATATAAAGCAAATAATACTGTTATCAGACTTCTATAAATATAAGTAAATGTATGTTCTATAAATAACTTGATACTAAAAGAAAATATGCCTATGTGCTTGAAAAGGAAGGTTTTTAATAAATGTGTTTTACCAGTTCTTACTTATGGATCTGAGACTTGGACACTTAATAGAAGAGCAATTCAGAGACTTCAGAGCACTAAAAGAAGTATGGAGAGATGCATGTTAGGAGTAACAAAAAGAGATCGAAAACACAATATATGGGTAAGAGAACAAACAGATATTACTGATATCATTGAAAGAATTAAAAGACTGAAGTGTAGTTGGGCTGGACATATTACTATAAGAGATGGTAATAGTTGGACAATTGAAATATTACTGGATTCCAAGGGATTATAAAAGACCCACAAATAGACCACATGTGAGATGAATAGATGAAATAAAATGTGCAGGAGTGATTTGGAGAAGAGAGGCTAGAGATCGGAGATGGACTGAACTTGGAGAGACATTTCATCCTGCAGTGGATTGACAATGATAATGATGATGTTCTGTCTTTGTTTTTAATAAGTTCAAATTACAAACTCCATCAAACCTTTGTATAGCATTTGATGACTATTTTACAAGTCTAATTACAAATTATTTCAAAGACCACTGTCATAATTCATGCACCCCATTTTACATTAGTTTTTATTTCAGATTTTTTAGATTTTCCACTATGTAATATTTTTTTCTCTTATAGTATTATGATCTCTTATAGTATTGTGACTGTGTAGATTAAATTTTTCAGATAATCATACTATTTCTGAACATTACCACAAATCCCTGGATTGATTGTCAAATGCCTTTATAAAATCTATAAAATAAAAATGTGAATCTGATCTTTGCATATGACTTTTTTTTTTTGCTTAGTTCACCATGTTTATAATTTCTTTCTGATTTTTAAAAACTACATTAAATCTCTATGACTGGAAGTAATTTATTTCATAACATTTTTGGAAGTATTTTTTATTATAATAGATAATACAGATATATTGGCATTATTCTGAAGACATGTTATTTGGAAAATTATATTACTTACACAAAATTTTACAGAGACTTTGATTTTTTACAATAAATATATTAGTTTATATACTTATTTTCAGGAAAAACTTAGAGAAAAACAATTCAGTAAAAACCTATAGCTTAATATGTTTAATAGCATGGAGCTTCCTGGGTTTTTTTCTGTCTTAACAAAGTTTAGATTTTAGTAAAGAGTTAAACGATTGAAATCCATAAGTCCATAAACCTAAGAAGGGCCTAGAGCCAGGTAATTGGGTTTAATGATGTTTTGTGTGTAATAATAACCTATGTTAAAAGATTAAAATCTACAAGTTTCACAATCCTAAGGAGGGCATAAATTCAGGAATTTGGGCTTAGTGAAGTTTTATCTATAATAATAACCTATGATAAAATAATAGATTTATCAACCTGCTTGATTTGGTATAGTGGTAGAATAGCAGACTGAAGCTCAATGTCCATAGTTCACAGTTCCATTATCATTTTCAGAGCTCAAACTTCATATGAGCTTCTGAGCAATAAACCATTTGATTAATATTATATCATTCTTTGTAGTTTAATGCAGTGAAATGGTAGTAGACTTTGGTTCTCATATTTTGTGATCCACAGTTTTATTCTGTGATTTCCAATGCTTTAACTTTCTATGAACTTCCAAGCAATGAACTATTCAATTATTGCTGTTGCTACTGCTACATTACTATGATTACTACTACAACTACTACTATTACTGCTTACCTTACACTGAATCAATACAGTGGTGGAATTTCATTCTCTGAAGCTCAAAGTCCATAGAGTGCAGCTCAACTCTTCCATTTCCAGAGCTCACACTTCTCATAAATTGTTGTGCAATAAACCATTGATTTTTTATAGATTTATTTTTATAACAAATTACTCAACTTTATGAATTTATATATAATTTTAAATAAATTTAATACCTTTAGAAAGTTGTCCAAATGTCTCATTAGAACTTGCAGCCCATGTGTTCTTAAGGACCATTTTAATTTCTATATTGCTGAATATGTCTGTTCTATTTTAAATAAATCAGTAGGATGGATATATTATTATTTATTTATTCAGTATATGGATGTTTTTAGATGGCTTAACTATTAACAAAACATCATAAAGATATCTGTAAAGATTACAACTGGGAGATTGGTTTACTTATGGCTTTATTAAGTCAATTTGACCACTAAGATTATAGATTTGATAGTCATTAAATATATGTTTTGTAGTTTGTGTTTATCATCTGTCTAAGTCAATAACTATAAAATTCCAGTCACAATATATATATATATATATATATATATATATATATATATATATATATTAAGTAGTTATATAAATATGTGGAGTAAATTGCCTCTGTGAAGAAATGTCTTTATCTTAATGAATTTCTAGTTAAAAACTGTATATTATGATATACCATTCATCTGAATTTTTGCATCATTATTCAAAAGATGTATCAAAATACTCCTAGTTTTTATTTCAGATGTTGTCATTATAATATAAAAAATTATATGAAACATTATATTACCCATTTAATATGAATATGATATCATTTTTAGGTCCATTCACTACTTCTAATGTATCAAAAGACATTAAAACAATATAGAAACAATAATGAATTGAAAATCCCAGTATAGTTCTTACACTACTATTATTCAATTTTCATGGCAATTTTTAAACTTTAACCATTATATTTTTATACTCTTAATAATGATTCCTTTTCATTTTGTTATTCTTCCAAGAAAAATAACTATTTTATGAGCATTTACATTTGCGGATTGCTGAGCAGAATTTATACATTAAAATGATAAATTTATTATTTTTAAGGGATTTATTGAATCAAGATTTGTCATTTATAAAATAAAGTCATACATCATGTGACTTAATTTGATAAGCTTGTAATTATAAACTAAAATAAAGAGCCTGCTAATAGTTCTAACAAGCTTTATCAATAAATGCCCATAAAAGAAGGCATTTGAAATCTCTATCTAGAAATTTTCCCCAGTTCCAGACCAGTTTCTAGCTATTGGCTTTCCTCAGTTAACTATCAGGTAAGTACTGGCTTTGAGTTGGTATTTTGGATCTAGTGTCTAAAATATCCTAGTGCCTCACTGAGAAAAGCCAATAGCTAGAAACTGGTCTGGGGTTGGAAATAATTTCAGATAGAGATTTTAAATGCTTTCTCTTGTGGCATTTATCGATAAAGTTTGTTAGAGCTATTAGCATACATTTTATTTTAGTTTAATCTGACATTTATGTATGTAAAATAATTCTTAAGAGATGTTTATGTCTTAGTAACATGAATTTTTTGAATATCCAAGTTAACAATTTAATACTTAAAAGTCTGTTGAAATTTAGCAAAAGTAGCAGCTGCTTCTAAAAAAGAATCCTTATTTGTTTGTAATAAAGTTTATTTTTTAAATGCAAATATTTTAACCTTGGAGATACCAATCAACAATCAGTTTAATAGCCTATATCTATAAGTATTTGTGTAACATTAATTTATTTTATATTGTGGGTTCTGACCATGCCTATATAATGTGACTGACTGTTTTGGGTATGATACATCCAAGTTATTTTTTATAATGAACTTTCTGCATAAATAAAGTATTCATTTCAGTAAATTCACATGTTGGGCAAAAATCTCATAATAACGGACCATTCTGTTTAAAGATGGTGTTGTCATTTAAGTGCTTTTGGTCTATCTATGGATTATTATAACTTCCAACATGTGTTTTAAAATTTCCGAAAAAGAAAAATTTGATCTCTTATTGCTTTTGATGCAATAACTATAAAAAAATAAAAAATATTTTCCTCTGAAATTTCTTAGCATAAGGATTGATCAAATTGACCCATTTATTATTAAGCAAGCCATGTTTTAACATTATATGCCTTTCACTGATACATAGATCTCACAGTGAATTGTATATATCTTCACCCTGAATTGCAAGCTCAAATGGTTTTCCAAAATGTCTCAATTCAAAAATCTTGCATAAAAAAACAAGCAATTATGAGTTTCTATGGGGGAAAAATTAACTTGTTACTTTACACTTAAAATATATAAAAAGCTGATTAAAAAAATAAAGCTTGAAATTGAAAAGAGGGTTACTTAATGAATAAACATTTTACCAAACATATTAATAAGAAAAAAAGTAGTAACCTGTGGGTTAATATGCTGTATAAAAATCTTTTCAATAGCTATAATTTTGTTTTAAAAAAATTATTATTTCTTCATTGACAATTCACTATTTTGCTATTTATGTAGCCAGAGAATGATATTTTTTGACTCATGGTTTTATGTTCTATTAAGATTTTTTTTTTTTTGCAAGACACTTTTATTAAAAAACAATTACAAATTTATTCATTTTATATAAATACAGTCCATTTAAATAAAAATTAGACAAAGAAATAGAATACTTTCCTGAAGATTTGTGATGATAGTATTGTAGATGTGATAATATGTTGGACTATTTCCATCATCTATAAGCAAATGTTGAATGTCTAGAAAATTTTAAACTTTATTTAAACTTTTCAAATACAAACAACTGTTAGCAATAACACAGAAGTGCATACCTGCCATCTATTTGTCTGTTATTACTAACAATTTTTTATATTTGAAAAGTTCAAATAAAGTTTAAAATTGTCTAGTCACTCAACATTTAATGATAAATGTAGGAAATAGTCCAATATATTATCACAAAAGAAATGTAATGTACAATTGATTGTTGTAGTTTTAATAATGTAAATGATTAAATTTTGTCAGATGATAAGTGATTATGGCATTTCAGTAGTAACTATAGACTGGATTATTTCTATTAACTAAAATTAAATATTGAATGATTTTAGAAAAATTTAAGTTTTATTTGAACTTTCCAAGTACATTTTACTATTAGTAATAACATGTAGGCTAGTGTATAACATAATGTTTTGAATGGAATTATTCTCCTCTCTTCTTCAGGTGCTGCTTGTTTAACCAATGACAGTATTAGTATAGGAACTGAAGCTGGCTATTTAGAATACTCTAACCAACTGAACTCTTTTGCCAAAGGCAAGAGTGAATTGAAATTTTATATAGTTATTTATAAGAGTTCTCCTAATTTGTACACTTTTTTAAGGGCAAAAATAATTACTGGCTTTCAGATATTATGTATTATACTAAGTCAGCTTCTGGGGTTATTTGTCATTGACATTTGAGCGCCTTCTTTTTATTTATTTTTTGCTAATGCTATATATTTTTGTATTTATGATAAAGTCACCATTAACTTGAATCCATCACAACAAACTAGTAGGTTATTGATTTAACTAACTTGAATCCATCACAACAAACTAGGAGATTATTAATTTAATATTGAGCAAATAAATCCTATTTTTAACTTATGTTTAGTATCATTTGATCATGTAAAGTTGATTATTAACTGCAAGATGCAAGAAATGTTTTTTTTGTCAAAATAACTTACAATTACAGTGATCATATTTTACAATTATGGTGATCATATAGCTGCAGGAAAAATGAAGTTCGTAAGAATTTTAATAAAAATTAATTGAAATATATTTTCCCCAATATTTTCATTTTAAATTCTATTATTAATGTATTTTATTACTATATGTGATTATATGTTTTTGATTAGGTATTTCATGGAATGAAACTGGCATTTATTTAATTTTGTAATTATTGATGATGAAAACCTTCTGTACTTTGGATATATCATAAAAGTAAGGACTGATTGTATTTCAAGGATACTGGATGAAAATTAATTAAAATTATAATCAAAATATAAGATTGTATACTTTGTAATGAATAGAGCATACTGTATATTTTTAATGTGAATGTTGTCTTTGGCATATCTTTAATAAAATCACTGTCATATGACATCATTAATCTTTCAGATAATTATTTTCAAAAATGGTGCTTCTAACCAAAAAAGTTTCAATTTTTTTTTAAATTGTTCTAACAAATAATCTATTATCAGGCAAAATAATGTGTACAAATTCATGACGATAACTATAACAAATCCTTGCATATAGATTCATCATACCATTATGGTAATATGTGATTTTTTTAAAAAAATCCATGTTTTTTTTTTATCCAATAATCTTCTTTCAAAAAAACTACATATAATGGTTTGCTTTTCTACTCAATTATAATCCTTTCTATAGAAGAAGCTGAGTTTTATTAAAAATAGTTAACTTCATATTTTTCACAAATCTTTATCTACAACCACTGTTCTATGTTTAAATGTTAAAGAGTTCACCTATACCAATGAAAATGATCATATTCCACGTACTAAATCAGTCATACAAAAAGCCCAATATAGTTGTTTTTCTTTTGACCATAAATTATAAAAAGCCGAGTATTTTTTTGCAACGAATTTTGAATAATATATATATTACTAGAAGTATTCTATATTTAAGTAGCTTTTTAAAATTTAAATCTACTATAAATGTAATTTTTAAATTTTGTAAGAAAATGATAATTCTTTTTATATATTTTAAAAGTACTTTTTTTTTAATCAACTGCTTTTTTAATTTTTTTAAATTTAATAACAGCTTAAAATAGGCAAAAAAAAGTAAATGTTTAATTTTTAATTTTTTCAGCTTAAATAATCGTAAATTTACTCAAAAATTTTAAATGATAAAAATACAGCCTTATTAACTTCCTCCAATCTTTAGATCATCTTTTAAGTTGGAAGGTCATCTTAAAAGAACATGTGACTCAAAATTTAAAAGAAATTCTTCAAATTGGTAGAGTTAATTTAATTAGTATTTAAAAATGTTAAAAGAAAATGAACCAAGTTCTATTTTAATTTTTTTTTATAAAAAAAAAAAAAGCTCAAGGAGAAAAGGAAAGAAATAAAACTAAAAATACTTTTATTTAGATTCTAAAGACATACTTTTATTCTTATTTTTTAATTACTAAATTAAGCTATTTGAGTTCTTAAACTTGTTGTATTTTTTTATTCCTTAGCTAAAAAATGATTGAATGGTTCATTGCTTGAAAATTTATAAGAAATTCTAGAATCGAAGGATTAGAGCTGAGTAAGATTTATAGATACTTCAAGATTTTGCTACTGTACCAATTTTAATCATGTCAAAAATAAATAAATTGTAAATAGAAGGTGCAGCAGAAAGTCCATATTTGGCCTTATTCCAGAGATTCTTTGTAAAGTGGTAGAATGTTGGAGTCAAGTGTTGAAGATTCTTGGTCAAAATCCAACCTATCTTTGTGGTCGAACTATCTAAGTGACTACTTATTTAATCATTAAAGAAGAAGAATGCAAGTTTATTAAATCCAACATACAAACCAATTTATAAATAATTTTAATTTGCTTCCCATTAAAACTGTATCATAAAAACTGCATTTTATGGCTTTATGCAATTTATGGCTTTATGCAACGGTAATATGGAGGATTTTAAAGTTGAATCCATAAATTGTGACTTCCACTGTATGACTACTATAGCTCAAAATTATTATAAATTTCCAAGCAATAAACAATTCTGTTGTTCTGCATTAGTAATACATTGGTATTCTTGGCTCAATTTCAGGACTGGCACTGTCAGAGCTCAAACTTCTTATGAACTCTTGAGCAATAAATCATTTTTTTGCCTTGCAAGGTTCAATACATTGATAGAGTTTCATGCGCTGGACTCTACAGATCTCAGTTCAATTCCAGTACTGGTACTTCCAGATCTTGAACTTCTTATGAACTTTCAAACAACAATGCCATTTGATTATTTATTATTTTAACCATTATATTTTTATTATAATCTAAACCTGCTATTTTGTTTATTTATTTAAAAATAGCACAGAAACTATTCTTTAATAATAAGATGGGCCAATTTTTTACAACTTTCCTGACAAAAACAAATGTCTATGGAAGTAATAAAATCCATGGTAAAAGCTACTTAAGTGTATATGGGTGATATTTAAATAATAACAACAAAAATAAAACTAATAGCTTTATATCATTAGTTTTTCTTAAAGTTAAGTTCTTCAAGCATCTTTTAAAGCTAGAAATAGGTAAAAGTGGTGGGCTAAAGCCAGATAATACACTATTATTGAATAAATAACAGTTAGGGTATATTCTCTTTGGTTATTAGATTTATGCAAATTAAGAACATAAATTATTCATACTGAGAGAAATACTATAACTGCAGTAATATATTTTAATATACAATTAGTGTGTTTTTAATATAATTCTGTATATATAAAATTAATTTATTGAACAAATTTTCTATTTAAGAAACAAATATTTTATTATATTTATTTGATGGCTTTATGGCCAATACAATACATAAAATGTGATTCTGTGGAATGTAAAGTGGAGAAAGCACATCTGTATATGACACCATATTATAAGTACATAGGATAAAATACACTGATGGGAAGAAATTAATAGAATATTATTTGAAGAAATTTTGATAAATGATATAATAGATAATTAAATCTATATAATTGGCTATTGATATCATGTTGCCATGATAATTGTTTCACTATATTTGGTACAATGATCATTTTGCAGAGTTTATCATATGCCATTGTGTCTCATAAATGTATTCACATAATTTGTTCTACTAGACATGCATTTATATCTGTTACCATCACTGACTATAATTTATCATGTCTTATTAAATAGCTCTGTATATTACACAAATTTTTGTGGACTAAAATGGAAAGCTAAATTTAAATCATTTAGATTTTGCAGATGACGTAGTTGTTTTTGCAAATAATGCTTTAGAGCTGCAGGAAATTTTGCAGGAATTATCAAATGAAAGTATGAAAATAGGATTAAAGATAAATATTAAAAAGACTAAAGTAATGTTTAATGGATTTTCTCAAAATATAAAAATAAAGATTGATTATAATGAGTTAGAAGAAGTTAATGCAGATGAAAACATAATGGATGAAATTAATCATAGAATTAAACTTGGTTGGAGTTCTTTTGGTAGAAATAAAAAAAAAAGGAAATATGCCTATGTGTTTGAAAAGGAAGGTTTTTAATATATGTGTTTTACCAGTTCTTTCTTATAGATCTGAGACCTGGACACTTAATAGAAGAGCAATACAGAGACTTCAGACCATTCAAAGAAGTATGGAGAGATGCATGTTGAAAGTAACAAGAAGAGATTGAAAACGCAATATATGGGTAAGAGAACAAACAGGTGTTACTGACCTCATTGAAAAAATTAAAAGACTGAAATGGAGTTGGACTGAACATATTGCTAGAAGAGATGATAATAGATGGACAATTGAAATCTTAAACTGGATTTCAAGAGATTGTAAAAGACCCAGAAGGAGTTCACATGTGAGATGGATGGATGAAATAAGAAAGCATGCAGAGGTGATATGGAGAAGAGAAGCTAAAGATCGGAAAAGATGGATTGAACTTGGAGAGACCTTTATCCTGCAGTGGATTGATAATAGTTGATGATGATGATTACACAAATTTACTTTATAAGTACATATATTCAGCACACATTTATTCACAGTAATCCAATTTCAATAAATACATAAATAATTATTAATCATTCTTTATTAGATTGGAAATTGTTATCATTTTATTGGCTTTATATTTAAGCTTTAAATTACTAAAATTGTTTATATAATGTAAAGATATAAAAAGGTTGAAATCCATATGGAAATAATAAGTGAATCTTTTTTTTTAAATCATAAAGCAGAGAAATAAACAGATCATCATCAGAAACAACTATATGAAATAATCATACAAAATCTTATCCTGATGATCATCAAGTCATTGCTAAATATGAGGCATTCTATTATAAAAGAATAATAATCAATATTTTTATAAAACTAGGAGCCCAAAATAAAAACAATGCTATTTTCAATCCAAGCTCATTCTTTTGTGTAGTCATATAAATCTGAATCCAATTCAGCATCTATACATTTTAGAAATGGTGATCATGTGATGTTTTGGTGGTTACTACTAAAACACCACTATCACAAATTTTCAGACAAACAATGAACACTGCATGATGTTATTTATGGCTCATAACATCAAGAATACTATCAAAATGGTAATTTTTTTATATTATTTTTAGTGCATTTATATAAATATAAGTATTTCTTTTAAAAAAAATAATTATTTTTTACATTTAGTTTTATATATATATATATATGGTCATTGCCATAGTCCCAGTTTACTTTGTTTGTTTTAATTTTTTTTTCCTTAGTTTATATCCAGATTATATTTTAATATCTGCATTAATAGTCATGGTGTATTTACTTATAAATCATGAACAAAAGTGCATTTTCAACAAAATGTTCAGTTTTAAATTACAAAGAACACCATTATCACTAATGATGTATACAAAAGGAAAAAATAAAATTTTTGCTAAAATTAATTGCAAACATTAAAAAACAATGTATTATCATTGGAATTACATATATATGCAAAGTTTCAAACAGAAAATTGATATAAGATTTTATCTACACAGATAGGCTAAAAAACAGAATAAGTTAATTAAAATATATTAAAGGATAGAGATCCTCATTATGATGAGTTGTAAGAGTAGAAAAATTGAAATCCAGAGTTTTCCTATACGCTAAAAGATATCGTACATAATTATAATACTTCATGTCTTTATAAACTAGTTGTGAAGTGTTGAAAACATGGTATCCATATAAAAACTTATAAGTCGAAAGATTAAACCCTTTTTTAAGAACACTTTAGAAACTAAACATTTAAAATATTTTAAGATGTAAGAAATCTTATGCAGAATTGCTGAGATAGATAAATGGTGCATAATGTTTGTGGTATTTAATGGAATGATAGGATGTTTTATTCTGAAGCAAAAGGTCCTTAGATCTCAGTTTTTGCACTCTGGTTCTCAATCTTCATATACACCTTTAAACAATGATGTCATCATTATTGTTTTTTGCCAGTATGTTCTGTTTGATAAATAATAGTGATGGAAAAAATATATTTATTCAAAAATGCCAAGATCTTAGAAAATAAAAAAAACATTCAATTTCTTAGATACCTCAGTGAATATTCACTTACATAACTAAAAATGATCTAAATCATTTCTCCTGAATTTAAATTTGAATTAACTGTTCCAGTCAAGTTCAGGAAAATAATCATTATATTACAATGGAATCAGAAAGTGGACAAGCATTAATGAAATGAAAATGAAAACTAAAATATGGATGGCAAGGTGTTAAACTTTAGAAGCAATCACCAAATATCATTTCTTTTATCAGTGAATTTATATAGAAATTTGCTTTCAACTATGAATAATTTAATTTATATAAAAAAAATGAATGAATCAATCAATCCTTGAAGATTCTGAAAGTTGTTTTTTTTTCCATATGTCAAAGTGTTGACAGGGGAGCAATCCAAGCTAGCTGCTTGGAAGGAAGCTATGCTAACCACTAGGCCACCAACGCTTGACTTCTGAAAGTTGTTTTTTTTTAAGTGTCATAGCATCGGCCAGGACGTGAACCCGCAACCCGGGCAACTGCCTGCAAGTGCAAGGCAGTCACGCTGACCTCTCGACCACCAATGCAAGACTTCTGAAAGTTGTTTTGTTTTAAAAAAATTGCCAAATTACAAATAAATTAGCAAATTTGCTTCAGAAGTAGATCTTCAAAATGCAATATTTAAGTTATTTTTTTTTAGGATAAATGCATACGAATTTTTTCATTTAACATTATTTTCAACATTTAATGTAAATTAAATAATTTATTACAATATATTAATATATGTTTAGACATGCACACACACACACAATTTAAATATAAGTGAGTGATAATTAATTTGAGGGAAGGGGGCTAATATTTCAGAACATGTATATCCAGTGTGATTTGGTACAATAAATACTTACAGAATGAAGAACTAAAACAATTACTTTTTCTCACTAACTTAAGGTTTATATAACAAATTCAAAGTCCTACAATGAATGGCTAAATGGAAGCCATTTTTTTGCATAATTTTGTTAATTTAGTTCTTTTTAACATATTTTTGTTTAAATGTATTTTCTTAAATGTGTACTGTGAAATAATTTTAGCCATGAATGACAAAACCAGAACTTTAATTCTGGTCACTGTTATTGTCAAAAATAAAAAATTCAAAGCAAAAATACAATAACAAATGCTAATTGTAAAGGCTAATCTTGAAACAGCTAAACTGATAGATAACTTTGTCTGAAATAAAAAATATTGCAGCAAGTGCGTTTGACTGATTGGAAGCCAAGTGAAAAACTTCATAGCATTTCATCTTTCAATAAAACATCTGACATCTTTCTCACATTTTGAGAGCTTATTTGCATTTCTTACTATAATGTATTTTGCCCCAATTTATTTTATAATATTTAGTCAATTTTTATTTATTTAAATTTATTTCATACAGATATTAGTTTTAATCATAATCCAGAGGAAGTCAAAAAATTGGAAAAAATAATTTTCTAATAAAATGTTAAAAGATTTGTGATTTTAGTTATGAATACATCACATGTGAAATCAACTGTCTGCACCAATTTAAAAAAAAATAAGAATGAATAAAAGGAGCACAGATAGGTAAAAGAATTGTCATAGCAATTTATGTTATAATATCATGGAGCAAATCATAATTCTTTTACTAAAGGCAATTACTGAAAAGAAAATGGCAGGTGATAGCAATGGTAAAATAATTATGTGAAAATCCCAAGCTGTTATGTGAGGAACTTTGACCTAAGACCCCCATCAATTTGTTTTTGCACAGGAATTTATTGCCAGCATATGATGGTTCATGATTCAAGAGAACTAGACTGCATAGTGTTATTAGTTGTGGTGAAGCTGTCTGTGCAGTTAAAGTTGTTAAATGTGTGGTATCTTGAGATTTTAAAAAAAGTTATTATGGAGAGACAGTTTATTTAACTGTGATGTAACAAGTCTTGTTTTGAAGAGAATATGGTGTCCAGCTTTCATCATGAAAAAGGAGACCATGTTCTCCAGCATAAGCTAATAAAAACTGTCTTACATTGCTTTTTAGGATCATTGCTTCATGATAGTATAAAATCAAACCACTGTTCATGTAAAAAAAAAACCTACAGACTATCATCCAGATTTTGCTATTGTAGAATTACACCATAAATGTTAGTGACGCTTTAAAATGTCACTTTAGAAAAATCCAGATAAAGCAGTCAACTACGAATTTATACTAATGAACTTCCTTATAACAGTTACCAAGATGAGAAAAATGATGAATCACTTTCCATACTTCATCCTCATCATCAACCATTATCAATCCACTGCAGGATGAAGGTCACTCCAAGTTCAATCCATCTTCTCCAATCTTTAGCTTTTCTTCTCCACATCACTCCTGCACACTTTCTTATTTCATCTATCCATCTCACATGTGGTCTCTTTCTGGGTCTTTTACAATCTCTTGGAATCCAGTTTAAGATTTTAATTGTCCATCTATTAGCATTTCTTATGTTAACCTTTATTATGGAAAGTTAAAAAAATTTTATGCTTTTAAAAGTTCAATTTTACTTGTTGCTAAAATTTCAAAATTACGAACGCAGCCTAATTTACAAAGGTTAAAGGCAATAAAATAATTTTATATACATTTATCACACATGCATGTATATATGAAATAGATTATACATAATTGCATGTATTTCGTAAAGTCCAACTGATGGATAATGTAAGTAATGGCATTCTAGAATCAATTAGTAGACTTTATTGTATTTATAATTTCCACTCAAAAAATATGGGAACCTAAATAAATTCAAGATATATTAATTTTCTAGTTTATTTAATATATGCCTCATGGGATGCACAGTTCATTATCGTGTGTGTGTGTATAAAATAAAAAAAAACCTACTTTAGCTGTACCCAAAAATTAAAATTGAATAATAGAAATTTTAATATAAAATATAAACAAATTATCAAATGAGATGCTGTTTATTATCTTTTTTTTTTTTAAAAAAGGGGGGAATGGAAACTGTCCTATTAGATTATGTATAGTTAACAAATTTTCAACACCTATTAAAAATCAAAGGATTTTCTGCAGACCAATTCTGGGAAGAAATCCTGTAAAAGATTTTTCAATGTAAAGGTGTACTTAGAAAAAACAAAGTTATGGGTAAGAACATTGGACAGTAATAGTAGTTTTAAATTTTGAACTGATGATGATTTTTGACACCAATATGAACATTAAATGAATACTCAATCAGATTAGACCTGGGTTTTTGTTTGAAACATATGTAGCCAGATTTCGAGAAGACACTTTTGAAAAGTAAAGAAAAGGATAGAGAATATTTGGGAAGGTCATGCAGGATATATGGAATCTATCTATTACAATTATTACATTCAAATATCAGCCTTTCAAGTTATGTGGTAATTATAAAAGTTTAGATGATCATTAACGATAGATAGATAGATAGATAGATAGATAGATAGATAGATAGATAGATAGATAGATAGATAGATAGATAGATAGATAGATAGATAGATAGATAGATAGATAGATAGATAGATAGATAGATAGATAGATAGAAAGATAGATAGATAGATAGATAGATAGATGGATAGATAGATAGATAGATAGATAGATAGATAGATAGATAGATAGATAGATAGATAGATAGATAGATAGATAGATAGATAGATAGATAGATAGATAGATAGATAGATAGATAGATAGATAGATAGATAGATAGATAGATAGATAGATAGATAGATAGATAGATAGATAGATAGATAGATAGATAGATAGATAGATAGATAGATAGATAGATAGATAGATAGATAGATAGATAGATAGATAGATAGATAGATAGATAGATAGATAGATAGATAGATAGATAGATAGATAGATAGATAGATAGATAGATAGATAGATAGATAGATAGATAGATAGATAGATAGATAGATAGATAGATAGATAGATAGATAGATAGATAGATAGATAGATAGATAGATAGATAGATAGATAGATAGATAGATAGATAGATAGATAGATAGATAGATAGATAGATAGATAGATAGATAGATAGATAGATAGATAGATAGATAGATAGATAGATAGATAGATAGATAGATAGATAGATAGATAGATAGATAGATAGATAGATAGATAGATAGATAGATAGATAGATAGATAGATAGATAGATAGATAGATAGATAGATAGATAGATAGATAGATAGATAGATAGATAGATAGATAGATAGATAGATAGATAGATAGATAGATAGATAGATAGATAGATAGATAGATAGATAGATAGATAGATAGATAGATAGATAGATAGATAGATAGATAGATAGATAGATAGATAGATAGATAGATAGATAGATAGATAGATAGATAGATAGATAGATAGATAGATAGATAGATAGATAGATAGATAGATAGATAGATAGATAGATAGATAGATAGATAGATAGATAGATAGATAGATAGATAGATAGATAGATAGATAGATAGATAGATAGATAGATAGATAGATAGATAGATAGATAGATAGATAGATAGATAGATAGATAGATAGATAGATAGATAGATAGATAGATAGATAGATAGATAGATAGATAGATAGATAGATAGATAGATAGATAGATAGATAGATAGATAGATAGATAGATAGATAGATAGATAGATAGATAGATAGATAGATAGATAGATAGATAGATAGATAGATAGATAGATAGATAGATAGATAGATAGATAGATAGATAGATAGATAGATAGATAGATAGATAGATAGATAGATAGATAGATAGATAGATAGATAGATAGATAGATAGATAGATAGATAGATAGATAGATAGATAGATAGATAGATAGATAGATAGATAGATAGATAGATAGATTTTATAATCACTTATTTTTAAGAAATGAAACCTTGTAAATTGCAGACTTGTAATAGCAATAGTTTAGTAATTTAAACAGAGATAGATTGAGATGTTTGCTTATTTCAGATCGTTTTGCAGATGCTGTTTTATTCTTCTTTCTCATCACTTCATCAATAGTGGTTTTTAAAGTTAATTAATGAATTTCTCTTCACCACCTGGGCTTCTTCTTTTAAATAAATATGCCATGTAAAAGGACATTCAAATGGACAATTTATATATATTCTACTAATTTTACAACTAGATAAATAAATAACAACTGTTAAATTATCAGTATTGAAATTATTTATGAAATAATAAACTTCAAATGTGTATACCATAATAATCCTTTACAAATCAGTACCTTGAATTCGTTTTTTCTCTTACTTTTCTTGCAAAGATAAGAAACGGCAGTATTTGCAACTTGATTTATATTTTAAATGATTTTGATGATCTGAGTACTGAAGATTTTTCATGGCAGACACATCTTTGTATTATTAATTTATATATATATTGTATGTTTGTTCGTAAAATATCAACAAGCCTTTAAATTACATTGCAAAATATAAAAGCCTTTCCAACTATTTTTCATGTAAAAACTAGGAAAAGGAAGACCTTCCCAGTGAGCTTGCTAGTTGATAAATGATAAGGGATTAAATATTTTGTATTTTTGTTAGGGATAGGTTTATATTTATACTTATTCATTAACTAATATTAGTTAGTCAACTGTTTTGGCTTTGGGATGGCTAACTTAATTGGAACATGAATAAAAATTTTATTCATCCAAGTTTCAAATCCTAAATCATCCGTAGCATTGAACATGCTACCATTATGTTATTACACCATATATATATATATTGTAACCAGTTGAGTTACATAGCACACAATAATATAGTGTGTGCATATATATATATATAAAGTAAAGGAAAAGTAGAAATAAACACAGACAAAAATTATAGTAGATATTTTCTACATTCACTGAAATAAAAAAATAAATAATAACTCTGATTTAAAATAAAAATTGTCTTATAAATTAAACTTTTAAAAGGTCTGACTAAATATAAATATTGTACTATTATTATTATTATTATTATTATTATTATTATTATTATTATTATTATTATTATTATTATTATTATTATTATTATTATTATTATTATTTTGAAATTTAAAAACAAGTATGGTATTTTGAAATTTTTTAATTGATTAAACAAAATTTCTATCTATTAGAAGTCCCATAAGTAAAAACATTTATGTAAATTACAAAGGATTAAAGTTAATTGAAATCAACTTTTTCCAATCACACTTTGATAAAAATTTCAAGCTTGTTTTCAAAAGGATTAGACAGATTGAAAACACACTATGTTTTTAGCACCTGACCCAACCAAGATTATAAAAAGACTGATAAAAAATATCAGTTAGTTTTGCTTGCAGTTTTGTAAGAGTTGGTCAGAGGAGTCTGGTTTTAACACTTTAACCAGTGGCCAACTTGGCCAACTGCAATGTTTGGCTTTAATTTTCTGAAGAGTGATTGGCAGAATAGCTAGCATATTTATAAAGAGCTCCTATGAATATCTAAGGGAGTACCAGTCCAGTTGCTGCCCCATAGTTTACTGCAGAGTTTTGATTCATAAGGCCAGGGTCACTTCAAATGGATCAACTAGCTGTTTAAATATGTTCTAGAAGACAGCTTGCCAATCCTGGATAGAAGAAATCTCATGAAATGCTAACAAATCACCTGAATTATACCTCTTCCTGATACTGACAGTTGCTTGGACTACGGCAACAAATTACTTCAATACTTTTTCCTGATGTTGACAACAAACCTGGATTATATTTTTCTGATGGACCAAAAATCAAACTTACCAAGAGAAAGCTTGAAGAAATTGGTGTACTTATGCTGCTGTTTATCTATACATGCAGGGAAGTATAGATAAACATGAATCTAACAGCATTATATATAATAACAAAATTTTAAATTATTTCTTTGGTCTGAAGTAACAGATATATAAAACGATTTTATTTTTCATTTATTAAGAAGTAAAAAAGACATTTTATATTTAGAGACTTTGATAATTAATTAATCAACAAATACCTGTCAAACAAAAAATGACTTTATTTAGTTAGAAAAGAAAAGAAAAAAAAGAGAACTTATAAACTGCTAACTAATTTTAAATTATATCTATGTTTTGTTTATACACACATATATGTGTGTAATTTATGTTTGTTTTCCAAACAGAATTAATTAGGAAAATATAATATTATTATTGTAACAAATTAAAATGGGGCATATATATAAAATTTAATCATGTTTTGTAATTATTGAATACCAATTGAATGTATTAATTGTATATTAGAAATCAATGTAACAATTTAAATTTTGAATGGTAATTATGTAAATCACCAATGTGATAATTTTTTTATTATTATATAAGACTTAATTTATATGTGTAGCCACATAGACCTTAATTTCAATTTTTTATTTTTATTATTAATAAACTTGTATTCGATTATTAAAAATTGTATTCAATTATCATTTCTTAATCACATACAGTAATAGAGCTTATGTTCTCTGAGCTAGATTTGTGTACAGGATGAATATATAAATGTGGATGTGTACTTAGTGCTTTGGGGCATCCAGAGATGATCAATCATCATCCTGGTTGGTGCAAAGAATACTCTTTAAAATCCATGCACTACCTTTTATTTTAGTTTAATCTTATTAAAGGTTTACAGTTAGCCAGTGCAAGTGGTCTGAGAATTGATGATGATCAGCATCTTTTTGTTTTCCAGCATTATTGTTTAGATTACCTGGTTATGTATTTTAATGGATGAGCACTTAATTGGTGCATCCAAGTTCTGTTTAAATAATTGTTTAAGCTGGCATTGGCTCAAAAGGTAGCCTGGTCTCCAGAAGACTCATTTCCAATCCAGTCACAATGTTGCCTGTTGATTTATATTTTTTATTGTTCAAATCCAGTCACAAGATGGACTGTTGATTTTATTATATTTAATTGTGGATCATTCATGATGATGAATGGTTTATTTTGAGTATTACTTAGTATTACTTACTTTATAATGCTGGTTGATGCACTGAGTTAGCTGGCTGATCTCTCAGAGATGTCTTGATCTCATGCTCCCATTAAATATCTCATTACTTATTATACTTTTTGTAAATTATTGATATTTCATTTTGTAATGACTTGGGGTTGATGATGATTTTGCCATCACCCCTGGTATTTGCATCCTACTACCCCATCCCATTAATATATATATATATATATATATGTCCAAAAGATGGCGCTATACCAAAACCGCCGAACAAGTGTAAGATTTGTTTTACATAAACGAAAAAAGAGTCAGAAATTAACTACCTCTTTCATTTGCTCACTCCCAGATCAGCTGATTTCAAGCTGGTTTGCTATCCTCAGTGGGAGATAGAGTATAGAAACTAGATCTAAAACACTGACTCTCAAGTGTTTATGCAAAACGTTTCTATCAGATTGCAAGCGTGAATTTTTCAGACCGGTAAAGTCTTCAAACCCAGCCTAGCAAGCTAGATATTTATATGGGTCTGATCTCAGTTCAGAATCACCATATAATCAAAGTCTCTGCAAATATATCATTGCAAGAAAACTCTAAAGGTACATTTCTGACTCTTTTTTCGTTTATGTAAAACAAATCTTACACTTGTTCGGCGGTTTTGGTATAGCGCCATCTTTTGGACATAAATAACAAGTGATAGCAGGTTACGTGATTAACTTGTATTTGTTTTTTCATATATATATATATTAGTATTGAATATTGAAAGAAATATTTTTATTACACAGTACAAACACATATAAGAAATTAAAATAAATATAAGGCTTATTCTAATTAAGAATTTTTACATGTTTTATTTAGTTGTAATACATAAATAGTATATGCTGGAATAGTTATCAGCAGGGGTGTGATATTTTGTCATCATCATTTTCAACCTTTCCCAGTCTATTGTAGAATGAAAGTTCCTCCATGTTGAATCCAGTTTTCTTTGTTAACTTCTCTTTTATACCAGATAACTTTTTTATTCTATCAATCTTACATGTGATCTTAATTTAGATTTTTTAGATTTTTTAGGGATGAGACTTCAACTGTTCATCTATTTTTATGTTTTCTAGAAATATTCACAACCCAATTCTGCTTCAGTTTCTTAATTCTTTCAAGGATATTTATGCTGTTTTTTCTTTCATTCACATATTTTGCTTTGAAATATTTTTTGACACTCTACATATACATGTCTTTATACTTTATTGAGCTATCAGATGTCTCTTTCCTGCTTTTCTATTAAATATCCAAATGTCACAGCCGTATTTAAAAAAAATTAGGAAAACATATTTATTAAAACCTTTCTTTTTCAAACTTATAGGCATATTTTCTTTAAATATTTTTTCTACCAAAAACATTTCATCTAAGTTTAATTCTATGATTAACTTTATCTTTTATGCATATTAATAATCTGATCAAGGTCTCTGTAGTTGTTATATTCTTTTAATTCATGATTGTCAATCTTTTATTTATATACGTATTTGTGTGTGTGTGTGAATGTGTAAAGAACAGTTGAACATTATTTTTATTTTTTTTTTTGGTGCTTACATTTATTTATTTTCTTTCATCTGATAAATCTTGCAATATTTTTTGCTCTGAAACATTATTTTCAAAAACAATCATCTTGTCTTCAAAATCTAGATGATATAAAGCAATATTTGTTTTAATTTCTTTAGATTCCCACTTCAATCTTCAAATTGCTTATTATAAAACTGCTGTAAAATATTTTGGACATGTAAAATAATACCCTGTTGTACACCCTTATCAATGTTATTTTTTTAATATTCTCATTTATTGTAATTTGCCATTACTGTTTGATAAATATTTTTGAGAATATAACACTTACCTGGATCTATATTTTGATGGTTGCAAGCTTTAATCATTTTGAAATTAAATACAATTTATTTAAACCACTTAGAACACTTTTTAGCAAAATTCTTTATTGTACATATGTAAATATATTAAAATTATTCAGCACAAGTAGTTGACATAGTAATAATGTCAAAGGCTAAAACCTTTGGCAGATGTACATTAAAAATGCTTATGTGACAGCCAATCAGATGTAACAATGACTGCACACGGAACTCTTAATTCTAAAACACAAGCCAGAATTAGTGAACTAAATGTGAAGGTGTTGTAAGCTTCATACTCTTAGTTCGAGATGCTTGAGTCTGGTTTATTTATATATAATTTTTTAGCATAGAAGAAGGTGGTTCCCATCTTTTTCTAATAGTTCTGGCTTGGGTTTTAGGATTAAGAGTTCCATGTGAAGTCATTGTTTCATCTGATTGGATGTCACATAAGCATTTTTAATGCACATCTGCTGAAGGTTTTAACCTTTCATGTTATTATTGTACATATATACATACACCTTACATTTTGACTGTCCAGCAGTCTTTTTCAGAGCCAATTTACTTTAATCTTTTCAAAATAAAAAGTTTTATTTTGAAAAGATTAAATTAAATTAGCTCTGAAGAAGACTGCAGGATAGTCAAAATGTAAGATGTAGGTATATATACAATACAGAATGTTGCTAAAAAGTGTTCTAAGTTGTTTGGATACATTGTATTTATAAGATATTAGAGCAAAATAAAGGAAAGAGTGATTCTGATAAAATTTCATTTTGAAATTGCTTATAAAACAAATGCCTTTTTAAATCTGACACATCCAAAGCATATTGGTAGCTTGTATTCACTAATTGCTTCTTTAATTTCTCTCAATATCTTGATGCAATTCATTGTGCTTAACTTTGTAACTGACAACTTTTTTTATTCAATAGATTGATTAAAAATTTGAATAATTTTATTCATCAATAATCATTCTAATATGATTCTATTTATTAATGTACAATAATCAGAATTATTTAATTTAGTATCTAAAAATTGAATTATTTTACATTCAAATTGTTTACATATATCGAAAAATTTTAAATAACATTAATAACTGAAGAAAAATTTAAGAAAAACATAAGAAACATAGCCTGCAGTAAAACAAAAAATATATATTTCAACCAATCATAACATGAAATTGCCATTGATTTCTTGTGTCTTAGAAATTACAAATGCTGGTTATTCTCTTCTGTTATCGTTTGCCATCCAAAATTAAATATTTAAAATAAAAATTTAAATCTAGCCACATTATTAGTCAATATAGTGTGAAAAATATTCATAAATATTTATGTATGCCGGATTCGAACTCAGACTTTCACATGACCCACCACTCTCAGTGCCATCTCATATTGCTGACCCACCTGATCATACACATGAGATGACACTGAGAGTGGTGGGTCATGTGAAAGTCTGAGTTCGAATCCCACATATATTACATATATAAATGCAGGTTTAATCCTGTACAATGTATTAATAAATATTTATGAAAAATAGTTGCGTTTTGCTAGTTGTCAACAAATGTCATTGATATGTAAATATGGGTCAAGTGTTGTTCACTTGTCTTGATTATTTTTCTTCTAAAATTTACAAATTTTTAAATCAAAGTTTATATTTAGGTACGTTATTGTAAAACATTAATTGTGAGCATAAAAAATTATGGAAAATATATTTATTTACGTTCAAAATTTATTACAAAAGCATAAAACATTTTGCATGTAATTTCTGACTTTGTCAGTTAGAAAATCATGGTAAACAATGGCCAAATTGACAATCACAACTTTGAAGCACCATATAAAAGGTAAAAGAAGATGGACAATTAGCTTTGTGTATGGCTATATATGACAAACAAAATTCGATTTTTTTTTGCAAAAACACTGCCAAATGTGGATTTTTTTTGGAATTAAAATTTTAAATATAGATGAAGCTACATATTTACTATAAAATGAGCATAAAGTGAATAATTTGTGACCAAAAATGGTCAGAGGGGGTGCAAAGTGTAAAATTAATGTTTCTTTTTTGTAATAATCAGGCAATTGATTTAAACCACTTTTAAATCCAACTAATTTTATTTTTTTTTAGTTTAAAATTTTATACAGAACTAATAGAAGACTGATTTAATAAATGTTTAATATCTTCCTCATCATCATTATATTCTGCATTCTTCTAATCATTTATTATATTTTTTCACTTAGACATTTTGTGCATTGTTTTGCCAACATTTTTTTTATTTCTTTATCTATTTTTTTAAAGATATTAATAATTTTATCATTTATTAAAATTCTTTATTTTTATAGATCTAATTATGTATCTCACCACTACATTTAAAATACATCTATACACATTTCATGATGAAATTCCTCTTTTTAAAAATACTTTCATCTCTTTGTTATTGCTGAAACAACTTTTACTTATACCAAGATGTTGTTTTATATATTTGAGTCTTTTACTTCTTCTATAATTTTCCTTGCCAATTCATAATTTTATTATAGCATCATTAACTTTTTTCATATCATTTTACAGAATTCCAGATATTCATCTCCTCTTAATGGATCATTTTTAAATATTTTGATTCGTTTCTTCTTATATTGTCTTGTCTCCAGTGAAATTTACAAGTAAAGTGCTATTTCTTTGTACAGTTATCTTTATAGCAGTTCTTAGCAGAGTATCACTTATCTTCTTATTGACCTCAGTCAAGTCTTTACCATCTTCCAAGACTGTCAATATTTTTGAATGGTTTTCAAGTTCTAATTTTAATTTATTGAAGGGTTTCCAAAGGTTAAGAATATCATCTCCTAATTTCATATATAGAATATGTAATGGATTTAAATTATAATAATGGTAAATAGTAGTAATATAGAAATTTAAACAGAAGTACTTTTAATTATATTTTAATTTTTATCAGCTAAATTTATGTGGGCAAAAACAAATCATGTAATTTTACAAAAATTATTTAGCTAAGGCTATAATCTTAGTACATGTGGCTTGAATGCTTAATTTTACTACCAGAGAGATTTCTACAAATCTTAACACAAGATTCAACTTTATAAAGTTAAGAGTGGCCACACTCTTATCTTCAACCTATTTTTCTAATTATATAGGCAAATATAAGCATTCATGAATGTTAATGTGTAACTGAAATAGTGGACTTAATTGGTGAAGAATTTATTAGCTTCACGCACCCAAATCAAAATACTTTAGATTTGCCTATATAATTAGAAAAATAGGTTGAAGATAAGAGTGTAGCTGTTCTTATCTTTATAAAGTCAAATCTTGTATTAAGATTTGTAGAGGTCTCTCTTGTAGTAAAATTAAGTACTCAAGATGCATGTACTAAGTTTGTAGCCTTATATAAGTATTATGTGCTGATAATGCGCTTAATAAGAATTAATATTTAAAAATTATTTAGATCAATATTAGAGAATTGTATATTTATTATATTTCTGCTTAAATTTTTATATTATTATTGTTTACCATTATTATAATTTATAACTGATATATATATATATATATATATATATATCAGTTATAAATTATATATATATATATATATATATATATATATATATATATATATATAATAATAATTCAAACAAATATATTTAATACAGTATTCAAAATTAAATAATATATTCTTTACCAGAAGTACTTTCAATTGTTTCACTGACAATCTTTTTCAACTGTTAATACAAACGTACAAAAAATAAAAACTTGTATTACCCATCATTCAATCTATTCAAATTTCCCACAATTCTGTTGTCTTTATATTTGCCGATTGTTTATTCATCAAACCACCTCTATTCCTAGATATCATCATTGCCTCTTTAATTTTACGTTTTTCACTACACCTTTCAATTTGAATAATTTTTATATCTCTATTATTAAATTTAAAACCATAATTACATGTTTTATTATGATCAAATATAATTGATGGAGTATTCATATTTACTGAAGATATATTTTCTTTCTGTACACGTTTATATAATGTCTTATGATCATTATATCGTTTTTGTAATGTACATTTGGATTCCCCTATATATTTTATTCCACAACCACATTCCAACATATATATAACAGAACTTAATTCAAACTTAGAAATCTTGGCTTTGGAGTTATTTATCATATCATTTATATTATTTGAAGAGAAAAAGAAATTCTACACAAACCACTAAAAAGTTTATAAATTAATTTAGCTTGTTGATTAGATATAAAAGGAATAGAAATCCATTTATCACTTTTTAATTTACTTAATATTTTCTTATTATTACTCTTATTTTGATTATATTTTGTAATTGTATTATAAATAATATTCCTTCCATAACCAACATTCAACATATCAGTAATATAAACATTAATATTTTCAATTTTATCACTAATAAATTTGCACAAATAATCATTTCTAAATAAAAATGACTTCAAACCAGCTAATTTATGACTCATATGAACTTTAGAATTATATGGAATATAACCCCTAATTTCAACAGGCTTTAAAATCATATTATAATCAAACACATTATTATTTCTTTTAATAAATATATCTAAAAACTTTATAGAATCTTCTTTCCTCTATTTAACACCCATTTTACATTATTAATCATATTTAACTCATTAAACAAATTAACTATTATTTCATTATGTGCACATATAAATACATCATCAACATATCTACAATATACTTTAATTCCTTTATATTTTATCTGAGACAATATCTTAACCTCATAATTAGAAATAAAAAAATTACAAAGCTGTGATACCACCGGAAGACCCATTGGCCAACCAAAATTCATTTTATAAAAGCAATCATTAAACCTAACATATATATTATCATTCACAAATCTTAATATTTTAACAATAAAATTTCTAATATTATTATCTATAGATTTTAAAAACAAAGCTCTTTCAATAATCTCTATTGATTCAATACGATTAATTGAACCATACATTTCAGATATGTCAAGTGTACACATAACATCATTATTATCAATTTTTATATTTTTAATCCTATTAATAAAATAAATGATCTTCCGATCTGTATAATCTCCAAATCCAAGCACATCTTGCATTATTTTTTCAATATATCTACAAGCATTATAATAAAAAACACCACCAAAATCAACAATTACTCTTAATGGATAACAATTTTTATGCAATTTTATATTTGCAAAGATTCTTGGAAACACTGCAGACGACGATATAAACTGTAATATGTCTTTGCATCAATAACTTTTTCTTTTTAGCAGTCATTAAAATGTCATTGATAAATTTCATTCTATATGTATCAATATTATTTAATTCACTTTTTTCAAACAAGTTTCTTCATTTGATCCATAATTTTCATATTATATTCATCCTGTTTCATTAGGCACATCCGTAAACCTTTGTCCTCCTTCAAACAAATTAATTTATTACTTTTTAAAAAATTTTTAAATTCATAAATTTGTTTTAACCAAACATTATCATTTTGCTTATCAAATGTTTTATTTTTTATTTCATTAATTATTTTATTCCTATCATTTAAATCACAATTTATAACACCAGATCTAATATTCAATTCGCATTTAATTCAATACTAGAATCTTTCCAACCTCCACCGACATATTTAGATCCAAAATTTAAAATATAACGCTGATTAAAATTCAAATCAACTCAGAGATATTCACATAGTTTTGATCACTAAAATTTCTTGAAACTTTTTTATTATACAAATGTTCAATTTTCCTATTAAATTTATCCATCATTTTTGAATGCAAATTATTAAAACGTATTTGACAAATCTGTTTATATTCATATAAATAATCAATATTATTAACGTAAATAAAATGATTTAATGTTCTTAAATACTTTCTATTATAAAACAGCAAATACTTACATTGGTCAATTATATTACGAAGTATTATATTTTTTAGATCATCCATAGATCTCACACTCAATTTACATAACTTATTTATTTTAATACAACAACAGTTAGGAAACACTTTAAAAATCCGACAGGAATACAAAAACTTTATTCTGCACTTTAACGTAATAACTTTAACCGTTACTTTCCGCCATTCCTTTAAAAGCCAAATTCCATTTAATTGCTTTAAATCCATTTCATATATAAATAACTACAACCATTAAATGTCTGTATTTTTAAATTATATAATAATAATTCAAACAAATATATTTAACACAGTATTCAAAATTAAATAATATATTCTTTACCAGAAGTACTTTCAATTGTTTCACTGACAATCTTTTTAACTGTTAATACAAACGTATAAAAAATAAAAACTTGTATTACCCATCATTCAATCTATTCAAATTTCCCACAATTCTGTTGTCTTTATATTTGGATTGTTTATTCATCAAACCACTCTATTCTAGATATCATCATTGCCTCTTTAATTTTACGTTTTTCACTACACCTTTCAATTTGAATAATTTTTATATCTCTATTATTAAATTTAAAACCATAATTACATGTTTTATTATGATCAAATATAATTGATGGAGTATTCATATTTACTGAAGATATATTTTCTTTCTGTACACGTTTATATAATGTCTTATGATCATTATATCGTTTTTGTAATGTACATTTGGATTCCCCTTATATTTTATTCCAACCACATTCCAACATATATATAACAGAACTTAATTCAAACTTAGAAATCTTGGCTTTGGAGTTATTTATCATATCATTTATATTATTTGAAGAGAAAAAGAAATTTACACAAACCACTAAAAAGTTTATAAATTAATTTAGCTTGTTGATTAGATATAAAAGGAATAGAAATCCATTTATCACTTTTAATTTACTTAATATTTTCTTATTATTACTCTTATTTTGATTATATTTTGTAATTGTATTATAAATAATATTCCTTCATAACCAACATTCAACATATCAGTAATATATACATTAATATTTTCAATTTTATCACTAATAAATTTGCACAAATAATCATTTCTAAATAAAAATGACTTCAAACCAGCTAATTTATGACTCATATGAACTTTAGAATTATATGGAATATAACCCCTAATTTCAACAGGCTTTAAAATCATATTATAATCAAAACATTATTATTTCTTTTAATAAATATATCTAAAAACTTAAATTTTTCATTAACAATTTTATATATTATTGAGATATGTGGATGTATTTATGATAATGAAATTAAGTAATGAGTAAATATGATTAATGAATGGTGTAAAGGGAGAGTTTATAAAGTTTTTAGATATATTTATTAAAAGAAAAATAATGTGTTTGATTATAATATGATTTTAAAGCTCATATGATTTTAAAGTTCATATGAGTCATAAATTAGCTGGTTTGAAGTCATTTTTATTTAGAAATGATTATTTGTGCAAATTTATTAGTGATAAAATTGAAAATATTAATGTTTATATTACTGATATGTTGAATGTTGGTTATGGAAGGAATATTATTTATAATACAATTACAAAATATAATCAAAATAAGAGTAATAATAAGAAAATATTAAGTAAATTAAAAAGTGATAAATGGATTTCTATTCCTTTTATATCTAATCAACAAGCTAAATTAATTTATAAACTTTTTAGTGGTTTGTGTAGAATTTCTTTTTTCTCTTCAAATAATATAAATGATATGATAAATAACTCCAAAGCCAAGATTTCTAAGTTTGAATTAAGTTCTGTTATATATATGTTGGAATGTGGTTGTGGAATAAAATATATAGGGGAATCCAAATGTACATTACAAAAACGATATAATGATCATAAGACATTATATAAACGTGTACAGAAAGAAAATATATCTTCAGTAAATATGAATACTCCATCAATTATATTTGATCATAATAAAACATGTAATTATGGTTTTAAATTTAATAATAGAGATATAAAAATTATTCAAATTGAAAGGTGTAGTGAAAAACGTAAAATTAAAGAGGCAATGATGATATCTAGGAATAGAGGTGGTTTGATGAATAAACAATCGGCAAATATAAAGACAACAGAATTGTGGGAAATTTGAATAGATTGAATGATGGGTAATACAAGTTTTTATTTTTTGTACGTTTGTATTAACAGTTGAAAAAGATTGTCAGTGAAACAATTGAAAGTACTTCTGGTAAAGAATATATTATTTAATTTTGAATACTGTATTAAATATATTTGTTTGAATTATTATTATATAATTTAAAAATACAGACATTTAATGGTTGTAGTTATTTATATATGAAATGGATTTAAAGCAATTAAATGGAATTTGGCTTTTAAAGGAATGGCGGAAAGTAACGGTTAAAGTTATTACGTTAAAGTGCAGAATAAAATTTTTGTATTCCTGTCGGATTTTTAAAGTGTTTCCTAACTGTTGTTGTATTAAAATAAATAAGTTATGTAAATTGAGTTTGAGATCTATGGATGATCTAAAAAATATAATACTTCGTAATATAATTGACCAATGTAAGTATTTGCTGTTTTATAATAGAAAGTATTTAAGAACATTAAATCATTTTATTTACGTTAATAATATTGATTATTTATATGAATATAAACAGATTTGTCAAATACGTTTTAATAATTTGCATTCAAAAATGATGGATAAATTTAATAGGAAAATTGAACATTTGTATAATAAAAAGTTTCCAAGAAATTTTAGTGATCAAAACTATGTGAATATCTCTGGAGTTGATTTGAATTTTAATCAGCGTTATATTTTAAATTTTGGATCTAAATACGTCGGTGGAGGTTGGAAAGATTCTAGTATTGAATTAAATGCGGCGATTGAATATTCGTTTGGTGTTATAAATTGTGATTTAAATGATAGGAATAAAATAATTAATGAAATAAAAAATAAAACATTTGATAAGCAAAATGATAATGTTTGGTTAAAACAAATTTATGAATTTAAAAATTTTTTAAAAAGTAATAAATTAATTTGTTTGAAGGAGGACAAAGGTTTACGGATGTGCCTAATGAAACAGGATGAATATAATATGAAAATTATGGATCAAATGAAGAAGCTTTGTTTTGAAAAAAGTGAATTAAATAATATTGATACATATAGAATGAAATTTATCAATGACATTTTAATGACTGCTAAAAAGAAAAAGTTATTGATGCAAAGACATATTACAGTTTATATCCGTCGTCTGCAGTGTTTCCAAGAATCTTTGCAAATATAAAATTGCATAAAAATTGTTATCCATTAAGAGTAATTGTTGATTTTGGTGGTGTTTTTTATTATAATGCTTGTAGATATATTGAAAAAATAATGCAAGATGTGCTTGGATTTGGAGATTATACGATTTCATCATCATTTGATTTTATTAATAGGATTAAAAATATAAAAATTGATAATAATGATGTTATGTGTACACTTGACATATCTGAAATGTATGGTTCAATTAATCGTATTGAATCAATAGAGATTATTGAAAGAGCTTTGTTTTTAAAATCTATTGATAATAATATTAGAAATTTTATTGTTAAAATATTAAGATTTGTGAATGATAATATATATGTTAGGTTTAATGATTGCTTTTATAAAATGAATTTTGGTTGGCCAATGGGTCTTCCGGTGGTATCACAGCTTTGTAATTTTTTTATTTCTAATTATGAGGTTAAGATATTGTCTCAGATAAAATATAAAGGAATTAAAGTATATTGTAGATATGTTGATGATGTATTTATATGTGCACATAATGAAATAATAGTTAATTTGTTTAATGAGTTAAATATGATTAATAATGTAAAATGGGTGTTAAATGAGGAGAAAGAAGATTCTATAAAGTTTTTAGATATATTTATTAAAAGAAATAATAATGTGTTTGATTATAATATGATTTTAAAGCCTGTTGAAATTAGGGGTTATATTCCATATAATTCTAAAGTTCATATGAGTCATAAATTAGCTGGTTTGAAGTCATTTTTATTTAGAAATGATTATTTGTGCAAATTTATTAGTGATAAAATTGAAAATATTAATGTTTATATTACTGATATGTTGAATGTTAGTTATGGAAGGAATATTATTTATAATACAATTACAAAATATAATCAAAATAAGAGTAATAATAAGAAAATATTAAGTAAATTAAAAAGTGATAAATGGATTTCTATTCCTTTTATATCTAATCAACAAGCTAAATTAATTTATAAACTTTTTAGTGGTTTGTGTAGAATTTCTTTTTTCTCTTCAAATAATATAAATGATATGATAAATAACTCCAAAGCCAAGATTTCTAAGTTTGAATTAAGTTCTGTTATATATATGTTGGAATGTGGTTGTGGAATAAAATATATAGGGGAATCCAAATGTACATTACAAAAACGATATAATGATCATAAGACATTATATAAACGTGTACAGAAAGAAAATATATCTTCAGTAAATATGAATACTCCATCAATTATATTTGATCATAATAAAACATGTAATTATGGTTTTAAATTTAATAATAGAGATATAAAAATTATTCAAATTGAAAGGTGTAGTGAAAAACGTAAAATTAAAGAGGCAATGATGATATCTAGGAATAGAGGTGGTTTGATGAATAAACAATCGGCAAATATAAAGACAACAGAATTGTGGGAAATTTGAATAGATTGAATGATGGGTAATACAAGTTTTTATTTTTTGTACGTTTGTATTAACAGTTGAAAAAGATTGTCAGTGAAACAATTGAAAGTACTTCTGGTAAAGAATATATTATTTAATTTTGAATACTGTATTAAATATATTTGTTTGAATTATTATTATATAATTTAAAAATACAGACATTTAATGGTTGTAGTTATATATATATATATATATATATATATATATATATATATATATATATATATATGGAATTGAAAGATTTATTATATAAGAAAAAGGCAACCAATTAGAAGTTTGATGACTAATCATTATTTTTAATAGTGATTTATCCCACATTAATCATATACTGCAGAAACGTTTTAATATATTCAGTTTTATATATTATTTAAAATCTATGTTTTCCAACTCACCTAAATTTTTTTGTATTGAAGATATAAAATACGTATGGAGAAAGATTTGGGGAATCAAATTTTTTTAGAATTCTGTATCAGAAAAAGTATGTTTTTTGTTTGAGGATAAAAGATATCTTCATCATCATCATCAACAACCATTATCAATCACTGTAGGATAGTTTCTCCAAGTTCAATCCATTTTCTCCGATCTTTAGCTTTTCTTCTCCATATCACCCTTGCGCACTTTCTTATTTCATCCATCCATCTTACTTTAGTCTTTTAATTTTTTCAATGAGGTCAGTAACACCTGTTTGTTCTCTTACCCATATATTGTGTTTTCTATCTCTTCTTGTTATTTCTAACATACATCTCTCCATACTTTTTTGAGCGGTCTGAAGTCTCTGTATTGCTCTTCTATTCAGTGTCCAAGTCTCAGAGCTATAAATAAAAACTGGTCTTACATAGAAATATATTATTGTAAAAAATGAGCTAAAATGACATCATTAATATATTTACTAGAATGTATTGTGTTCTTCAGTGGATATGTAAATAATCAGCATTCCACATGTCACATTAACCATGATTTATTGTTATGCATGAAAATTGAATTAAACCTGCAGTAATTTAAATACTTCAATTCATTCAAAGACTAACTGATTGGTTATATTGTACAACAGCCTTTTCTCCACAAGAAAGAAAATGAACAGAATGGTTTGTTTTCAAGTTTTAGACATTATATATATATATTCACATGGATTGAATTAATAACAAGCACTTCTTTGTATTAAGAGAGTTGCAACTCTTTCATACAGTAAGTAATGCTACCTAGTGCAACACATAGTAATCAATAGATGCCAGATGGTTTATGCATTTAAATTTCTATCTAGTGCCTACTCATCCAAAACTCCCAGACTATTTTCTAACTTATGGCTCTTATCAGGAAGGAGCCTTGGAACTCAAAGCAAAGCACCTAGTTTGAGTATATTGGATAAATAGACAGTAGATAGGGATTTAAATGTACAAATCTTCTTACATCTATTCATCAGTATAGCTTCACTAGGTAACACTATTATATGGAAAGAGTTGTTATTATTTTAATAGCTAGGGCAAGGAAAAGAAATGGTTGTCATGTAATGTTTTAATGCTTTCATTGAATTATTTAATAACTTAATAGATTGTTTTTTATGGTATAAGTAGGAGTATCTATTTATTTGTTTATTTAACTTTGAATACACAGAGATATATCATACATATATTTATTTCTTCAGTTATTACTGTCTTCAGAATAAACATATGTGGTGATGAGAAATTAAGGGGGAAAATACAGATGTAGGGTTTGGAAAAAAAAAAGCAAGGTGCGGATATCATGACTAGAGAAACCAAATGGAAAATTATTGGAGAAAACAAAGAGGAAAGTGCACATGTGATGACTAAAGAAATTACAGTGGAAAATACAGTTATAGCGATTGAAGATGATAAAAGTAAAAACTATAAATGAGATGACTGGAAGAAACACTGAGAAAAGCAGTTCAAAGACGTATGACTTTCCAATATTGTCCATATTAGTTCAGTTGTATTTGACTATCTAAATGTAATATGATTCAATATATAGGACCTAATAATGATGTGAAATTGACCATATTAATTCAGCTGTGATCAACTCTCTAAATGTAGTCTGATTCAATATATAGAACCTAATAATGATGTAATATTGTCCATATTAATTCAGTTGTAATCAACTATCTAAAGTAATGTGATTATATAGGACCTATTAATGATGTGAGATTAACCATACTAATTTAGTTGTGATGATATATAGGACCTATCAATGATGGAAGATTGACCATATTAATTCATTTGTGATCAACTATCTAAATGTAATGATTCAATATATACAACATAATAATGATGTAAGATTTACCATATCAACTCAGTTAACTATCTAAATGTAGTCTGGTTCCATATACAGGATGTAATAATGATACAAGATTGACCATATTAATTCAGTTGTGATCAACTACCTAAATATTGTCTGATTAGATATGTATGCCATAATAATGATGTAACATTGATCATATTAATTTGATTAACTGACTAAATATATTCTGATTCAATATAAGTCATAATAATGATTTAAGATTGACCATATTAATTCAGTTGTGATCAATTACCTAAATGTTGTCTGATTAGATATGTATGACCTAATAAGGATATAACATTGACCATATTAATTCAGTTAACTATCTAAATATAATCTGATTCAATATAAATCCTAATAATGATTTAAGATTGACCATATTAATTCACTTGTGTCCATACTAATTCAGTTGAGATCAACTATCTAAATGTAGTTTGATTTGATATATAGGACTTAATAATGATGTAATTTAGCATAATGGTAGAATCGTTGTCTCTTGCATAGGTGGTCGAGAGGTCAGCGCAACTGCCTTGCACTTGCAGGCAATTGCCTGGGTTGCGAGTTCGCATCCTGGCCGATGCTATGACACTTTAAAAAAAAAAAAAGTTTAAATAAATAATATAGTTTAATACACGTCAAATTCAAGCATATTAAACACAAACTAACTTTTTTTTTCTGTTCTAAAATATAAATAAGATTTTCTTTCAAAATTTTTAGTCAACTAACTACAGACAATTTTTTCCATTTTTTTTAAAATTTGTCATACTTTTAATAATAAATAAATGAATGGATAAAATATTACCATCCCCCCTCTCTCTTTATTTGCATTGAATTTTCTTTTACACATATCTTTAAAAAAAAATACTTGTCCTGATATCTTACAACTTTATCATTTATTTTAAAACATGTATACAACATAAAAGAAATTGACATTTAAATTAAAATAATAATTTTATTAATATTTAAAATTCAAAATTAATTTCTGCATTTATGTGAATAACTTCAATATATATTTATGATATGATTGTTTGTTGCTCCATCTCATAAATAGCATCTTCTAATGCAATAAAGGCAATGGAAATTCAAATAACTGCTATGTCTCAAAATATAATAGTATATATATACCTGCTATCCATAAACTGAAATTTCAATGTCAATGGAGTTTGTAAAATTATTCAGTAGGTGAATGATTCTAACAAGCTCAAATTTCACTCATCACAATGTTGGTCTCTAAACTTATATAATGATTTTAGGCAGAGGATGGAACAAGGAAGGAACTCTGCAAAATCTAATATAATAAGATATGGAATGTCTATCCCTTTATCCTTTCTCTGTTGGAGAAGCCTATGACTTCCACTGAGCAATTAAAGCTTGTTTCCCTGCAATTCAGTCTATAGTGTAATAAATTTCTGAGAGCTAAAAGTGTGTAAACTGATTCTCAACTAAAATGAAATTTAAAAAGCAGTTTGCTGCATTAATGCACCTGTTTGCCCAAATTGCTACTTGGTTACTTATATGCCATATTGCCTCCTGAAACTGTTTATTGGATTATAATTCTAAAAGAGCTTTACTCCTTTTTTTTATTGTTTTAATATTTTTTAAAAACTGGTAAAAAATTAAAGTTTGTAGAAAATTTAAAGAGTAAAAAATAATTAATGTCTGTAAATGTTTAGTCACTATGAGACCCATTTTGGGTAGAGATTATTTCTTTGTTCATTGATCATTTTTGTTTGTAATTGTTTTTTCACTTATTTTATTTCATCTTTTTATTGTTTATTGGTAATAAAGATCTGCTTATTGACATTTTTTGGTATTTGTAAATTGACTGTTTGTTTATTTAATTAATCTTTTCACAGAATATTCTACCAGACTGTAGTTAAATGATGAAGTTTTAGTTGTTTTGGTTTCAATTCACTCTCTTGTAGTTATCTTTAGCATTTGTTTGCTGGTTTTGCATTCATTTGATGGCAAAAAATGGAATTAATATATATATATATATATATTGATTTATAATATTAAAAAGTATTTAAAGATGTTGATATCATATAGAGAAGATAATGAACCAAAACTGCCACTGATTGATAGTTTATTTGTTCTTAGGCCCAAGAGTACTTGCAAGGGTTTTTAAGAATGTATGTTCTTTTGAAAATGAAACATTTCTTCTCCATACATTTAAAATTATTTTTCCAAAATATTTATGGGAAATTGATTAATTTAAAGCAGGAAATTGTTGCAACTGACTGGAAAATGACTACTTCATAACCACCATTAATGGAATTTAAAATTATAAAACAGAATTTTCTAGCATCATGATATTATAACAGTATTCTGTTTAGATTTTAGAACATATTCATTGCAACTGCAGTAGCAGTGCATTAACAAAAAGCTTGCATTCAAATTACATATTTCAGTTTATTACTTTTTTCTATATTCACAAAATTGAAATATTATTTTTAAAAATTTGTAAACTTATATTTCTTAAAAATAATTTGAAATTTGTGAAATATAATCAAGAATAAAGTATAATTCAGTAAAAATAAAAAGTTGGAAATTTAAATCAACTGTCAAAAAAGTGTAATACTGCAAAACAGTAAACTGACTTATATTTGTGTGCTTTGTTTTGTATATTCTAATATATCAGTCACACATTGGTTACCCTTTTGAGCAACAATACATTTTTTATTTGCTATTTTTTTTAGTATTTCACATGGCAATATGATTCAATCATCATCATAAGCTCTGACCTAGGATACATACTGAATTGATCTAGAACAGTCAGTTGTTTGGTCTTATCTAATCCTAAGCTACCATATGTTAATGTAAAATTACCTTTTATTATATCAATAATAGTGATTTAATGTTTGTCATAGTCAAATGATTTCTATCTCTTATAAATTTTTATACTATATCATATATGAGTATTTTATTTAGGTTATCCAAATCACATATCATTGATCACTACCCCCTCTGATGAATCTAAACTATTATACTTTTATCATACAATGTCTTTGTAGATAATGAATTAATTTCCACCTCTGCACCAATTTCCATTAGAAAAGGATGATTCCTGACTGAAGAATATTTTAATTTTCTATATCTCTATCCTTTTTGACTGTTTATTTATACTCTGAGACTTGGTCATTATAAAGTATGATTTTTTTATAGATAATAATAATAACTTAGAAATGCTAGTTTGGGATGAGATCAAATCATACCCATACAAGGCAAACTTTAATGATAAGTAAAATACAACAATTTAATACTCACAAAGTTAAATCATCATTAAACATAAAAAAAACAAAGAATGTAAAAATAATTACTACAAAATATATTTTTCAGGTGTTCAAACATTATCTATATTTTGAATTAATTAAAATAAATACAAAGGATTTAGTATATTGTGGATGTATTATTAATAAGTTATAAATGAAATAATATATAATAATATTAAATCAAGTTTAAGGCCTTTTATAATTCTAGCAATAAAAGAAACTTTTCTTCCCCTCAAATGTGAATCAACCACAAGTTTATTTATGTCATGGAACCATGTCATTCCCACAATATAACATATATATAAATTTTTATTGTAAACAACAAACATATAATCATGACTTTTAATTAGTCTTTCAACAATACATTTCTTCTTCTTTCATTATTTTTAATGAAGTTCAAAGAGGATACTTTTGTCATCTCCTTTTTTTCTTCATGCAGCATCTGGAGATCACTTTCACAGGAAGACTATATGATTCAGAATCTGACTGGCATACTATAGCTTTTAACCATACATTCTAATTGCCTCCATTACACTAATGATTCTGGTCAGAATCTTTAAATAATGAATATCAAGATGTGAGGAATACTCAGACATTAACAAATATTAAAACAGGCAAAACTCTCTATACATACTGCCACTCAGTGCAAGGCAGAATAATCAATAGATATTCAGAAGGATTGTGCATAAAATCTCCATCTAGTGCCTACTCATCCAGAATCCCCAGACTAGTTTTTGGCTTGTGGCCTTCATCAGTTAGGAGCCTTGGATCTGAGAGCACTGCACCTAGATCTTGTTTTAATAACAATTAATAACAAGGATAAGAAATAGTGATCAAGTGATGTTTATTAACAAATATTACCTAACACTGATGGTATTTTATTATTTTTGTTAATTCACTTTTTTCAGTTGCAATCTAGTGATTGTTCTCAGACTATCTTCTTAACATATCTGTCTCATGAGGAGTGATATAAAGAAAAAGAAGAGTGTTTGACTTGTTACCTGCCTATACATATCCATTCTCATGACAGCATTTTGTATCTTCTCCCAATCATACATAATTTTATTTTATTCATGTATCTTTTTGTTCTCAATAAAGGTTTTATTATACAATAGAACTAAATTAAGGATCACATAAAGAGATTAGCGATGTAATTATATCCCAAAACAATTTAGTAACCGTTTTTTTTTTCTTTTTCCGTCTTTTTATTTATTTATTATTTAATGTATATATAGAAAATAAAATAAGATCGGTTTTCTTTTCTTATCTCAAAATAACATAAACTAATTAAGAGATTATTTATATTGCAATATAAAGTTTATATTTATTTATTTTTCTTTCTCATGTATTTATTAATGTAAAGCAGCTATATTTTAATTATACATTGGTGGTGATATGTATAATTATATTTATATCTAAATATATACTAATAAATGAAACATTGAAAATTTTAGTACACAATATCTGAAGGAAATGTAATATAGAAAATAACTATAGGCTAAAATTTATACAAGATATGCTTAAAATTGAATAAAATTCGCAATTTTTTGCCTAGTGTACTTTCGATTAAGTCATGACATCTGATAGAGGTGAGAAGATTGCCAGGTTTATTACAGACATCTTCTCCCCTCTATCAGATGTCATGACTATTTCTAATATAACTTAGTCAAAAATGCACTAGGCAAAAATTGCGAATTTTATTCTCCTCTACGTTTTTTTTCCCATAAGAATTGTATTAATTAGATAATATGATTACATTAGTACTATGGTGAAGCAATGCAGTTAACGACAAAACCAGAATGAGGATCACACAACTAGTCTTGCTGTCAGGAACAACTAAATGTACTACCCCAAGCATCATGAGTGAATATCTACAATGGAAAGAATTCTCGTGTACGTTTTTATTAATAAATGTAATGATTACAATAATAGCATTATATCATGAGAAATATTAATTATATTATTTAGAATTATTAATATAATAATATCTGCAACAATAAAAACTTATAGTTTCAAAAATAACTTTATTAATGGAAAAAAATTGATTATTTAAGAATATGTGAATACGTTGTCTTTCTTGATAAGAAGTTCTAACATCCTAATTGAGAATCTGTGATGGATCTAAAGTTTAATCCCCTGGAGAATCTCTAATGGAAATGCTAGTATCAAATTTTGTGTGTGATTGTTAATGTCTTATAGATTGAACAAAACTGACAACAAATCATTTCTCATTGCATTAAGATATGACTAATATATATGTGTGTAATGATATTCTTATTCGGTGTTTGTATTTCTTCAAAATTATATATGTAATCTTGTAATTGGATATTAATAAATACAGTAACCAAATATATGTAAAATATAACTTTACAAAACGTTTATCCACTTGGGAGTGCTTTTGACTATCTTTGTCATCTTTATCAATTAACATTTTCAAATGTTAACTTTCCCACAATTTCATGATTTTTACATTTGCTGCCTATCTGCTTATAAGCAAGAAGACAGGCAGCAAATGTAAAAATCACAGAATTGTGGAAAGGTTAGTCTTTAAAAATGTTAGTTGACAAAGACTATGAAGATAGTTGAAAGTGCTTCTAAATAGATAAAAGTTTTTAAGTTGTACTTTACATATATTTGGTTACTGTATTTATTAATATTCAATTACAAGATTACATATGTATGAATTGTAACTATCAGAATTGCATAACTCACGTGTAAATCATCCAATGGCAAACCACATATGCATTCCACATTTTGATATTTTAGAATACCAATTTTTTCTTTTACAACCTGCTAAGGTCATGGAAAAAACAAAAGACTCTTAACTAATTACCTAAGTTATTGATATCAAATAAAGATGACAACTGCCAAAAATAATGAGACAGCACTATTTATTAATGTATATATGACATGAAGCATACACTGGTGTGACTTCTAAGTAATTAATTTATAAATTCACTTTATGGTAAATTATTCCTTTACAAATTTTCTTAAATTAATTTAATTTTAATTATGCATAGCTATATTATATGGTATGTTTAAATGTTTGAACCAATTGATATTTGATAGTCACTATTTTAGAATACTCTTAACGTTAATTGTTTGAATGGAGTTCTCAACTATCATCACCACTGTTCTAATGCTAACTCATACACTCTTATAAATTAAGGATGATTGTTGTGAGAAATTACAGATTATGATAGTATCTAATAAATAATGAAATAATTATAAAATACAGGAAATCACATTTGTACTACAATAGTTATATAATAATTAATACATGGAGAGACTATATGCCTATGATAGGGATTAAACTTTTACAGTGTAGATAGTATGCAGTAACCAGAAGTTACATATGCATAATTACATGACATGTATGAAAGAAAAATAGATGGCATAAGATAGGACTTGATCATCTACTGCACACCACCATTTAAGAAAATAATGATTGTAAAAGATCAGCAGTCACAGATAATGTTACAATCATCTAATACTAAGGTGTTACATAACAATGAGAATGAGATGTAACTAGAATAACCTGCAATCATGGATACCAGCTGTTTCCTTTCATCAAAAATATTATTATAAAATATAAGCAGTTGGCTCAAACCAATGTCTATTCAATACAACATTATTCTAGCTTGTCTATGCATCATGGTTGAACTTCATTTGTAACTTAATAAACTTACTGCTTTAACATATTATCATTTAAATGAAGTGGAAATAACTATTTAACTAATATACATTTTTAATTGCATGGCAAGAGATTGTGATTACAAGCTAAGTGTGGTTTATGAACTAATGTGTTGCCATAAGCACCCATTAAATTGTAGCATGATATTTAAATAGAACAAAGTACAATCTCTTGCCATACCTTCTCATAAACAGAGTAAGTAAATAACTATTCATTAACATATTTTATTATATAGAAAACTATAATTAACTAGAGATTAAGTTCATACTTATTCTTTTGAAAGTTCAGGTTTAGTATTTAAGTGTTAGCGGAGCAGATTCTTAAAACCATAGCTATAGTGGATAATGGTTTAAATCACTATTTCACATCCAATTTGGATGCATAGATATTAATTAAGTCTTGGATTTCCACAGCACAGGACATCTATTTTTTCTCTTCTAAGGTAGATACATAGTGGGAACATATTTGGATGGTTTCTTCTGTTGTTGACAGCTTCTTTGATATTACTCAGTGATGGGTTTTTGATTTATCCTCTGCCATATTGACAAAGTGAAGCAGATAACAGCTTCTCTACTCTTACATGGTACACTTGTGGGAATTAGCAGATAAAAATTAATTAAAGCTGGATCAAAATAGAATAATCATGAACATAATTTCCAGTACTATTTATATGATTTTAGGCAGTCTTATCAGTAAAATTTTGATCCATTTTTTGTCATTTGAATTCTATAAATTTTTTGGCTATATATAACTCCATTACATTCTGAGGACAGAATTTATTTGTCCAATATCCTATTTGCAAGCTCTCATTTTTGAGAGGGAAAAAACAACCTTTTTAATTAAATTATTTTAATTATTTATCTACTTAAACTTCATCCAGTACTCTGTTTATAAGCATTTTAATTACTTTTTTAGCATGCCATTTTCACCTTTTTTTTTATTGTTAAAGAAAAAATATTTTTTCTTTTAAACTACTTTTAGCTAAATTTAGAATCTATTACCCCTTTTTTTTATGAACTTTTGAAAATATTTTGCATTTAACACAAAATAACTTTTTAATTAATTATTTCATATATATTTATCTGTGCATTTATAATAGATATTTAACTTTTATTTATAAAAATTAATTAAAAGTTTTAAACTTAAATTTTGTTTATAATTTTTTTAATATTATCAACATGAAGTATATAGATGAGTACATATAAGTAGCTTCAATATCTATATAACTATTGTAATCATTCTCTCTGAAGAACATTGATTAGAATAGTATATTATCTTATATTTTCTTAATTGATTTATTAGTCATCTGTAAATCACTTTGTAATGTTGAATCAAGTCATCCATATTGAGCTCAGTTCATACTATTGCAATATGTATATGTTAATATAAACATTTTTATGAATAAAAAATGGTTGTTTGTGGTTATTTTATGGCCAAACTCCATGTATACAGTTTAAAACTATTTTTATCTGACTACCAAATGCTGAAATAAGCATTCATCTGCTTTATTTTCTTGCTGTGCCATGTGACCTGAACATTCTTCTGCTTTATTTTTTTTTGTTGTGCCATGTGACCTGATTGAAAAATGTCCAATTAAATGACAAATCAATCAAACAACAATTTTATAGAAAAAAATGCACTCAAAAATTAGCTAATGATTCTATGAGATTGCACATACACTTCCATCATAACTTTCTTTTTTATGCAATGAAATCTCAGTTGTTTGAATTATCCAAATCAGTGCAGATGTGGTCATTGTTAAAAGTGTTTTCTTTCGAAATCTTTTTGTTTATGCCTTAAATTTGGGTTATATTTAGTAGATATTATTTTTTGAGAAAATGAATTCAAAAGCTATTATGACAATTTCTGATATGAATTGCTTCATTGCTCGAGAGTTCATTAGAAGACTGAGTACCTAAAGAGCCAAAACTGAAATGAATATGAGAATGTTAGTCTTGGACTTTGAGACTTAAAGTTCCTAGGTCACCCCAGTAAATAATATACAGAAATTGTTCTAAAAGAAGAGATTTGTTATCACATAGGAAGTGGTCAGAAAAATAGCTAATTTGTTGTTTTTTTAATAGAAAATTAATATTGTTATTCATAAAACATCATGATTGTAATCGGAATCTTATATTCAAAATATATAATAGCCTGTGCACATTATCTCAGTAGCAGATTGACTGAGCTTAAGTTTTTTAGGCAAGTATAGTAATAAAGAAAACAGCCTCAGTTTAGGCAATTGAATGAAAGTGTTGCTCAAACATCACGCGATTTTCCAAACAATGTATCTCATGTTAATTAATGCATTATTGCATATTACAACATTCTGTGAAACCATTTTCACCATTAATTTATGGTTTGTTGCTAGTAGAAGTATCTCTGTTTATGTCTTTAGTATATAATTGACAATGGAAAAATTTCTAGCATTTTTAGTTCCTTAGGTACAAGAGTTTTGTTGATAACAGCAGTGAATATAATATGTAGAGGTTGAGATACAAATTCAACCATCCCCTTCCTTTTTTTTTAAAATAAGTCAACTAAAAATGACTTAATGAAATTTTACCTGAAAAAAAAAAAAGCTTCATAGGTTATACATTTAATTAAAGAAGTTTGAAGTTTAATAAATAGTTTTGTAATCAATAATAAAAAATCTAATAAAAATTCAACTTGGTCCTCAAAACGGATATTTTTTGCTGCCATCTAGTGGAATTTTATAGCATTAATGTATTTTTTAGACATTTTTTAAATAGTAACAGTATTATAAGAGCTATTTTCTTATTAGAAATATGATTTAAATATATATATAGTTTATTAATTGATTATTGATAACATTTTACTGACACAGTAAATGTTTCTAAATGTGTTAATTGGAGTTTTTCTAGTATAATTATGTATTGGTTTTCTTTTTAGGTATATTTAGTTGTTGCAGGATTTTAATTTTAATTTCCAATTCAATTCAAGTTTTGTTGAGAGTACTGTGCATATACTTATGGCAGGTTTATCACAATGATGTCTGAAGTAAAACGAATAGAGCTAGAGACTTGTAATTGGGATAATAATAAATATGGATGTGAGATATAGAAAGGAAAAAAAAATATTTATTTCAAGCCTTATAATAAACCATATTAGTTTTAGTTCCTTATATAGTTTAGAGAAGTGATAATGTGGTGAATTCAAGATCTAAAGATATCTCATGATTACTATTTCATATGCTTACACATACTGTTTATAAAAGTACAAAACTCTCCATACAATAGCAGCACCAAATACAAGCCTCATCTAATATCCTCAGGTTAGTTTCCAGCTTGTGGCTTCCGTCAGTGAGGAGTTTTGGATTTAAAAACACTGCACCTAGATCTTAGGATCTAATGTATCCCTCCAGCAGCCATCTTTTGCCTATTTGATTAACTATAAAGCTATAAAATGGTGAATATGTAATGTTTTGATGATTTTATATCTATTCTTTCCATAGCATAATGGTGACTGTGGTTTTTGAAAAACCAAAGACACCAAAATAGTATAGATGCTAAATTGGGTTCATATCTTTATGCTTATTCAAATGAATGAGTTTGGGTTGGAAACATTATGGTGCTTTTATCTTGGGATCCTAGCTTTATAGTTAATCAAAAGGTAGCTGATGGAAGATTGTATTAGATCCTAAGATCTATGTGCAGTGCCTTCAAATCCAAGGCTCTTCATTAATGAAAGTCACAAGCTAAAATCTAGTCTGGGCATGTTGGGTGAGTAGGCACTAGATAGAGATTTTATGCATAAATCTTTCTGTATCCATTGATTATGAAGGCTTTCACTTGGTGACACTATTGTATGGAGAATACCTGGGTTAAAGATCAACTTGGGTAATTTTAGTGCTTCAGCTTAATGCATTTGATTTACTTTTATTGTTAGTATTAGTTTCAGATATATTGTTTAAATAGAAGACAAGTACATATTGGAAGGAGAAATAATTATTAGGCAATTTGTATATGAATTAAATTATATTTATAGGATATTTCTTTTAATCATACTTGTTTTTCTTCATTTTTGTTAATTTAATGAGCTTTAGTAATGGGATGGTGGACCCAGAGTTGAAGTTTCATAGATTGTATCTCAGTGCCATTATTTCTGGTGCAGACTTCCTAGTTCTGTTGTTATTATTATCTTTATTATTACTATTATTACTACTGTTATTATTTCTATTACAACAAAATAAAATATTGTGTGTGAATTTTAATTAAATTAATATGCTAAGTTTTTTTCTATCCTATTTCAACTTTGCAATATTTTTAGCTTTATAATACTTTACACCAGAAAATTTCCATACTTACTGATTGAAAGAATATTCAAAAGATTTGATGTAAATAACTCAGTTATAATATTTTGATATTTACATGATACATTGTTGTGTGTTTTTGATTACCAGAAAGGAATTTTCTATTAACTAAAAGAGATAGTAAGGTGTGTTTTGACCTTCAAGTAAACGAGAAAAGCAAATTATTACTGTACACACTTTATTTTTCTTATCATGACAGTTAGTATTACTACAATAATTTTTTTAATCATAATAGAACAGGGATGGTCTGCTTATTATCATATTTTAGCCAGCATGATAAGTTTACTGGCTTTTATCTCTGGTTTTTAATTAATATCTCCTTTTACACTTAACCCAATACAAACACATTGTTTCTAGAAATAATTTTCTTTTATTATAGTTTTGACTGCCCAGTGGGCTTCATCAGAGCTATGAAGTATTTACATACATGTGACTGCATAGAAATGATATATTATAATTATATCTAAATATATATAATTTATATGAATATGATCAAGGAACATTACTATCTTCCTTCTTAGTTGTTTAACTCTTCTCTCAGTCTTTATTTCTCTTTTCAATCCAGAGGCAAATTTATTGTTAGCTTATATGAGCTTCAGTTAAAATATTATTTATGTTTAGTATATTTTTATTAAAAATATTATTAGAAATAACATTTAAAAAATGATAAATATTTTTAATATTATTGGCACAAAATATTTTTTGTTTTCTGTTTTGTCAGTTTTTAATTCTTCAAAAATGAAGAACTTAAGTTATTAAAGTATATAGAAATGAAGTAGATTCAGAACTATATAATCATTCAAGTAGCTTGATTTGGATTCAAACCTCAGAGTGATTTGAAGTTCAGATTTTTAGATTGATAGGTAAAATGGAGTTAATGGAAGTTACTATGTATATTTCTGGATTTGTCCTAGCTTTGAGTGCCAAACTTCATTGATAAAAGCAAATCCCACAAGCAAGCTTATCTAGAGAGAGGATTTAAGTACTAAAAGTAGAAATTTTGTTTGCTGATTTATTGTTCTCATATTACCCATCAGTTTTTCTTTTGATTTTTTTTTCTATTTCTATAATATATACTTTGCTAACAAATGTTTTTCATTTACTTTCAAACACCATTCTTAATGTTTCCATTCATATTTTTATTCTTATTATTATTTGCATTTGGAATTTGAATGGTAATTCAGATTTTATAGGTTTATCTTAATTTCAAATACCATAGATGAAGATTCCATTTTTTCATATCAATTTAATTTCAAATCAATTTGTGATGTGACTTGTAAGTAATTGGGTGATAAAATAAATTTGAACTGCATAACAGACAATAGAAAATTTCCATCCACAATTGGTGTCTGCTGTTAAACAGAAAATACTACTATGCATAGAGAAATTTTACAATACTTTATAATCTTGAAAACAGCCACAATTTTGACTGTACTGTGATGGTGCTGAATACAGTTTTTTAAATCATTTTCTTTTAGTCATTTCTAATGTTTTTGTTGGGTTTTTTTTTTATCTCAATTTTCTGATAAAAATTGAATTATTGTAAATAGTTCAAAAAATATTGAAAGATGTCAGTAGTGCACAGAGTAAACTTAAAAGAAAACACTGCATTTTATTCATTTTCTGATTGGTCCATTCCTTAATCTTAAACATGTAAACAAGCTTGGACCTGCTTTTCTCATTTTTTTGATCAAACTGCAAAGAAACAACAGAACTTGGAACTTTAATTAAATATTTATAATAAATTTTACAAAATATTTTCATATAATCAAAAGTAAATCCTTTTGTGCTCACTTTTTTTATATATATATATATCTTACTTATAAAAGTGTACATTAGACATTTATTTTGAAACACTAAAAAATAAAATCTTGATTACAAATGTAGATTTATGACTGATCGTTGGTGATAATTTAATAATTATAAATACAATTTTTAATTTTAGAGCAGTATCTTGTAGATTTGTGATTAATTTTATAATTATTCATACAAATTCTTCATTAATTTACTTTTCAGTTTTAGAATAGTTGACAAATTGAAAAGAAAAATATTATATAATTCAATAATATTCATATTATTATTTTTTTAATATTTGGAAATTAAAGTATGATTTTTTAGAATACTTTTCTTTTATAATAATGTAATTTCCACTATTCTGTTTTACAAGGTAGGAACTGATTTCTATCCATTTTTAACACCTTGTGAAGGGGTGCATTTATAAACATATAAACAAAGACATGTTAAAAAGTTGTATGACCTCCAAAATGCAATTTTTTGATGAACTCATCAGTTGGCCAAGTTGAATTTATTGAATTCTATAATAGAATAAAAGTTTAAAAACTAAAATAAATTTTGAATTTTTGCCTCAAATTGTCACTAGGTTTTGGTGAAAAGTAATTGCAATGCTTGAGGAGTTAATACTTAATTTATCTGTATGATTTATTATAACAGTAAAATGATGAACTTTAGATCTTGAGGTCCACATGTAAACTCAGCTTTATAATTTCCAGTGCCAATTTTTTATTAACCCCCAAGCAATAAACCATTCATTTACTTTTTTAATAAGAATTGTCATGTAAATTTACATTTTAAAAGCATGAGCTTTTCTTTTATTGTGATGCACATATATTGAGACAGTTATGTGGCTCATGGCTTACAATAACATAGTAGTGTGTGGGTGCATGGAAAAGCAGAAACAAACAAACAAAATTTTTAATGTTTTACTCTGATTTTGATAAGTAACACAAGCATGTTTTTATGTTAAAATGGTGTAATAATGGTAATTATGGAATTTTCCTATCTATTTTAAATTAGATGAAGATTTTTTTTAATTAAATACTTTGATAAAATTCTACAAAATTATTTTTAAAAGGATTAAGGTGAATTGAAAAGAGTCATTACCTTTTTTTCAGTCAAGATAAAGAAAGAATTTACATCACTGGTGTGTTTTTCAAATTTACCTACTAAGTATAAAAAGGTGGAAAAAAATTATTCAAGATTATTACATTACAAACCACATGAAAGAACTGTTATTATAAAATTATAATTGAAGGCAAGAGACAGTTTATTCAGTTGCTGCTAATGTTATAATAGAGTTTTAATTCATATGGAGGCAAGGCTCTGCTTTTTTTGTGTTTTATAGCCCATATGTGTGTGTTAGATGGCATGCCTGAAGTCTATCAAACTATAGTGAGTAAATGCCAACAATTACTGAATTCATCCTTTTCTGGAAGATGTCAATAAGCTAGTCTACTGTTTTAGAATGGAACAGCTTACCAAGAGATTGCAGTAAATAGCCAGCAAATATTGTGCTATAGTTTATATATACACAATTTTATCTAACATGAAAGGGATCACAAAGTTATTATAGCTGTATATATTATATAGAATGCATATAGGAGATATACTTCATGAATATATATTAGTCGATGAGTAGAAAAATAATTTGTTAAAATATTATTTTTAATAATTAATCTCAGTTAAAATCTTTGATTTGCAAATTTAAAACTAAATAAGTTTTGGCTTAAATTACATACCTCAAAACAGATGATTGATTGATAAAAGTTTTATTTTGAAATTAAAAAAAATAAATCCCTAAGTCTTTTTTATTGTAAATGAAGCAACAAAAGCCTGAATTTTAAAAGAACTTTCCAAACTAGATCTAGAGATTTTTTGTTTAAAAAAAAAAAAACTTTTACTTACCATTAAAAATAATGTAATGGATTAATTAACATTGATTTGTAGGGAGATAATAATGCACACATATGTCTGCATTGCTTTTATGTATATTTTCAACATGAAATTAATTGCAGCTTGTGAAAATATATAGTTTAATAAGTTTATTATTTTTTGCCAAATGAAATATGCTAGGATGTAAATGTCAGTGTGTGCATACATTTTTATGCATACACACATCTGTTAAAATTAGTTATGTATTATTAAAATGGATTGATTTTTATGACAATTCTAATAGGTTACAGCACATCTAAATGCTTATATAGATGTGCATCATATAGACATATATATATATATATATATATATATTAAAATCAGTCATCAACTACATATATATTAAAATTAATTATGTATTATAAAAATGATTTTTTATTATTGGTTTATGACAATTCAAAGAAGTTAATTTTAAATTATTATACATAATATTTAAATGCTTATATATAGGTGTGGTTTATGTAAAACTTGAGATATATGTAAATTACAGTGTGATGCCATATATATATATATGTATATATATATATATATTGGCTGCTGAAAGGAGTTTGCTATTAATTGAAAGGAGACTCTTTGATTCTTCTTGGAGATCTTAAAGGAATCGAGCAGGACAAATTTCTAATGTCCACTCCATACATTCTTGTTGTTGCAGCTGTTATTATTATGTGTTTATTTATATAGTATACAAACATGGATGGGCTGCTCACCAACATACATTAGCCAGCATGGTTAGTTTATTGGCTTTTTATCTCAGTTTAAGTTCAAAAAACACTCATGGTCTTTCTTCTAAATTGCCTGATAAGGAAGAATGAATGTGTTTGAATGAATTTTTTTTTCTAATAGATATATACAATCATGACAGACAAAAATAAATCATGGCCCTTATTCTCAAAAGGCTGCAAAGTAACCAACCAAGGCAGTAGTTGGTGGCAGAAGGTGCTAAGAATATCCTGATTGTGAACACAGGTTGCCATTTGATGATCACTTTTTATTTAGGTACATACAACTGCAGATCACTTTCAAGTGAAGAAAAATTGGAAGAAGAACTGTCTTATATTAAATGGGATGTTATTGAACTTTGTGAAGTTAAAAGAAAAAGTGAAGAGATAATTGATTTAAAAAGTGGGCATGTACTCTATTACAAAGGCACAAATATTGGAAGTACAAGTGGAGTAGGATTCATTATAAATAAAAAGTGGAAGAACAACATTGTGGAGATTGATGGTGTATTGGACAGAGTTGCAGATACCAAATGCAGATAGTTCAGGTTTATGCCCCAACAAGTTCTCATAGTGATGAAGTAGTAGAAGATTTTTATATGGATGTACAAAAGGCTTTTGATCAGAGTAAACAACATTTTAAAATTGTTATGGGAGATTTTAATGCTAGAATTGGTAAACAAATGAAAGATGAAAGTGTTGTAGGTAATTTTGGTTATGGTAATAGAAATGAGAGAGGACATAGACTTGTGGAGTTTGCAGAAAAAGAAAAACTTTATATTATGAATTCTTTTTTTGAGAAAAATGTTAAAAGGAAATGGACATGGAAGCATCTAAATGAAGGTACAGCAGAATTGGATTATATTTTGACTAACAGAAAATACATATTTCAAGACTGTAATGTTCTTAATAAATTCAATGCAAATTGATTAGTAAGATGTAAGATACATGTTAATGCAAAACTAGAGAGACAAAAATTACTAAAAAAAAACAATATTTACAGTTGATATTCCTAATCTTCAGAAACATTGTAATGAATTTAAATTAGAATTTGCAAATCAGTTTCAGGTATTAGTAGATTTTGAATATGATTCAGATTTGAATGAAATTAATAAGAAAATAACTGATACACTTTTAAAAACTGCAACAAAGATAGCTGGTAGAAGAAAGTCACAATTGACCAATAAAATTTCTACTGAGACTAGAGAATTAATGAAGAAAAGAAGGAATATGAAGATATATAAAAATGATGCATTAAAAAGGATTGAATATCTCAAATTTTGTAAAATGGTATGAAAAAGAGTTGATAATGATATAAGAAAATATAATTGTGAACTAGCAAGGAAGGCTGTAGAAGAGAATAAAAGTCTCAAGAGTGTAAAACAACATTTTGGTATTGGTAGGAAACTTATATCTGCAATAAGAAAAAAAGATGGAACTATTACTAAAAAGAGAGATGACATCATGAAATGGGTAGAAGAGTTCTATCAAGAATTATATAGTAATAAAGAACAAGTACCTCCTACATCTATTATATCTTCTGAATTGCCCAGAATTTTAAATGAAGAAGTGAGACATGCAATTAAATTTATGAAGAAAGGAAAAGCTCCAGGTAATGATGGAATTATAATTGATATATTAAAAGAAGCAGGTGAAGAAATAGAAATAATTTTGGCAAAGTTATATACCAAATGTCTAAATAATAAAGATGTACCAAATGATTGGAAGAATGCAGTATTAATTAATATTTAAAAAAGGTGATAAAGAAGATATTAGAAATTACAGACCTATCAGCCTTTTATCAGTTTTATACAAAAATTTTACCAAGATAATTACAACTCGTCTACAGAGAACATTGGATTTCAACCAACCAAGAGAACAAGCTGGATTTAAAAGTGGTTTTAGTACAGTAGATCATATCCAAGTATTGAGAGAAGTTATAGAAAGGACCAATGAATATGAGTTGCCATTATGCTTTGGATTTGTAGATTATGAAAAGGCATTTGATTCTATAAACATTTCTTCAGTGATTAAAGCATTGGATCATCAAGGTATAGACCCAGGATATTGTCATATTCTGAAGAATATTTATAAAAATGCAACAGCAACAATTAGATTACATAATGATACTAGGGAAGGTTAACATCGAAAAGAGTGTAAGACAAGGTAACTCCATATCTCCAAAACTTTTTACAGCAATGCTGTAAGATATATTTTGTGGATTAAAATGGGAAACTAAAGGAGTAAGAGTAAATGGAGATTATTTAAGTCATTTGGATTTTGCAGATGAGGATAGTTGCTTTTGCAAACAATGCTTCAGAGCTTCAGGAAATGTTGCAGGAGTTATCAAATGAAAGTAAGAAAGTAGGGCTAAAGGTAAATGTTAAAAAGACTAAAGTAATGTTCAATGGATTTTTTCAAAAGATGAAAATAAAGATTGATTATGATGAGTTAGAAGAAGTTAACAACTACAAATACCTTGGTCAGATTATTACTACAGATGGAAACATAATGATGAAACTAATCATAGAATTAAACTTGGTTGGAGTGCTTTTGGTAGAAATAACTTAATACTAAAAGGAAATGTATGTCTTTGAAAAGGAAGGTTTTTAATAAATGTGTTTTACCAGTTCTTACTTATGGATCTGAGACTTGGACACTTAATAGAAGAGCAATACAGAGACTTCAGACCACTCAAAGAAGTATGGAGAGATGCATGTTAGGAGTAACAAGAAGAGATCGAAAATGCAATATATGGGTAAGAGAACAATCAGGTATTACTGACATCATTGAAAGAATTAAAAGACTGAAGTGGAGTTGGGAGTTGGACATATTGTCGAAGAGATTGTAATAGATGGACAATTAAATTCTTAAACTGGATTCCAAGGGATTGTAAAAGATCCAGAAATAGACTACATGTGAGCTGGATGGATGAAATAAGAAAGGGTGTAGGGATGATTTGGAGAAGAGAGGCTAGAGATTGGAGAAGATGGATTGACTTGGAAACACCTCCATCCTGCAGTGAATTGATAATGGTTGACAATGATGATGATGATTTAGTCTAAATCAGAATGCTGAATTTATAGTGTACTTAGCAGACCTTAATTTAATTGTATTATTATTAATAATAAATTTATTAAGTTAATCCAGTGAATTCATTTAATCCTAGAATAGATTTAAAACATTATATATTAGTATTATCTTTTGTTTACAGCAACAGTTATAGAGTTCTTCTTCACTGAGCTGGATTCATACATAATGGTCTGTTATATGGATTGGGATTTATATTTAGTGTTATGGACATCCAGTTGATGATGATTTTATTACTTCTCTAATGCTGGATGGCACAAATGGATATCCTTTAATATTTATGCACTACATTTTATTTACTTTTATGATTAGAAATTAAGTTTATATTTGGCCAGTATATTAATAGTACTAAGTGGCCAGAGAGCATTGATGATGATCACATATTTAGTATCTCAGCATTATTTTTTAATATATTTTTATGGATTAGCACTTAAGTTTGTGCATCCACATTATTGTTTATATAATTTGCCTCAAGTGTGACAAGGGCTAAATAATTAACCTGGTCTGTAGTGGACCATTTTCAAATCCAGTCACAAGGTTTACTATTGGTTTTATTTTTGATCATTTTTGATGATGAATGATTATTATTATTCCTTGTAATTCTTGTGAACTTATAATTATTTTTATTATTTTTGCTAATCTTGCATGCCTATATCAATCATATTCACTATATTCATTTTATGATTAGACTTGTCATTGACTTGGGAATAATGATGATTTTCTATTACCCCAGGGTCGCCCTAGATTATTTGTACTATCACAGTTTATAGAGATTATAGCATTTTAATGAATTAGTGATTATCAAAAAATATATTAAATTGTACAAAAGATTTCTGTATTTCTTTAATTTGACAAGACTGTGTTTTGTAAAATTGTTTTTCGACTATCTTTGATCTGACTACAATTTGCTGAGATCCTTAAATATGATTGAAAATCTTAATTTTACAAGAATTACTGCCTCTAATAAATACATTTACTATAATCTCGAATATTCAATGGACACCAGATAGTATAGTACAATATAATCCCTTTCTCCAGATCAACTTGTTTTTAGTGTATTCCTTCAACAGCAGAAACTAGGATTCAAATCTGGAACTCATGTGCTGATGTATCTAACAGTCATTTTTTAATCCTTTATCCAATTCAAAAGCTAGAAATTGTTCAATCTGAATATGGAGACTTTTTAGCAGTATATATCTGATGCACATTCGTTACTCAAGCTTACAATAGATGGCTCTATAGTAAGCTGAATGTAATTTCTCTTGGAAACATATAAGTAAGTATCTGAGAGAATGTGATGTTATTAGTCTTGGATATATTACCCAATTAACTTTGTTCCTCTGGCTATCTTCATAGTAATTTTCATTTAATTTGCATTGAAGTTAGTCAAAGATGAGGCTATATTCTTAATCAGATTAATTTTGATTTTTGTTACCATGAAATTCTTTTTTAATTTTCGACTTTTGTTTTTCTATTTGATAAGCTGGTTTTATTATTATTAGTGCTATCTAAAATTCCAACTATTATTTTCAAAAACTTATTATGGAAAAACCTTCTGTTTTTTCTATTAAAGATAAATAAATAACTGAAGCTTTATTGCTCAGGAATTTATAAAAATTTCAAGTACCAGAGGTGAGAGCTGAATCACAATTTATGAAACTTGAGCTCAAGAGTTAATCCCTCTGCTACCACACCAAACAGCACTAACCATTCATCAAGCAAAAAGGGATAAAGGTCTGTTGTTATAAATACTGATATTCTATTGTGTCATTTTGATATTTTTGGAATTACTCTTTGTAGTTTGTATGGGAACTAAACAAAATTTCAAACAGATTGTCAAATGTTTTAATAAAACTTTTACAGAAATATTCATGGAAAGACATATCAATAATAAATATTCCAATTAGAAAAACTTGCTATTTTATGCAGAAAATAATCATAGCCCTGTGGAATTGAATGTTTTTGTGACTACTTTGCAAAACAAAGTGAAGATAACTTATCTTTTTTTTTCAGTAGGATGTCTGATGCTGTTCTATTTCAGCTCTAATACTTATATCTGTTTATTGACTATCAGTGACTTTGCAAGATTTGGTGCAATAATAAGTGGAAGTCTGGAGTTTAAGGTCTTCAAACCATGTCCAGTGCTCAAACTTCTTATCAACTCCTGAACAATAAAGCCATTCCATTACTATTATTGTTGTTATTATTATTCTGTTGTTGTATTATTGTACTCTTTAGCAGTATACGTGTTTCAGCTTTTTTATTTTGTAAATCCTATCACATATTTCTCAATGTCTTATTGTAAGGTATTTCTTCTTTTTGTTGTTTTTTAAATAAAGTATCCAAAATTATATTCATAAATAAGTATTATTAGAATACATTTTTTTGTTTTTCAAATACTTCCTATTTTTTCTTGCTGAAAGCAATTCATCTTTTAACATGTATATATTTTATCTTTAAGTGTACTGTTAGTTAGCATAATGTTTTCTTTCTGATTTTGAATGTTTTCCACCTTTAATACTGCACTGCATCAAAATCACCCCCCCTCCCGCAGAGACCTTTTCCAGAATTTGTTAGTAATATAGGTCGAAAAGAGTTGTCTATAATATATAAAAAGCAATGCAGGTGTGTATATTTGCATATTTGAAAGAACATTTTAAATCAAGGAATATTTATAAAATAAACAGTGTTACATTGCTCCTACAGAGTAAAAGACTTAGTATTATTCTTCAAAGCGAAAGAAGACATAAGCAGTCAGTAGAAATTTTATGTTGTTGTTTTTTTTTAATTATATGAGAAAGTGTGGATGCTTGAAAGTCTGAGTTCAAACCCCCTATATTAACCCTCAAAGTAAAAATACTTAGACCATCATTTACTGACCACTAATTGATTCACTAGCTTTAAAAAAAAAAAAAGTAATAAACTGGCTTGAAGCATCTAAATGTCATTAAATTTAATCCACAGTCTGCTAACAAAGCAGGTGAATCTACCGGATGCATCATATATATTTACATGTAATGCAGTCTGTAAATAGAACACGGCTGAGCCAAGACTTTAGCAACAATAGCCAAGAATTGTGTGAGGAGGCGTTACTCGCCAGACTTGCTAATTTTTGAGTGATGACGATTGGAGGGAATTTGCATTCTTATTTTACACTCTGATTAAAAGTAGTTGAGACTCAGTCCATTTTTTGGGTGTTTAGCTGGGTTGTCTGTAGGCTCTCTACCTAAAAAAAAAAAAAAAAGAATGAAATCTGAAAAATAAGTTTAAAATTACTAGACGTGAATTCGAGCCCGTGTCATAGACATGACAAGCAGGTGCATCTGATTTATGAGAGTCTTTCCAAATATGCTCGTCCGTATATATATATATGTGTGTATATGTAAAAATGTTTAATGATATTTGTGCTTAAATATGTTTAGTTAAAAGTTTTTAATCCTAGTAATTTGATCTCGAGAACCCTGTTTTCCACTACTATTGACTATATAACGTGTAATACAAACATACTTTAATCATTAAATTATCTGATAAATGTTTATTTCTCTAACGTGTCGTTGACATCATTTATTATAGAAATTATTCATTTATTATGAATCCTACTCCTTCACGAATGTTTTTCAATTAGCAGAATGGTCCTGAATGATTAACGGCGAACAAGTCAACAATATGTCCAGACCTGTTGGCGGCCAGCAGCAGGTTGTAAATTAAGAGCAAACAAGCACGACTTTATTCCGCTGTTCCTCTAGCTACTCTCTATAGTACACTTGTTTTGGATTTGAATGCTTCCCAGGACATTTAAAACAGCATATTCATTGTTTCTTTTATCCTACAGTTAGTGTTTTTAGATTCTTTCAAAAACCAAACATTATTTTAAAATGGAATCCTTGCTTCAGAGATTATCCGTTCCCCGCAGTACACAGACGCCAAATGGACTTCGAGATTTCCTTCAAATGACTTAACAGCCAAAGAGATTAGCAGCTTTTAAACAATTTGTTGTGCGAGCCGGCAGTTGGAGAAGAAAGTTGAAGATTTTAAATTAATTAAAAGAAAACTATATAGCCTCGAAATAACTTTCTGAAAAGATTACCAGTCATATAACGGATTATTAAATAGATATTAATTTTTCTCTTATTATTATCATCCAATATTCATCATCATCATCATCGGTAATAATTAGCAAAACAAGTGTGGTTTTTGCATCTCCACTATTATATATATATTAGATAAATAAATAATAATACACTAGAAATGAGTTTTAAAACATCTATATAGACAAATCTATGAACCTCAAATATATCCATATATCAAATATGCTGCTCCATTAGTCTCCTTGTGATGCTTTCTTTTAACTTCTTCTGCAGCAAACTTTTCTTTCTGAATGTCTTAAGTGTCATATATATTTGTAATCTTCCTTTGTATTCTACCCACAGACATTTGTTTCCTATGATTCCTATCAATAATGCATTTCTTAGTAGTATCTTTGACATAATCTTCATAATGTAACAGGGCCTGCCTTTCCTATGATTCATAATAAAAAAATTTGTAGGAAAATTTGATTTGTTCATTTACTTGATATATCTAATGTCTTGAAAATCTGATTTTATAATAAATTTTATAGTATTATAACCCAGAAAGCTGAAATGCATATTAGCTGGTTTTATGATATGCCATTGATTTTTTTTCCTACTATTTTTATATTATGTCACTTAGGAGATTCAAATATAATTTTTCATATAAAAAATTAGATAAAATAATAGATCGATATATCATTAATTTAGTTGCAACAGTTATTATAACGAATTCCGTTATTTTTTTAATATAATGAGCATGTTAATAACACTAAACAAGTTTTTGATAAATGCCACAAAAGAAAGCATTTAAAATCTCTATCTAGAATTATCCAGATCCCCAAATTGGTTTCAAGCTAGTGACTCTCTTTTACTTAATTAAGATTGTAAATATAGGGGATTTGAACTCACACTTTCAAGCACCCTTCAACTATCCACACTATCTCATGCAACTGATATGCATGATCACACACATGTAAAAAAGTTAAATAATCACCAATATACATATTTTGTGCTAAACCAGCACTTATCATTTGATCAATTTATATTGAGATAACAAATCTTTATACTTTAATGGACAGACTTCAATCTACTCCACCTCCAACTTCTCTGCCATTTATACCACTGAAAATCTGATGATGGAAATCCCAAATCCCATATTGATGCCAAATATGTATATTGGTGATTATTTATTTTTTCTATATCTGTGTGGTCATGTGTGTCAGTTGTATGAGATAGTGTGGATAGTTAAAGGGTGCTAGAAAGTCTGAGTTCAAATCCCCTATATTTACAATTAAACTCCAGATATGTGAAGAATGCATCTATTTCAAATATTTAATTAAGATTGGAATCTGTATTAAACCTCAACATGTAATAACTTTCTATTTAAAAGTTATCCAGATAAGTAAACTGATTCACATTCTCAAGTTTACAACCATCCAAGCCAAAAATTTCTGAATATACTTGAGCCTTTTGAACATAAATTATTAAACTAAAGTCTTTATATGTTGCATTCAAAAAATTAAGTACATTCCATAGATCACTATTAAGAACAATATTCATTAGCATATTGTTGATCGAAAAAGCCAAAAGATGAAGTTACAGTTTTAACTTTAATGAATTCAAATTTACCAACAAACTGTTTTACATCTTGATACCTGTTTCATGGAGGGATCTTTTTACAAACTCTTTGAAAGACAACTATCATAAAAATTGAACAAAATACAGAATAGTTCACTTACTTGTTTAACATCAGCTTCAAATTTTCATCTGTATTAGTAATTTCTTTTTTCATGCTTTCATGTAGAAGTTATATAATTCTGTCAATTAATGTTAACAAACCTATTACCATGAGTCAAAGATCATAACCAAATCAACAAAAGATTAACATAAATCATTTTTTGTTCCGATAACTTTTTTGCATTTGCTTGGGGTTAAAAATCATGTTTAGGATACTTTTTGAATATCCAAAATATATTGAATTTTTAAGACTGAAAATAACTTTAAAAAAATCTTGAAAATACCTTTGTTGTAGTGGATGACTATGATATTTCATAATAATTGCTACTGACTTGTCTATCCATTTTATTTTTAAAAATTGGAATAATAGAAAACATCCTTAAGATCAGATGGAGCAACTTCATAAATCCATATATTATTTTTAAATTTTCTATTATTTTTAAACTAATTTGTTATTGTGTTACTTTAAACCTTCTCTGGATATCTCAGCAGAACTGTTGCTTTTCTATTTTTTTTTAAGATGAGAGTCTTGTTTTGACTTTACTAATATGTATATCTTTGTACAAATGTAAATAAGTAGGCAAAATGGGTATATCATTGAAAATATTTTTCTCAAATGGTTATCAAAATACTTTTTCCACTTCTACAAAATATCACTGTTATCATCTAAAAGAGTTCTATTGCTGAGTTTAATAGTTTGTGTTACCATTTTTCATTCCTATATATTACTTTAATTTATTTTTTTTTAAGTAACTGTCTACATTTTCTTTTTTTTTTTTTTTGCAATTTTAATCTACCAATTATTTTTAACTCTTTTTATCACATCAAACCTCTTTCATTAATACCTCATTATGGTTCTACACTTTTACATTTAATTTATTATTCTGCTGAGTAGAATGTGCCATACGTTTTCTTGTAATTACATGATGAATACTAGAATAAGTGTCAGAGAATGATGATTCTACCTTTTTGCAACATAAAAGAACATTTACTTATATCCATAACAAAAGAATTCCACATAGTCTTGAAAGCCAAATTAGCAATTTTAATATTTGAAAGTGATTCAAATTTAGAAGAAATGAGAATCAAGATGTTTTTTTAAATATAATTGGAGTAAAAGATTTTTTTTAAAAAAACGCAATTATCATTTTACTGCATAGCTCTGATCTATTTAACAATCTACATTTGTAAATATCCAAATGATAATAACTTCTTTTGTATTCTGAGTCCTAAAGACTTCTATCTATAATGTAGGATTATTAAATGAAATTGCTTTGATCATGAATACAACCATTTTCTTTTGTACGAACATCTTGTGGAAATCATTAGTCTTTATTATTAATTTATGAACATTTATTTAAAAGCATCTAAATCATGCTTATGTTCACATGTATGTGGACAGGGAGATCTTACTGTTTACAGTTTAGCATGGAGTTAGAGAAGTGGGCTCAATAGCTATTTTATTGAATTTGAACATAGCTTCTGGTGTCTACATGTCATAAGATCTTTCAAGTATCTTGCCATTTAATACGTATTACAGTTAAAAGAAATATGAAGATTAATATGGAAGACAAAAGAAATATTTAAATGATTGATTGTTTTGAAAATTTTGCATACGTTTTTACATTTTATAGCTTTATTTGTACCTACAAAAGGCAATTAAAGTATACAAATAAAAGTTGTAATGAAACAGTCATCATAATTTTTATCTATTATTGAGTCTTTTCAGGGTGGAGTTCTCATCACTATATCTTACAGCAATCTAGCAATATTTTTATATCATTCATCAACATGTTGTGCTCCATTTCAATAATATAAGTGATATAGAGCTATTTTCTAATCCTTATATTTCATTTACAAATCTTTTTATTACTTTCTTGTTTTTATTTGATAGCTTCTGTAACATTTTCTATATCTCTAAAGTATTATTTGAAAAAAAAAATGTCAAAATTTAGATTCTTTAACTTCCACATTTTAATCATCCATATAATAACCACAAACTAGTGTCAAGAATTTTAGAAAGTTGAATTACCCTGTCCTACACCTTTAATACTGTTGAATGTTACTTCTTTTTATTGTTATCTTATACTCCAATAACTACTGTTTCAATATACTATTCACAATTTCCTAAGTCTATATTTTAATGTTCAAAACTTTTATCACCAAAGAAATACTTATAAAGAAAGATATAAATCCAAAGCATAATAAGAACTTATACTTGTTTGTTTTTTTGTAATGTTTACATATATATCAAACTTCTACTATTCTATATAAAGATTTGCTGAAAATGTATACATGAATAAAAATGTTTACATTTCCCAATCATTTTTATTTAAATGTCTTAATTTATATAAAAAGAAACATATTATAATTAATAATTTACTTAAAAATAAAATTTATTTTAAATATATTGCCTCATAATTATAGTAATTCTGCATATATTTATCTTGGAAGTACTGGTAGATGTCTGCCTCTGAAATGTCAGGTCTGGATTCGATGCTATGTTGTGCTAACATTTTTTAAAAGTGTTATCCTTCTCTTTTTTGTTATTATTATCATACATTATCTTTTTACACATTTCACTAAATAGCTTTTTCTATTTTTAGTATTTATATTATTTTTTTAGATGATGTATTACCATTTTTACACATTTTACTAAACAGCTTTTTCTCAGAAGCATATTTTAGTTAAAAACTTCCAAATGATCCATAAACCACATTACGGTTAAAATCTAAGAAAAATATAATTTTTAAAATGATATTATTGCATGCTAAGTTATTTAATTCTTAATAAATTTCATGGAAAATTTTTATTATTGTATGAATACAAGTAAAACTATTTTTACTATAATAAATAGTTTATTTATATATTTGTAAACCAGAGGCTTATTTCCTTCGTAATAGAAAACAAAGAAGTTTTGTGTCAGAGAGATTCTGATTTAAAAATAATAAATAGATTTGGAAAACAGAACTTTTATTTTAACAAGAAGGTGTTGATGGGATATAAGAGTTATATCAGCTGTGTTATTTAAAATGACTTAGTTTGGTGTTCCTATAAAATATAAACAATGTAAGTAAGAAAATTTAAAATATCAAACTATATATATAATGAATTATAATTTTTGATAGATAAAAAAAATTAAATAATATTATTAGTGTAAATATATTATTACTGAAGGGTTATAATTTTGTTAATAGGAAATGTCAATAAGATTATGCATGAGAGATTTTCAGTGTGTTTTCAAACAAACAACTGCTTTCAATAAATTATTGACTTGCTGGTTAAAGTTGATCAAAATTTCAATTAAGAAAGAATAATAAAGATAAACCAGATACCAAGCTTTTTTTGCCCTTTGCTATGAAGAATGGAGCTCCCAAAGAACATTAAGGATGGACATAATATTTTTAATCACCAGGTAAATAAACTTATATATTATATAATTACTTATATAATTTCAGAGTGAAGCAGTGCAATGTTTTCATTATTATTATTTTAATTTTACATTTAAACTGATTTATTTAAAAAGATTTCAATTGAAAGATTTTTAATCAAGATTGCATGGCAAGTTTAATTAATATATTTTATATAGCATGTCTTTTATTGTCCATGTTCATTTTATAGAAATAAATGAATAAAACACGTAAATATTTATTGAACTTGTTAAATGACTAAGACTATGTTCAAGTTTTTCTTGTGAAAGTGCTGAAAAAAAAGTCTTTTAATTTACTAATTTTATTTCATAGAATAGGGGGAACAACAAAATTTACCTTGCATAATAACAATTAGTCATGTGTAAGCCCTGTTTGGTATATTGCTTTGCAAACCATTTTTCTACTTTTCAATTGCTTCTATTTGGATATCAGTATCATTTTCTGGTATTCTTTTAGTCTTTATGGATTTATTTACTTCTCACTTCATTATTTAAATTAATTCTTATGTCAAAAGATATAATTATATGTGCTACTTTGTTTTTTTATAGTTCTTGAACTCTTTTACACACATCATGATTATCTCTCTTTTATATTAATAGAATTTTCTTTATGAAATAATTTTTCTTTCATTATGAAGTTACATTATACTTTTAAGATAAAAATTACTTTTTACATTTTTTTTGCTCTAATTCATAATTATAATTTTTTTACATCAGCAATAATTTATTTTCATACTATATTACAGAATTCCTATATTCAATTTTCTAAAATGGATCATTTTAAATATTTTCATATATATATATATATATTGCTTAGTATTGGTTGAAAAGTTATTAGTGAATTGTTGCTTTTAATACTGTTTATGTAGTAGCTTAGATTATCTTTTCTTATTGAATTCATAAAATGTGAACTATCATTGAAGTCTATTGATAATTTAAAACAATTTGTACATTTTTAATTAAATAAAAATAAGTAATTGAATAGATTCTGCTGGACTTTCATTTAGAAGCTTCCATGACTATATTTTGTTTTTTTCTAAATAGAAATCATAACATACAGTTGTTGTTTTTTTTACATATCCGTAATTCTGTTTTCTCCTTTGTTTTTCTCTTTCTATCCAAAACACTGAGTGTCATGTATTTCAAATCTGTAATGTAAATCAATAGTGAGATGTAAGAGGTTGCTAAAAAGATAGGATTAATAATCAACCTTCAAAAATATTCAACTTTATTACAATTTTTTTTTTGTTAATAAAAGCTTTATTAATAAGAAATTATTTACAAATATTATCATATTTACACCATAGCATAAGTTTGTTACCCAGGCAAAAAAATATCTTGAAACTACAACCATAATAATGAAAATTGAAGAGTAACATGTTCTAAAATTACACAATTATGATAACTAAACTAAAAAAGAGTCTAAAAATTTAATTTCAAGGGTGAAATCTGTTGGAGAGTGTTAATTGAAATAAATGTTTAAACTATAAAAGAGCACAACTGAAATAGATTATATGCCATGTTTTGATCATGATATTTCTGGATAAAAATTTGATAGAGTAATGGTATAAATTAAACCATTTTTTTTTGTTTTAGTATATTACATTTTTATTGCCAAACATTAAGGAACATCATGTGAGCCATGTGATTTTTAGCATGTAAATAATTATAGAAGCATATTTTTTAGTAATTTATTGATACTGATTATTTGCTTATGAAATATGAATAGACATAGAGATGAGAAGTATAGGCAGGCTTGAAAAGGGAGTACCATTTTTTCTGGATATTTTTTGCACAAAACACATATAAATTAAAGATTTAGCTTGAATTGGTCATAAACATTATGACTGGTTGAACCGAATTATTTTGTCTTTTGGCTAATTCACCCCCTAGTGAATTTTTTCATAAGTATTATATGTTAAAATATGTGTAAAATGGTGTATTTTAGTATACTAATTTTTTTTTTAATTCCATGCTAAAAGGCATGAAATTCAAAATCCCTGCTCTTACAATAGACATAGTCCCCACCCTGACATGTTCAGCTATTGTCTCTTGCCAAGGCTGTAAAAAGTTCAGGGTTTTGTGACATTGCAGTTTCCAATGACACAAAAATGTTTATTTGCAAATTTATTATGGTTTTAAATATTTTTTAAAAATAATTTGCACTATATTTATTAAATATCAAGAAATATAAATTATTAATAACTTATTTTGACTAGAAATACTTTATTTTCAAAAATATAATGTTATATTAGCAGCTACCTCAAGCAAATTAAAAAATTCTCACTTTGACAGTAAACAATCTACATTATATTTATAAGAAAATATCATAATTTAGCAAAAAATATTTAAACTTTTAAAGCATAATTTATTAGATATAAAAGAAATAAATAAATATTCATTCACATGTTTAAAAATAATGAGAAACAATAAATATTTTATTGATTTTATAAACTGAAAATAATCTTTCTACAAATGATGACGTGTAACATGTGTAATGTCTTTGTTTTGATTGTGGTCTCATTTTTTTTATATTTATCGAAACAAAATGTGAACATTTAAAATTTATTTCAGTAGTAAACAAAAATATCTATCAAATAAAGTCAAATTTGTTATTTTCTGGTAAGTAATAATCATTTTATCATATATTTATAAACTGAAAATAATCTTTCAAGAAACAATGACATATAAAGTCTTTGTTTTGATTGCATCCTTATTATTTTAATATTTACAGAAAGAAAATGTGAACTTTTAAAATTTATTTCAGTAGTGGACAAAAATATCTATCAAATGAAGTCAAATTTATTATTTTCTGAAAAGAAATAATCATTTTATCATATTTTAAGTTGATGTTGGGCTATACATTTAAATGAATTACACTTGCTAACTTCCATTAGGTTGAATAAGTTGTCTTTCCACTTTATCTAATGGGCCTTGTTTTTATATCTTTTATTTATAATGGATTCCACTTGAATTGTGCTTTCAATCTTTATGCTTGATAGTAAAGTACTTATCTACTTCAAATCAAGTGTTTCTTCATTTGTCTTCTAAATTCTTAAACACTGTCTCATCTAATTTAGACATTTATTTTAATTCAAGCAATGCTTGAAAATGATATACAATTGTAAATAACTAAGGAAAACATCAAAGGGTTCCTAGGTCTGAACCACATTTCAAACTCACTGCATGGTGGCTTTGATTGACATTGATTGTCTCTAGGACAGAAGAACCATGATTTATTTTTATCCAATATGACTGTAAACATAAAAATGAACAAGCAGTTTCCACATACTCTCACATTCATCATCAATTTTTTAATGAAATTTAACTGATATCTCAGTTAAGAACTATTAGGCATCTAAAAAGGGAAACCATGGTGTTGCTTACATTTAATCTCAGTCATAAAAGTTATCCCATTGTATGATAGTACGCATTCAATATTCATTTACCATAAAAGTAATTGTCTAGTGATATCATCTGCAGTGGCTATAGGACTGTAAAGTGAATGTTAGAGATTTTTCTTGCTTGATTTTTTTAAGATTTCAAAGAGGAATCAAATGGTCTTTTTTGAGTTAATATCAATTTTATTTTTATAAGCAATGAAATAATAGTAAATTTAAATTTTTGGGTTTACCAAATAAAGATATACAATATATGTATTGAAATGGTCAGTTTCATCCATCTTCCTGTTTCACTTATTTTACCCACACATCTATCTATATGCCAGGTTTAAACCCTCCCAGAGTACCCATTTAAATAACATTAGATTATTATATATGCAGAATCATATATATATATAATATATATGTATATATATATTATATATGCAGAATCATATATATATATGCAAGTGGTATGTCTGTAATTTAATTGTATATGTATAGATTACAGATATGTATCTATTTTATAAACTTTTCTAATTTGGGAAATATTTTAGTTTAAATTATTGTTATGTTATTGGTATATTTTACAGATATGTATATTCAATTTATAGATATCTCTAGTTTAAGAAATACATTTTTAAATATTTCTAGTTTAAGAAATATTTTAGTTAAATTATTTAGCAACTTTATTGCTGTATTATTCAAATCGCATACATATATTTCCTGTTATTCTGCATTTATTCTTCCACTTATGATTATAAAATAAGTCTTCTACTAATTGTGAAGGTAATTTTGTCAAAATAACATTTGATCTTGTAAACAGATTTTAAAGTAGGTCACGCATTGGTCCTAAAATAGTGTGGACGTTATTTGGTAAATATAAAATGTTAACAACTAAATAGGCAGGAAAACAAAATCTAAATTACTTTGTTATAACTAAAATTGTTTTTCTAAAATAAATAAATGTGTTTTTCTACCAGTTGTAATTCTTAAATGTTTTGCTAAAATAAATAAATGGACTTTTCAGCTACATTCAAGCTCGTAAACATTAACAGGTGGAAAGAGTTTAAAAAGTATAAATACTTAAAGTTTTATTAACAATGGAGATGATATATATAATAAGTGAGTATAAGCTGAACCCATACCGGTTTTACCTTCTAAATGATCAAGTAGATGGTGATATTTCACCACCTCTCCTCATGGTGAATGGAGAACTTTGGTCCAATGAAACCTAATGCCATAACCAGCAAAAGTAGCCCATGGAAAATCTCTACTAACTTTACATCATCGGCAAAAATGTCATCTTAACATCCACCCAAGTGCCTCAAAACTAACTGCAATGGAAACAACTAAATGGTAAATTTTCTCTCAGAGCTCTGTTTATAATATGTGGCTTTCTTTTAAAAGCTAGCTATTTATTAAATCTGCTTTTCCCAAACACCTTTACTAAAATCTACAAAGAAGATTATTAAATGCTAAATCTTGCCTGATTGTAAAACGTGAATTCTCTTTTATAATGTAAAACTTGAATTCTCTTTCAAAATGTAAAACTCCTAATAATCTATTTTAAATGTATAATTTTTTGTGGTCTTTTTATGCCTATTTCTAAATCTATTCAATTTATTTTATGATTTTATCATTTTAATATTATATGTATTTAATATGCCAAATGACTCAAAACTGCAAGTATTTATAAATATAATTTTAGCTTATCGATTTGCGAAGATAACTTCAAATCTTCGCTATAATAAATATTAACTAATTGAATTATTATTCTTCATTATCACTCGCTGTTTCGAGATCATATTATCTTACTGATTGAGGTTTGGGTATTAATATTATAATAATCAGTTATCTAGTTATTTTATGTAGTTTGCTTAATTCTAGTTATGAATTATAACTATTTATATATGTAACTCACACATCATCGGAACTAGCCACAGTGATATTCTCAAAGCATATTTTAATGTTTTATTTGTAATTACCCCACAAATATGATTTGCCCTCCTTATATTTATATATGTTGAGACACAGGTGATAATATTAAACTAGGTTACTAATTAATTTAGTCCCTAAATAGTATATTTAAAATACTAAATTTGAGAACTGGATTGTATAGATATGCAAATAGATGCTATCTAATTTTAAGGCACGATAATGTAATTTTATGCATTTGCGTTATATATATGTATAAGTTGCGGATGTATCCTTACAAAGTATGCAATGTACTGAACCTGATTGAAATCTGGTTCAATGGTGTTGTTATTAAACAAAGCAAAAAAAAGAAATTTATTAAGCTTTTAATTTTAATTAAACGTAGATTTTAAATTTGCAATATTATTTAAAAAGAATGAGTGTAGCCAAGTATACACGTGTTTATATGTAAAACGGATTTTTTAAAAAATGTTTATCGATTTATTTTAAAATAGTTTTCATATACCGCCTGTTTTTAAATCCATTTGATTTAAAAACAAGCTGGCTAGCTAATTGCATTCCTGCTGCTTTTATTTTAATTACTGTAAACAATTTTGATAGCGGAGATTTGATTTTTATGTTGTTGTTTTCATTTCAATAAACCCTGGGTGGAATTCTTAGATAGATTGAGCAGGAGATTAATATTTGCCTTGCCTAAGGCGAAGAAATTGAACAACAAGGAAAGTGTTTCATGGGAAATGGAGCAACGTATAAATATCCCCGAGAATTTGGAGGTCAGTTAATTCATTGTTTGTTGATAGACAAGCTGTTTATCAAGTGAGAATTTATATCAGCGCGGACATTTAATTTCTTAAAGGACATCAGCTGTGATTAAATACTTTTGCCTACAACAAAATGAAAAATTCTATACTTGTTACCACCACCCGAATGGCTTGCTAACTCCAGAAAAGACGGATCCCTGAATTCCAAGTTTGCTCCAGTAATGCCTTGAACACCTAAAAGAAGCCGGAACCTCTCTACATCTACCTTGCTGCCTAAAGAACCTGAAAATGAACTTAAGTAAAAGTGCGCACTCTCTGTGGACATTGCTTTTATCGAAAGGTAACTATTTTCATTTTTATTCTTCCCAGGGTAAATTAATTCTCATTAAATCTCCGCTCAATCTAATCATAAATATGTCTTCTTAAATCAATATAGCCTCATATTTAATATTTGCTGTGTTTTCCAATATTTTATAGTGTCTCTTAGAATCTTAGTTTTAAGATTCTAATTTGCTTTCCATTTTGTTTATTGGAGAGTGATGAATGAGTTTTATATTTTATACCTCGCTTTTATAAATGCTTTAGCAGCATCGTATATAGATATTTTTTTTATGCTTACCTGTAATTATTTAGTATTCAATAATTAATTTGTAATTTTATACTCTGTGTTTACCCTAGTGCTTAACCTCCAAAAATCTTTTGGCTGACGACTTTATTGTCTGATTTTCGCAGGTGGAGATTTCATTTCCAAGATCTCTAAAAGCGGAAATTAGAATTGTGTTTTTCTTTGTAATTTTATAAGTCATTAGCAGGAAGATAAAATTTATCCTTTCTTAAATTACAGGTGAGTGATACTTTCATTCTGCTAAAGTGTTTACAACTTTTAAAATTTTCATACTCCGTGCATTCTCCGATAGATTCATTTGTGTATTTATTATGTGTGCTTTAAATTTATCAGAGCGTGTACTCAGAATTTGTTTGTAAGTTTATTTTCTTTTCATTATTTGCTGGGACAGACGTAACTGTTTTTCTAATCATTTACTTGTCTCTTATTGAGACCATTAATTATTAATTTTAAAGTAATTTTCACCAATCGTTTGGCTGGGATTCACCAGTTTAATTGTTTCTTCATTTCAATGATATTTTTCGATTGTTCTTGGGGTGGATCAATCACCGTTATTTTAAACGTAGTAATTGGTGCAGTTTATACCGATATAAGGACATTCAAGATCTGACCATGTTTAGATCTCGAACAGCTCATCGGCACTGGTTCTTTGATCTATTTCAAGGGCATATGGTTTAAGTATCTGAAAGGGAAAACCAGTGTTTAAGTGAATCCTCTGCTGAATGAAATTTGCTTCCTCCCTTTTAACTTTGTTTATTAGAAGATCAGTCAGTCTGTCATAGCTTTGCCTTTAGTATTTCTGGTACATGCCTGAGGTAACTCACATTTATTATGTCATAAACTTATATTTAATAATTTATTTTCTCATAATAAAATTTATGAAATATGTTTAACTTAATTTGGCTGACGTTTGTCTTTGTGCTTTTGTCTCAATTGTCTAAACAATTTAAGATCTCTTGTTTCTCCCTGAGTCTAGTCGGCACAAACCATCATCATCATCTATTCTGATTACAGTAAACAAATTTTCCAGACATGTAGTGTTCTGGTGGCGCCCTCTGTTTCAGAATAGATTGAGTATCCAGTATAGTACACTTATCTGCTTGCTGCATGATTCTTGATGACGTGTTGGCGGAGGTCACTCTTCCACTTTAGTTTGGGTTTAAGCACACTTTTAGAACTAGGGCACAAGGACCTAGATGCTTAATAATGCTTATCCAACTCCCTGAACTACTAAGTATTCATGGCAAGTTGAGCAGTTTTAGGGCAAACCGAGTCTTTGGAGACCGAAGCCCATGAATAATGACCCATTTGCACCTTTTTGCTTTATTAATATTTTAATATGTGCCATAGAGGATATAGGTAAACCTATCATAAGCCAGTTTTCTCTCCTTTTATATTAAATATTTATCTGGTATTAGTGTATATCCTAATCTAGGTTAACACACCAACCTGCGTATCTCTGAGCCTAATTACATGCTCGATTTAACTTTGTATTAAATAGACACCATAGGAGTGCTATGATAGTTAGTTATATAACTTTGGCTGTAAAGTTCCATATGATCTAGCAGACTACAAAAGAGCTAGAAATTTGGCATATTAATTAATATAGGCATGAAACTCCAATACCACAGTACACTGTATTAAGCACTCATAATGAGATATATAACATTAATCTCATTAGTTGTCTAATGCCTGCGAGCGTTATATCTCACTTTCCCATCACATAATTTTGTATGTTTTGATTTATTATTTGTTATTGTTTTATTAAAGTAATAATATTTAAAATCATAACTCGTTTCAATATTTTATTGTCCATGAAGTCATTTTATCCAACTCTAGATTTAATTTGCACGTACATCATTATATCTATAGGTATACTATTTTATTAAATTTCATGATCAATCATTGATATTTTAATTAACCATTTAGTCTTGTGTGTATATATATCTGACCAAATCAGTGATAAATTAGTTAAATTATGAGTCTCTTGTTCTACTGGGGGTGACTGCCAGACCGAGGGTAAATTGAGAGTCTGTGTACATTGAAGAATGTCATCCATAGGGTATTAAATCATTGAGCAGAGGTGAAAGGATTGAATGTTGGTCAGATTCTGGATCACAACAACCAGACTCGATCAGCTTTAGTGTATTTTGCCTATGTTCTATATTTTGTTGCGTGGAGGGACAATTCTTACCGTTGCAGTATATGCAGTTTCATGATGTTGTATCACTAAAATATTTGATTTATTTCAGAAATTGAGATGTCTGAATAAATTAAAAGTGGTTAGCCATGGCAAACTATCTTTAACAATGTTCAATATCAATGACCAGGTAATTGCCTAATTTTCCAATGCCCTAAACTGGAAAATTCTAATACTTTGAGATGATTGTTTAAGCACTTATATATAATTTTTTCTATGAACTTATTCACAGAACTAACAAATCTGAATACATTAGGAACATAATTCACATACAAAATTCCAAAAGAATCATTTAAATGAACTTACAAGCAGTGCCACCTTTAGTTTTATCAATGCCAATATATTTTGTCAAATTGTTTTATTTGAGAAAATAGATTAGCATTAATATAACAAAAGACAGACATGTTTTACAAATTCATCGAATTCTTTGGGTATCTAGCTTATGAATTATCTTAGTAACATATTTGGACTATGTCCCATAAATAGATTTATATTCTGAGCATTATTAATGATTTTACTAATAATATTAATTAGTATATAAATAATTTTACAGCTGATCAAATAGATAATATTAAAAGTATAAATCATTTTTGTGGAACAAACACTTCCAAATATGTTACTAAAATACATTACAAATTTGATTTTAAAGAATTATTTTTTTTAATAAACCAGTAAATAAGCCTACCCTATCATTGTCAACCTATTTTGTCAAATAAAAGGATTTCCTTTTCTATTTGATCTTGTTTGTTGTACTGTAAATAAATTAGGCATTGATACCCAAAAAGGTTGCAACTTCATATAATCAGCCATCTTTGTTTTATATTAATTAAACCAGATTACCATTTCAAATATTAATTTAGATGAAATACTAATGAATTTAACCAGCAGGTAAATGATTTTATGGTTGTTCAAATATGTATTTTAAAAAATATAATTTTCTTTTATGAAACATCATGTGTTATTAGGATATATATTTGATAAACCATGAAATGATTCATGCTCATTTAAATCATTAGAATTTTCTGAGCATAAACATGCAGGTCACAAGTAAAATAATGCTAGAAATTGCATCATTCTAAGTTATTTATATAGTTATTTTGAAGGATTACTAAATGAAAATAAATTTAAAGAGATGTATCATCATTTGCAATGCATTAGTATATGTCGTAACTCTTACAAAAAAAAGATCTAATCATTCTGCAGTATGTATATGTATATCAGTAATAACTTCCTTCTCAGCAGTTTTGGCAGACTGCCAACAATTCATGCAAATATAGCAATGTGCAACCTCCATTGACCAACATGATGTCAAAATGTATTTAATACTACAATTGCTTGCTAAAAATAAGTCTATTCCACCAATGGGTATATGCTATTCAAGTTAGAATCATGTTCATACTAATAAAACCCTTAATTATTGGTAAGATAGCTAACATTAAAATGTATATGAATAAGTTAATACAACTTGAATTAGATATAAAAAATTTGAAGAGATGTCAATTCCAATTATTGTGGGTATTGCATTTTTATTATAACTACCATACTAATTGTAGATAGATCACTCTGCAATAAATATGAATTTCAGATATAACTTATTTGATCACTTGACTTGGAAGATTACCATTAATGCCCACCAATTTAACTTCTACATCATTTACATTAATATTGTAATGATGACCAACTTGGTGTCAAAGCATAAATATTTAGTATTGTGATTACTTACTATAAATTAGGCTATCTGGAGTATCTGTTAGTACTCCAGATCTGAGGCTTGAATTGCAATGGGACTTGAAATTTTTTAAGCAAGTGTAAAATTATATTCTAATTTGAGTAAATATTCAATTATTGATTAGATTAATAAATTACTTTAAGATAAAAGAGAGCATGATTGTCAAGCATTGTTAGCTGAGAGGTCAGCACTGCAAGCAAGCTGTTGGTTGTAGACGGTTGCTGCGGGTTCGCCTCCCATCCGATGCTAGGACATATGGAAAAAAGAAAAAAAAGAGAGAACATGATAGCTCGGATGTTTTTTAACCAGATATTGACAAATCCTTATATCTTCCCTTGGCAATATTCTGGGATAACCTTCAATGTGGCTTAAAGCTGTAATTATAGCAAAAAATAATAAACTTTAAATATGAAAGTTGTATTTGCACTATTAGGAAAAATATTTTCCATCATAAACTTTTGTTTTTATTGCTGCTTAGATTACTATGCCTTATTTTTTTCCTAGTTTTTTATTTAAAAGAGGGGGGGTGTATTAAATATCTAGTGTGTGTATGTATGTCTCCCATATATATATCTCTTAAAATACAGCATACAATCAATTTAATGCTGTTTTATCATATCTACCGGCTATATTTTGGATGTTTAATATTCTTCTTTAAAAGTTTTATCTTTTGTTTTGTTTTGTTTAATAAAAAAAAAAAATGCTAATGGCTTTATTGCTCTGGAGTTCATAAAGAGTCAGAAGTGCGAGTGCCAGAATCAATCCTGCCCCCCCCCCTTCCCAATTTCAAGTCAGATGCTTTACCAACTGGTCCACACCGTGCAGGGTTTTTGTTTAATTAATAGAACGTCTTGAAGGAAACTGGTAAATTATAGATTATGTAATCACACTTACAATCACTTAAGATTTTAAGGGGAAAAAGAAAAATATGAGAATGATCTTCAAACTGCAGAAATAGAGAATATATTACCTAGGTTGTAGTCTTCATATTGCTGTAAATGCTGGTAAATGTACGATCTGAAATTAATTATTTTACACTTAGAATATAGAATTCATGCCATTTATTTTGAAAGTCAACATATCCTAATTCATTTATCTTTTATAGTTTTATAGTCACATATTTAAAATGAAATGCCATAACTGCATTTTTCAAATGCTGTATTTTAATATTTAATGTTATACAATTAATTTGAAGCTTTGTGATATAAATTACAATTATTAAATGTGAATTAAGAATACCTTTACATGCACAGGAAATCAAAAAACTATATATATATCAGAGGGAACTCATTCGTGGTATTTAAAGAAGAGACTGGAAGTAATTCTTTTTAAAAAAATTTAAAAATAAACCTTAGTTTTGTGTTAAGTAACTAAGTTTTTTTTTTTTAAAAAAAATAAAATTTACTTTCAAAGATAACCTTTATTAATAAAAGATTGCAAAAATTTCCGGGTACACTTACCCATTGAGGATTACACAGTGTTCAATGTAACAAGGTAAAATGTACATATGTTCAAAAACAATTACATCCATAAAAATTGTTGTAATGTGATTAATGGATGTACGTGGATGCACACTGCACACAGCCCATCTGTCAAGAAGTAAACCATTACCCAATGATTCCACCCCTGGTGCCCCGAAGTGAAGACCCAAATGCTTCATCTGAATAGGTGGTGAAGTCCAGCATTGTGCCAACCACCACAACAGGCAGTGAAGTTCAAGGCCCAAGTTCACCAAGCAATAAACTCTCGAGCCACAGCTGAGCCATGTCAAGACCATTCCAGATACCTCTGCCTCCCAATTAGCAGACCAAATGGGCATGGACCACAATTGGTATACCTACCCAAAATTAGAAAGCCAACTTGTGAAAAAACTAAGAAGTAACAAGTAATGAGCCAGATCAATATTGCCCAAAACCACAGCAGTTGACCAGAGCAGGAATAGCACTGAGACTTTGACCAGGTACCCTCCCAGCAGGTATTCCGGGTAGCAGCAAAATTGTCAACAGCCTGAACCATAAACCAGATACCTAATATCTGCCACCAGCCACCTCCAAGGAAGAAAAGAGTAGTATAGACTCATGCCCACAAAATATTAGTTACAAAAATTGGTGGTGGACCAAAACAAACCAACCACTTTACAAATGCACTAAATTTAAAGCTAACAAATGAAACCTAATAATAGTGAGTGCAAATCAACACAGACCTATCAAATAATCCATCAAGGGATGCAGTAGCCCTTCACAGTAAAGTCCATGTGAAAGTAGTGACTTTCATCTTCTCGGCAGGTGCTAAAAAGATACATGAATAAAAGCATCTATATAAACTTGAGTTTTGACTTAAATACTGATGCTAAATATTATTATCTCTTTATACAAGTGAATCTGAGGAGTATTTAATTTTCTTATGACAGATTGACACTGGCCCAGGATTTAGTAGGTAATCTATTGAGTGCCAGAAGTTGATCTCTGTCACGAAAATTTGTCAGAATTTTAATAAAGGTGTCTGACATTATTATCTGAGCACCCAAAAATGTGCTTGCATCTGGTGAGCCACAGCACAAACTTAAGGAATATGGAGGTTCTGTTGGTGGAAAAAATTCCTTCCTTAATAGCATTTTAGATAGAGGGATTATCTGTGGTCAAAAGATACCTGTTGACCGATGTAGGATCTAAGTCAGTTGAAATAAGGACAGGATTGCAAAAGATGAGTAATAGTAAGTTTTTTTTTTTGTTTTTGCTTTTAGTAAATTTAAACATGCATACATTTTCCTGCATACTTTTTATTGACACTCGAAAAAATTAGCTGTTTTTCAAGTTCAAACCAGAATTTAATTGCCGCTTTTACTTGTATTACTTGATTCTGTCTTTGCATGCACGATTGAATAATGTCTCATGTATATTCATACAATTGATTAGAAAAATATGCCCGAATTTCTAGTTTAATACCCGCCCCTAAATTCCTCTTTGTCTTCTTATTCTCCTCTTCTCCTGTTTTCTTATTTTCTTTTTTTGTTCTTATTTTTATTGTTCTTATTGTTATCATTCTTTTTTTTATTCTTATTGTTCTTTGCTGTCAAATTTTAAAATCTTTTTATAATCATATTATTTTATTCATAAAATTTAAACTTTCCATATGGGAGTAAAATTTGAGTTTTTATTCTCCCTAGCTTCAAATGATGTTTTATTGTTGACAGATCTTATATTGCTGCTTACCAACATAGATGTTAGTAAGGAGATTTTATAAACACATTGAAGATAAGAAAAAAAGGCAGACTGTTATTATGTGGTATAGAAGAGTATTTTTAGAGTGAGTCTTAACAGAAATGCCAAGTTCTTCATTAATACAAATAAAAAATAACAGACTGGTTTAGTTTCAAAAGTAACCATTATTAGTTAAAAGATTACAGAAATTTTCGAGTCTACTTACCCGTTGACGATAATAAAGCGTTCAATGTTACAAAGATAAAACAATTATTAACCAGGTTTACAAAAAGTATAAACCTTCAATAACAATTATATTCATATAAGGGTTGCTATAGTGTTGTTTAATGTGTATCTGTACATGGGTCTACATGGCCCAACCGCCAAGAAGTCATCCATCGCCCAATGATTCCCATCCCTGGGGCCTCGAAGCCAAGACCCAAATGCTTCAGCTGAATAGGCAGACATCCAGCATTGCGCCAACCACCACAACAGGCAACGAGATCCAAGGTCATTAGACATTAAATCCTTGACCCGCAGCCGAGCCATGCCAGGTACCTCTGTCTTCCAATTCGACAGATTGGTTTATTATTTGATTATTTAAAAAGCAGAAGGTATTTGTGTTAAGAGTCCATGAGTGATTATAATTTTTAGGTTGGAAGGAAACCAAATGCGTGCGTGCAATTCGTTCATTCTTCTATTTCTGAAAGTACTCTTTATATTTATATCATTTATGCGTTTGTGACATTCGTATATTTATTGTATGTATATATGATAAATTTTGAATATTTAATTTAAAAGTCAAATAATTAATAGTTAAAAAAAGCTGATTTTATAAAAATCATTTTAATTTTTAAAAAAAAGATTAGAGAAATCTAAATGAAGTTTTTATTTTAAAAATTTTCACACTTTTGATTTTATTATTATCATCATTATCAAAGTAATTTCCCCAAGCATTTTATTTTTAGACTTTTATGTATATATAGCTAGAGAGAATTTAATTTTTTCATTACTTCTGATATTATTTTATATTTTGTGCTCATATTTACGGGGATGTGCGCGCGTAAACTGTCATTTTTTAACCGATGTTGTGTTTATTTTAAACTTTGTTTTTATATATTTATATAAATAATTCTCAATATTTTATTTTTACAAAAAAAAATAATAATTTAAGTATCCAATTTGAAAATGATTGTCAGATAAATTTCTAATCATTAATTATAATGAGAATGATTCTGCTGCGGTATCATTAAAGGAAACATTATAAGGAGCATATCAATTAATGACCGCTACACCTCTAATGATAAGGTGCGTAATTATATCTAAGTGGTTTGATTTTATTTCGCAGGTATTCGTAATTCAAGCTGCTTCATTGGCTTGATGAGGTAATTCTGTTGTAAACATTCATTAAATGCAGTAAGAACATGACACTTACTAGAGGCGACCAGCCTCGCACTTGTGCTGTCGTCAGTTGGGGAAGATTTATAGCCAGCAAATTGGCCACAGTATTCTTTGTAAATAGCTAAAAAAGAATAAATGTCTTTCACTTTCTAATTTTTTTCTCCTAGTAGATAAAATATAATTAAAAAGTGTCTTTTAAGTTTTTATCTTGAGCTATAATTATTCTAGTTTTAAGTATAATATATATTTATTGGTTGTTTTTTTTTTAAAAAAAAAATGATTGTATGCTAAATAAAATTATTAATTTTATTTCAACAGTAACAGACTTCCAAAAGATAAAAAAGACAACGCACACACATAAAACCAAGATAATGATACTCTAGAGATCAGTTTTGCGATGACTATACAAACAAATCCATAAATCACAAATACATACACATATAAAATACGCGGGTCCATTTTTCTCTTTATTTGATATTTTATGACACTGTTTGTAACCTTTTCGGCCGTAAACTTTTCTTTCTGAAATATTTCAACTTCGTCTCTAACTGTAGCTCTCCAATATGTTTTATTATTGGCCTTATCTTCCCAATGGAACACTCGTCATTGCATTTCTTTAAAATGCCTTAGAGATCATTTTCATAAAAGAAATAGATCTTGCCTGCTCATGTTCATCATAAAAACATAACCATTATAAAAGAAATAGATCTTCCCTGTTCCATGAAAACCATGTTTATGTGCATCATTTTTATGTGCATCATAAAGATTTTCAGAAGATCATATACAATTGGTCATTCGTTTCACATATCCTATCAAATAGAGATATAATTTTACAGCAGTGAATTATTCTGTATTATGGCCGAAAAGTTGAAGAACTTAACGATTGCTTTTATGATCTTGCTATCACATTTTTAGAATATTTTATAAAGCATTCTTAATGAATTTTTCTGATGCCTCTATGTTATGAGGAAAGATGTCCATATTTCACTTCCATGTAATATGAGGTCAATTAACAGATTTATATACTTAGATTTATAAGACAAACTTTATGTTGATATTATAATACTTTAAAAAATTAAGAGAATCTCTTCATCTTTTAAAGCCCTAGTAAAGTAGTCAGTATAAAGTTTGTCTTATAAATATAAGCATATTAAGTACTAAATTCATTTACCGTAAAGTATATATGTAAATTGAATGGAAGGAGCCAACTTTCAACAGCTAAGAATGGTTGTGTTAATGTATCAACAAATGTTTAGAAGAAAAGTATAGAACATTGTTAACTCCAGTCTTGATGTTATTTAAGCACACATTTGTTGTGATACTGGAAATAAATCATGCCGTTATTTAAGAGCCATATTTTAAATGATGTATATTACTGTAAAATCATAGTTAAGTATTACAAGGTGAAGAGAAACATCAATTAAAATATGGCTTTTAAGTAACTGCTATTTTCAATATCATCAACAAATATTTGCTTAATTAATATCAAAGCTAAAATTGAAAGTGGTCTATTTTTATATTTGTCAAAACATAAACACAATCAGTTTTATTTGTTGGAGACTGTCTGTTTCCATTTCAGTTATAAATCATGTATTTTATTATCTACAATCAAAATTTATTTTAGGCCTAAAAATGACTACATATTGTTTTTTGTCAAACATTGTTTTTTTTTTTGTTTATTTGTTTTGATTAGTTGTTTTTTAATCACAACTTACTTTTAAAAATTTATTAATATTAAGAACTTATCTATATATATGAATTCTAATAATTATCCCCAATCTAATATTTATTTGTCAATCTTGAAACAGCCATCAAATCATACAAAATATACTAAATCACTTTTTTTAATTCAAATTTGATATTCAATAAATTAAAATTCTAAATTATTATCATCATTTTTTCACTATTATTATTTAACTTAGAAAGTATTATAAGGATTGCATAAAATATCAAAAAATTAAAACCTTTTTGGTATGACAAATAGACTCCTCAAATTATTATATATCACTAATATTTGTTTCAAAAGCTGTGAAATATTAAAAGATTTTGTTTTTTTGTATCTTTCCTATTTTTCCCCACAAGATTATGCATTTTTAATATATATGAAAATTTTTTAAATGATAACTTTAATATTAAATATACTGCATTAATAAAGTATAAAAATTCAATCACTGAAATATGCAATTATAAACAATTTTTTTACACAAATAAAAAAAATATATTAAAAATCTTAAATCTTAATATATTTTTAGTACTGTGCCATCTTTTCAAAGACAAACATTATGTTCTTGCCTTTGAAAAGATTGCTTTGAAAAGGGTACTTGGAAATAAAAAAGGCTTTATGATTATATTTAATGTTCTAAGCATTTTCTTTATGTAAGAAGCATTGTTATAACTGCATATATTTTATAACATATTAAAAGAAAATTCTTATATTTAAAAGTAATTATTTTAACATGAATTATATTATTTTCAAAAAGTACTACTAAATCTTGAATTTAAGTTTGTTTATCTTTTAATAAATTAAATGTTACATATAATTTTAATCTATAATAATCATGGAATAGAATGAAACAATAATATAGATTCTTATATTTTATGTAAAATTCATTGTTATCCTTTATTGTAATAAATTGGCCAAAATGTTTCTAATATTGGCAAAAGAAAAGAGTTATTATATTTATTTTTATTAAGCATAGCTTTAATATATATATTTATTTTAGTAAATTTTGCACATTTCTTGAAATTACTTATAAGATTTATTTTAGAAAATATACAACATTGCATATTTATGAAATTTATTATAAAAGAAAATTTAAATCCCAGTGTCATTAATATGTTATTAAAAACTCCATGATGCAATTGTATTTTGGGAGTGCAACCCACCATTTTACAATGTTACTAAAGATTTTCATTGTACTGGAATAAATCAATGTTTTTATGGTTTATGAAAAATAATATTTATCTAAATGTTGCTATAATATTTTTTAATAATAAAATAAGATCTACAAAAACATTACTTTGTAAATAACACTTTGTAATATCTCAAAAATTGTTTAATGAAATATAATTATCTTCATCTTATATATTATAGAAATATATAACAAATGGAAATTAATAACTTTTTAGTAAAGTCTATTTTATTAGAAATTAAGTGTAATATTTTAAAATGTATTAAAATAATGTCAAGTAAAATAAGGCAAAATTTTAATTGTGGAGAGTAAAAGTTTACAGATTAGTATATATAATAATATTAACATTGATGATTTATGTTAACAAAAAGTTTACATGATTTTCTGGTATAAATCTTCAGATTAAACAAAATGTTCGAAAGCATTTTTGTGAAAGGCTTTGGTAAAGGTCATCCTAAAATTAATCATTGGTCTATTAGTCACAACAAGCACTTGTTGCTCTTTAGTTGTGTTTCTGTTAAAATTACTGATTACATAATGTATTTTAAATCAATTTTAGATCTTGACCAAAAATGATTAATCTAATAAATTGTAATACAAATTGATATCCATATATTTTATTATGTTATGACTCTTATAAATATATTATTATGCATTATAAATAATAAATAATTCTGTGCAAAGACTTTATTTTAATTATACTCTCTACAGAAATGTATAGAAGTTAATGGTCTTATATACAACAATGTTTAATGAGAATTCAATTAACCTACCTCTTGAAGAATATGTGTTTCTATCAATCAAACCTGATATTATCAGCTGCTTGGAAAACAGTTGAAATCATATCAAATATAGCAAGTCAAATTTAAACATGCTTATAATTATCAATTTTAATAATAATTTAATGTAAAGATATTACATACTTAAGTGGTATTTAAACTATATATATATATATATACTCTTAAGTGGTATTTAAACTATATATATATATATATACTCAAAGAAGTATGGAGAGATGCATGTTAGGAGTAACAGGAACAGTTCAAAAACACAATACATGTGTAGAGAACAAACAGATGTTATTGACCTCATTGAACAAATTAAAAGACTGAAGTGGAGTTGGGACGGACATATTTCTAGAAGAGATGATAATAGATGGACAATTGAAATTTTAAACTGGATTCCAAGAGATTGTAAAAGACCCAGAAGGAGACAACATGTGGGATGAATGGATGAAATAAGAAAGTGTGCAGGGGTGATGTGGAAAAGAGAAGCTAAAGATCGGAGAAGATGGATTGAACTTGGAGAGACCTCCATACGGCAGTGGATTGATAATGGTTGATGTTGGTGATATATATATATATATGTCATGACTTATTAAGTGTACATGGATTTTGCAATAATATTTCTTTTAAAAGATTTATTACTGGTATATTGTATATGTATATGTGTCACAAAGAGAGAAGAAAATATAAAAATTCTAAAAAATTGAAAAAATTTTGTAAATGAAATAATGGGTAAAGTCTAATTTATATATATAAAATATGCCCCTTTATTAATTCAAAAGTATTTTTATTGATTGACCCTGAGTCCATTCGCAGTAGTCTGTGGAAATGACACATTTGCGTTTCATCGGATTTTTTGCAATATACGCATATATGTAGATGCCTCATTAAGTTGTACTTTTCTAATAAATTCTTCTTACAAATTTTTCATCATTAACTACAGCAATAAAGTCTTTTTTTTTTCTTATATTGACCGTTTCACCTTTTACTTTTTCTATGTAATTGTAATTGTGGTAAACCGACCAGGTAGAGCAGAAATAAAAGAAATCATAAATGCATACTTTCAATTGTTATTGAGTATTATAATTACTAAAAGTCAGCTAATTAATTTTCTAGCCTCATAATTTATTCATAAATAAAAAAGAAAAATGTAATCATTTTAAAATATATATGACATGAAGAGGGTAAATCTCATGATAAAAAAAATTCGATCATCCGTGGGAAATTTTTAAAATTTTTAACTCTTTATGTACTGTTTATGAAAACTTGTCAAAATGGTAATGATGTATTTAATTAAAGAGTCGTATTTCATTTTCTCGTATATGACTTTCTATTTATATATTAGCCTATTTGTTTATTTATTTATATGATGCAGTATAACAATCATGAAAATTATATCATCTATAATCTTGCTCTGGAGAGTGTGGGGACTCTTACCCATGAAAAAATGCAGAATGCAATAATAAGCCTAAAACTATCAATGATTGCTTTTGCATAGAATTGTAATATTAGTCTTTTATTTTGATTTGAAAATCATGACTATATTATATAATTTGAGAAATATATCCCTCAGAAATAACAAACTGGTCCATTAGAACTGAATTACCTTTCAATTTAATTGAATAGACATACCCTAGTATAATGGTTTTTGAGGTCAATGTGCAAAAGCAATTCTGCTTTGTCTAGAAAATAGAAGGCAGAAAAACAATTCTACATAGGAAAGCATCCCTTTAAAGTTGAAATAGTAATGCTATTAAAAATATAAGAAAACTCATTATAAGATGGTAAAAGATTGATTTACTTTAACCCTTCAAGTAACAAATGACCATCTTTATGAGAATTATTTGGGTATTACTTAATGCCTTTAATTAGTATGAATTGTTATCAACAGGTATTATTATGACCTTATCTTTATTTATAATTGTGGTGCCACATTAGACTGTGTTAAAACAGAATTAGGGCATGAAGTTAAAAAAATATCCTTTGCATTAAATGCTGAATGAATCACTTATTTTTATTATAAGATATACAATGCATACTCTCCATACAACAAGGCCATTCTGTAAAAGCCCTTTTAATCAATGGATGCAAGAAGGTTTGTGCATAAAATTCCTATCTACTGCCTACTCATCTATTATCCCCAAACTAATTTTTAACTTGTAGCTTTCATCAGTAAACAACCTTGGATCTGGGAGCACTGCATTTAGATCTTAGGATGTAATCAACCCTCTAGAAGTCATTTTTTACCTTTTTAATTAACCATAGAGCTATGAATCGAAAATGAATGATGTTTTCAATCCAAGATTGGGGGTATTGAATGAGTGTTAGATAGGGATTTTATGCACAATCCCTTTTGCACACATTGATTACCAGGATTTGCACAGGTGAAAGGTTTGCTACTGTTTTAACATTTTGTGTAAGCATGCTTTAAGATGCAGGATGCAAAAAAAAAATTATAAGGCAATGCTTGTGACCTGCATCCTTGATCATGGTGTGTTTTACAAAATAATTAAAGACAGTTTAGAACTATGAAACAACTCTTTTTTGGGCATTATCTTTCACTTTATAATCCAGTGGTAAACAAATAGGCTCAATGTGTAATGTTTCCAAGATCAGCTTTAATTTAAAAAGAAAATCATGTTTTTATGAAGTAATTATAAAATCTTGCTGCTAGAGTAAATTATATAAAGAGTATGGTAACTTTCACAGACAGTGATTATGGATCATCTCTCTATAGCAGTACATTATTGCTTGTCTTTGGGTAGAGATTTTCAGATACATCAAATATAATAAAAATACATATATTTAATATATTTTTTCAAAAATCTATAATCATAATTATTGCAATTACTTGATGGAATCAAAGTATTTAAATATTTATATATAATGCTAGTTTAATGAATCATATAGTTATAATGGCAGACAGTAGCTTAAAATTCTTGGTTTGTGCACAGTTTCATTTCCACTCTCAAACGACTTATGAATTCTGGAGCAATATAACAATTCTGTTATTTTTTTGTGTAGTATTATGATATTTGCCTGTTTTTTCACTTTTATTTTTTTTATTTCCTCTTGAACAGTTTACTCTTCCATTAAGTGCTCATGTCTTCGATCCATATATATAAAATGGTTCAGAGGAAAAGTTAAAAAAAGGAAATTTAAAGAAAGCACAAACAATGTTAATGTCCATATTATATATGTCAACTTAGTTTGACAATTCATAATGTTTGGAAGCCACTGATTAACCCATCATTTAAATAGGAAGAAATCAGGGGGACCTCCCCCTCATAAAGAAGTTTATGAAATTTCTACTGGCTATTGACTTTGACAGCATAGTATACTTAGAGTAATGCTTTAAATTTAATATTCATGAGTCTAAAAATCCCAGGTTTGTTTCACATGTTAGTACTGTTACTGGTCAAGCTAAAACATCTAAATAAGAAAGGAAAGTAATACCACTAAAAAATATGTTATATAACATGAACCTGTGCACTATTACTAATAGTCTAATTTGTTTGATAAGTTTAAATAAAATGAATTTTTTTTAAGATATTTAACAATTAATTCCAGATGATGGAAATAATTCAACATATAATTACATCTATTAAAAACTTTAAATATCAAACACATAGACATATTTCCTTTAAATGTTATTTTTAATCAAATGCTCTAAGTAAAATTAAATCTTTAATAATTATGTCACATATATTCTCATCTATCTTAATAATCTTAAACAATTAAGAAGCTTAAATGAAATTGGATGTTGCTAAAAGATGATAATACATACACAGATGAAATCGTAAACTGGATTACAAAAGATTATTAAAACATAGAAAGAGACTATATGGTTGATGGATGGATAAAATAAGTAAGCGTAATTGTATAATGTGGAGAAGGGGAGATAGGGATCTGAAAAACTGGATTAATTAAGATTAGAAAGATTATCATTTCATAATGAATCAATGATAAGTGGATAATAACATTATTTTTAAAGATTATTTTAAAAATGTCTGCTTAATGATCAGCATTTATGAACATTCCTACTATATATGGTTAATAGATAATTAAATATTAACATGAGAAATATTACTAATATATCTAATCTTAACTTTAATTTTAATGCCCTTGCAGACACTATCTATATTCCTGCACCAGATATCAAATGGTAAGTTGCTTCATTAAAAAATATATAATAAATCATTCATGTAGTTTTGTTATCTGATGTGTATCTCATTCTAAATATTCTTTCTGGATGTTCAACCAGGAAACCCATCAAGCAACAGAAAAACTATAGCATGATTCAGTCCTATATGTATTTCTTTTCCCAGAATTACAATAAACCAGCTAAATATGATCTTATAATATATTATTAGAGCCTCATTTATGGTCCAGTATCACTTATAGTCACTGTATTTATCTTTTTCAGAAATGGGATGAATATTTTTTGTCTAAATATAGATAAGTTCAAACATGACCCATGAATCACATAGTTAATAATTGTTTTAATTTATGCAAACAATGGTTGAAATAAAAGATGTAATAAAACCAAAAGTGACATTATTTGCTGATTAGAATCTTTTCAGATTTCATTAAAAATAATTATGAATAGCTGTATTAAAAAAATTAAAATATCTACTAAATAAATACATAAATTTAAAAATAATATATATAAAAATATTTTAGAATAAATACTTTTTTTAATGAGCACTAAAAATACAAAAAACATTTTTTTTCTTCAATCACAATTAAGGTTTCTATATTTAACTTGAAACAAAAGTGTGGGATATCCACAAATTAATCTATTTAATTACTAATTTTAACTGTAATTGAATTAATTAATTTCTGGGCATCCCATGCTTTTATTTCAAGTTAAATATAAAACTTCAAATGTGATTGAAGAAAACAATTACTTTTTGGCTTTTTAGTACTCAGTAATTCATAGCAGCACCAGAAAACACTACCATGGATATTTTACATGAACACCACACTCTTTCTGGCCTAACATTTAATTGCACATATGAAGACAATCAAAATGTAGTTACGTACCTTGATTTAAAGATTAACATAGAGAATGCTGCACTCAGTTACTGCATGATAATCAAGCCCTTGCACATCAGATGCTACCTCCATCCACTCTCAAAATCCCCCAAATCACATAAACTTGCAGGGCTATCTACTTTTTTATTTCACAATCATCTATGCAAATTAGTATCTGATAAAAAAACAACATCACCAGCTACATCAGAGATTTAATAGGTGTGGGTTTCAACTACAGAACAATAGCCAACAGAATTGAATGCCTTCATAAAAAACTTCATCAAAACACTAAAAAAAAGATGGACAACACCTAACTGTGCCATACATTCCTGCAATGGTGAAAAACTTTACATAAAGAATTCAAACTGGAATTTAGAACCCCTCCAAACACCAATAGGCTCATCAATAACACTAAAGACAAAAGAAACATTGAAGTAACCCCCCAGATAGTGTATAGAATTGTGAGCCCTCAGATGGGGTGTAGTGCTGTTTTCTATGTGAGACTCTTCCCACAATTGGCAATAGATTGGCTCAACACAGATACACATACACATGTGCAATAACCAAAAAAAGGCAGTTCCCTGTTTGCTGACCATCAGAAAGAGCTTAACCATAGATTTGAGCCCTCCAACTCTGGTATATTATGTACAGAGAGGAATGAAGAAAGATCAAGGAAGCTTGTTTTATTACCAGTGACACTAACTCTATAAATAGAAACTACACTTGCTTTGCCATTTCCAAAAAATGGATAATATAAAAAAATATTTCTGCCTATATTTGCATATAATTACATTGACAATCTACAAGGCTATGATTATGAAGTAATGAAACTCTGAAAGTGCTCAGTGTAAATAAATTGTTATGTGAAATAGTTTCATCTTCAATGCATTAGTGTATTATTAAGTAAATAAAAGTGTTTATTATAAAATATTTCATATTGTAACGATATATAGATATGTCGTTACATTAATTTAAAATAAAAACTTAAAAGTTCGCAAATAAAAGTAAAAAACTAAACGCTAAAATTAAAAATGTTTGTTATACGTATATACATTCGCACAGATGCTAAACTTTAAAAATATTTTTTTTAATAAATAAAAAAAGGTATTTGAATGTATTTTTTATAAAAAAAGATTTATAAAAATATTTTAATAAAAAAATAACGTAAGTTAAAATAAAAACAGGTATTAATTAATTCCTGTAATCTATAAATGGAAATGATTGTTTATTAATTATCTAAAAGCTGTTTAATTAAAAAGTCAGATGGAAAGTTAGATAAGAGAAGAAAGGGATTTTAGCTTGACCAATGGAAGCCAAATAAAGGCCCGGACCATAACGAAAAAACAGAACAGTAACGTTTTTGTTCATGGAATCCATAGGAGGACTATAAAAAGAAAAAAATATTGAGTTCCAGTCAGAGAGTTTTTCCAACTTGATTTGATGACAACGGTAAGACGCACTTGCCGTTCTCTCTCATTTTTTTTTGTTTGTTTTAAAAAAAAATAAAATGAAAAGACTGTGATACCAGAATGGAACCAGCTAATGCTACCTCCAGAACATTTTCTTCCAATGGAGACGCCGTGGGAATTGCCAACGGGAACATGGACTATATGAAATGAACAATTATTAAAATCAATTAAGAACTTTCATCAAGTTTTATAAATTGATAAACAAGCCAACTTAAAAGTTAAAACGGACTCTTATCTGACTTTTGTAAGTTTTTAAATCAAATTAATAATGTTTAATTTTATATGTTTTCCGATTGATAAACATCTTTTCCATTATTTTTTTTTCTTATTGTAAAGATTATTTAAATGCATGAAATTTAAGTTGTTTATAGACGCTTGCATGGATTCGTTTGCGGTTAATTATATTTTGGTTTTCATATTTGATCAAAATATATAGACATTCGATAAATAATGATACCTTACGGTGAGTAACTAAAGATGTATTTATTCGGATGTCTTTTAAGTTATTGGTGACAACGCAAGTATCTTATGGTGAATACTATTGGGTTACTTATAAGTTTCCCTCTGCGATTGTCGGTATCAATAATTTTGTATTTTGATCGTTTATGTTTATTTTGAAATGTTTTTGACCATGGAATCTATGTAATCGATCTATACCCAACATTTTTAAACTCATTTGTGCGAACGTATCTAAATGTTAAACTTAAGTCGGGCGTGAATGGCTATATAGATTTGTAAAGTTATATTAGGGGAGGGTAATCTTAGGTTATTTGTGTCGTTGTTGAATTGGGTCAATGGATTGGATATATTTGTGTAATTAGTAGATGTAGTATGAGTTTTGCTACGTGCAGAATCGCTGTATACACCGCACCAACCCTTTGCCTATGGATGGGATTGTAAGTCGGCAAAAAGGATCGCGGTCCCTTCCTATGGAGTTTTTATTTTATTGTTCTTCTTGCTATACAGACGTCATATTCCTGTATTAGACAAGAGTCAATGTTTTCTTAAACTATATTGTTCAGATGTCCATTCCTGACAGTATAGTATCTTTGTGCTGTTGTATTTTCATGCTACATTGAATACATAAATGTATCGGATGGATTGATGCCAGTTTGACTGCGAATTTTAGCCTAGGGTTAAATAGGGATAGAATGTTTTATTTTCAAATGCAGATCTATGTAGTCTATTCATACTTGACAATCTAAATAAAAAAAAATTAAAATCATTGAAATTTATGTAAATGTAAAAATAAAGAGTAATATAAAAATCTAAAAAAATGTTAAACCTATTCCTCGAATTTAGAATGATTTTATATGTGCGTAAATAAATATTTTATGTGTAAATTTCTGGCAGTGGCTTTTAATCTTTTATATTTAAGATATAAAATTAAGTTATATTTTATTATCTCTGCTACTCACTGAGCTAGTGACTTGGGCTAACGACCGGAATCAAAAATTAAGAAAAAAAAAATTTTTTTTTTTTTTGTTTTTTGACTTACGTATCTGCCTACTTTATAAATTTTTCTAGGTTCAAATGCCTAGATGGCGCCCTGTAGTGCAGTTTACGTAAGTCTAGCTTTCTCCGGATCGTTACAAACTGGCTACCCAACTTGGGCCGATCTTTAATAAACACGAGTGCCCTGAGAATTTTAAAAAGGGAATCATGCCCGTAAATTTTTTCTGAAAATTATATAGATATATGTTTTGTATTAACATAAAGTTATAGTTTAAATTTTGTGTAAAAAGGTACTGCCAGTAAGAAAAATTGCGCATATGTAAAGAGAAATACGAGGAATAAAAAAGTAATAAATAAAACGTAATTAATAAATATAAATCATAATTTTTTTTTTAAAAAAGTCTTGTTTAAAATTTAATCGTTTAACTTGCCTAAATAATACTTAAAGGTAGGAGAAATGAAACTTGGAAGGGAGGGGGCAGAAATTTAGCTGGTAGTAAGGAATCATCAGTCAACTTTTTTTTTTTATCATTATATTTGTAATTACTGTTTTGTCTTTTAAAAAAAAAAAGTTTTGTCCTTTTGAAATTTCATATATAACAAATTTGTGTAACGTAATTACTAACACTAAGTAAATTCTTTTTTTTTTTAATGTTTTTATTTTTTTGAGGAAGTTTACTGATATGTAACGATATATAAATATGTCGTTACATTAATTTAAAATAAAAACTTAAAAGTTCGCAAATAAAAGTAAAAAACTAAACGCTAAAATTAAAAATGTTTGTTATACGTATATACATTCGCACAGATGCTAAACTTTAAAAATATTTTTTTAATAAATAAAAAAAAGGTATTTGAATGTATTTTTTATAAAAAAAAGATTTATAAAAATATTTTAATAAAAAAATAACGTAAGTTAAAATAAAAACAGGTATTAATTAATTCCTGTAATCTATAAATGGAAATGATTGTTTATTAATTATCTAAAAGCTGTTTAATTAAAAAGTCAGATGGAAAGTTAGATAAGAGAAGAAAGGGATTTTAGCTTGACCAATGGAAGCCAAATAAAGGCCCGGACCATAACGAAAAAACAGAACAGTGACGTTTTTGTTCATGGAATCCATAGGAGGACTATAAAAAGAAAAAAATATTGAGTTCCAGTCAGAGAGTTTTTCCAACTTGATTTGATGACAATGGTAAGACGCACTTGCCGTTCTCTCTCATTTTTTTTTGTTTGTTTTAAAAAAAAATAAAATGAAAAGACTGTGATACCAGAATGGAACCAGCTAATGCTACCTCCAGAACATTTTCTTCCAATGGAGACACCGTGGGAATTGCCAACGGGAACATGGACTATATGAAATGAACAATTATTAAAATCAATTAAGAACTTTCGTCAAGTTTTATAAATTGATAAACAAGCCAACTTAAAAGTTAAAACGGACTCTTATCTGACTTTTGTAAGTTTTTAAATCAAATTAATAATGTTTAATTTTATATGTTTTCCGATTGATAAACATCTTTTCCATTATTTTTTTTTCTTATTGTAAAGATTATTTAAATGCATGAAATTTAAGTTGTTTATAGACACTTGCATGGATTCGTTTGCGGTTAATTATATTTTGGTTTTCATATTTGATCAAAATATATAGACATTCGATAAATAATGATACCTTACGGTGAGTATCTAAAGATGTATTTATTCGGATGTCTTTTAAGTTATTGATGAGAACGCAAGTATCTTATGGTCAATACTATTGGGTTACTTATAAGTTTCCCTCTGCGATTGTCGGTATCAATAATTTTGTATTTTGATCGTTTATGTTTATTTTGAAATGTTTTTGACCGTGGAATCTATGTAATCGATCTATACCCAACATTTTTAAACTCATTTGTGCGAACGTATCTAAATGTTAAACTTAAGTCGGGCGTGAATGGCTATATAGATTTGTAAAGTTATATTAGGGGAGGGTAATCTTAGGTTATTTGTGTCGTTGTTGAATTGGGTCAATGGATTGGATATATTTGTGTAATTAGTAGATGTAGTATGAGTTTCGCTACGTGCAGAATCGCTGTATACACCGCACCAACCCTTTGCCTATGGATGGGATTGTAAGTCGGCAAAAAGGATCGCGGTCCCTTCCTATGGAGTTTTTATTTTATTGTTCTTCTTGCTATACAGACGTCATATTCCTGTATTAGACAAGAGTCAATGTTTTCTTAAACTATATTGTTCAGATGTCCATTCCTGACAGTATAGTATCTTTGTGCTGTTGTATTTTCATGCTACATTGAATACATAAATGTATCGGATGGATTGATGCCAGTTTGACTGCGAATTTTAGCCTAGGGTTAAATAGGGATAGAATGTTTTATTTTCAAATGCAGATCTATGTAGTCTATTCATACTTGACAATCTAAATAAAAAAAAAATTAAAACCATTGAAATTTATGTAAATGTAAAAATAAAGAGTAATATAAAAATCTAAAAAAATGTTAAACCTATTCCTCGAATTTAGAATGATTTTATATGTGCGTAAATAAATATTTTATGTGTAAATTTCTGGCAGTGGCTTTTAATCTTTTATATTTAAGATATAAAATTAAGTTATATTTTATTATCTCTGCTACTCACTGAGCTAGTGACTTGGGCTAACGACCGGAATCAAAAATTAAGAAAAAAAAAAAATTTTTTTTTGTTTTTTGACTTGCGTATCTGCCTACGTTATAAATTTTTCTAGGTTCAAATGCCTAGATGGCGCCCTGTAGTGCAGATTACGTCAAGTCTACCTTTCTCCGGATCGTTACAATATTTATATATCATTTTAATTCTTTAATATTTGATTATTTTTTATAATTATTTCTATTTAAATTGGAAAATGAAAACAATGTTGAAGTCTGTATAATATTTTATTTTAAAATATGTGTCATCTTTTGATGCACATCACTGAAAAAGTCATTGTGTTTGAATTTGGTCCGACACCCTTAGATTACATAAACCAATGAGAAACCTTGAAATATTTCATTGACATATTGCATTATTATCAATTTCTAACATATACACAATATTTGAAGGAAATCTATTTGATAGTAGTATGCTAAAAATTGATTACAAAATATATTATAAACAAATGAGTTTCTAAATTAAATAAAAGCATTTAAAATAATAAAAATTAGAATGTGGTTGTTTCAAAATAATTTTTAGTGTAAACCCATATATGATGTTTTGCATGACATATACCATATCAAAAAGCATTCTTAAATATTTCTCAATTTAAGAAAAAAATTAATAAATGTTTCAAATTAAAATAAACAAGTTTTCTAACATCCCATTAAATCCATATATGTTAATGTATTTTATTAACAAATAGTCATATGGTTAATTATTCAGCTATCTCATGATATTTAAGCATTTAAACAGCAGGTTGCACATAATAGTTCCCTGGAAGGTCACATATTTAAGCACCAGGAGTAACACACTGAGTTTTGATATAATAACTTTCAACTCTTTGCTCTAGCATTCCATTGGCAAGAGTTTCATTTAGTTGTTAAATAGTAATAATTTTAACAATATTATTGCTAAAACAATGAAAACATGTGAATAAAGCAATTCTATTTATTACTTGCATTCAATCTTAAATTATATAAATATAAAGAAATTTAAATTTAAAACCAAATCTTGTATTCTCACATGCTGTAAGTATTTACTTTTTTTCTTTTGCATCAGCGATATCTCATACTGATTTATTCTAAAGAGAAGTAATTTTATTTCTCCATTTTTTGTAATTTATTGTTATATTTTTTTATTTCTTTCCCCACAAATATTTTTGTAAGTATTGCTTATAATAAAAAAAAAGAAAATCAAATTTATACATTATAACGACTGATCCTAAATTTCTACGCAGAATATATAAGAATTTTATTTATATGGAGTATATCAGAAAACTAATGTAGAGAATGTTCCAGTCTGAAATAAATCATTTTAAAATTACTTTTATTTGTTTATTTTAAATGTTCAATTAGAATGTTATTTTTATTATAAAATAATACTTTTCCCAAAGACAGTATCAGATACCAGTTGTAGTGATTACATTAAAAAATAAATGTTGTAGTCAGTGTGGGTTAAATTGAGGAGAAATATATTAAAAACAAAAAAATTATTTGTTGAAGGGAAAAAATTGTGGTTTTCATTTTTAATGTATTACTCTTCAAATTAGTGTTTTTTAATAAAAAAAATATTTTATATATATTTTAATTCTGTTTCATTTATCTTTCAATATCCTCACTCAAGGTAAACAACTTTTCTAAGTAACAAAACCTATGTATTTTTTAATATCATGACTTATCAATTTTACATCACACTGTCTAATATTTCTTTAGTGTAATTTTCACCTTACCAATTTATGTGATCGTGGTGTAGTGAAAATTACACTACAGAAATATTATTTATTATATAATCTCTAGTGTAATGAATGACTAATAAAAATTATTAATTAACTTCAATTAAGTGATTTGTGTCAAAATTGTGAGGCCAGCAGGTTTGACTCCTATCAATTAAATTGTAGTAATTGGTTATTTATATATATATATACTGAACAATGATAAAGATATGTGTAAGATATTGTGATCTGGGCCAACTGATAAGTGCCAGTTTAGTATGAAATATGCATCTTGGGGATCATAGACCTTTTTACATGACTTTGGTCATATGTTTATGATTGCACCCTTCCACAAAGTGTTAAACATGGATCGACACTCCCCTATCTTGCATGAGAGTAGTGTAGTGGAAATTATGCTACAGAAATATTATTTATTATTAGATAATTTCTAATCTAATGAATTACTAATAAAAATTATTAATATACTGACTACTTAGTTGCTAGGACTCATTATTTTTCTTTTTTGCAGTGTTCATTTTCAAACCACTTTGCTATATTTTATTATCTTAACAATTAACCTTCATTACAATTATCAAAATTATTAGTGGGTAGCCATATTATCCATACAATTCAGAAATTTTAAACAGCAATAAGGAAAGTACCTCTATGTTTTTTAACTTTTAATAATTCTACATATAATCAAATTAAAATAATAAGTAAACTTGAAAATAAGTAACCTCATGTCTTCACATTCTAATGGAAAGAGCTTTAATAGTATCATTTGATTATCTATCTGATATTTATCCTAATTAATCAGTTTTGGGAACTTTTTATATATTTGTTTTTAGTTCAATTAAGAACTCAGCTCAGTATAGGGAATGAATCATCAATTGTAAATGATGTAGCAGTTTACAAACAATTGCATGTGAATTGCTGATTAAACTATGCATATAATTAAGCTCCATCATGTATGGAAGATGTACTATCAGTTTAAATTTAGTAAAAATTTAATAGTCAACATTTTGTATTCAATGGAGATACCACCCATTTTATTAATGTTACAACATATTAAAATCAAGAATGTTTGAAATCATCATCTCAAACTTATTAAGAGTTGAATGTGTTTCATGAATCAGATTAACAGGATTCCACTTAGCTGTTTATCCCATTCATTGAATTGTATGTTATGCATCAGCATACAAAATTAGTTTGACTTCTTTATTAACTATGTTGTCAGGAAGCAAACACACTTAACATAAAGGATATGTAACAGCTAGGTCTTCATCTTTAAGCAGTCATTCAAGTCCAAGCTATTTCAGAAGTTGAGATACAAAAACAGCAGCTATTCATATTATGCAGTTATATGGTAAGCTCTTATCATTGATTCCCTAAATCAGGGTAGATGGAGCTGCAAGCAACAGATGGCATCAGTCTTTCATTCATGTATGTTGTTTATAAACAATTCATGAATTTTTAGGTATTTCTCTCAATTATGATAGCCAATGTCCTCTAGAACAGGTTACTGATAAACTTTTGGCTTAATGGTATGTGGCAAAAATTTGTAAGCCTCAGTTATTGCCATTATGTGAGTGATAATCATGCATGCATTTTTTAGCTATATAATGTCATGTCACTCAGATTTTTCCTATAAAGTTGATGTCTAGGTTTTGAGTCATCAAACATGCAAGTAATATCAGTGGCCATACATGTCCAGAAGACTGGCTTTTTTTTTGCTTTGTTTGTCACATATTTGAATTCAATGCATCGTATGCTGATCATACAACATACTTATTACCATAACATTCTTTCCTTTCTATTTATTTAAATAATATATTAAATGTATTACTTCCTTGCTAATTTTATTAACATGCTAATTAACGAGTAATTAGTTCTGATGTTGAGATGATGAGATAAATTGTATTAAGAAATGGAGGAAATGTTTATACTGTATTACTGATGTTGAATAACTATTATTTCTTCGTTATAGAACTCTAATTTTAATTATTCTACCTGCTTTTTTATAGAGAATATAGAGAGAGTAGAATAGATTGGAAACTGAAAAATAGACAAAGTGTTAAAGTATTTTAGAAAGAAAAGTTTTCAGCAGAAGAAATTAAAAGCAAGCATCACAAAATATCAAGTATGTTCTTATGTGAATGTATTTGTGGTTCATAGATTGGTTATTTCTAAAATAGTTTTTTCACTCTTTTCTTTCTTTCTTTTTGAGCTGGAATTGCCATAGTCATTTATGAATAGCTGGTTGTTGTTGTTTTTATTATTATTATTATTATTATTATTATTATTATTATTATTATTATTATTATTATTATTATTATTATTATTATTATTATTATTATTATTATTATTATTATTATTATTATATTATTATTATTATTATTATTATTATTATTATTATTATTATTATTATATCTCATCTTCTCTTCTTGGGATTGTATTTGATAAGTTTCACTCATAAACAACTTATTCATCAAAGGCAGTGCTCTAATGCAAGAGTGACAAGCATTTTATAGGCTGTGCATCAATTCGTTCCTTAATGAGTGAACCATACAATATTTGTATTATTATTCAACTTATATATTAAATAACATAAATAAAATTTAATATTTTTATAATAGTTTTTTTATATATATTACATTATTATAAGATTAAATATTGCTAATTTTAAAGAGATTTCTAACTGTTATATTTTTACTAGATGTTTAATGTTTGGGGTTAAGCAGAATGTATTTCAGATTTGAATCAGTCTGATATGATCTTGTTTTGTTTTTTATCAATTTCATTGATGAAAATAATTTTCATAAAGAACAAAATTACAAGGTTTAGAAAAAAATGAATCCTCAAGTTATTAACTGTTATGGATCTGTTTTGAATTAGTTCTCAAAATTAGACAATATTTACTTACAAAATGAATGCAGGATAATTATTTTTTGTTTTAGTTTTGCTCATTGAATTTGAATTTTTATTATAATTTTTTTTTACCGAATATTAGTAAAAATTGTTTTTGATTGCAATATTACTTCAATGTGCCAAAATTAGTCCCACAATGCATCAAGTTCAGTGCATGCTACCCTGCATTTTCATCTGTAAAAAGAAGAAAATGGTAAAAATTATCATATAAATTTATAATAATTAATAAGTCAACCATATACCTTTTATATTCAATGATATTTTGTAAAAACACCAATATGTTATTCAGTTTCTAGTATTTTTGCTAACATATCCTTTAGGCTGTTATCAAGGCATGATTCAAAACAAACAACACTCTCCATATAGTAGTGCCATCTTGTGCTAACAAGAGCAATCAATGGATCCCAGAAGGCTTGTGCATAAAATCCCTATCTAGTGCCTACTCATCCAATATCCCCAGACTAGTTTCTGGCTTGTGGCCTTCATCAGTGAGGAGCCTTGGATCTGAGAGCACTGCACCTAGATCTTAGGATCTAATGCAACCCTCCAGCACCCACCTTTTAACTCTATTTAACTACAAAACTATGAGAATGAAATTGAAAACACTATTAATATTTTCAATCCAAGCTCAATAGCTTATATAGTCATATGGGTCTGAACTCAATTCAGTACCCATACATTTTGGTGTCTTTGGCTCTTTAACAACCATAGCCACCACTATCCTATTAGGCAGGATTGGTGTTAAACCACTAAACATCACATGATCACTATCTCATACTAGCACATTATGATCACTATCTCATACTAGCACATTATGTGCTAGTATGAGATAGTGATCATGTGATGTTTAGTGGTTTAACACCAATCCTGCCTAATAGGATAGTGGTGGCTATGGTTGTTAAAGAGCCAAAGACACCAAAATGTATGGGTACTGAATTGAGTTCAGACCCATATGACTATATAAGCTATTGAGCTTGGATTGAAAATATTAATAGTGTTTTCAATTTCATTCTCATAGTTTTGTAGTTAAATAGAGTTAAAAGGTGGGTGCTGGAGGGTTGCATTAGATCCTAAGATCTAGGTGCAGTGCTCTCAGATCCAAGGCTCCTCACTGATGAAGGCCACAAGCCAGAAACTAGTCTGGGGATATTGGATGAGTAGGCACTAGATAGGGATTTTATGCACAAGCCTTCTGGCATCCATTGATTGCTCTTGTTAGCACAAGATGGCACTACTATATGGAGAGTGTTGTTTTGTTTTGAATTGTTTAATAACAATTATTGTGCTAGTATGAGATAGTGATCATGTGATGTCAAGGCATGATTATTGTATAAACTCATATATACTATAAATTACAGATTTAAATTTGTTAGGAAAATAATAATTTTTGGTTAATTGGTTCTGAATGCCATATGCCATCTGAGCACCCATATGGAAGGCTGACCAAATTTAGATTTGTTTTGTTTAACTTCACTAAATATTTTTATCTTGTGAATTTGTTATTCTACCCCCATGATAAATTTGACATAATTAGAAAATAGGTATTTTCTTTTAGCCAGCTATCCCAATTTGTTGGCTTCGGCCAATTATTATTAAAAAGTATGTTCTGTATGTTTTGGTGCAGTGGTAGAATGGTAAATTTTGGAACTTGAGGTCCTTGGATCATAACTTCAAAGTTCAAGCTTCTTCTGAACTCTTGAAAATAAAGCTATCCTATTCTTTATTAAATAGTACTACATAAACCAAAAAATTTTGTTGAAGACATAAGAAAATAAATTTGAAATTCAGGTTAAATATTATTGTCAGATTATTGCATTATTATACACATAGAATACAACAATAACAGCATCTTTTAAAGACATGTAATACCCTTTAAATCATCTCTATTCCATTATTATTTTGCAAAAGTTAATTTATATGTTAATCAGTATATCTGCAGAGTGCACCAATAAAAAGATAACAGGTGATCTGTTGACCAGAAAAATCATAAATGCAAGCATATCTGGATCACAAATTGTGACATGAAATGTGACAGCTTATTTCATATTTTAATCCATGGTATATGGACGTGCTAACATTGAATTTTATTTTACATTGGGCAAACTGTTACTAAAATGATTTGAACTGTATATGGCATTGAAGTTATGAGTCATAAAAATGTTTTCAAATGGTTTCCAAAATTTTATAATGACATGGAGAGCATTGAAAATGATTCATATATATATATATGAAATGCATTGTCACATTTCATAACGTAATCGTGATGCAGATATGCTAGCGCCTTAAAAATTTTGTGGTGAATAGATAAACTAAATCACCATTTAACACATCCTGCGGTTGACAATTTGTAGAACGAATTAGTTATCTTTTCATTGATACCTACTGTGTGCATATATATAAATCTTTTGGTGCGTGTGATTTTTTTTATTACTGAAATATATCATTACTTGAGGGTATATTAATTTGTTTTTTTCTAAAGTATTAAAAATCAAAAGACAAAATGTTTAAATACAATAGAATCTTTTTGAAACTTGTGAAAAAGTATATATTAAGGAATTTAGAAATCTCAGATTACTTAAAAGCTTCGGGTATTAGTCTGCTTAGCTTTCTTTGCTACTCTTGCAAAGCACTTTTCCAAAATGTTTATGTGTGTGTTAGAGTTGTTATTTAATTTAGCCCCAAGACTTTGCTTTATATGATTTACCACCTGTGTAGTTTTTTTTCTTCAACTATTTCTTTTTCCATCTTTATCATTAAATTTAATTGCAAAAAAATACCTGTTTTAAAGAAAATAAGTTGCTGTAAAATATAAAAACTAAATACTAATAATAATACTGCTAAGTTGATATTAAAGTAAGAAAAACACGTAGTTTTACGAATTGTAAACAATCAATTATCTTTGGCTCACAGCCAGACCTCATTTATAAATTAATTTAATAAATAACATCAGTAAACAACAACAGGCTTTTAAAAACATTAATTTTTCTAAGTTTTCCTCTCTCTCTTTTTTTTTTTAATTCAGCATTTTATTGAAACTATTAATTAGATGGAAGCCTTTACACCTGTACTTTTATTATCTAAATGAAACATTTGTCTCTGGTGGTAGAAAAAATAATGAAAGCTATATTTAATCACAATAAAAAAGTGAAAATGTTTTAATACAATCATTCCTTTTTTCTCCCCCCCCCCCGATGATTAGGAAATAAAAGTCTGTGTTAAACTAAATTCATTAAAAACGTGTTTTAATCACTATATATATATATAAGTACAAACTTTTTTACCAGCGATATAATTGATGAGTAATTTTAATAATAAAAAGAAATTATTTTTAAGCCACTAATGGAAGGAATTTGTTGTGTTTATATGAAAATATAATAAGTACAGACTCACATAAATACGATTAAATATTTTATTAATGTATATATATAATGCATATATACAATATATATAATAAAATCCATATAAATATTTAATTCAACATATACAACTCTCTGGATTAAAAATATTTGCAGAATGTTAAGAAAGTTGTTATTCTTTCACATTCTGACCTATAATAAACAGCTTTCTGAGTTTAAATCCATATAAAAACTTGGTTTTAAAATAAAAGAGGACCCATTTTGCTTTAAAGACTCCCAACAAAATAGCTATTATGAAAAAAACTTGCTTTACCTCAGGAATTGTTCAATTAGTAATAATTGATAGTTTCTTAGTAACATCAAGAGTTAAAGTGTTTTATTATTGAATGGATATTATCTCATCATATCTATATAATAAAATCTATATAAATATCTAATTCAATATATTTACAAATATATAAGATACTTTAAATTTGTTAGTATTGATATGTCTTGAAATTCGCCGTGGAGAATGAGCGAGAAATTACACTATGGCCCGGGTTAGGATTATGAACACTGCAGGGATTATCCGGCCTTAATCGAGGCTTCCTATGTATCTTAGTGCTGCACTGTGCTACGATATCAATCTCCCAAAGTTGTTGCCTTATCCATCGGCTCTTATATTCTATCCGATTATTCTCCGACGAGTAAGTTATTCCTTCTTCCTGGTCGTGGAACTGAAGTGCGACTGCCCGTATTCCTGGGAGGGCGTTTTTCTTTTTTCTGTATATCGCTATTGTTCTCTAAAGTCTATTTTTACCAATGAAATCTCTAAACTTCAAGAGCAAGGCTTATCTCTAATCAGAAGGGTCCACTTATAGATGTAAGTAAATTCTTACTAGATAAAAGTTATCAATTGCCCCAGGGATTTCTTAAATCCTTTTATTTGTATAATTCAAATCCAATTATATATATATAGCACTCCTCCCCTTTACTTTAGAGAACCATGGTTTCCCCCCCCCTTTTTTTTATTTATTAACACAAGTAAATCTTTAAGGTAGACAGGAGGCTTCCGCACTCTTTGAGGTTTATCTTTTCCTGGTTTAGAATTACTCTCATGTGTGGTTACTTCTTCAGCCATTTGGTCAGCTCCCTTTTCTTCTATAATTTCACTATTTAGTCCTGTGTAGGGGGGTAACTTGTTTGTTATTCGCTTCTTAATGTGGTTTGTATGGTGACGGAATTGTGTGCCCATTTCTGATTCTATGAGTACGATTTTGTTTGAAAGTATTTTCAAGATCACACCTGGTGTCCACTTTTTTTTAGGGAATCTCTAACCCAAATGCTTTGACCCACCGTAAATTCATTGCATTCCTCTGTCATAGTTTCAATGGACTCATGTTGTGGGCGTAGTAGTGATAGTTTGGTTCATAGTTTCCGGCCTAGTAACCTTTCAGCTGGTGAAATCCCAGTTGATGCTATGGGTGTGGAATGTAGGTAAAGCATTGCTAACTGAAGAACTTCTGGGCTTGTTGAGATTCTGATTTGTTAAGGGCTTGCTTTAACTGGTGTACAGCTTTTTCAGCCAGTCCATTTGACTCTGGGTAGTAGGGTGGAGTGTAAATGTGTTTGATACCCCATTCCCTTGTAAAATCTTTGAATTGGTCTGAGGTAAACCCAGAACCATTATCTGTTACCAGGCTTTCTGGTATTCCATGGAAAGCAAAAATTTCTTTAAGAGTTGATATTGTTTCATTAGACCCTGTGTTCCTAACTAGTCTATATTCTACCCAGTTAGAATATGCATCTATTATAACCAAGAATAAATTTCCTCTGAAAGGCCCTGCATGGTCTATGTGGACTCACTCCCATGGTTTAGTTGCAGTTGGCCATGATGTATACGTTCACGGTTTCTGATTTGCAGTTGACTGGCAGTTTGTACATGCCTTTACAGTGTTTTCAATGTCTTTATCTATACCTGGCCACCATACATAGGAACGTGCCAAAGCTTTGGCTCTTACAATTCCAGGATGTCCATCATGGATCAAACTTAAGACTGCTGAGCGGCCTTGAACTGGTATGATTACTTGATCGCCTATCAGTATATATTCTTTATTTATTGACAGTTGGTCTCGTGCTTTCCAGAATGCCACTGGGAGATTGTTGGGTCATTTAATTGGCCAGCCATTACATATCCAATTCCATAATAGTCTATATCCATCGTCTAATTTAGTCCATTTTGCTACTAACTCACTATTCAACACATTTGATTCCCATGTATCTATATAGTTTATAGAGACTTGTCCTATTGTTTTTCCATTATTATCCAGTATTCGGGACAGTGCGTCAGTATGTGTTATAAAGCTGCCTCTCCTGTATTCAAGGGAATAATCATATGCAGATAATATTTCAATCCAACGCAGCATGCGTGGGCTCAAGTGATCGGGTAATTGTTTTGACCTCGAAAATATTCCCAGTAATGGTTTGTGGTCACTGATTGCTGTAAAATGCCTTCCATATAGATATTGGTGGAACTTTTTTATCCCAAAAATGATTGCCAAGGCTTCTTTGTCTAGTTGACTATAGTTCCGTTCAGACCTTGATAATGTTCTTGAAGCATAAGCTATGGGTCGTTCACCTTCATCTGTGGGGTGACTTATTACTGTTCCTACTCCATATTCTGATGTGTCAGTGGTTAATATTATCTGTTCATTGTTATTGTAGTTTATGAGTAGGTCATCTGATGTTAGCAAGCTTTTTGTCTTCTTGAATGCATCTTCATGTATTCTACCCCAGCTCCACTTCCGGTTTTTCTCTAATAACTCATATAACTTACTGGCAATGTGGGCTTTTCCTTTAAGAAAACATTCAAAATATCCAATAAGGCCCAGGAAAGATTGTAATTCCTTGACATTCCGAGGTGTTTTTGCATTTTTAATAGCCCGTATTTTTTCAGGCATTGGTTTTTTACCATTATTGGATATTATATGTCCTAGAAATTTAATTTCTGAAGTATTCCAGATACATTTTTCTTCATTTAGTCTGGCTCCTGATTTTTCTAGATTTTCGCAAACTTCATGAACCTTACTCTGGAGTTCTGTCTCTGAATTTGCCGTTATTAATATATCATCAAAGTAAGGTATCACACCATTTATTCCTCGGAGTAGTTGGTCTATGTTTGATTGGAAAATATTTGGTGCGGTGGTAATTCCAAAAGGCAAACGGTTATATTTAAATAGACCAAAAAATGTAGTCAGTGTTAAGATCTCTGCTGACTTTCCTGTTACTGGTATTTGGTGAAATGCAGCATTAAGGTCTTTTTTTGCATAGTGAGTTGCTCCCTCGAGAGTGGCTAATACTTCACGCACATTTGGCACTGGATAATTGATTTTATTTAAAGCTGGGTTAACTGTTATCTGGTAATCACCACAAATACGTATACTGCCATCTGGCTTAGTAATGATTACTATAGGTGTCGCCCACTCTTCCAGTGCATTGGCTAGTTTTTCTCATTGCGCATATGGCACTCTCCATGGTTTACACAACATAGGCTTTGCATTCTCCCTAAGCTGTATTTCAACTGGTTTTGTTCTAATTTCCCCTAGTTGTTTTTTAAACAATGACGGGAATGTATTGCGTATTTCCTTTTCAATCATAATTTTTTGTGATAGTTATTTTAATGCCCATGGGTTTGAGCCAATTTCTTCCAATTATGGGGTTTGTTTTTCTGTGAATGATATATAATGGGAGGTCAGTGATTTTTCTATTTGTTTGTACCGGAACAATAACTTTCCTGACTATTTCATTGTGCTTCCCGTTTACGTCTTTTGCTATCAGATTTGTTTTTTCTAGATTACTGGTTCGATTGTGAAATTGCATTACTGTTTTCCAATCTCTATAAGCCATTAAAGATATTCCAGAACCGCTGTCAATTTCCATGGTAAATGGTTGGTCAAATATTTTTACTGTCAACATTATTTGGTCGTTATTAACGGTTTCCGTATTTTTAATTTCCACTTGCCTGTTGTTTTTACATGCTTCCGCTAAGTGTCCTATTTTTCCGCAATTTTTACATTTACTCTTTTTCCATTTACATGTTTTTGCTAGATGTCCGGATTTTCCACATCTGTAACACTTCATTTCGTCATTTTCATTTCTTTCCGCGAAGTTTATTTGTTTACACATTTTAGCTAAATGTCCGGATTTTTCGCACCTGAAACACTTCGTTTCGTCATTTCCATTTAGTTTCACGAGGTTTATTTGATGCCATTCTGCTGCCGTTGCACTCTGGAATTGTTTTGATTGTTCCATAGCCGCTTCGTGTGTGAGGCCCGATTTGATCACTGTTTTGTATGTAAGGTCATCGATTGTTAATAACTGCTCTCGGAGCCTCCCATCAGACATGCCTCATAAGAATTGCTGCAATAGTGCTTCTTCCAAATAATTCCCAAAAACACAATCTTTTGCTAACTCCTGTAGTGCAATATCGAATTTGTGAGTATTTTCGCCTCTATTTTGCCTACGATTCTGGAAATGGAGGCGTGCTACATGTTTAGTTGGTTTGGGATCAAAATATTTTTGAAGTATGTCCTGTAGTTCTGAATATTTCAGTTCTTCTGTTTTTTTCAGGTTGCATAAATGATTTGCTGTTTTAATTACATCTGGACCCATAAAATACAATAGAGTGGCAATTTTTCTCTCGTCCTTTACAATATTGTTCATTAAAAGGTATTTATCTATGCGGCTTGCATATAGAGGCCATTCTGATTGTCTATGCACGTCAAATTCTCCAACGTTTACCTGCGCCATGTTTAATTTGAACGGCGTCACTTATAAATTTGTGAATTTCGGATTACTAGTTTTCCCGATGTTTATATATTTCTGAATATCCTACTGGTTTGTCGACTGCGCCAATGATATGTCTTGAAATTCACCGTGGAGAATGATCGAGAAGTTACACTATGGACCGGGTTAGGATTATGAACACTGCGGGGATTATCCGGCCTTAATCGAGGCTCCCTATGTATCTTAGTGCTGCACTGTGCTACGATATCAATCTCCCGAAGTTGTTGCCTTATCCGTCGGCTCTTATATCTTATCCGATTATTCTCCGATGAGTAAGTTATTCCTTCTTCCTGGTCGTGGAACTGAAATGCGACTGCCCGGATTCCTGGGAGGGCGTTTTTCTTTTCTCTGTATATCGCTATTGTTCTCTAAAGTCTATTTTTACCAATGAAATCTCTAAACTCCGAGAGCAAGGCTTATCTCCAATCAGAAGGGTCCACTTATAGATGTAAGTAAATTATTACTAGATAAAAGTTATCAATTACCCCAGGGATTTCTTGAATCCTTTTATTTGTATAATTCAAATCCAATTATATATATATAGCAAGTATATATATATATATATTGTAAACTTTAGCTTTACCAGTAAAGCTAAACTTTCAGCCATCTAATTTGTCTAAATATAAAAAATTTCAATAAGTTAATTTTTATTGCAAATTAATTTAACAGGGCTTTATAGTTAAATGCTAATTCATTTTATAAGTCATTCTAAGAATGTTTATAAGTCTTAATTATTTTGAAAATCATTTTTAATATTTTTATTGTATTGGTTTGGACCCATCTGTAGTTATAAGTGACCTTCATTTGTCTAAATTAGGAATATATTTCCCTGTATAATAATAAGTTGAATGCTTAAAAGCTAAAGTTATTTTTATATAGCTTCTAGTATATTAAAATTCAATGTTTAAATTAAACTGTAATAATAGCTAAGTTTAAATCTTTAATGTTAAGTATTATTATTTAATTTGCTTGTTTATATAAAAGCATTTCTATTTAAGTTATTTATAAATAAAAGTATGTTTTTATTCATGCTAATCATTATAAAGTTAAATCACTGAAAATAAAGTTAAGGTATGTTAATTATAGAAAGATAAAGAATTAATTTAATATTATTAAAAGTTATTAGTTTTCAATTAAAAAAACTTTAGAGAAATATGTGGGTGTATGCATTTTTAATTTCGTTTTCACTTCCTTGTTTATAATCTTTAAATATTATTCTTAAATATCTTTAATTTAAAACAATAAAAGGTATTCTGGAGAACTTCTCATTTAATTAATAAGGTATAAAATTGTTATAAAGAATAATGTAAATTAATATTGTTTTCAAAACAAGTAATTTTATTCTGTAATATTTTATTTTTTTGTAATAATTATAATTTTATAAATAATTGTCTTAGTTAAAATATTTTAATTAAAGAGTCTAGACAATATGTAAATGAGTTTCTATTTTTAGCTTTGTTTTCCAGATACCAAATTAATTTTTAAACTTTAATATAGGAAAAGTAGAGGTGATTTAAAAATGTCAATTTCAATCAATAAAATCAATCACATGATTGGAGATATAAAAGGAGAAAGGAAAGATGTTAGACATGTATGGGAAGGAGAGAAAAACTTGCTTATTTTCTTTTCTAATTATTTTTTATTATTTGATTGCAGAGTTAATTATTTTTAATAATTATAAGTTTAATTATTTTTAATCAATTTTATTTTTGTTAAAGTAAATATGTATCCTTAAATAAGTTCTAATCCAGGTGCTAAAACTTTAAGCTAAGTCTATTGGGAAGTCTAAAATCTACATTATTAAAAAAACATGATGGGAAATTTAAATAGTTATTTTTCTACAACTACTGAATTACTTTTATGCAGAATTAACATGTCATGGGAATTTTCTATGGCTTACCTCACTAATGTAAGAACTTTTATTGATTACCAATTTTTTTTATTTACAGTAAACTTTATTATCAATTTAATATTCTTTTGGCCACAATATTAAGAATGTTAGAGACTTATGTTTTCAATACTTATAGCAGTTCTTAATATTTTCAATGACTTTGCTTAAAAAAAATTTAAATGCTGAAAGAGTAATAAATTTATCAAAAGACTTTGAAATGTTTTGTCTCCAGCAACATCTCTTTGAAATATATTTATTTTAATATTATTATATTTTAACAATGGTTTTCTCTAGGATAATTCATTTTTAATAAATGAACTATTTTAATTCTGGATTGTAGAACCTCTTTATTAATTTTGAAATGACATTTTAATTACTTATCATAATTATTTATTTATTATCTTTGCTGTACAAGTGAAGATGTTCACTCATGAATATTTTAACTTATGTTTAATACAGGCTAGATAGGAAAATATCTCCCAAGTCTGTAAAAATGAAAATTATTAACTTACTCTTTTATTGGAAAATTATATCTTGAATACTTATGTTTGAAAAAGTAATATTATACCATTGTAATGGACTTATTACTTAAAAATTCATTGCTATCATTATTTAACTATGTCTGGACAAAATAATTGAAACAGTCATATATGTGTTATAAAAGAAATATAAAATGCTTTAATGAATTATTATTCAAGTTATTATACAATTAACTTTTGATTACAAACCTGCTTTACTGTATGCTTTGTTATTATTAGTGCTATAGTTATGAATTTCAAACTCTTGCTCTAAGGAAACCTGCTTTATCTTTAAATAATATTTGCTCCTAGACCTCATTATTAAATTATATTTTTCTATGGATGAATATAAAGTTAACATAATGTTATACCAGAAATTGCTGGAGCCATATTTAAAAATGATTTTTATGAAATTGAATGGCCATTAATATGTTTGTGTGCTTATGTTGTCAGGAAATCTCTTGCTTATAGAAATATTTTTGAATGCTGTACATCTAGTTTTAAATTTGCTGTATTTTCAACAAATGGAGAAAATTTTGTTTGCAGAACTGTATCATGATGAACCCTCCAGGATGAAGGACATTTAATTATTTAAATTTTGGTAAACTGGATATAATTTTAAATTATAATTTTATGCTTTTGCAATTTAATGTATTATATTTATTTATAATATGTACTTCTGTCTGATATATTTCATGCATCATTTATCAACTGTAATATCCAGAAGTTCACAAAATATTTTCTATTTATAATACTCTATCATTTTAAAATGTTGCTTTGTCCCCTATTATGAGTAATTTATCTATTTGAATGAATATGTTTATGCATAACCAGTGAAGATGTTGTATATTCTTATTTTATTGTTTATTTCAGGCCAGATTTGGCAAATAATTTTGTTATCAGTTTTATACATCAATTAATAATTATATTTGTTTAGGAGATTGTATTAGTCTCTTGTTTTATTGTTTATGCTTATCTTGCCATTATATTTTCCAAGAGATGGTAGCTTTGTTCTCTTGTGGGTATTTATTTTGCTAGCACATATATTTTTATAAAGAGATTATAGCTTTGTCTCTCTATTATAGTATTTTCCATGAGTGATATTTTTCATGTTTCATATTTAGCATAAATGCTTTATTTAAGGCAGTCTCTATTGTTCCTAATATTTTTGGTGGTTCATTTTCATTTTCCCATATGTTCAGAGACAAAAGTCCTAGCATATTTGTTTGCCCTCAAAATGTAGGTGCTTCTTTTGAGTTCATGTCATCATTAGGTTCATTGCCTTATGTATCTTTTCCTCTCAGATTTATTATATTATGTATATCTTGTATGAAGCTATATATGGTGTACCACCATGACTTTATTATTTTTGGCAATTGATATTGTTATTTGTTTTTGAAGAACATCATCTTTTCTTCAGTTGCACTCTTGAATACTCTGAGTGTAGGTTAGAGATGGTTCTGATGTGTAGATCTATCTTGCTGTGCTTTGCCAGTATTGCAGAACATAAAACTGATAGTTATTTATTTAAAAATTTAAAATTGTATTTATAGGCCTAAATAAGTAATATCCATCACTTCTAGCATTGATTCATCATTGTATTATTAAGATATGCTTGGTATTTAAATGTACTCATTATTGGAACAATGTCATAGTATGATTGTTATATAAAAATGTAGAACTTCTTTGTAATAATGCCCATGTTTAATAAAAGGCTTTTATCAGTCAGACAAATTCACAATAGTCAATGACCATTTAATTTGTAAATTTATATATTTATTATCATAAGCTGTAAACTTCTAAAATTTATTTCTCCTATGCAGTAAAGTTGTATGGCATAATGTTTGAATAGCTTAATTTGAAGATTGTAGATTTCCAAAATTGTTTTTTTTTTGATCATCGTTAGTATTTAAATAAGTGTTATTTTATTGTTAAATTTGTGTATAGCTTTAATATCATCTCAATCACATACTACTTATCCAGAAATCTTAACATTATATAATCAATGATACAATTATATTTTATTTTAGTTATTAAGAGTACATGCACATAAAATTGAAGATAATAATCACTTTGTTAGAATGGTTTACAGATGTTAAGAATGCATCTAAGAAATAAAAGATTTATTTTTTTTTAAAAATCACTTTAATCCATGTGCAATTATTAAAAGAAGACTGCCTTTGTGATAAAATTATTATCTGCTTACTCATAAGATTGTAATTGATTATTCATTATAAATTTAATGCTTAAATTATTTATCTTAAAGTTATAAGAAAGATTTGGTATGAATTGTTAATAGGATATTCTGAGTGGCCATAAAATCCCTTATCCACTCTTGGTATTTGAATGCTATCCTAGTAGATTATTATTTTATTCTAAATTAAGAGTTTCTATGTATTTTATTTTAATTAAAATATTTTCTTTTAAATTTGTCATTATTATTATTGTAAATTAGGTAGACATTATCTTAGGAATAAGAGTATGTCTCCTCATATTTTCACTAGGATGCCATTCATTGTTTAATAATTCACAAATAAAATAAAAGAGTGAAAATTTTAATATTAAAAATATTTAATAAAGAACTCTGAGATCTTACTATTATAATCAATGATCAAAAGAAATTGTTTTTGGCAAAAGAAATTATTTTGAAAAGTAAAGTGGCACAAATAAAACCTAAGAAACATTATCCTTTATCAAGGGTTTTGAATTGTGGATCAGATCATTGCAATGAATGTTGAGAATAGTGGTTGTGAGATGTGTTATTATATTGGAGGGGGTATTTAAAAATATGTTATGAGAAAGAATATATTATAATCTAACTACTCTTTTTGATATGCTTTCAATATGAAGAGCATTTGTAGTTTGTAAGAGTGAGTTGAGAGTTCCTCTTAAAATTTATTAAATGTTAATTAGTATATTTACAATGCTTAGTGTTATTATTTTTTTACCCCTATGGCTCTTTTTATTATAGCATATATTATATATGAGAACCCTGAGCTTAGCCTATCATATTGTCATTACTGTTGTTAATCTGTGTCATCATATTGTTTAAGTCAAATCATGTTTTTTGATGGGTATGACTTTATTGTTCTTGTTATATATTGGTTTATTAGTTATTAGTTCATCAATCATTCATTTTCATTGGTTATAATATATATGCAGATTACATACAGTAATGTTTTCTATATTGTACACCTGATATGTTGGCTTGGTATAGCATTTAGTTGCCATGCAACTATTACTATAAGGAACTTCAGCTGCTTTTCTGGGTTTACTTAACACTTTCAGCTGTACTGTGACAGCTTGCCCATATCTAGTTTATGATCTAGCAGTTTCCAGTTTTATCGTGAACTTTCCTCATTGCTTTAGTAATACAGTGGATAGTGTGCATTCTGCTGTTTTGCTCTGTCAGTAATTTGTTGTTGTTTGACTTCCAACTGGACTACCTATTTACTGCCAGATCTTGAAAGCAATCAGATTTACTGAAAATCCATCACTTATTGGATATATCTTATCTATTTATATACCTATTGGTCTATGGTAATGAATGCTCAATCTGATCAAGATAAGAAGGAATCTGAACTAGTAGATTAGTTGAAGATAAGTTGAGATATAACAGAAATAAAAAACTTACTCAACTTTAAACTTCTAAAATAAAAAACAAAAAGGCAATAATATTCAGGGTGTAATATTAAAAATTATAATACTTACTGGTTTATTGCTCAGGGAGTTTATAAAAAGTTTGAGGATTAGAAATAATAGAATTTGTTTGCAATCCATTGATATTAAGTTCCAGAAATTATCACAATGACAGAGGTAAAAACATGAACTCTGATGAAGACTGCAAGTTATTTGAAATAGTTAGAAAATTGGAATAAAGTAAAAATTTAAAAGAGTGGTGCATTTTTATGAAGACAATTTATACATAATTTATATATTTGCTTAATTATTAAATGTGCAATAAATATTGTGTTTTTGTTATTTAAATAGCCATTTATTTGAAAATACTATTATTTGAAAATTGATTGCCTCTTTGCTGAGTGTTTACAAAATGAATGGCTTCAAGTCAGAATATATGTAAGTACACACTTCCACAATATAGATCTTTTCCAATGCCTTTAATGTTCTGTAATTTTAATGTGGTTGCAGAGATAGAGTTCAAATACTAAAGGCCCTTCTTGTAATCAAATATCACATAATTTCTTAACTACCTGCTTATTTGATTATTTCATTTTTTTACTTAATCACTTTAATATAGAAAGATATTCCACATTGGAAGATATTCGTTGAGATTTTTGCAAAGTCAAAAACAATTATTTGAGTTACATATGATTAGTTATTGCTACCCTGCATGGTTGGGTGCAGTAAGTAGAATATCCGATTCTGCAACTTGTACATTTGACATTGAAGTTCTTATGAATTCCTGAGCCATATGTCTCTTTTTTTAATTAGTGCTATTGCTGAACATTAATTGCGAACTGTGATGTTTTGGTATGTAGATATAAAATGTAAATACTCGATTTTTAATATTTTTTGGCTTAAATTAAAATAAAAGCATTTATTTTTTTTATTATTTATTTTGAAAAATATAATTTTTGTTGAAACTGACAATTTAAAAATTTATACAATACTTAGATCAAGATTGTCCTCGTATTTTCATTGTCTTTTTAGTATATTATCCAGTACCCTCTATTCATTATAATAAGAAATAAATAGTAATTAAGTTTTCATAATCATTTGGTAAATAAATCTTAACTGGATCTTTTGAGTTATTGGACCCTGCAATGAGAAAAAGTCTATGCAATCTCACTGTGACCATATCTGAAAAGATACTTGAAATGTTGCTGGTATGGTTAACAGACAGTATTCATATGGAACAGCTCAGAAATGTTAACGTAACTATTTTTAGAATATATTAATGGCATAATACACATCTTTATCTGCTATTCTCTATATCTCACAGACATGCTTCCTGTAATTTCTAAAAGTGCAGTACTCCAGATTGAGAAACCCAGACTTATATGGTTCATAACTTTGATTAAACGTTATAAATAAAATAATTAAATGATCCATAGTTTGGGAATTTATAAGAAGTTTAAGCACCAGAAATGTTAGACCTGTATCTTAATTCATAAATTATGAATTTCAGAGTGTGCCATTTTATCATTGTACCAAATAAAGTAGAGTGTTGTTAATTATGATGACTTCACATAAATTGAATCAGATTAAAAGTTGATCATAGGTTAGTGTTTTTTTTCATTTATAACTAATTATATATTATTACTATTATTACAGATTGTGGTCACCAACTTCTAAATATAGCATGAATGGACTTTAATTTTAAAATGACCTATTATTGTTTTTTATATTAATAATTGTGATGATAAAGTCTGTATGATTGCATTGCAAGGAAATCAAGTCATACATCATGTGACCTAATTTAATAAGCTTGTATTACAAATGTTATATAATGAGCATGAAAAGTGCTTATCAAGCTTTTCAAATATTCTTATCTGCCTGGTTTCTAGCTATTGGCTGTCATCAGTGAGGTGTCTGAATATCCTAGTTCCTCACTGATGACAGCCAACAGCTAAAAACCAGTATAGGGATAAGGATATTCAGAAAAGCTTGTTAAGAGCTATTCACACTCATTATATAACATAAGTTAATCCAATTTTTTTTTTTTTTTAAAATAATAACGATTTATTTAAATGATTTATACAATTTTATACAATGAAGATTACATGAATACCAAGCAATGTCCATAGCCAAATGAGAAGTGGATATATACATGAATGTTGGATCAACGCTTCAGTAGTATTCTAGATTGGTCCATACTTTGTCCCAGTTGAACAATTATGTATGCCTCATTGAGCATTGAAAGGTACATCCAAATTTATAATGAGTATAGGTTTATAGTCAAGATGTGAAGCAGAGGCTAAGTGGGCTGGGAGAACACTGACAAGGTCATTGATTCACTCCCAATCTGTCAGTCTGAGCCCAAGCATCCCGAGATCTGTCCGTCACTTGCTTATAAGTTAAGCTATTCAGTTCGTGATTAAATTTATTAACTTTTATTGTTGAGGTAGATGGTGTGATCAATCCACTAATTGGTAGTCTTTAGATAATATGGTAGAGTTCCCATATATATGACTGAGCTCGTTTTGGTATTGCATTGATGAGGCGAGACTCATATTTGATCATTGATATCTTTGTAATAATCAGTGCACTAGCATGGTTTATACTGTTTTCTACATAACAGAATAAAAGGAAGTGTTATAATTGCAGGCCGAAAATCTGAGACAATTAAAATGAAAATGATGTTAAACAATGATTTCTACTTGCTCCAACGTTGTTTTTGAATTTAATAATTCTAGTTCTTGATTCTGTTTAAAGATGGTGTAATAAAATAGAGATCAAGACACAATACAAATTTGATGGTGGCAACTTTAATTTGAATTAACTAAAAGCAAGAACATCGTCTTTTTGGATTCGGAATTTATAATATAATGATGATTGTTCTGAAAGCATAATAATTTGAATGCAATGTGGAGAGACTATTGTTTAGTATTTAATCTTAAAAAAACATTAATTAGTGGTAGAACAAATATCTTCAGCAACTTTTAGCTTGAGTTATTATCATCTTGAGAAATTGAGACATTTTAAATACATTGGTAGCTTTTAAATAGGAATATGGACTTGGATATTGAAGTACAGCAGCTGCTACGTTTATCAAATTAGGTGATAGGATATTTTATTGCAGTGTTATAATTATAGCAACTAAATTAGTTGGATATAGAGTATATAGAATTTTTATTTTATCTTAATTATTGTATGGATGTGGAACTTGGACATCCTTTTAATATAACACAGACTCATCAGAAAAAAGTCATTTAGACATGATTCTTACAATTCTAAGGCAGAATAATAAGATCAATCAATATGCTTTTCAACTTGCCGGTTGTGATATCATAGAGTCTACTATTTTGTAATGTTGACAGTTTTTATTGTAAAGATATGACAGAGGACAGAATACATTTAAAAGCTGCAATTAAATATGGTATTGAAGTATTTTAACAGTAAAGGTTTGCTGCAGAAAAAATTAAAAAATAGCCTCATAAAATGCCAAATTACTAGAATAATAGACCAGTATGTTCTACATATAGGTAATTAAATATTACCTAACACTACCCTAATAATAATAAATAAAATATAAAATCATATAACATTAAATACTAGCATTTAATATATTATTTACTATTTTATATATAGATGTGTTTTACAGATCTGTTAATGTTAATACAGTAATAACAAATGTTATTTCTAGTGTGTTATTTTTGTTTTGTGTAGGTTTTGTCTCTTTACCTTTCTTCTCTTGGGGTTGAGGTAGCCATACTCATCTGTGGCCAGCTGGTGAAGATGATGGTAACATTGTCTTGTAATGTGATTTAAGTAAAACAATTTTAATTTGTACTTGGAGTCAAAGTTTATTTCTAATCAGGTTAAACTAAGGTTTGTCAGTATTCAAGAGATTTTCAAAAAAAGTTTTGGTGAGCAAAAGCAGTTCAAAATCTTCAGTACTTTTTCTATTGTTTTTTCCCAGTATCTAACTTTATATCCACAAAAATATTACTTTGAAATATCATAACTAAACAATTCTGATTTTGCTATATATATATATATATATATATATATATATATATATATATATATATATATGATACATAAAAACAAGTTAAAAATTTTTTAACCTGCCTATAGCTTGCATTTTATGATCACAGATGGAGCTTTACTAATAGCTCACTCAAACTTGTTTACAAAAAATGCCAAGAGAGAATCGAAAATTCAGTATCTCTCTCGGCATTTTTTGTAAACAAGATTGAGTGAGCTATTGGTAAAGCTCCACTGTGATCATATATATATATCAAAAATACCCCAAATCCAAAACTCATACACAAGCAATGGTTTCACTCCTACAAGCAGACTTCTCAAGTGTAAAGAACTACAAAACAACAGCATATTTATATTAAACACTACCCACAATTCCATTTATTTCCCATCCACCCTTTATATTAAAAGAACTTTTAAATAAGTTAATTGCTTCAGAATCATACATTTTTAATAATAAAGATTCTTTAATTCCTTTTATTTTATTTTTCTGAAAAAAGACAACCTTAGCTTCCTACAAATTAATAGTGTGGCCTGTATCTTTTTCATGGACTTATATCATTAAAAACCATTCAACACTTAGATAATACCAATAACAATCAATAAATTCAAACTGTTGTCAGGGCATGCTAGTAGTGTCACTGGTCAGACCAACAACATCTGAAAAAGCCTGGTTAATTATAGTATCATTTTAAATTCAACATTCAAGAATTTAAAGGTCCTGGTTTTATTCCCATGCTAGTACTGTTTCTTGTAGGCCAACAATACCTGAAAAAGAGAAAGTAATACTACTCAAAACATTATGCTATATACTAAATTGTGTCCTTTTACTATTATTAGTTGAATGTATTTCAATTTCAAATGAAGTTAGAGTTTTTCTAATGAAATTAAAACAATATTAGATAATGGATCCAGTTCAACATAATATTATGTGTTTGTGAACAATTTTGTTACATATATATATATCATGTGTGTGTCATCAATGTTACTAAAGAGAATCTAAATGTGCTTTAAAAAGAGAATATACAGACATGAAATATTATTTAGAAAACAAAAGGGTCATTGATCACATGACAGTTTTTGCAGAGCACATAATTAGTTACCATGGGCTTGTTTGTTTTGATAATACATTTATTTTATATGTTGAAAATAATTTGATTTGAGATCAAGAAAAACCAGCATATTTTATAAATACTTCAGATAATTTGGTGAATAAACAATCAAACTGTGTAAATATACACAAATTATAAGAAGTTAGCCCAAATCATGTTTAAACAGTAACGTTTAAATTAACCATGAAATTAAATTTTATTTGTTAAATAGAATATATACACTATTATAGATGTTGGATTTTTTTAAGCTAGTTACACCTAATACTTATTTGTATATTTTAACATTAGCATATTAAATTTTATAGAACTAAATCCAGTTTGTCTTTAGATATAAAAATTAAATCAATGTGTAAATCTATACTGGAAACAAATATAGAAAATTTGAATTAAGTAGCTAGATTAATTTGTTCGTTGTTGGTATAAGTAACATGGCTGAAATAATTTATGCAAGATGAATTCATAATTATCTTACATAAATATATAAATATCTATAGAAAGGGTAGATAAATAATGTTAGTACTATTACATATTTATGCCTTGTTTGATGACATTAAGTTGATGCAAAGGATTACTTAATTAAACTACCACTAAAATTTGTGCTCGAACTTTGACATCATATATAACTTTGAATGCATATTTAATAAAGATTGGCCTGCATTGTTTGTTGAAGTTTCGAAGGATTTCCTGAGTTACTGGCACTGTCATGTTTGATTGCACAAACATATATTTAGTAAGTACGTTTGTTGATTTTCTCACCACATGATACCACTTGAAACATCTGAAAATGTCTATAGTGATTATATACAAATAATTTTAGCACTAAATGTAGCAAAATTTGATAAAGAAACCACCAGAAAAATATAATTAATTTACATTTCCTTGTACTTTAATTTTGACTCACTATATTTTCAGAATCAAGCACAATAATCATAATGTATACATTATAAAACAGTAATCATCAAGCAATGGCAACTCTTTTTTTATTATCACACTTCTAACAAACAATTTTGGCATTTGAAATATTAGAAGCATCTCTTATCTTTCCATAGACAAGAAGTATGGAATTATAATTAGTGTTTACCTTTGATCATCTATATACTTGAATACTTTGGACTAATCTTGTATATATATATATATATATATATATATTGTAACCCTAAATTCTTGATGGCCAGCTAATGACCACTGAAGGCCCCTGTAGTTGGGCAGCCAAAATTGTGACCGTAAATCTTCTCGTGGCCAACTATATGCCATCGAAGGCCTCGTGCCGAACTCATTGCAGCACCAAAAATTGTAACCATTTGATTGTGTCCCAACTACGTAATATCACCAAAACATAAGTGCACTAAGAATTGTAACCTTGATCACTGATCAATTCCCACTCAATTATTGTCAGCTATTAAGAGCTGTAACCAAAAGCATATCATGCTATCTATTTTATGCACTAAGGACCACAATCAACATCTGGAGCACTTACCATAGACCAAACTAATGATCTAACATAAACCTTTATGATTTAATTTGATCGCAGCCAGGGTGTACCGCGAAGAACTATCATAGTAGTATGATAAAATACATTATACAAATTATAAGTGCAATGTTATTACTTTTAAACCTTAATTTGCGATTTTTATAGTATGCGACCCTATGGCCGACCATGTACAAGATGGCGTAATTTGTGGAACTACATAAGATTATGAAATTTTAAACCATCTATATGATTTTTAATACGAATGCTAGTCCAGGTAAAGCTTTGCAATAAATAAATATAAATACTTGGGTTCTGATTTTATAGTTTATCATATTATTGAGACTCTTATTATACTGACAAATGACAATTTTAAAAACGTTAAGTAAATATATTGAATCATATCATTATTTGGTAAATCTGTTTACAAGTTTAATAATTAATTTATATTTTATACTAGAATCAACTACGCAAAGCCACAATGATGGAAAAGGTAAATGGGATTTTATTGTACCTTACTCATCATAAACTATCAAAGACGAAAAGCATCCAAATGTTTTCTCAAAAAATATTTATAAACTCTTATATCATGTTGACGATAATATGTAATTCAAGGTATGCTCTATAATGTATGCTCTTTAATGTATGCCCCATCCAAAGTTTATGATCTCTGATTTTATGAATGACACATAGCAACGGCACAGTAAGTTTAATTATAAATCAACTTTTATTTACAAATTTATGAACAATAAGTAATTAATTTCGATATTCTAAATAAAACATAAATAAACAAATCAAATAAATAAATTATAATTCAATCGACTTTCTTCAGTACATCTCATAGGTACAGTATTTAAAAACCTAATCGTACCTTATTTTCAATTTGATATACTGAATATTGAGGAATTTATAATAAATTCAGCATCAATTCATGAAATATTGAACGTCATTTCCAGATTCAATAAATCCCTACTGTACACCTATAATGATATAATAAATAATGTGATGTCTGTATGATTTAGCTATAATGTAATCATTAATTAAAGTGACAATTTAAACTTACGTTCCGGTAAATAATAATCAACCAACAGTTAATTATTATGAAGTACTTGAATAGAATGTCCTGTTACCATTTAATAATCTAACCGATAAATTATGCTTATAAATGAAGAAGATGATTTAGCAGATTAACTAAAATACTTTGCCCAACTTATATCTGTGAAGCAAAACATATTCCTGTGGATGCATTCATCTACACGTAGGAATTAAATAATACTAAACGTTTTGTGTATTTAAACACCATCATAAAGTAATACGTATAATCACACAATTCCGCGGATTAACCACCAGCGCTGGAATGAATGTAAAATATAAAAAATGGCAATTAAATAATCTGCGGATTAACCACCAGCACAGATTAATGCCTTTCAACATTATAAAACAACACTACTATTTACTTCACATTAAAGTGCAAAATCATCCCCCTCAGTTATTCTGATCATTCAGAAAACACTAACACTTTAGCAAATGTGGGTTCTTGCATAATAAAATGTTACACCAATCAGGACAACTAATGTACTAACTTATCTTGCTTAAAATAAAACGTATGTAATATAATATAAGGAATTTTAGTATAGGAATATAAATCTGGAAAGACTCACAAAATATCTCATAAAGATTGATATATCTCATGAATTCATTTAGTACTTTTAAGCTTTTCCGCAAGCGCTATTCTCTTGAATAAATATTTTATTCAACCCTTATTAATTTAAACTTAATAAAATATAACTTATGAACTTCATATGCAAGTTCATATAACGATAAAATTAAATTAATGTATTATTCATCAAATATATAAAATTTAACGGTGTGTGTGTGTGATAAAACTAAATGTAAAGCATTTATAGTTCAATACATGAATTTTAGCAGATGTGTGTATCACAAATTGGATTGTATAGCATTTTATAACTCCTAATGTGATCCGTGGAATCCATGTACGATGTGTAGAATAATAAGTATACGAGGTAATAACTATAACTGTAGTTAAATTCCATACATGCAATTCTATCCATTTGATTAGTTATTATAAGCAATGTTAGATCAACGATTTTGCGTGGCTCCCCAAAACATGAAACAATTTTAAAACATGATACGCAGAATTTAAATGAAAATGTTTTTCATAAAGTTATTAATCTCTACATTTCTCTATCAAAAGTGTTCCAAGTTTATCACATCCATGCGAATATTTATTCATCCACGCTTAAATCTAGGAATACTAATTATAGCAATTAATTCAATCATTCCAATTGACGATAAAATTAGAAAATAGCTTTGCTTAATTCTTTGAAGACTATTTATTATCCAAATGTTAAACAAATTAACTAGCAAATAGATTAATGTCATTGTAAAGTTAATTATCAATCAATACTATATTTTTATTAGAATTAGATACAGAAATATTAAACTATGTTGATAACTTAACATTTTACTTTAACTTAAACTTCTTCTTTTTTAAAAAGCAAATTTTCATTTTCATAAAACTTCTGTAATTAAAATACTTATTTAATTTTTTCAAATTGTAGAATAATAAACATTTTAAAACATACCAAATTCTTGCAATTGATTCTTTTAAATTTAAACTGGGAAGCTCCGACATTTTAAAAATGTAATATTGGGAAATTATTACCGGTGATTCGATCCACTTGGCCAGCCAACTTGAACAGACTTTTAAATTTAGCAATTCATCTTATAATTAATTACCACTATGTTATATTTACTTTTATAGCAACTTTTGTGGTAATCCGTTTACTTATTAACTATTTTAAATTAAGCTTATCAAATTTACACCATTTGCCTTTACCATTTTCCTTTCTTTCTTCCTCCAAAAACAAACTAACAGATGATCTCCCTTAAATTCGCGCTCTTTTCTTTTTTTACATTGAGACGCATACGTAATTACTGTATTTATTTTTAATAATTAATTTTAACTGAATAAATGGTTCTGTAAATTTAATAGAAATAATTTTTAAGATCATTTTAAACAGATAAAACAAAGTACTATTTTTAATACTATTTTACCAAATTTTAATGTGTTGTCAAATTTTTAAAAAGTTAAACGTTTTGATATGAGTTAGTATATGGGAAGAAGCAAACTTAAATTTATTAAAATAATATAAGAGAGTAATCTGTTCAAAGTGCAAATCAAGCCAATCAAATCACCAAAAGAAGAAAGAGACATTTTTATACTAGTTACATCAATTAATATATTTTATACTAAAATATATGGTTACAATATATATATATATATATATATAAGATTGATATAAGTATAATGAAAAATTTAGCAATATAAAAAAAGCATTAACTAACCCAGGGGTCCCCAACCTTTTTGCACTTAAGAGCACATTCTATAATCCCAGCCAGGTGGTGGGCACCATTTATTTTTTTCAACCAGATGGCGGGCACCACTTATTTTTTCAATGTAAATTTATAGTTGGATATTGTTAATAATACACATAATGTACAAAAAAATATTTATTTCAAAAATAAAATTTTAACATATAATAAATGTTTATATTGTTACACTATAAAAGTATAGTATGTTTTACAATTTGATTACAATATAATACAATAATTTATAAGAAATTTTAAAAATTAAATTTGTATCAGAATGTTTTATCGTGTTCAGATAGCGGCAGGCACATGTAAAATGGTTTGCAGGCACCATGGTGCCCGTGGGCATAGGGTTGGGGACCCCTGAACTAACCTATTTAATGTTCCAGACAATGCTTTTTGAATGAAAATCATTTCACCATCTATTAAGAGAAATTTCTTTTTTTTAATTAGTGCTAAAATTGCATATATTTAATTATAATATTTATTTCCCAAAAAAAATTCTATAGATGTCAGGATAATAGAAAATGGGGTGACTTGAAAGACTTTTAACTCCCATCTTCATATCTTTTTTCATCATAGGCAGTCCCCAACTTTGTGATATTACTTCAAAAAAAATATTTTAAATACTTAAAAACTTTATTTTTTTGCAAAGTTTATTTATACTTACGATCATTTTTGCATAGATATTAAAATAAATAATGTACATTATAACATATTTATTTTGCATGTAAATGTTCTATTTTTAAAAGTAAAAGACATTTTTCTGCATAATGTGCATGGCAATCACAAGCTGTTAGTTAAACATCATCACATAATGTCTGTTAGAATATATTGCAATATTGAAAAAAATATTTTAAAAAAATGTAAGCTTTTAAAGCATAATTTGATAAATTTATTAGATACTGACATTTATTCATTCACATTTTAATTATAAATATCAAATAATAAAGTTTTTGTTCATTGTCTGAAATTAAACTGGTCCTCCTGACAATTGATGATGAAAAACTTTTATTGTTTTGATTATGATGTATTTTTTTTCATATTTGCAAAAGTCACATATGATTTTTTAAAATTTCCTTCATTCTTAAATAAAAATATCAAATGAATTAAAATGTATTATATTCTTATAAGTAATATTAGTTTAATGGTGAAAACTTGCAGATAGGGGAAACCAGTGCTGCTACAGTGCTAGAGTTGTGTGAGAGAGTTAATATATTTATGATCAATGAGTCTCATTTGCAGTTTAGTATTATTTTAGTATTATCTGATTATTATTCTGGCCCATTATGTGTCAGATACACAGGTGGCGTGCTTTAATATGGTCCCCAGGAAATAATTATATTTTTATAAACCTTATCCATAAATGAAATATCAAATGTTCTTTAGATGATGAAAATGACACCACTGAATTAAAATACATATATTGTTAAAAAGAGGTTACCTTGACAACGGTTTGAGATTATGGATTGTTATCTATATTGGGATTGTCCATGTATTGACTGGTTTATAATAGTTATATATATATATACAACATTATATAAATGAATAGATTACAATATGATAATTAAAACTCTAAATGTGAGAAGCTATATGCATATAAGTTCAAATCAATTAGTTTCACATAAATATATTGGTTTTAATGTGTCTTAATTCTGTAACAATTTGGTTCACAGTTTTGAAGCAGGTAAAAAAGAAATTTTGATAATTTAATTAGACATTTGATTCATATGTTTTGATTAATCTCAAAAGATGAAATCATAATAACAATAAACAGTTCAACCCCAAAGTAAAAACATAAGTGTACATCTCCATGATATATATGTCACATGTAAATAGAAGTAAAATATTTCAAATAAATTTTTAAAAATGCTTTTATTTACATAAATACACTAAAAAATAAAAAATAAATTTTCTTCTGCTTTCATAGTATTTTTGATATTATTTAACCAAAATAAAACATATAGTGTCCAAGTAATCTATTTATAAATATGACTGTTGCATGTTTTTATTTTAGTCCAATAATGTCAAGAATATCATAGAAACCAGAAAAAAAATATTGTTTTATTTTTTTTAGTGCATTTTTTTTTTTAATTTTCAGTGCATTTTGTGAATGAAACCATTTTTTTAAAGTTTTTATTTTTATTTTTCAGTTTATAAAAAAGTTTAGAGAGATAGAGAACTAGTATGGAGAGTAAAAAGAGTTTAAATATATATAGAAATAAACAGAATATTAGGTGCAAGTTAATATATGATAATAGTAAGGAAAGTACCTTATTGTTTAAGGTTCGAATGGGATCTTTAGCAACAAAAGAATATACATGTAAATGGAAAAATATGGGTGATTTAGTCTGTAAATTATGTAAAGAAGGAATAGAAAATATTAGGCATCTGTTAATTGAATGTAAATACTTGAAAACAGAAAGGGCATGTATAATGAAGTTATGGAAGAATAAATATGAAAAAAGTGATTATACAGAAAATGGGTTATTAGTTTTTATGTTGGATTTGGGAAAAGATAAGAGGGATTTAGATATAAAGGTTATAGAGTTGACAAAGATTATGTTGTGGAAATGGGATGGAGCAGAATATAGAAAAACTTAAACTGGGGACTGTAAAATAAAATAGCTAACAGGTTTCTCTGGGCATAATTGCTGAGAGATTATTGACTTCATTTAAGGGGAAGCTACAGTACAACACATCACATCCTATATAAAAGTAAAAATTAAAATTTTTTGCTTATTTTTTTAAGTAAAATTGTTTTCAAACAAAAAAATGTACTGTTATCAAAAAACGTGCATGAAAAGTTTCAACTAAAATAGAAATTGGGAAATGGATACAAATTAAATTGTAAGATTTCTCATGCAAATAGATGGACAAAAACAGTTCAATAAAAGCATATAATAAAAAAGTTATGTGAAAAGGATTCAATGTGACTTTTAGAATCCCATACAGCTTAAGTTGAATCATTAATAATTATTAAAATAAAATCACATATCATGGAAAAGCACAAATAGTTTATGCTTTAGATGCCTGAATTTCTTGTTTTTTTAAAATCTCAGATGAATATATCTACAAAATTACATCAACATGTGCAACTGTACAGAAGATCAGAAGTAAATAAACATCATAAATTCATACTCTTTGATCCTTCAAATATCCAACTGTTTTCTAGGAGCATGACAGTAGAAGATGAATAATTAAAAAGATATGTCACATCCATTCGAAGAATATCATTAGCCAATGTATCAATAATGTTCAAATAAATGTGTAATGGAATTTCAATGTATAAATACAATTGCCTTAAAGTAATTACAAAGAATTGGTAGCTTGGAACCCATAATATATAAACCATGATTATGGTGCATGCATTGAAAGTTTAATTACATAAACGTTAATTATAAAGGGATACAAATTCATCTTGTTTAATAACTTTTTATAAATTGCTAACTTACAGCATGGCTGCCGTCTTGACAGTATTTATTTAAAATGGTAGTCATGCTATAACCTAATTCCAATATTTTGTTTTATTATGTGTATATATTCACTTTCATTTTTACACTTTCATTTTATAATCCATTCAATTTTTACAACTTTTACCATAAATGTATTTATATATGTATAACGAAGATATTATTTACTCCATCTGTGTGGTTATTACATAAGTAGTACGCACCTGCACAAATATATTTAAGCTAGGTAGCAACTTAATTCCCACTTATAGAAACGTCTGTCATTTAAATTTAATATGCATATAATGTTTAATGTTAAAGTGGTGAAACATAGTATTTCAATGTAATGAAATCATCTTTTATTAATTTATGTTGAGATATTATAAGATATGTATGTAATGTTGATATTCTTTTCATTATCTAATAAGTGGAATATTTGAATAACTAATTTGAATAAAGTGCATACATGTCACCTGACTGTATGATTCTAGTTTAGTTCACCAAAAGTATCATGCAGACAAACATTTTTCATATCTTGAATTATAAGATATGTGTGTATAACATTAAATACAGTTCAATATAATCGTTTAAATAATAAATGATGTTAAAATAAATCATACACATTCCCACTTAGCATTTCACAATATGATAGTAAGAATAATTCCACCTTCTTACTTATTATCAAACTGTTACTTATCATAGTGTTGAAAGCTAAATGGGAATGTGTATTATTTACTATAACCACATTTACTATTTAAACAATTGTATTGGATGTTATATATATTCACATTACATTTTCTTGTGTTATATATATATATATATATAGTTTTCATTTCCCAGTTGAGGACTTGTGTGATCAAGTCAAAATATTGGAGTTTTTAAATTAAAATCTTACATGGATGGACTCACAAAATATGTTTTTTATATCTGCAATCCATGAAAACATTTATATATAATACTTATTCTAACAATATGTTTTATGAATGAATGTAATATTATTTTTATATTTGAATATTCATACAATCCCAGGTTTACACATATATATTTTATGAAAAAATACTATATTATTGTGTAATTAAAAATACTAATGGTGAAGACTATTCTTATTCAATCTTTCTCATGTGTGTTTACATTTATCTATGTATGTCTATCTCAACTCTTGCCCAAAGTTAGTTAATCTCATGTGTGTATGCTTATCCATATGGTTTTTGTTACATTGTTAAAATGAACATATTCTATTATAATGGGTAGCAGCTGTGGATTTTTTAACATGTTTGACTTTTGTAAAAATACTCAAAATAATATACATACTGAAATATTAGTGTCAATAATACCTGTAAATAAAAACACATATCTTAAAGTAGTAGTTTATAAAATTTAATCTCTGTATGTCTGTAATATGATTGTTTATTTATCTAATTTCAGGGTTAATTGTTCATACGATTAGATGACATTTAATTACCAATGATATTTAGAGATGGCTGCCTCAATTGTCCTGACTAAAATATATTTGCATGTCTCTCTATATTTTGTAAAAATTTCAGTTTGGAAATCAATCCCAGAAACTTTTTGTATGTCAGCATTATTTTCTTTACCTGATAAAAAAAACATTATATATATTGGAACTAACTACAGTGTGAATGTGAAAAAACTTTAAATAGTTCACTGTAGGGCAGGGTTCGCCCCAGTAACTTTTTATAGTGGTCAGTGAAGTAGAAGGCACATCTATCTTGTCAATTGCTGGATGGTGATTAAGTTTATCCTTTGCATAATATATCCATATCATGATCAATAATTGTATGGTTAGCTATATTGTCTATATGTTGACTAGCTAACAAAAAGTTTAAGCTTACAGATTTTCATCTGTTTTTTTTTTTTTTTAAATCAATTGTCTAAGTTTAAATCTATTGTCATAAGTATAGGAAACAGATGCACTACTTATTAAAACACATGATCTTTTAACACTATGATATTTGTCATCATTATCAGATACTCATAAATGAATATTGACATTCTAACTCCAAAAAAAAAATAATGTTAAAAAGACAAATTGAACACACAAAAAAACTAAATAACTTCAGTAGAAATGAGATTTGAGATGTCTATACAACCAATTTGTCAAGCACAAATGCATCCATGTATAGAACATGCTGGCCCTATTTTTTATTTGTCTGATATTTTGTAGTGATGTGTTTTTAATTTCTTCTACAGCAAACTTTCTAAAATACTTCAATTCTAGGTCTAATTAAAGCTCTCCAAAGTAGTCTTATTTTCACAAATTTTCTCAAATAAAACAATATTTTTATTTTTTTACAATGTGTTTGAGATATTTTATAATATAAACAGAGTTTATCTTTTCATAAAAAAAGTTCACATTAATCTAATACTCCCTTTTAGAAGTCTTCTATTGTTAATTTATTTTCTATGTCTAATCCAATGCAAAAGTATATTTTTAGATATAAATAGAAAATCTACTTCTCCTACTGAAGTTCTGCCATCTTCTGCAAGATTGAACAATTGATAGATTTCAAATGGCAGTGCATAAGAAATTTCTATTTCGTGACATCCTATCCATGCCACCAGACCAGTTTATAGCTTTTAGTAACTAGAAGTTTTGTGTCTGGATCTAATGCACCTTTCCTCTAGCATCCATTGTTGTTTTTTTTATTGTCAGACTTTTAGCCTGAAATTCAAAGACATATTAATATTTTGAATTGAATCCAACTTGTCTGTGTAATTATATAGATATGACATCAGTTTCCTTTCTATATATTTTGATATCCTCACTTTTATAAACACCCACATGTTTTATCCAGGATTGTTATCATGCTAAACAAAATATGATCAGATTTTTGCCATGTATTATTTTTGAGTACTAAATCTATTTCTGCTATTCCAATTCTTGCCGCCACTCTGGCCAACTTGAGTAATAATCATTAGGTTTCATATGAATATGATAGTTTGGTGATGTTATATATATATTATAGAAATTAAAACATTGTTTTGGAGCAATATAAAATGTTTGTGGATTCAAACATCACTTTTTTATATATTTTTTAATTATTAAAACCAATCAAAAATGTCAAAACAAAATCAAATAAATTATTTAATTCACTCATCCATAGATAAACCCATGTCTCCAATGATTTTAACTAATTAAAAATACAACCAAAAATTTAAGATTTTTTTTTTTTTTTTTGCCAAAACCAATTAAGAAAATAAACAGAAATAATTAAATAAACTTTTAACCAATTAAGCCTTTCAAGTTTCTTTTGACAAATCATATATTTAAATAAAAAATGTAATATTTAGAAGTTTCAGCATTTATGCAAATTAAATCATCAATATATCATAAAACATTCACATGATTAGTAGCTTTAGAATCTGAAAACATATTTTTTTAAAAAAAGACTATTTTATTACATCCTAGTCAATAAATAATCCATTTTATCAATATATAAAATATGTGATATATTTTTCTATTTTTACAAAGAAAAAGATGGTTAGTGTGAGATGTAGTATACTCACTAAATGGCAGCACCAACTACTTTATAAATTAATATACTTATATAAAAGGTGGAATGATTGTGTTAGGAGGATTGTTGAGTGTTATAGTGGTAAGGAATGGGATAAAAGAATAGAAGCATTAATAAAAAATAGGGAGTTGGAGAGATGGAGAACTAGTATGGAGGGTAAGAAGAGTTTAAATATATATAGAAATAAACGGAATATTGGATGCGAGTTAATTTATGATAATAGTAAGGAAAGTAGTTTATTATTTAAGGCTCGAATGGGATCTTTAGCAACAAGAGAATATACATGTAAATGGAAAACCATGGATAATTTAGTGTGCAGATTGTGTAAGGAAAGTATAGAAAATATTAGGCACCTGTTGATTGAATGTAAAGGCTTGAAAGCAGAAAGGGTACAGATAATGAAGTTATGAGAGGATAGACATGAACAAAGTGACTATACAGAAAGTGAGTTATTAGTTTTTATGTTGGGTTTGTGAAGAGATAAGGGGGATTTAGATATAAAGGCCATAGAGTTGACAAAGTTTTTGTTGTGGAAATGGGATGGGGCAGAATATGGGAAGACTTAAGAGTGGGGAATGGAGAATAAAATGGCTAACAGGTTTATCTGGGCATAATTGCTGAGATATTCTTGACTTCGTTTAAGGAGAAGCCAAATACATCACATCACATAATCATAGTAGAATTGCAGTATCTCCTCTATATTTTTCCAAGACTCTTTGCATATATCATATATATATATATATATAATATATAATAGTTCACATTTTGTAGATAAGCTTTGATTACAATAGTATTTGTATAGTTTATTGAAATGCAAATTAACATATATATATGATATACTTATATATATTATATATAAAGTTTTCATGGTTATATGATGTTAATAAAGTAATTTTTGGATTAAACCGTGTGTTATTTTTGATTACTTCTCAACGTTTTGGACGAAATAGGATCCGCCATTGTCAAGGTTAAGTTTTTTTTTTAAAAAAAAAACCCATTAGATCTCAAAATAGTAACGAGATTGAGTGTGAGATAAAGAATGAAATTGAGTGTGAAGTAGTCGAGTATTAAGAATATGTGGATTAACAAAATATTTATTTTCTTCAATTTCACCATTAATGGATTTCAAGTTTATATTCCTACCTTATAGAGACCCACTATTTTATTTCTTTCTTCTAATATAAATTTAAAATCAATTAATGATAAAACTGAAGAAAATAACCATTTTGTTAATTCACATATTCTGCATGCTCAACTACTTCAATCTCATTCTTTACCTCACTCAATATCATTACTCTATGAGATCTAACAATTTTTCGTGGAAAAATTAACCTTGACAATGACAGATGCTATTCCTTCGAAACATTGAGAAGTAATCAAAAATAACACACAGTTTAACCAAAAAAGTACTTTATTTATATTTATAGACTTTTTATATAAATTAAAATTATATTTTAAACCAAATTAAAAAATAATAATGTAGTTATTAATAATAAATTAAGGAGACACATTTTCATATATATTTATCATGTTAGTATTCACTTACAGTCATTTCAAAAATAAGATTTCTTTTTTAAAAAACAAAATGAATAGTAATATTTCTAATTTCATTGCAATTAAATACATTCCAGCAGTATTTTTAAATAACCATCTTTTCTTATGGAAGCATAATAGCATTCTTGCTATCAGAAAACTATGCTCTCTCTAATTGTTTTGATTCCATCTCAACTTTATGAATGCTTCTAATTTTTGCAAAACTTTTAGCATTATGCTTATTATATAAAATATTGTAAATCAATTTCTGAAAGGATATTAATGTAAAGAATAAAATGTATGCATTTTCAACACTAATGGCTACTGTATTGTATAGTTTATTGCATTTATGAATATTTTATTTTAAACATATTTATGTGTGGTGCTCTGAGATAGAAAAATGCTTGCTATTGTAGAATAAAATTTATTAAATTTACAAATTTTACCATTTTTTTAACTTTATTTATATTTTGTTTGGGGGGGGGGTAGTATATAATTGAAGTATATATATATATATATATTGATATATGGCTTCAGTTAACTATATTAAGCCTTGTACAATGGTAGAAGTTTCTAGATCAAAACTCAAACAGTTACTTCTGATTTTGAATATCACATGATTTCTCAAGCAACTAATTTATTTAATCATTATTCTGTTTGGACATTATCATAAACAACTTTATAAATAATTAATTACCTATATTCTCTATACAGTATGACTTCACTGTTAAACTTTATTTTTAATAAATAATACAAATTCAATAATTGATATTCCCTACAACCTTGGCTTCTGTATATTGCTTTCTCATTTTGTTTTTAAATGTTTTATTTAGATGAAGCTATTTCATGCATTAATTCTTGCTCATCTCATGACAGTATGCATTTAATCCTTTATCTATGATTGTTCCCATCCCCAGACTGGTTTAGAGCTATGGCTCTCTTCATTTCTTCAATGATTTAATCAAAGGATTAAATGCATGCATGATGCATTTAATCCTTTGATTAAATCACTGAAGAAATGTTTAATCAGAAATCATTGTTGTCTCTTCATTACTTATACTGTTTTTTATGAAAACTTATCTCAGAAACCATAGTTGAAGTTACATATTAACAGAAGAGTAATACAGAGATTTCAGACTCCTCAAAAATGTATTGGAAAGATGCATGTTAGAATTAACAAGAATAGATAGAAAATGAAATACTTGAGTAAGAGAACAAATGAGTCATATTGACATCATTCAAAGAATTAAAAAACTGAAGTGGAATTCATTTGGACATATTGCAAGAAGAGACAATAGCAGATGGACATTTCAAATCTTAACCTGAATTCCAAAAGATTGTAAAAGACATAGAAATGGACCATAGATGAGGTGGGTGGATGAAGTAAGGAATGTTTGGCAGTGATGTGGCCTTAAATAGAGGCTAGAAATTGGAGAATATCGATTGATCTTGGAGAGACCTTCATCCTGCAGTGGATTGTTAGTGGTTGAAAATGATAATGATAATATTGCTATTATAATATTCCCAATAAAGAATAATATAATATGTAAAAAATATATTTTTCCAATTGTACATCTTACAATGGCTACGGCAATACTGTCTGGAATAAAATATGGGTAGATTATCAGTTGCTGAAAAGCTATTGTTTAGCTCATATTCTGGTTCTGTTATTTGTAGCATTAATAATGATATGGCTGTTATACTCAACTTTATATCAGATGTTTGTATATAAGCTTGTATAAATACCAAATCCTTAGGTTTTGCAGTTATCCTCATCAACATAATTTTTGTTACACTATTCCAAATTTTTTTGCCATCAGCAATACCAACTCCATTTACTGCTATATTATCTCTAGAATCAAACAATTTAACATCTTCACCACTTACATCTCCATACTTAATCTTATAAAATCAATATTACTTATTTTCATTTTGCTTATCAAATTTTCCAATTTTCACACATTTCTCAATGTCCTTACATTCCAAGAACCAGATTTAAAAAATGAAACTAAGAAGAAAGTATAGTTTAATGAAGTAGGTTTTGGAAAGAAAGTAGATAAAAAAATGGAGAAGATTGACCTTGCTGAAAAATATAAGAAATGGAAATTGATATGTGAAATTGATGACCTATGCAGGGAACAGAATAAAATGGAGAAAATTACCTATGTGACTGCTATCTATATCTGTCCATAGGACAGAGCATAATTGATTGATATAGAGAGTATTTTAACTGATGGGTCCAAACCTCTAACACAGTATTATCCTTTGTGTTTTCCTGAAGGTTTGTGATGGTAGTGTTTTAGTTGTATTTTTATATTGGACTATTTCCATCATTTAATATGTGTAGTGAATGTTTTTAGAAAATATGTAACTTTATTTAAAAATTCTAAATGCATTCACATCAATAGCACATCAAACAGCTTAGTATATGCACAACATTTTGAGAGGTATTATTCTCCCTTCTTCTTCAGGTGTTGATGACCTAACCAGTGACAGTATTAGCATGGGTAGACTCTTGAGATTTGAATTTTAAGGTAATGCTCTAACCAACTAAGCCATTCTGCTAAAGACAACATTCATTAGAAATTTCATATACTTATCTATGATGTTCCTCCTGATTTCTCCACTTTTTTCTAAGAGCAAAGTTGATTAGTGATTTTTATACATTATGTATAGTCATACTAGGTTAGCTTATGGGATTGTTTGCCATTATCATGTGAGCTGCTTCTTTAAATTTTCTTCTTTGTGTCGTTCTTCTCTATCCAATATTTTTGTATTTTCCCAGTTGAACATATGTTCATTGGCACATACATAGTCTGCTACCTTAGACACATTTTTTCCTCTCTTCTAATCATCAGTTTGTTCTTGAAAGTGCTTTGCAATGAGACAACTGATTTCACCAGGATATGTTATTTCCACATTCACATGGTATTTCATAGATGCAGATTTTTCTTTTCAAAATTTCAAGTTTAGGCTTTCTAGATATTAGATTTGTGGTATGGCTCTGGAAAACTGTTCTGATGTTATAATGATTACAGATTTCTCTTAATTTGTTTGCTATTTTTGGAATATATGGGTACACTACAGTACCAATAATTGTCTTTTTTCTTAATGGTTCTTTTTGTTGTCTATTTAACATTTTCTTAATAACAGCTGATGGATAACCATTTTTCATAAAAGTTTGTTCTATATAAAACTTTTTTTTTAAATTGCTGGTTTCTGAACAAACTTCTTTTGTTCTGTTTCATAGTGATAGTATAACTCCATGTTTTGTGTTTCTGGGGTGATTGGATGTATAGGCTAGGTATTTTCTTATATGTGTAGGTTTTCAGTAAACTATAGTTTTTTTTTAATTTTGCCATGAGGGAGTCTTGTCACAAGAATATCTAAGAATGCCAATTTTTGTTCTTGTTCTGATTTTGTTGTGAATTTAATTGAAGGGGATATATTGTTGATGTGTTTACAGAAAGTTTGTGCATATACTAACCTGTTTAATGTGCTATTACTAATAGTTGAATGTATTCGGAATATTTAAAAATTGAAATAAATTGAGATACTGTCAAATCTCTAGTGCTCGTTATAAAACTTATCTGACATCCAATCAGATGTCCTGGATAGCTGTCCAAATGACATTCAAACCTAAACACACAACAAAGATTTTATGAGAAAAGGGCGGCCACCCTTTTCTCTACTTTTCTTTCTATATATCTAAGCCAGTCATAAGTATTTAGGTTTGAAAGCTTAAATCTTTGTTGTGTGTTTAGGTTTGAATGTCATTTGGACAGCTATCCATGACATCTGATTGATTGTCAGATGTTTTATAACAAGTGCTAGAGATTTAGCAGTATCTCAATTTATTTCAATTTTCAACTATCTGTGCTTCACAAATTAAATATATTAGTTGGAATATTTAAATAAAGTTAAATTTGTCTAAAGACATTCAATACACATATTAGATTATGGAAATAGTCCAATATAAAAATGCATGTATTATCCTTTGTCAGATTACTTTCCTCAACTCCAGACCTTGTTCAAATATTAACTAAATTAAATATAATAGTCAAAAATATTTTTTTTTCAAAGAATTTTTAAACCTATATTAATAGAAAGTTTAAAGAAAAGTTACTGAAATAGAGTTTTATAAATTTTGTAAAAATATATCTATGTCATAATATTATCTAAAACCAAGGCTTTTTTGTCAGATAACATGGTAGAACAGCATTCCAACACCTGTTTTAGTGCATTTTTAATGTTTCAAACATAATTAGATGAAACAGTATCACACTTACATAATTACAATCCATATTTATATACTTAGAACAAATAAGAAAATATGGTGTTTTATGAATCAGATGAAATATGGATGGATTCGAAATTGGCACTCTCATGTAGTGAGAAGTGGATTTGTCTATGTTCCATTGGTTACTTGTAGACAACAACTGATTACAGTGACATATGTGCAGCCAGTAATGCCTGACATTTGTGACAGAATGCACCTGCATAGCAATTGATGCGTGGAATATTTATTTTATTTTTACATAAATTTAACCTCATTATTTTTACTTTATTTATTTTTTAGAGTAAGTTTACCCTAAGTTTAAAAATGAAAAATATTTCCAGTTACTTCTCTATCATCATTCCTACTAATAAAACAGTCTAAAACAATGACAGAAAATATGAAAATATTGGTGCACATTGATGTTCCTGAATCATTTCAAGTGGATATTGAGATGGAATGCCAAATTCAAAATGATTGGCTAGATGCTGGTTATTGGATCAAATAAATGATTTTTGCTTTAGATTTGACATGTCTAAAATAAAAGAATTATGATAAATTTTGTTTTTCTATTTGCTTCAAAGCATTGGAAAAGCTGTTTTAAATTTCATTTAAATAATATTTGAATATTATTTGAATATTTGACAGGAAGTCATTTCCAGCATCTTTTTTTTTATTAAAAAAGAAAGCCCTGTCTAAAACTATCAGTGTTAATGATGTAAGGTTCATTAAAGTTTATAATATGTTTAAGCCTGAAATACTAGAATAAATTATGTTAAAAAGATGGCAAGCAAGCACAAATTACCTAATGATAATTTTCTATCAGTGTATGCTACTTTGTCTGCCTTAGACAGAAAATTTGACATCCTTATATATTATAACAGTACAAAGAAGGGGATAAACCTGGGTTGATGACACTGATCATCATCAATCTCTTTTAATACATCCAATTTAAATATACAATGACTATAATGAGCATCAGAGATCAGTAAGAAATAAGACTAACTTAAGTTTGCCACAATTACAAAGAAGAATATTCATCATCATGAATGATTAACTATAGACCACACTATAGTTATTGTTATTATTCTTTTATAGATGCTAAACTATAAGAGATGCTTGTAACAATTTTATTTATTTATTTTATTTATATTACAGGGTGTAATTAGTTAAATTTGAGATTTGTTTGAGATGAAATTATCATTTTATTTTCAGCTTGATTGTTCTTATGTTTCCTGCTCATCATCATAATTTTGAATCATTATTGATGCACTACAAGGCATAGATTTTTGTGAAGTTTAATCCACATTTTTCTGATCTTTAGCCTCTCTTTTTTATCTTGTACCAGCAAACTTTTTTATTTTATCCATTCTTTTGAAATCTTACAGGACCTAATTTAAAGCATTAGCTATCCCTCTAATAATGTGTCCAACCTAGCTCCATTTATATCTCATAATTCCTTTTTATGAAGGCAGTGAAATCTGTTTGTTCTCTCAGCCATGCATTTTATTTTCAGTTCTTATTTCTAACATATATCTCTACATACTTTTTTGAGTGATCTCAAGTTTTTGTATTGTTCTTCTGTTAAGTGTCCAAGTATCATATCCATAAATATGAACTGGTAAAATGTATATGTTAATTTTTTATTTCTTTTTAAACACTAGGCATATTTTATTTGAATACTAAGCTGTTTTTACCAAAAGCACTCTATCCAACGCTAATTCTATGATTAATTTTATCCATTATTGTTCAATGATATTAGTAATCTAACCAAGTTATTTGTAGTTATTACCATTTTTTCATTCCCATTATCAATCTTTTTTTTTCTTTCTGAAAAATTCATTAACCATTTCTTTGGTCTTTTTAGCATTTATCAAGTGGCCGAGTGGTTAGCACAGCTGCCTTACAAGCAGTTGTCCCGGGTTCGCTTCCTGGCTGATGCTTTGATACATGAAAAAAAAACTCTTGTAACATTTCCTAAAACTCCAAAACACCATCTGCAAAAACAACCATATCAGCTGCAAAATCTAAATGATTTAAATAATCTCAATGTATATTGATTTACTAATAAATAAATTAGAATGTAGATTAATGATGTATTTTATAGTATAGAATTATGAGTCCAAACCTCCACAATTTTTTTTTAGCTAGAATAAAATCCTTATTTTGTCATTTTAAGTGTTTACTGCAGTAATCCTTGTTATATTTTTCAGATAATAAATTTAAAAATTAGAAATATTAATCAATAAATTTATAAAATATATTTAAAAAACCTATTTTTGCTTGTATATTCATGATCAATGATATGGATTATGTAATCAAAAGTTCTTTTGGTTAATACTTTTCCTTTAAATTTGTATATACTATAATTCACAGTAGCTTTTGGGAATAATCACGTAGGATATGAAAATATTTTGTAATTCAATTGTTACTAATTTTCTTCTTTTCTAAGCCAACGTAATATTTGGTAATATGAAAATACACATAGATTCGAGCTAACAAAAACAGAGATAATTTACACTCAGAGAAGAAGATAGAAAGCGGAAGACTAAAGAAGCGTGTGCAATAACTAACTGCTGACCGTTTTTCTATTAACAAAAAAGAAACAAGTATACTTATTTAAAAGAAACAGACTATTTAAATTTTAAATTAAAATTGAATACGTGAATAGTTAATTAAACATTGATATAAAGGTGATTTTAATCTCACTACTATATACCGTGAATACGATACAGTAAAAATATATTGAAAGCATCCTAGGCCATGATAAAACTAAATATTATTTTTTTTAAACTACCTTTTCTGTGTGTATTTTCATTTTATCAAATATTAAAATATATAATTATTGATTTTTTGATGAAATAATATGGCATTAATTAATTACAACTTTCTATGTTTTTATTATAACAATGTAATAACCCCTTTAGCTAGTTGACAAAAAATGTTATTTTACCAAAATGTTGGCGGTTATATATTTTAAAATAAACCGAGCACTGATTATATATATGGGAGATGATGATCTGGATCGACTGATGAGTGCTGGTTCTGCACAAAATACGTTTATTGGAGAATCATTTATCTTTTTCACATGTATGTGGTCATAAGTATCAGTTGCACAAGATGGAGCGGATGACTAAAGTGAGCTTGAAAATTTGGGATCAAATCTCTAGTTTAAAGTATATATACTTATATTTAAATATTTTGATATATATATATACATTTTAAATGCCCCATAGCTATATTATTTTAGACACACTGCTCCTTTAAATAAAGAAAAGCTTGAATTTTGCAACTCATTCAAAATTCAAGGCTTTCTTTATTTAAAAGAGTGTAGCTGAAATAATATAGCTGTGAAATATTTAAAATATTTTATAGAGATTTCAGTTAGAGTTGTACATCACTTTATATATGTGTGTGCGCGTGTTTATATAATACTTTTTATAAATAGCCTATGGCATAACAAACTATGACCATAACACTTTTAGCTAGTTGAAGGCAAATATTATTTTGCTAAAATATTGGTGGTTGTATATTTTAATTTTCTACAGGATATTTTTTGGAAATTGTAATCCATTTTTTAACCAGGAACATTATTTTTTTCATATATATATATGCAGGTAAATCATTCTATAAATCGCTTATTCCATAGAGGAAAGATCTATCCAGCAGCCTTTCTTGAAGAAATTGTTAATCAGGATATTAATTGTTGAATGGTAAGGATGTGAGTAATTTTCTATTTTTGTTTTATCTTGTAGCTAAAAATAGCTGGACATTTGCTTATTAACTAATATGTCAAGTAATAAGTATATCTTAAATGATTTTTCATCTGGTAATATTAATTGTTAAATACCTTTAGAAAAATTCAAACTTGAATTACAAAACTGTTTAAATACATTCACCTGTTAGTAACAGCACACACGTTAATGTACAACAAAACATTTTTAGTAGTATTTTTCTTTTCTCTGGCCTCACCAGAAGCAGTACTATCATGGGAAATGAACTTGGGGTTTTTGTATTCATGAATATTGAATTCAACATGATGAGATAACCAATTGGGCTTTCTATCAAAAGCAACAATCCGTAGAAATATAATATATTTATCTATGAGAATCTTCGATTTTCCTATTTTTTCCAAAAGGAAAAAGTAATGAATGGTTTCCAAATATGAATTATCACACTAGGTTAACTTATGGAATTATTTACTATTGTCGTGGGAACAAGTAATTATTACTAAAATGCCATCATAAAACACTAATATTGCATAGTTAATACAAATGGCTATAAGCTGACTAAGCTTAATGAAACAATTCTCAAAGTTGCTTAGTCTAAGTTTGAAGCTGGCCATAAGACATAAAGAATCATGCTGCAGTTGATTATAAGATCATATATATATATATAATATTCACTAGAATAAAAACTACAAAATTTTAAAAAATGCCTATATAAAATTAAAAATTAAAATTCTTTGCTATAGCTAGCTTCGGCCGTATTCCGCCATCTTAAGTAGCAATACGTTTATTGCTACTATAGCAAAGAATTTTAATCTTTAATTTTATATAGGCATTTTTTAAAATTTTGTAGTTTTTATTTTAGTGAATATTTTTATTATATTTATATTATTTGATATTACATATATATATATGTAATAAAATTTGTTTTTATTTATACATATTTATTATATTTATATTATTTGATATTATATATATATGTAATAAAATTTGTTTTTATTTATACATATTTTCATCCGTAAAATTCTGAAAACTACTATACATCATAAATTTGATCCAAGTATGACTTGAGTGAAAAAATCGCTTTAAATATCACTGAGTCGAAATTTAGTAGGTAGCAGGTATAACTGTTATTTTTTTAAATAAAGGAACCAAGCTTAAGTATATATATTGTTGAATATATATATGCTCGACATATACCAAAGTTAAATATATGTAATATATTTTTATATAATTTATTTCTGTTAAAATATGTGATCAATCTGTAAAAGAAAGGGCATTTGAAAATAAATTAAAAGACAGCTAAAAATCAAATTAATTAATAACTGTGATAAAAAAATTAAAAAACTAAATGCTAAAAAATAATAACAAAGTAGAGCACATATATTTAAAATGAGTTGTTTAAAGAACTGACACAAATGACTACCTATGGCCAGTATGATCAAATTAAATAAGTGCTTGGTTTAAATATTCTTAGTTACAATAAGAATTAAATACTATGAAAATATGTACAAGTTTGTTAAAATAATTGTTTGATGTATAAATTGTTGTTCCATGAATAGGATAATGCAGCATACATTAACTGCAATTTATTTATGGGCTTATTAAAATCATTAGATTTTATATTTGGATTGTTATTTCAAACTATGCTGACTTGATTAATAATCTGCAAAACCATCCCTAACTTAAAGTTTCATTACTCCCAAATACATGATGATTAATTTATCCACCTTATAAATGAATGTGGTAGTTAGATAAAAGTATCTCTTGTTTATCTAGCAGATAAATTGACATCAACATGGAAAAATAAGTGCTATTTACAAGTTTATTCAAACATACATTCATATTGCCCTCAAGAAGACCATAATGTTTGTTATTCAGAATTAAAAAGCCAATAAACTCACCAAGCTTACTGGAAAACACATGTCACTGTCATCATTGAATGAGTTAAGAGATTTTGAGGCAGATGGGCTAAACATATTTCTAGAAGAAATGATAATAGATGAACAGTTGAAATCTTAAACTGGATCCCTAGAGATGATAAAAGACCTAGAAAAGAGCACATGTGATATGGAAGGATAAAATAATGATGATGCTTGTCGATGTGATGTATAATGATATAGAGAAAAGAGGATAAAGAATGAAGAAACTGAATTAACTTGGCAAGACATATTGCAGTGATTGTTAGCAGTAGCAAACTCTCCATACTGTAGTGCAACCTAGTGCAAGCCTTAGTAATCAATAAATTCAAGAAGGATTATGCATAAAATCTCCACCTAATGCCTACTCATCCAATATTCCCAAACTAGTTTCTAGCTTGTGGGTTTCATCATTGTGAAGCTTTGGATCTGAGGGCATTTGCATCTAAATCTAAGGTTCTACTGCAACCCTTTAGCAACCACATTTTTCCTATTTAATTAACTATAAAGTTAGGAGCTCAAGATGAAAATTCAGTGATGTTTTCAACTCTAGATTATTCATCTGTATGGTCATTATTTTGGTGTCCTTGGTTTATAAATAACCACAGTCATCATCATCCCATTCAAAGGAATGGTATAAAATCACTAAAATATACATAATCACCACTTCCTAGGCTTACACAATCAATTATTAGCAGTATCAAATTCTCCATATTTATTGTCACCTTGTGAAAGCCTTAGTAATCAATGGATACAGGAAAATTTGCTACTGCTAATAACAGCTTGTGTAAGCATAGGAAATGGTGATCATGTGATCCTGCAGTAAATTGATGATGATGATGTCTTTCTGAGTTTGACTTGTAAATTGTTATTGCATCAGCATATTTGAACTTAATTGTTCTGAGAATAAAATTATATATTATCAGTTCTCTATATATTTAATAGATGTAGTTTATCTATGGGCTCGTTAAAAACAAAGAATATGTTGTAATATATATTCAACATCTTTAAAATTAAAAATATACGGAATTCTCAAAAGACATCCTTTTATTAATGGCTAACTAACAACTGATCATTAAACTTTTTATTCAACTATGAATCTATGATAAAGACATAATATTTTCTTTTTCCCGTGATTAATCATTTTCTGAGCGCTGTTCTGAATAATTCGCTTATAAGGAATCTTCTTTTCCTATTTATTTTTATGTTTTCAAAATATGCAAAGAGACTAATCTTAATATTATTAGTTAGATGATTGATTTGAAGCATCTGTCTTTGTGTTTTTGGAAATTATCTTCAATCAGTCAGTTGATTACATTAGTTTACTGATCTCACTTTAAGGATTATTTTCGTCGCTCAGATTTCCATCTGATCGGTTTAATAATTGCATGAAAATTCTTTTTTTAATATTAATTTCTAAAAATAATTTTACTTTTTAATTATTATTATGAAATAGTTATTTGTAGCCGAATGTTTCTGATATTTGAGCTTTTTAGCAGACGCAACTCCTACTTTTCAAAATAAAGTGAAAATTGCTTTAAAAATCATTCATTTCTCTTCTCCATCTTTCTGTTATCCAAAAAGATAATAATTTCATCGTATTTTTTTTATTTTAAGTATCTATCTTTATTAACAATATGTACATATACATATTTACAAAGTTTTAGTTCTTTTTTTAAAATCTCTTTTTGTTTTTGATTACTTACTATGAATACGTTATATTAATAAAATATATGTCCTTATATTTATGTCCTTATATTATCTTAATTATTGGGTGTTAGTAAGTAGGTGTCGCACTTTATTTCTTATTGGTCTGTCTTAATTTTATCTTTGGTTGGTTGCTGTTATGCCTTTGTTTAATGCATATCTTATTTTTATAAAATTATCTATTTCCATATTTCGCATACTATAGATGCCTCCTCCCCAGATTTTAATCATTTGTTTTCTTGGTAAATATTTTAAGCATTGTTCAAAGTAACTTTATCAAGTTTTTTTTATTCAATTATATTTTTTATTTTCAAATATTAGTAAACATCTTATTTCCCATATTTTCCTAATTGTGTGGATAAGTACCATAGCAATGTGTGGATCAAATCTTTTGATGTGTTTATTAATCATATCTTTTAGATTAATGGTTGGAGTTTTGAATACTTTTATCCTTATTTGTTTAAATGCTCTTCACTCTTCGACTAGGTGTAAGATTGTTTCTTCAATGTCTTTGCAGGTTGAACACTCTGGTTCTAGATTCATATGTAGTTTTTTTTATTTAAAAACGTTGTCGTGGTGTATATCCCATTTATCAATTTATAGATGGTTTTCATGTATTTTTGGGGTGTATAGATTGATTGAAAGTTTCTTAGAACTTTAATTACAGATATGTTTAGCCATGGCTTTTTCCTGATAAATGTACCTTTTTTAAGAACAAGCTCATCTTGTAAGTCTTTATATGCTATAAGTAAATCGACCACAAATGATCTTGTTGTTCTTCCCCATCTTTTTATACAATTTTATGTCACATTCTGGTGAGTTGAAAGTCTTACTCATTATTACATTTATTAGAATTTCTGTTTTAATAAATGACATATTTTTTTTAGATCTATTATGTTGAAGTCCTCCTTTATTAATTGGTAATTGTAACGTTGCTATTGATATTATTTTGGTTGTCCTTCCCCAACATATAAGCGCGTTTTAAACATCTGCCAAAAGACAAATTTAGCAATCACAAAAATATATATATATTTTACTTTATCTTATATATATATAACACAATTAAATAGTAGAGAAGCAAGTAATTGCATAATTTAATGAAAGTTCGCTAAGAAATTCAACGCCAGGAAAGACACCGGTTTATTTCTCAGGATTTTTAACAAGTTTGATTGTTGGAAGTGGTAGAGCTAGAATCATGATTCATGCACTTTAAACTCCATAGTCTACCACTCTGTCTCTGTACTAAATATTCAGACCATGTAGATCAAACAGTTTTTAAATAAGTCTAATTTAAATAGATGGCTTATAGAGTAAACATCTATTCAATAGGGAAAACATTGTTAGTACGTAACCAAGCTCATCAATTGTCTGGTATTGAAAATTAGTTGTATTTATGATTATCATTGCCAAGAATCTTGATTTACTTTTGAGCAAAGAATATTACAAATGTGAATTAGATTAGGAGTTTAATTGACTTTAATTTATGCTATTATTTCATATTCTCTTTATTAATAGATGATATTTTATTATTTCTTAAACGAAATTACATTAAGTCTTAGACAGTGTTAATAGTAATATTTTCATTTGCTGTGACTTGTGTTTAAACATTGGTAGATTAGTCTTGAAATTTTTTCATCACATTTTGGATTTTTTCTTTTGGTTACCTCAACCTTAAGCCATCTTCTCTAGATATGTATTTACCAATCAAATGTTGGATAGATGGCTCATGATTAGACTATCTGAAAGAGAAATTTCAAGCATACTGATGCCAATTTCAAACCTAAATCTCAGCAAACATGCACTCATGTTGCATTCATTGAGACTTAACATAATTAAATATAAGGATGTAAGTTGTAACATGGTACCATTTTTATTAGGGTTAATATGAAATAATAATCCAAATTATAGTCATGAAACTCCTAATCAAGTTCAAGTAATGTGTTTTTATATTTTCTATCCAAGGAAATTTGAGATTCTTTGAAACAGGAGCTAACACTACAAGATCTTACTATTATTTGCTCTGGCATTAATCTACTTAATCTTATAAATGTTAATAAATCCCTTACATCATCAAGAATCAAATTTTGAAAGGATTAAAATTATCCCATCTTATTTTGACTGGTTTAAAATCTTCACTTCAAAATGTGATATCCTATTGATATGTAATGAGCTGAGATTGAGAAAAGGAATTCTATGAAAATAGAGTAGAAATGATCTGAGCTCCAGATAACTGAAATAATTAACAAATTAACCTCATTACCTTTAGAAAATTACAGCAGTCTGCTTTTCAAAATAAATAAAACTTTAAGTTCTTAATACTGTATGAAGTTAATCTTTATTTTTGATTATCACTACAGGTTTTTAAAAATAAGACTCACTTGTCAGTCTCTGACTAATTAGATATGATATCATAATTAACATTGCCATATTTATATTTAAATTAATATTAATTCCACTAAAATTTCAACATGTTTAATAACTTAACTTCATTTATATAGAAAAGCATAAGAAACCGATAATCCATTCTATTCATCAGTTTGCTATTGGAGTGTGATATATTTGTTTAACCGTTTCACTACTAGATAGAGCTTAGTCATCTTGGTTTCAATTTCGTATGCATTTAATGTTCAGCATAGTTAATATTTATTATTAAAAAGGATTTACTTATAGTAAAGGAAATTATTTTAATTTCTCATGGAGATTTTAAGCTAATCAACTGAGTTAAACTCTTCTAGACAACTCCACATGTTACAGATATCAGACAAAGGCATTGCATTTATTTGCTTGCTTACTGACAACCTGTGAATTGGAATCAGTAATTCATTCTATTTACTCTACTGTATAGCTATCTGACATTCATTGCTCATCTAATTTTATAGTAGGTAGTACTGGAGTATGATAAATAGAATGAATTACTGCTTTTAAGTACTCTATGTCATTGTTGTACATCATGATCTTTTAATGTTTATCTGGTGAATAAAGATTTGTCTTAATAGATTCATTCTAAAAAATTATATTAGTAAAATATAATATACATAATAATAATTGTGGCTTTACTTCATTAGCATTTGAAATCAATAAATATAAATATGTGCTTTGTGAACAGATAATGAAGCTATTAATAGTTCTTGAAAATAAATAATATCCAAATGTTACTGCCAAGTGCTTTCGGAATAGTTCATAGTCCAATATTCATGGCTACTGAAATTTATTTAAGAACTATAATGATTCCATACATCCATTCAACAGCCAAAAGCCTTATTAACAAACTATCATGTGACTTTGAAGTCACTTTCTGTTCACCTTCTAACACCAATAGACATCAATAACACCAAAGACAGGATTAAACCCAAGTTCACCTCTCAAGTTGTATACAAAATTACATTTTCCCAAAGAAACTGCATGGTGATATGTTATGGAGAAACTAAAACCAACATTGCAACCAGAGTAGATCAACATAGATACCTCTATAACAGAACCAAAACTAAGCTTGATGGCAATTCAATTTTTTATTGAGCATGAAAGAGTCACTGGCCATGCCTAACTACTCACCACAGCCAGTGTTATCTTCTCTGAAAGAAATGACATTAAACACAAAGTCAGGGAGGCTTATTATATAGTGGGGAATCCTGCAGCAATCAATAGAAGAGAGGCCTGCTTTTCTCTATCACAAAAATGATCTATGCAGCATCTTCACATGAATTTGCATTAACATCAGTATACTTCTTAAATAAATTCCAGTATCCATGAATATGGAACTATGAACTATCCCAAAAGAACTTGGCAGTAACATTTGGATAATATTAATTATTTTCAAGCACTATTAATAGCTTCATTATCTGTGTGCAAAGCACACATTTATATTTATACATGATAATGAAAAATAATCTAAAGAGCAAGGCAATAATTAGATTTGATATTCAAAACAAAGCAATATGATAAATATAAAATGGCCAGTAGATATATCATTAGTATTATCATTCATCAACAAGTATGTCCATTCTAACACCAGAAAAAGATGTAATGTGTTCCTGTATACCTGTGAACTATAAGCATGTTCTTTTAGTTTGATCACCTAATATTTTGTTATGCTGTCTCAACTCCCTTTTAGATCATAAGCTCTATTTTTGATACTTCTAACTTTTTTTCTAATCATTGTTTTCTCTACTCAATACTTTTTTCTGATGGGATTGGGACAGATATATGAGGTCAGCTTCTGAAATGAATTTCATGCTCAAGTTTGCAATAAAAAACTCATTTGTGGACTTTACCTCTGTTAACTTAAACTTTCCATTCAATAAAGATGTGATGCTGCATAGTATGTATTAGACTTCATGGCATCACACCCAGCAAACTGTAAACTGTACTCATTGGTGTTTATAATCTTACGATCACATTTATAGAATCTTAAAGAGCATCTTTAAATAAAAAATTTCCAAGTGTTTTTATGATATATCAACAAGGGATTCAGATCTCTCTGTATGCAATTATTGGAATTTGTAATTAATTTTTTAATTTGGCAATTGCATTAGTACAAATTAACATCTAAGTTTACATTTCTACTTAGAAAAAGCTATTTTACTCATATTCTTAATACAAATCATTCAGACTAAACATTGCCAAAAAAACTGTTTTCAACACTATCCGATAAAGAACTTCAGTTTTTTAAATATCAGTAATTAATTTAAATTTTTATATATTTTGGTTCAAAACATTAAGACTATTCTATAGTTCAGTTTTTTGAATTTAAAAAAAAAACAGCACAGTCATCAATAGTCTATAAATTTTTGAACCAAGATCATTTCTGACTTTTAATTGTTTCAATTTGAAAATTCCATCATTGAAGCTATGTTATATCTTGATCCATGATTCATCAACCTACCTATAGATAATTCCAAATCCCTGCCTAGTTTAATTTAGTGATAGAATGTCAGATCCTGGAGTATTATGTCCTTAGATTGATTTCACTGCTGACACTTTCAGCACTCAAACTTTTTATGAACTCTCAAGTAGTCAATCTATCTGATTATTTATTTATTTAATAGCTCTAAAGCCTATAATCATAAAAATAGAAAACAAAATTAGAGCTAATAATTAGAAAAATAATAATTAAGTCAATGACTTATTGCTTGAGAATTCATAAGACATTTGAGTACTTGAATTTACAGAGCTGTGCTGCAATCCTTGGACCTTGAACTCCAAAATTAGCTACTCAACCATTGCACCAAAGAATGTGCACTATTGAATTACTCATCTTTGTTTAACATTATTTCAGATAATTCAAATTTTTTGCCAGAAAAAATGTTTCCTCCTATTTCATCATTAAAAAGTTGTAACTCAAATAAATTTGGGTAAACAAAAAACCAACCCATTTCAAACCTTGCATTACCACAGACCAATTAATTGAACCAAATCCTTAATCAAATCAATAAATGTACTATATAATTCACACCATTACTCTTAAATATTTTTTTCACATTTTCTTGTTTAAAACTATGTCTACATTGCTTCTTAATTTTCTGAAACCATATTGAGTCTGTATTAACCATTTATGCATAACTAAAAGCAATCTCTTCAAAAAAATCCATGAAATTATTTTATAATAATGCATGTTAATGATATCCATGATAATTAATACAATCCTCTGCATTCTTTAATTGCTGCAGTAAAAACATTCTTAAAATTGGGTAGCACAACTATAATGAGTCATATATTTGGAAAAAAAAAAAGTTATATAGTTAACATATATATCATCAGGACATGATTAAAATGAGCTACTTTATTTTCAATAAGCTGGATATCTTAAAAGAATAAATAGAATGGATATTTTATTTAAAGCCATTATGGCAGTTTCTTTACAGTTATATTGACCAAAAATACGTCCTCTGCCTTTTTCAGATTTAACTGTAATTGTAACAGACTTCTTAAGAGAATCCATAACATGACAATTTTGAAAAATCCTATTGGAAATTTTAATATTTATTAGCTGGTGAAATATAGACTGGTTAGTAAAATGCATAAGATGAATATCAAATTTTGTACGAGTTGAAGAGAATTTGGTTTTGTGTTGTTATTATTCTTTTAGCCTGCTAGTTTATGGTCTCTTCAATAATCTGTTTTGGTAAGTATTTTGTATCAAGAACTTATTTTCTATTATGATCATTAATTTTATTGTAGTCTATTGCATGCTGTTATTTTGAGCATAGATGTATTCACACTTTTTATAGTTATTTTTTAAATTAAATAAGGTGTTCCAGACAGTCAAACTATGTTGGTCAAAAAATTCAGTAGCAACTGACCATTTGAACCCATGTAATAGCAAAGCTTTCTTTGTACTTTCTGATTCTAATGCTAAATGGACAAAGGTATTATTATGGTAACCATATTAATATTTCATTGACATATCTAAGAATTTTCAAAAATTTAAAATATCAAATTAGATCTCATAGGAAATCCACATGCAATATTTTTTAACTGCATATTATGCTCTTCCCAAAAAAAATGGTGACTATCTACCTATTCCATTAAACTTCCTTCCTATAAAAATCAAGTTCATTTATATCATTCCTAATTCTGAATAGCTTTTTATCTACATGTATTATCTTTTATTTACATCTTGAAGCGTTATGTTTAGCAATGTCAACAGCATGAGATGTGTAGTAATATTTAGAAAACAAATAAAATACATATATTTCTACTACTACTTCTCTAATGACTGATCCGTCACATATGGGAATCTGGCCAAATTAAGTGAGGCAGACCATATTTCAACCATTTCTATCTTAGGCATGGGAATTCCTAAATAGGACTGCCTAATCTTAGAATCTTCACTAAATTGATTCCTGGCTTAAATTCTGTTCTAAAGCAACTTATTCATAGTTATGATTACAATTCTTGAAAAATTATAAATAAGAATCTTCAGCACACTAAGTCCAGTCAGATGACTGGACAGTGTAGGATATTATAAAGAGGCAAGCTACAGAAACAATGAACAATGGACATGTTTTACAATTATTGAAAATACTAATGCAGTGAATTTCATCATTAATATACAATACAGAAAAATGCAATGTTAAGATTTTTGCTCTACCAGAAAAATTTGTATTAAATATTACAGAAGTTTTCATATGAAAGCAGCAGCAATAGTTATGATGATGATGATAACACAAAAATAACAATAAATAATAAGACTACTAAAGTTATGGTTAATGGTTTTTCAAAAATATAAAATAGCAGTAATGAATTGCTAATTTCTAAGTTTTAAATTATTCATTTAATTATTATACAGATGGAAGCATAATAAAAATAATCTTAGTATTAAACTTGGATAAAATACTTGTTATAAAAATAATGTAGGATTAGAAGAAAATATGTCGACATCTGAAAAGAAAAATTTAAATACATATAATCTATCATTGTTTATGTATGGACTTGAATCGTGTGCATTTAATTTTAAAAAAATAGAAAGATCATTTGAAGTTTAAAGCAATGTACATTAGAATTAATAACATGGGCCCAATTCGTGAAAGAATCAACAGGTGCCACTGATATCAATAAGAGAGCTGTGGTAATAATGCCTAATTCAGCTATATTGATTAAATCTATGAATGGATAAATTGAATCTCAATAGACCGAGACTGGGATTATAACGTGTGAAATAGGTGAATTTAAGTAAAATCATTTTTTCTGAAGTTTATGTGAAAAAAAATGCTATCAATCAAAAGTAATAAAATAAACTAAGGAGAAACTTTTGTTTTATATAAAATAGTTAATCTGTCATGAGATCATAGGATGTTTGAGTACCTACAGTCACAGTTTGATTTTAACAAGGATAGTTCTTATCTATAATTGAATCTGAACTCCATAAGGCGTTTTGCAGTGGAATTATAATGGATGGAAATTGATGATGATGATGAATCTGATCTTGAGTCTTTTCAATTTTAAATGATGTTTGGAAATTAAATATTTTATATAACATCTTGTCGTGACACTATTTTTGTTTCTCAAAAGCAGTCTTATTTAGATCAGTTTTCATGTAGTATTGTTTTAACAGCTGTTACTTAAATAAAGTAAAATAATTAATTATCTTTTAATAATTAAGTTAATGCCGTCATAAACATTAAAACTTTTGATATGTAATCATGAATGCAAATTTTTCCCCTCACTTTCTTAGAAAAATTATTACTGAATTAAAAATTAAAAAAATTACAATTTAATCTGGAGATGTCAAATTTCCAGCAAGCACAACCATGAAACTATCTCCCCCAGATAAAATACCGTAATGATTTTTATTAATCATTTATTAAGTTATTATATTGTTTCTAACAAATATATATATATACTTTACTTTTAATTAAAAATTAATATAGGTAGAAACCAGTCCCTACCTTGCGTGAGAGTGGTGTAGTGAAAATTACGCTCCAAAAATATTATTCAGTATTGGATTCTCTAGTTTAATGAATGATTAATAAAATTTATTAATATATCTAACAGTGTTGAACACAACCAAATGGAATAATTAATTTAACTCCTTCATTTTTCCATGTGCAATTTCTTAAATATAAAGTTCAATTTAATTTTTTAAATACTCTATTATATTTCTGAAGGTTTGTAATGATGGTGTTCTAGTTGTATTTTTATATCAATACATATATTAGATAATGGAAATAGTCCAATATAAAAATACTCCATTATATTCTTTAGTAATTTAAATAAAGATATTTGAAAAAGTAAATGATTACACAAAGTGGACTCAATGCCAAACCAGCTCCTTCATTTAACCTAAGTTCATAACTCTAATACGACTTCATATATTAAACTATTACACTTTATTTTAAAGATGTCCACATGCTGCACTCAGACTTATGTCACCATTTTTCTCATACAATATTGTAATATTTATTAATAATCATTTATTAATCTAGACATTAATATATCATTTTTAGTCTCCAAAACTTATTTTTTATGCAGATATGACTGCTTGCAGATAAGTTTTATTGGAAAAATAACAATAACCATATTAATTTGGATCAATCAATCAATAGTAATGTCTTAAGGACAGGTCCAGAGCATCTTCAATTCCATGTAACTCTTCCCATTTCTTATATCATCCAACAATATCAATCTTTTTCATTCTTTCTTCTTGCTTCCATTTACCATTTCCTCCAAAGCATCTTCATTAAACTATACTTTCTTCTTAATCTATATCCAATTCAGTTTGTCTTTCTCTTTCTAATTTCCTTAATCAATCTTCTTTTTCATTTATTCTTTTCAAAACTTCATTTGTTATTTTATTCACCCAACTGATGTTTTCAATTCCTCTCCATGTCCATATATCAAAGTCTTCCAATCTGTTTCTAATTTTATTACTCATTGTCCACTTTTCATAATCATACAATAGGACACTCCACACATAGTATTTAAATAATCTTTTTTTTAATTCTATCTTCAAAGGTCCACAAAATATTTTATTTCTCTTAATAAATGCTTCCATTTCCAATGCTATTCTTTTTTTAACTTCATTTTCACTTCTTCCACACTCATTCAACCAACTACCCAAATATCTAAATCCTTTTGCCTGTTGAACTATATTATTGTGGATTTCAATTTGCAGTTTTTTTTTTCCATTTCTTCCTATCCATAAACATTTAGTTGTCTCAATATTAATCTTCATTCCATATTCCATACACCCTTCCTCCAAATTATTTAACATATTCTGAAGACCTTTTTCATTCTCAATTATACATGCCATATCATTTGCAAATCTTAACATTTTATTATTCTACCTCCAACATTTGCTTTTTCACAGTCTAAACAATTATTTAATATGTCTTCTAAATAGATATTAAAAAATACTTTCAACTTTTTTTACATTGTTATGCCTTCTAACAATAGAAAAGAAATTTATAGCCATCTGATACCATATTCTTTAAGAAACAAATATTTCTTCCAATAAATGAAAGTCTGATTACATAATTAAATTATTTATTATTGTAAGGTAATATTTCAATTATTATTTTTGATGGTTTCATTTTTCAAGTTGTGATTAAGTAAATTTATTTTGATAATTAAGTAGAATAATTTTCTTTACCTAGATTTAAAAAATTAATAAAACTTCTCATTTTAATTTACAAGTAAATTAATAATTTTTATTTATATGTGGGGATTATCTACCTAAAGGAAAATAACTTGGCTATGAATTCATTATACATTAGTTTACCAAAATATCATGGGGAGTTCACTCATAAGGCAAAATGAGAAAAACAAATGAAATAAATTTAAAAAAAGTATATTTGAACTTTGAAAATATTGAAAAAATCAAACAAAATAAAAACAATGTTATCATTCAATAGTCAGGAGAAATAGATTGATTTGATAAAATCAACAATTCTTTTTTTATTGTTTAAAATATAATGAAAATGTAATCAATATCTGATAAATTTATCAAATTATGCTTTAAATATCAATTTTTTATATTACAATATTTTTTTTTCTCATGTGTCATAGCATCAGTCGGGAAGCGAATCCACTAACCCAGGACAACTGCTTGTAAAGCAGCTGTCGCTGACCTCTCGACCAATGCTTGACTATTACAATATATTTTAACAGATAGTCAGTGATGATATGTTAGTGATCAGTTTTACAAGATATGTTTATCAAAACTCCATAATTTGTTTTGTTAATGTTATGCTAGCACTTACTATGTTCTATTTTTAAAAAACAAAACATATGCATTTAAAATAAGTGTGCAATTATGTATATTTTTGATTTTTAATCATTATTATACAATTGTTATGCAAAAATAATTGTGAATATTAAACCATACAAAAAAATCAAATTTTTAGTATTCTAAAAATTTTTTTTCTTAACTTTGCAAAGCACATGAAATGTGAAAACAATAAGGAAAATTCCTCAAAACTGTCAAAGCACATCAAACATCTTTGAAGTCACCGCATTTTAAATTATCTGACACTTAGATTTTTGGGGATAATTATATGAACTTCATAACTTTTTTTAAAAAAAAATCTTAATAGATGGCTGTACAAAAAAGTTAACTTCAGCACTTTTTCTAGATTTCTCATACAAAGTCCTTTACTTTCATGAATCAGATATCTTGTTTGTTTGTTTTTAATGTCTCTGTTGCTTTAGCTGTTGTTTTTAAAAAATCAATAATAATTCAGTTCTTTATAAGAGATTTTTCTATTTTGCATAGATTTAATTGCATGTCTTCTCTCTTTATTTAAAATATTTTTCATGCATTTTTTTAAAAAAATTTCAACTGTTCTGAAGCAAATTTACCATTACTGTAGATATCAAATTAAGTTCCACAACTTTTTCAATTTTAATATAACAAAAATTTGTTGTAATCTTACCAAGCAATAAATTTGTGGCTAAATCTGTATTTCTGCCATCTGCAATAAATTGCTAAAGATTTTGGACAAATTCAAACTTGGTTTCATCTTTTCAAATTAATTCAACTGTTATTAAGAGCACACAGGTTAATGTATAACAATGTTTTGGGTGGTATTGTTCTTTTCATTTTTTCTAGGGTTGCTGGCCTTACCTGTGAGAATGATAGCATGGGATCAACCCTGGGTCTTTTACACTAGTGAATATTGAATTTAAAGGGATTCTTTAATCAATTAAGACATATTAAAAACTACCATTTAAATCTCTCCCTATCTCTTTAAAATATCAGCAGTATCTCTTCTTGACTAAATATGAATATATCATTTTCAGATCTATGCATTACTTCTACACATTGAAAAGATTTAATGTGATGATAATCATGGAATAATTTTATATCCATTGTAGTTTTAATCCACCATTCATAAGTTTTGTCATTCTGATTTCAAATCCTTATTTTGCTTATGACATCTTCATTACATTATTATTTAACTAAGCAAAAAATTGTCACATGATCTCTTTCTAATCATCACTAATTATCTAATATCCTCAATATACTCTTTAAGACTTTCTTATCTCAATCATCTGACCAGTGTGAGAATCCAAATTGGCAATTTTGTTTTTGACACATGTCTAAATTTAGATAATACAAGGATAACATTTTTTTTGCTATTGTGTTTGTGATCAGGCCTATGTGTAATATGTTATTATCATTTTAATCTTAATGCATAATAATTCATAAAGGATAAAATAATGGAAGAATTTCAACAAAAAACATAGCATTAGTGTCAAATGTTATTTCATAATCTATTATTGTCTCGGTTGTTTTATAATAGCATGTTGAAACCATCAGAGGGCGGGTTTGTTTGTAAACAAAGATAAATATAATGTTGCCAGGGCCGCCGCCAGGTTTGTTTATTATCATATTTCAAAGTTAATATCAAATAAATTTTTGAACACACAACAAAAAAAAAATGCAGAAATCAAATAATTGAATTTAAAAAAGGACTTAATTTTTTTTGTTATTCTTTTCATTACTTATATTTTTGGGGGGCTGGGGGGGGGTTATATGTATGTTTTTGATTTTATTGATCATATTTAAAACTACTATCTATCAAATAAAATTTTTGAACGAAAAAAAGGGTTCATCAATCGAAATGAATTTTAAAAAGTAGTTACTTTTTATTCTTCTCATTACTTACATTTTTTGGCAGTTGGGTATTTTACAAAATCAGCTTCTTTTCTTTTTTATATTTTTGTTGTTTTATAATAAATTACAAATAAATCGATTTCCATTTAACGGTAAAACATTTACAACCAAAAGGTCCAACTTTGGGAAGGGGGGTGGGGGTGGGTGGTTACAATTCCTAAGCGAACGGAACATTCCAACTCGAAGGTTGACCAACTTTTTACCATAATTACCAAAAACATAAATATATTTATGGCAATTAAAACCAACTTTTAGGGCTGTTTAGGAACAGCACCCATGCAGCTTCAAGCTCTTTTGTTTGATAACCCTTCCAGCATCAGTCAGAGAATCTTTGACATTCAGAGCAAGTTTCCTATTTCAGTCATTTGATGAAGCTCACCGTTGTTCTCACAGAAACGTGACTTAGAGTGTGATTTCATCCGAATCGCACTTGCATCTACACTTGCCAAATTTTTTGAGCAGGAAAGGTGGGCTAGGGAAGCATGAGACTCTGCTGATAATTGTTAGTAGACATTTCTAAAAGATGGGAGATAGAGGGGGAGGTGGTCTTAATGAATATTAAAAGTTTTGACAATCAGAAATTCCAGACACCCTCACACAATACTGTAGCCAAAAGTGAAATGTGATCGCACATCAAAAATGCTTAGCCCAAATCTGAGCTGTAAGCTGACACGATAGCTTCTGTGGCCAATTAAATGTCATGTTTCTGTGCTATTAGCATAGAAATAGACACAACAGCCACCCCGTACAATGGACTATTTTTAGGCTTATGCATTAGAAATAGAACATTTGCTAGCGGTGGTAGGCCACCTAAATGGCATATTTCTATGCACTATCACAGAAATAACACCCTCCAGCGGTTTCAACACACTATTGTAAAACAACCATTGTCTCAACTCAAAAACAATACATAATGCATTTATGTATACTGTTCTATCACAAACATAATCATCCAAATAGTTATAATTTGGTTACATAATGGTCACAAAACATTTTTAAAGACTGAGTATCAAATTTAGTTTCAATATGCTTGCAGTTCTTGTTTAATGCTTTTATTATTTTAAGTTTGAAGTGACACTAATTTTCAGTTTGTCCTTCAATCTGTCTTGTATCTGTTTATATAATATTGATTCATTTTGACATGCAATAAATTGTAATAATCTTGCAAACATCATTTATTAAGACATAGTGAATGAAATTAAAAGTGATTAATTAAGATCTTCACACTCTTATTTCTAAATGCTTTTGTTTTGCCTATACATATATGTTTAGATAAAAAAAATAAGGTGTATTGATCTTATCTTTTCAAAAGACTTTATCTTGTGTTTAGGAATAGAGAGTATTTTTCAAGTGTTATAAATCCCTACAGCACATATGTAGAGGGGTGATTTTCTAATAACTTGCAAATTAAACTTGGCACTAGATAAATAAACAACTCATTCTAAATTATCTAATTATTACATAAGTCCATAAAATGCAATTGTTTTAAAATTGATTTTTCCATTCACTTTTAATATTCTATATATAGTGTTTGTGATAGACAATCTATGTGCTATAGAAAAATCAATTAATAAAGAAAACCATTACTGTTGTCTAAAAAAAATCCAACTTTAAGGTATTTAATTTGATACAAGAATATTATTCACCAAGGAATCAATGCTTTTTTATTATTATTTTTTGAACTTGCTATATGCCTTGTGAGATCATAAGTACTAATAAAATGACACAGATACCTTTCTGCCTTAAAATTTGTATATTTGTGAATTCAGCACTAAATGCATCTTAGAGGTTATTTATCTTTTATTTTACCTTTATTTATATGAATTTAAAAAAGAATGGGAAAGTATGGAGATTGTTTAATATATCTAAGAAGACATTAAATTAGAACTTTCTGAAAATTTAACACCATCCTGTTTCTTTTTGTAAACTGTCTTTGCAAAAACACTTGAACTATTTATCTGTTTAATTAATTTTTTTTGCATTGAAAGATAAGTTTTATTAAAAACAGTTATGCTGAAAATAAATTTCAGTAATTCATTAACTGACTTCATATCCTATGAATTTGCATCCAGAAAAATTTGCATAATCTATATACCTATGATTAAAAAATATTTATTTATCTTTATTAAAATTACTATTTCTATATTTACTGATATTATAACTACCCATCTAATAGAATAATAAACAGGTATCAGTAAGCAGATTATTTTAGACTATCTTTTTAAAGTCATTCTACACTTGTTCAAGGTGGTAGAATTCCTAATATGGCTGCCTAAGCAAGAATTCATGTACCATATAAAATTTCCTTTGCCACATGTAATTTCAAAGTAACTGATATTTCCTTTTAAAAAGAAATGCACTTCTCTTAGTTGACTTTTCACAAAGCTTCAATTTATGACAGTTTTGATTAACCATTTTTTTGATTAAAAGATTAATTGTATTACAAATAGAATTACATTTTTAATTAAACATACAATTTATTTAATATACATTTATATATTATATAGGAACAGAGGCAAACTCTAGCAGTGCCACCCAGAGCAAGCCAGAGTTATCAATGAATGCAAGAAGGTTTGTGCAGAAAATCCCCATCTAGTGCCAACTCATTCAATATCCCAGACTAGTTTCTAACCTGTGGATTTCATCAGTTATAAGCCTTGGATCGAGAGAACTGCACCCAGATCTTAGTATTCAATGCAACCTTTGAGCAGCCACTTTTTATGTTTTTAGTTAACTATAAAACTATGAGTCCAAAATGAAAATATAATAATGTTCTGATGAAAAGATGACTGATTCTTCAAGCTACTTATAATGACATCTCTAAAATCAATGCATTTAATTGTATCATAATTTATGACATGAAATGTGGCAGTGCATTTTATATGCTTATGCCCTCTCTGCATCACAAAATATTGTAAATCATATGAAAATTCTTGTGATTTTTGGTTTTGCTGCCATACAAATATTTCACAGAGGCAAAACTCTCTGTACAATAGCACCACTCAGTGCAAACCCGAGTAATCAACCTATAGAATGGTGATTATGTGATATTTGATGATTTCATATGAATATTTCAAACATTTCATCGCTGGTTTTATTTAATTTAAACAAAATTTAATACGTTGTTGTTGTTCCATTGTGGATTAAGGTATGAAAGATATTTCACATTTTATGTCATAAGTCATGATCCAGACGTTAACCTTTTTAATTTTTTTCTGTGAATAGTAAAAATATGTTGCTATGTAACACATTCACTGATTTAGAGTTGGTCCTTCAGGTAGCTTGAAAAAAGAATCGGTCACTTTTTGATTGTAGCAGCTGCGTGGGTACATACATTGTAAAGATGAACATAGTTTGTGTGTGGATATATATACATATGTTGTAAAGATATTTTTATTGCACATTAATAGTGAATGAGCCTATTATTTTAGACCTTGAGCTCTGAAAATTACAGTTAAAGATGAAATTCTAATATAGGATGCTGAAATAAAAATTGTCTTAAAAATAAAATAACAATCTGTCTTCAGGCTGAAGATGTAAATATATACTAAAGATAAAAAAATAAATAAATAGGAAAATATATACACATTAACACATTTCGAAACTTATTTTTTATTATATTTTTTTTTTATTGCTTATGTAAGTTTGCTTTCCTGAATTAATTATTGATGAGTATTATTTTAGTGAAGACAGAAATGTAATAAATAAAAAAAAAAATTGATCACGAGTTAGAAGAAATTTAAAATGGTATCCATCTGTTTATGTTAGTCTTAAAAACCAAATAAACAGTTTTTATAATTTTAAAAGCATCGTGTGCTCAGAATCTCTGTTATCACAGAAGATTGTTTAATAATAAATAATCACTTATAAAATATTTTTTCATTTACAGTTTTTTACTATGAGTTTATATTTCCGTTATGTAAGTGTATACACAACAGGATGTGTCAGAAACCAGTTCGCTCACCATTATCCTGCAGCGCCATCTCTGAATCAATACATATGATAGTTTGGCTATTCATCATAAAAATTTTGAAGTGTTGGCATGTCTGGGTTATGAATTATAACATGAAGCATGATGGTATGCTTTGTAGTTTGTCATCTTCTCTACCTGCCATCACAAAATTTTGCAAACTATTTGAAAACATTTTTGCGATTCATGAATTTACTGCCATATACAAAAATATTGAAGTAACATTTTACTTTAATCTGAACAAAATTTAAAGTTAATAGGTTAATCTTTTGTGGGATAAGTTTCAAAATCCAATCCCATTTCATCTTATAACTCATTATTCAGTCATGCTAGCATCTTAAAATTTTTCTGATGAATAGCAGAAGTGTTTTCCCATATAACACACATTGATTTAGTGATGATGATGCAGGTGACTTAAATGTATTAGATTATTTCTGATGTTGAGAGATAGTAACTGTTAATACTGTTGTTTTTAATAACTTGTCTGTCTAGCTGTGCTTCAATATATATTTTAACTCTCACTAATCAGTTATTAATTCCTACCTTTAATCTTTTAAGTACACTGCAGTCTTAAAATAGTTTTTATGATCAAAATATAATCCAATTCTGCTGTACCTTTGTGTTGATGCTTCCATTATTAAAATGGTGCAAAGAAATTCATGATATACTGGACTTTTGTTTTGTTTTGCAAATTCCCAAAATCTGTGTCCACTTCCATTTCTGTCTCCCTGAGCAAATTTATTTGCAATTTTTACATTTTTTAATTTTTTACCAATTCTAGTATGAAAGTCTTTCATGATAATTTTAAAATGCTATTTGTCCTGATCAAAGCATTTTGAATGTCCATATAAAAATCCTCTGTTTCTTCATCACACTGAGAATTTGTTGATACATAAACTTAAACTGTCTGCACCTAGAATCTTCCATTAAGTTAAATAAATAGTCTTGCCATTCTGTCTGATATATGATGTTCTATAATTTTTTATTTATAATGGATCCATTCAGTTTGTGTTTCCATTATTTGCATCTTTATAATGAAATGTGTGAATACTTTTAATTCATTGGGTTTTTTTAAGTTTACAATGTCTGACAATTTTCTGTTTAATTTGGCAGATTTCTTTTAATGTATGCAATCCTTTTTTATTCAATGATGATGTCATCATTGAAAGATTACTTGGTTCATAGTCAAGGGATTTGTAGCCCTCAATGTTTTTCTTCACCAAAAGCCAACTTGGCTAAAAATACAACAGAATTTAGATAATGAAAGCTAATAACTGAAACACAGGCTTATTATATACCTGTGGGTAAATATATGTAATATATAGGGTATATGAGCACAGACTGTCACACGACCTACCACTCTCCACTCTATCTAATAACACTGATACACTTAAACACATATATGTTGAAAAGATCAATAATCACCAATATACGTATTTCATGCTAAACCAGAAATCATCAGTTGGTCCAGATTATCATCTCCACACATATATACTATAAGTGCTCAGATAGATATTAAGATAGACAATCCTCATACTTTAATGAACAGGCTACAATCTATTCCACACTCCAACTCTTCAACCATCCATTCAATGTATATGTGTTTAAGTGTATCAGTGTTATTAGATAGAATGGAGAGTGGTGGGTCGTGTGAAAGTCTGTGCTCATATAACCTATATATTATATAATGAGAGCTATAATTTATTTTTGTCATGACTCACACAGACACATACACATTCAACCTTTAATACCACCTTTAAAAAAATCCTAACTAGCAGTAAACTCACCAAGCTGGCTAATACTTGTTGACAAATAGTTTATCCATGTTCATGTACCATCTACAAAAAATCACTTGGTAATAATGTTTCCAATGACTTGAACATATATAATATTTTTATTGACTATTTATAGTCTTTGCTTTAAGTCTTATGTGATGTTATATTGCTAAGACTATTAATATATGGTTTGGCTGAAGATCTCTCAGCCCCATATAGCTCTTTGAGTTAGATAGCCTGTTTGAAGACATTTAAGTGTCTGAAAATTTCAGATTTTCTACTCAATAGTTAACTCTTAGATAAATTCTGGCTTTGGGGTGATATTTTTAGATCTAATGTCTGAAACTATCCTAGCACCTCTCTGAGGAGTGCCAAAGCACAAAACCATTGGTCAGGGATTTGGGTGTGGTTTCTGATAGAGATATTTTAAATGCTTTCTCTTGCTAAGCGTTTATCGCAAAGCTTGTTAAGCAATTAGCAGAGTTCTTTGTTTATATATAATAGTCATTTGGATTTTCTATGCCCAGTATTTTATAGTCATAAAGAGGAATCAAAAAGACTTCTTTCTGATGGTTAAAAAAACCTTTTGCAGCTGCATAATGTATATATATAATATTTATTTCGCGATTGTATGATGTACATAAATTAATATTTTTGGGAATAAACCATGTATTATTTTGCATTACAGTCCAATATTTTGACAGACTAGCAACCGCCATTATCAAGGTTAACTTTTGAAAGAAAAATTGTTAGATCTCAAACAATAATGTGACTCAATGCGAGATGAGAAATGAGATTCAACTTGAAGTAGTTCAGCATTCACAATATGAGGCTTATCAAAATGTTTATTTCCCTCAGTTTTTCACCTATTAATTTTAAGTTAATATTAGATAAAATGAGAGGTTTCCCAAAAATATTATATATATATATATATATATATATATATATATATATATATATATATATATATATATATATATATATTACAATTGCAGGTTTTATTCTTTTAAACAATTTTATATCGTTTGGATATTAACAAAAATAAGCTTCCATAATCACATTACAAACATGAAATACTAAATTTCATTAATTTTATTATATAACTTTAAGTCAATTTTAAACATTAAGTATATTTTCCACATTCATAAACTTTGATTTTTTTTAAAAATATATATATGTGCACATAACTATTAATGTTAAATTAAATCCCCAATTAATAAGACAAGTTTATGTGGAGCAGTTAATCTTTAAAACTGATTTTAAATTAATATTAGTAATTTATGAAATATAATATTTTATATTTATAAACTAATTGCCAAAGTTTTTTTATAAGTTATATTAGTATCTAAATTACATAATATTTTTCATTTGTAATTTAATGAATTTAGTAGATGTAAATTCAGTAAAAGTAAATTTTTATAGATATTTAGAGCTAATATCTAAAATTGTTTGAGATGTAATAAATTTCTGGCCACCTGAAATCACTGGTTGAGTCAAAATGCATCATGGGGGGAGGGACAGATTAATATTTTCTTATATTTTTGGAAAATATTTCTCTAAGGGAAAAAGTGATTAGAGTTTTAATTTAACACTATAGAAATGTAATAAACAAAGGAAATTACAGTATACAATTATCTAATAAATTTAAATGGACTAATTTGAATAAAAATGCATGCTTAATTATATTACAATGTGCAACAATAATTAATTTAAAAGAGTTATGATTATGATGAACTTCACCACAAGTGCACTCACCTTTAGATTATAAAGAAGAAATAAATCACTTTTGTATGCAAATTCATGTGTTTTTTTGTTTTTTTTTGCATTATAAAAGTTTAAATGCAGTGTAAATACAGGAATTGATTTTTGTAACTACATTTACTATGTATTGTTTTATTTAAGTCCACTGCTAAATGAATGCAATTTTAATTTATATTCATAATTTTTTTAAAATACAATGAAAAAGTCATAAGTCAAATTATATTCTTCAACTTGCTAGATACGATAGTGTAGAATTCACCATTGGTAAATCATTGTTTTGTTGGATAGGAACATATGAATAAATGAATAATATAAGGTTTTCCTAAAAGAATGTTATACATTTGAGGAAGATGACAAGCATCATTTATCTTATAAAGATTATCTCAAAACATTTTAAAGAAGGACAGTACTTATTGTTTTCATTGGAAAGATGGTATAAAGCATAGAATGTATTGTAGAAATACAATTAAACACATTGTTAAGATATTGGGGGGGGGGGGGTTCTGCAGAAGAAACTAAAAGAAACTTTACAAAATATTTAATAAACAGAATAATGTATCAACATGTTTTATATGTGAGATATACTTGTGGATTATATGTTGGTTTGCATAATTATCACAAAATTTATCTCGAGTAGTATATTTTTTTATAAATACTCTTTACACTCACTGGGGTAGCAGTATTTGTATTCAATATTCAGTTCATTCCATTTGTATTTGTAGAAATATCGTTTTTGTTTATAAGTATTTTTGTATAGGTGTTAATAAATGAGCAGTTAAACATTCATGAGAACATCTAATCATTTCTCACTAATTATTTTATGTTAGCAAACTCCATTCTGGAAAACATAGCATAAACAAATACATAATTTAACTAATGTTGGCATAGACCTAATTTAAAAGAAAGAAAATTAATAACTAATAACTTATTTAATCACATAAGTTAAATTTAGAATTTGGCTTTACTTTCTCATAGTTTAAGTTAAATTAGGCAAGGCTTACAAATTTAAAAGATAAAAAAAAAAAAAAGCTACATTTAGTTTAATTTTATAACTTAATATTTGGAGAGTTAAATAGGTTAATTTAATAAAGTGGCCACTTACATTCAATTATCTAGCTTTACGAGTTTAGGTTTAGTTTAAAATATTTTAAGATCTGCAGGAATTGGTTACTGCTATGACTTGTAAGGCTACTTGCATGGTTACTTGAACTTGGCTTGCATCTCCATTTCTTCAGCAACTGGGATACCAGTTCTTTTTATATCTCCACATCTTGTAGATCAGCTTTCAGTTTCTGGATGGCAAGCTATGACCAAACTACTCACAGAGTCACATTATGAAATTTTAGTAGACTTCTCAAAACTAAACTTCAGCAGCAGTAGTGGAATTAAAATTTAGCAGTAAGTCAGTTTGTGAATTAGAATTTAGCCATAAGTAACATCAACATGGCTGAACTGAGTTTATATATATATCCCCCCCCCCTCTTTCGACTACCCAACTTGTTTACCAAGTTTTACTGCCCCCATCTGTTTGCCATAATTTTTTAATAAAGCAAGGAATTCCAGCTGGTTTATTGATTTTTTATCCCTTTTAAAATTAGTTCCTTCGATGTTGACCACTAGTTAATTAACATGATTCTAATTTAAAATCATTTTGCTTCTTACTGCTAATTAAGTCAAGACTGAGTGAACAGATTATTTTTAATCACATCTGTTTTTTTATTATTATTAACAACTGATTTTAAAAGTTATAAACATCTTACCTATGTGTAACACGTTTAACTGAAATTTATCTTTATATGCGAAGTAATGTAATTTCTACATTAACTCTATAATAAAATTTAAAATAAAACAAAGTTTATAATGCTTTTAAATCTATAGCATTATTTATCTTCTGCATATATGTATGTTCTTTGTTACACACACAGCAAGGTTTACATTTATTAAAAAATAATATTACATAGGTGCGTATACACTGATTTATTATACATAATCATAAGCGTTGAACAAAGTACGTTATTATATACACACACACATGATTATTTCAATAATAAAGTTTACATTTAATCTGATATATGCGAACTTGGGTATATAGCTAGAGAAAAAATACTATAGAATATAGTAGGTGAAACAGACTGATAGATAGATCTGATTGTTTCAATATATATATATATACTATAAAAAGTTGCAAAAATTTTAAATAGGTTTATTTTTTATTTCACCATATGTTATTGATAAGAAAAGCAGTACTGTGCAAATTAGCTTAGGACATAAAGCATTGGATCCAAAGATATGGATTCCTAGTTTGAGTCTCAGATTATTAAAATAAAAAAAACAGTTTGCTGACTTGAATATAACTACTATCTCATTCCACTATTTCAGTGTTCAATCATCACATGACTTCTTGAGCAACTAATGACCTGAGTATTTTATTTAACTAGGAAATCAATGAAAATTTTAAGATATTTTAACAAGATGATTGCGATATAACTAGACTATCATTAAATCCCTGATTCCAGGATTGCATTGGGTATGTGAATTATTTATACATACATCCACAATAAATTTCATCCTCTTCCCCCATTATGAATCTAAATATCCTTGAAAATTTAAGTGATTCTTAATTTTAATCTATGATTTCTATATAATTAAACAATAAAATCACAAAACCATATAGTAGTGATCTTGTGCTAACAAGACAATCAATGGATAGAAGCTTGTATAAAATCCTATCTAGTCCTCTCATCAATATCCCCAGACTAGTTTCTGGTTGTGGCCTTCATCAGTGAGGAGCCTTGGATCGAGAGCACTGCCTAGATCTTAGGATCTAATGCAACCCTCCAGCACCCACCTTTTAACTCTATTTAACTACAAAACTATGAGAATGAAATTGAAAACACTATTAATATTTTCAATCCAAGCTCAATAGCTTATATAGTCATATGGGTCTGAACTCAATTCAGTACCCATACATTTGGTGTCTTTGGTCTTTAACAACCATGCCCCACTATCTATTAGGAGGTTGGTGTTAAACCACTAAACATCACATGATCACTATCTCATACTAGCACAATAATTGTATAAACAATTCAAAATACAACAAAACTCTCCATATAGTAGTGCCATCTTGTGCTAACAAGAGAATCAATGGATGAGAAGGTTGTGATAAAATCCCTATCTAGTGCCTACTCATCAATTCCCCAGACTATTTCTGGCTTGTGGCCTTCATCAGTGAGGCTTGGATCTGAGAGCACTCCTAGATCTTAGGATCTAATGCACCCTCCACACCCACCTTTTAACTCTATTTAACTACAAAACTATGAGAATGAAATTGAAAACACTATTAATATTTTCAATCCAAGTCAATAAGATATAGTCATATGGGTCTGAACTCAATTCAGTACCATACATTTGGTGTCTTTGGCTCTTTAACAACCATAGCCACCACTATCCTATTAGGCAGGATTGGTGTTAAACCACTAAACATCACATGATCACTATCTCATACTACACAATAATTGTTATAAACAATTAAAATACAAAACTCTCCATATAGTAGTGATCTTGTGTAACAAGAGCAATCAATGGATGAGAAGGTTGTGATAAAATCCCTATCTAGTGCCTACTCATCCAATATCCCCAGACTAGTTTCTGTTGTGCCTTCTCAGTGAGGAGCTTGGATCTGAGAGCACTGCACTAGATCTTAGGATCTAATGCACCCTCCAGCACCACTTTTAACTCTATTTACTACAAAACTGAGAATGAAATTGAAAACACTATTAATATTTTCAATCCAAGTCAATAGCTATAGTCATATGGGTCTGAACTCAATTCAGTCATACATTTTGGTGTCTTTGGCTCTTTAACAACCATACCACCACTATCCTATTAGGCAGGATTGGTGTTAAACCACTAAACATCACATGATCACTATCTCATACTAGCACAATAATTGTTATAAACAATTCAAAATACAAAAACTCTCCATATAGTAGTGATCTTGTGCTAACAAGAGCAATCAATGGATAGAAGGTTGTGCATAAAATCCCTATCTATGCCTACTCTCCAATATCCCCAGACTATTTCTGGTTGTGTTCATCAGTGAGGAGCTTGGATCTGAGAGCCTCACCTAGATCTTAGGATCTATGCACCCTCATTCTCATAGTTTTGTAGTTAAATAGAGTTAAAAGGTGGGTGCTGGAGGGTTGCATTAGATCCTAAGATCTAGGTGAGTTCTAGATCCAAGCTCCTCATGATGAAGGACAACAGAAACTAGTCTGGGGATATTGGATGAGAGGCTAGATAGGGTTTTTGAACTTCTGGATCATTGATTGTCTTGTTAGACAAGATCTACTATATGGAGAGTTTTGTGTATTTTGAATTGTTTATAACAATTATTGTGTAGTATGAGATAGTGATCAGTGATGTTTAGTGGTTTCACCAATCCTGCCTAATAGGATAGTGGTGGTATGGTTGTTAAAGAGCAAAGCACAAAATGTATGGGTACTGATTGAGTTCAGAATATGACTTATAGTATTGAGTTGGATTGAAAATATTAATAGTGTTTTCAATTTCATTCTCATAGTTTTGTAGTTAAATAGAGTTAAAAGGTGGGTGCTGGAGGGTTGCATTAGATCCTAAGATCTAGGTGCAGTGCTCTCAGATCCAAGGCTCCTCACTGATGAAGGCCACAAGAGAAACTAGTCTGGGGATATTGGATGAGTAGGCATAGATAGATTTTATGCAAGTCTGGATCATTGATTGTCTTGTTAGCACAAGATGGACTATATATGGAGAGTTTTGTGTATTTTGAATTGTTTATAACAATTATTGTGTAGTATGAGATAGTGATCATGTGATGTTTAGTGGTTTAACAATCCTGCTAATGGGATAGTGGTGGTATGGTTGTTAAAGAGAAAGCACAAAATGTATGGGTTGAATTGAGTTCAGACCATATGACTATATAAGCTATTGAGCTTGGATTGAAAATATTAATAGTGTTTTCAATTTCATTCTCATAGTTTTGTAGTTAAATAGAGTTAAAGGTGGGTGTGGAGGGTTGTTAGATTAAGATCTAGGTGAGTTCTCAGATAAGGCTCCTCACTGATGAAGGACAAGAGAAACTAGTCTGGGGATATTGGATGAGTAGGCATAGATGGGTTTATGCAAGTTTGATATTGTTGTCTTGTTACAAGATGGTATATGGAGAGTTGTGATTTTGAATTGTTTATTGTGATGAGAAGTGTGTGTTATAATTAAACAACTGTGTTAAATGGAGTGTAAATTCATTGTGGTAATAATAATATACCATTTTAAAATACAATATATGCTTATGATTTATGTTAGCACAAATTTTTTTGTGCAACAGTTATCAAACTAATCATCATTTTTCAAACAATTCACAATATGCTGAAAGTCTCTATATATTTAGAACAGATTCTCTAACCCATCGCCTTTTTTTCCCCATATCATATCTGCATACTTCCTTATTCTATTAATCTATCTCACATATGTTTTTTTTTCTACGTTTTTTTTTTTTTACAATCTTATTATATTTCATCTTGCCTTCAAATATTGGTCTAGTCCAGATTCCATCTTCTCTCAATTGGATTGAGCATTTATCACCATAGACCAATTTATACACCTGATAGATAGGTTCTACAGAAAACCCACATTAAAAAAAAATTGCACAAAAATAGACTTAATTTACCTTGAAAAATGGGGAATAGGTGCTGTAATTTTCAGAAATCGCATAAAAGCAAAGCAACAAAGAAAAATTACTTTAAAATTTGCATTAAAAAAATAAGCAAATAAAGTATGACTAATAAAAATTTTCAAATATTTGAAAAATATTAATAGAAAACAAACTTTTTTTACTTTTTTTATTACTATAGTATTTAATTTTACATTTTTCATACATATTTTAATCATTACCACTAGCATTCATTTGTCAACTGGTAAAAAATCAGATTCGATGTGATGTGATGTATTGTGGCCTCTTAAACGAAGTCAAGAATCTTTCAGCAATTATGCACAGAAAACCTGTTAAGCCACTTTATTTTTATTCGTGATGTGATGTATAACTAGTGCCATTTTCAGTCTTGTGCTGTGTTAATGATTTTCTGTTTCTATATTAAAAAAAATGAGATTGCAATCAAAACATTATCATTAGAAAGATTATTTTCAGTTTATAAAATCTTCATTTTTTTCTTTTAAAAATCTAAAAGATTATTTATTTCTGTTATATATAACATAATACATTTTAAAAGTTTAAATTTTTTGAATATTTATTGCAATATTTTTATATGTAAGTATAAATCTATTATTATTATTTATTCATTAGTATAAATAGGTTATTTACATAGAAGCTAAGTTTTAAATACAGCTTCTGGCCATATTCACGTTAGCTGCTAATATAACGTTATATTTTTGAAAAAAAAAAGTGTTTCTAGTCAAAATAAGTTATTAATAATTTTAATTTCTTGATATCTAATAAATATAATGAAATATGAAAGATAATAAAAAGAAATATGAATCGCATAACTTCAAAATCACATTAAAATAATCCGCATAAAATGAAACCCAAGTGTATTCCAGTAGATAACATGTCCAATGGCAAGAATGGCACAATAGGTGATGATACCCATTGAAACCCATTGCTCTCATCCTGAATGGGGGTCTGGCCATAAATAGTCAATTCATTTGGAAGTAAAAGCAGACAACTATCAAAGATAAATAGCAATACACTGGTTGTCTGCTATACTATTAAGACAGTAAGTCAAATACATGTTCAGGATTGGAAGTTTCTAGAACCTAAATCAGATACAGAAATCAACTATGGTTGAACAATGAAGAGTCACAATCCATCCGTGAAGTGTCATCAGCCAACAATCTGTTGAGGTCTAGTTCAAAACTTCAACTATTTATCTATCATCATCTTTTCTAGTAATATGCTCAGTCCATACTTCTGTATTTATTCACAAATATTAAAAGAAAAAAAAATTAGTGGTGTTTGGATTAATGATAATCGACCTGTATTAGAAGAAATATGTCCAAATTTGCATAATGGTGGTCAATTATAAATGCAAAATTGTTTTTTTTTTTTTAAAGATTAATAATGTGTGGTTGATATTGTTGAGTGAATTTGAATAAAATTTAAGATGAGAGTAAATTATTATTTAGCAAATAAACAGTCATATTGTCATTGTTAATGAAAAGTATGAATATCATAATAGAGGTTGTTGCAGTCAATTTCATTTTATAAAAGTAAATGATCATAGGGTGTGAGTTAATTTATGATAATAGCAAGGAAAGTAGTTTATTGTTTTTTATGCTGGGTTTGGGAAAAGATAAGAGGGATTTAGATATAAAGGCCATAGAGTTGACAAAGATTATGTTGTGGAAGTGGGATGGAGCAGATTGTGGGGAAACTTACGGTGGGGAATGGAAAGGGAAGGTTAAGTGGCTAACAGGTTTCTCTGGACATAGATGCTGAGAGATTCCTGACTCCGTTTAAGAAGTCACAGTGCATCACATCACATTACAACTATAAAATTGTCATGGCTGATCATCAGCCAGCTAATTTTAAATGTATAAACAATTATATAATTTAGATTACTTAATCAATATAAATATATGCTCTTGGTTTAATTTAAACAGAATCTTAATTTTTTGACATTGAATGATCAATTTAGTATAGAACAGTGAGATCTCACCTTTATATTTACATTACGATTTTTGTAATTAAGGAAACATATTGATAAAAGATTGTAGTTTAAATTACAATTTTTTTTCTTATTTCTAAAAATAAAATTCCGTTTTTCAAGGACTACCTGATCATTTGAGACTGTAATTACAAATCTTGATTGAGTACTGATAAAGTGATCTTATCAATGAAGAAAAACAAAATGTAATTGTCTGTTAACAAGCTAAAATAGAAACAGACAAATAAAAAATAAAAACTTTTTATATTCATCCTCTTTTCTAACAAAATTTCATGATAGGTTTATAAAATACTTTTTATTTTGAAAATAGCTTAAACTAGTTAAGTTAAAATATATTTTATTAGTTTCAATACAAAATTTAAAATTGTATTTTTCATTTGTAATAAATGTATTGTTTATGTACGTTGTTTATATGCTATATATATATATGAAATAATCGAATGATTTATGCTTGGGAATACATAAGAATTGACCAAACGGTATTTATGTATTAGGTCATTGGAAGTTGATTTTAATTATAATGATAAACAGTATTTATGTATTAGGTCTGCTACATCTTTTCACATCCTTATCAGAACACTGATAATTTTCTGATCTCGTGATATCATTAAATAACACGTTTATAGGAACTTATGACAAACTTAAGTGATAAATTTGTCAAAACAATGTGTACATATTATTTCACAACATTTTCGGAAGATTTGGAAAGTTATTAACAGACTATGAAAAAGGAGGCTCTAATACAACACTAATCACATCAGACTAAATCTGAAAAATATAAATTTGTACACAAAAGTGATAAAAATACATTACGATACTAATTAAAATCAGGTAGTCTTGAGGTTTTAAAATGGCATTTTGTGCCATCAAAGTCATCCACCCCTTCCCAAAATTTACTTAAAATTAAAAAATATTATATATATTAACTCAGGCATAAAATTACAAAATTGACACTAAAGCAGAATTACCAAAAAAGTACTAGGATAAGCAAAATAAAAAATGTAAATATTACATTTATTCAATCTGTTAAATAAATATATTAACTACAAAGATAATAAGTATATTAACTACAAAATAGATTGTAAAGCAAATAAAAAATTAAAAACTACTTTGTCCATTAACTATGACAGAAAAGTAAAAAATGAATAGATCAAATAACAAAATAATCTATGTCTAGTTCAGATATATTAAAGATGGAGAGTTAAAACACATGGTTTTGCAATATAACAGCTGCCTGAGATCTTGATTAAGAAATGTCTAACTACATTTATTTTGTTAAAAACCAAAAAAGAAATTAGTAAGATTTTATCAAAATGTAAAAAAAAAAATTAGTAAACTTTTATTAAAACAGAATCAATGAGATGGATTTATTCTTTTAATATTGTCCAGAATGCAACCAAAAGTGTTGTCTTCTTTGTGTCCATTTTGTAATTTCAGCCAGAGTTAATATATGTAATATTTTTTAATTTTAAGTAAAATTTGAAAATTACTGGCCATGTTTGCAATGGCAGAATGCATACTTTGTGCAGGGGGTGGCTTTGATGGCACAAATTGCCATTTCAAAAACTCACAACTACCTGTTTTTTATGTGGTATGATAATTTGTTTTTATTAATTTTGTCTACAAATTTATCACACAAGTTTGCCAGAAGTTCCAGTGTTCACATTAATTGATGAGATTGCAGGGTTTATTTGACAGGACCACAAAGTTAAAAATTTATGAGTGGTAACAACACTGATGTGAAAAGGCATAATAGTCTAATATATAAGTACCTGATAAAATATATAATAAGTACATATACAGTATTTTTAATTGTTGTAGACTTATAGTAGCATTACAAAGAAATTAAGTCATATGTCACATGACATAATTTAACAAGTTTGTATTACAAATGTTATATATAGAGCTTGTAAATAAGCTCTTAACAAGCTTTGCAGAATATTCCCAGACCAGTTTTGCTACTGACTTCCTCAATGAGGTGCTAGGATATTCAAGCATTAGATTAAAAATACCAGGACAAGCCCAGCACTTTATCTAATGGATAACTATTAAGTAGAAAATCTAAAATTTTCAGAACATCTTTTTGTCTTCAAATCCAGCTATTTAACTTAAATAGCCATATGGGACTGAGCCAAGTTCAGATGCACCATATATTAATAGCTTTAGCAATATAAAATCACCAAAGCCTTAATAGCAAAAAATAAAATTACAAAGAAGTCAAGTCATATGTCACATGACCTAATTTAACAAGCTTGTATTACAAATGTTATATATAGAGCTCACAAATAATCTCTTAACAAGTTTTACAGAATATCTCCAACCCTTTGTAATTTTATTTTTTGCTATTAAGGCTTTGGCAATTTTATATTGCTAAAGCTATTAATATATGGTATATCTGGACTTGGTTCAGTCCCATATGGCTATTTAAGTTAGATAGCTGGATTTGAAGACATAGATGTCTGAAAAATTCAAATTTTCTACTTAATTGTTATCCATTAGATAAAGGGCTGGGCTTGGCCTGGTATTTTTAATCTAATGCTTGAATATCCTAGCACCTCACTGAGGAAGCGAGTAGCAGAAATCGGTCTGAGACTGGGAATATTCTGCAAAGCTCGTTAAGAACTTATTTGCAAGCTCTATATATAACTTATAAATAGCTATGCTTTTTACTCAGCTTTAAAAAATGTAATCATACAATAAACACATTGCTAAAAATTTACCAATGTGGAATTCATAAAAAAAATTTCACTGTACAGGATGCTGTTTTTGAATCTTTCTTTATAATAAAGCTTTTCCTGTATGATAGTATTTTTCACTTCACTTATTAAAAAGTTTGAATTAACAATTCTGAACAGGCTGTATAAAATGACCCATATAAAATGCAAGGTTTTAGCACCTATATTTTGGTATTCTTAATTGTTGTAGGCTTACAAATAGTTAAGTTTCTTTACTCAGTTTTAAAAATTTAATTATTTGATATTTATGAGGGAGGATGTCACAGCAGGTAAATAACATTAGTATCTACTTACCAACTATGTTCATAATGTATATGTTATGAATTATGAGTTGTAGCAACTATTGTTTTAAATATCTTCATATTTACTTCATAGTTATGTTTAGAGTTGATATTTCAAAGAGCATGTGCAGAAATTTATATTGAATAAAAGTATTTGTAAATTAGAAAATGATTACTTTATTGTACACTTTATTTGGAAGAATAATATCATGGATCATTAATATGATTCTCTAGAATTCATAATAAACAAAATGCATGCATATTTACTATTGTTTACTATATTAATAAATTATTGATGTGATGTGATGTGATGCACTATGACTTTTCCGTATATGGAATTAGGAATCTCTCAACCACTATGCCTAGAGAAACCTGTTAGCCACTTTACCTTCACTTTCCATTTCCCACCCTAAGTTTTCTCATATTCTTCTCTATCCTGCTCCATTCCATTTCTACAACATAATATTTGTCAACTTAATAGCCTTTATATCTAAATCCCTCTTATCTTTTCCCAAACCCAGCATAAAAACCAATAACCAATTTTCTATATAATCACTTTGTTTATATTTATTCTTCCATAACTTCATTATTTGTACCCTTTCTGCTTTCAGGCATTTACATTCAATTAAAAAATGCCTAATATTTTTTATGCCTTCCTTACACAACTTGCAGTCTAAATCACCCACATTTTTCCATTTATGTGTATATTCCTTTGTTGCTAAAGATCCTGTTTGAGTTTAAACTGTAAACTGCTTTCCTTCCTATTAACATAAATTAGCTCAAGCCCAATATTCCAGTTATACTATTAGTAGCTCCCTCTTTAAAATTTTACATTTATACTTTTAGAAACTCCCTCTTCCTATTTTTTATATAATTAAATATTTTTTATTTTGTATCAAAATTTTTTAAGGCCCAAATCTTTATTTAATACTGGCTTAATTTTATTAATATAAATACCCTCTTTTATTTTTCTATCCCTTTTATTATTTGTAAATTGTATCATCCTTACATAATCATTTTCAAACTCATGCCTTAATTCTAATTTATGTAAATACATCAGTGAATTTTTATCATATTTATGTTGTAATAGTCTTCTATATATAATTTTTTTGTTTCTCCTACATTATGAATAAAAACATTTAGGTACCCTTTACTATGTTATTATTTAACTAAAATGTAAAGTATTATATAGTAGCCAAATTCTGAAGTATTAAGTATGACAATGCTAGGCTCACTGAATTGGTTTCAAGGGCTTATTTTTCATAGGCCAAGTCTCAACATCCCTAGACACAAATCAGTATAAATTTGAATCTGATTTTTATTTTCACTTAATTTACTTTAAAGAGTTAAAGTTGAAATATGCTAATTCTCAGAGGTGGTGCTTTTTAATTCAAACAAGCAGACACATAAACACTAATACGAGTTTGCAATTTATTATCATTTATACAATAATATCAGTTATTGGCTATCAAAAATTATCTGCAATCACTTCAGACTTTCTTGTCTTAACCACTCACATCTTTATTTTAAAAACTTGATAAAATCATTAAGTAATACCAAAAAACTAATACTCATAGTCAATATATGTGTGAGCATTGTGCATGTGTGTTTTGAATTCTCAAGCATTGTAATGCAAGTGAAAGATATTTTCGGTATTTACATATTATTTTTCATGGATAAAATCACATAAAATAAATGCAATGCATATGTTATGATAAAACATTTTCTAATGTATTTATCATATTGGAATAAATTAATGTCAAATGTTTTACTGCTGATTGATTGACTAAAATTACAAAGAGATGCAATCATTTTCTGCTCATAATCAATAAAATAAATAACCAAATAACTTAGTGTTGAAGAGCATTGGAATGAAAGGACAGGTCCATGTTCTGTGGACCTAGAGATTCAGTCAGCCATTCTACCACTGCACCAAACTATGTTGGAAACTTTTTGTATGTTAATGATATTTTGAACAAATGATGTAATTATTTTGATCCTCCTTTGAATATTACACAGAATTTTGGGTATTTAACTAAATGTTAGAAATTTTTAAAATACTAAACCTTTTTAGTATAAAAATGCTTATTATTCCTACTGTGGTGTCAATACATAAATTTAAGCATTAATTATGTATTGGACTATTTCCATCATCCAATATTAAATATTGAATGTCCTTAGAAAAAATATTAAACTTTCCAAAATACATTCAACTGTTGATTATAGTACACAGATTATTATAAAGCACAATGTTTTGAGTGATATTTTTCTCTTTTTGTGGTGTTGCTGTTTTGATCAATGTTAGTACTAGTATGGGGATCACACCAGGACTTTTATATTTGGGAATATTGAATTTAAGGGTCTGTTTTGCCAAAATCAGAGCATTATCTTGATTTCAATATTCAAGAATCTAAGGGTCTGGGTTCAAATCCCATTCTAGTACTGTCACTGGTCAGGCCAGTGACACCTGTAGAAGAGAGGAGAATAATACCACTTGAAATGTTGTGTATAAGATAATCTGTATAGTTTTATCAGGTGAATGTAATTTAAAAATTTAGGTAAAATTTAATTCAATATTTAATATTTGATGATGGAAATAGTCCAACATATAAATACAATCAAAATGCCATCATCACAAACCTTGTTTTCAAGCATGCGTGGATATTATTTTTTAGGCTTTGCAACCTATCTGCATACACAACTGGTTCACATTACAATTTATTAACTTTTTTCAAAGAGCTTTTCTTTAATTTGCAATTTCTGGGAATAAATTTCTTATAATTCTTACAATTTGATTTACAAGTGTCAAACTTTCTGCACTCACAACTTTGATGTCATTCACTTTAGATAAATATATTAATAATTATTACTAATCATTTGTTAAGCTAAAGATTATCATATCATTCATAGCCCAGATATAAACTTTCACTATTGTTTTTACTACAGTTTGATCTACAAATGTCAAATTTTTTGCATTCACAACTTTGACACCATGTACTTCAGATAAATATACTAATGATTTATTATGCTGGAAATTATCATACTATTCCTACTTTTTGAAAAATTTTGTTTTTATTTATGTAAAAATGTACTAATACTTATTAATCCTATGTTTCTGGATTTATATGGAATACTATATAAATAATTTTCATTAATCTGCTATATTTTATTTTATAATATGAATGCATACTAGCTATTTATCAAGTGAAGCTCTTCTTTACTCTCTTTTTCATTCTGGATAACATATAATGGTCTGGTTAGCATTCTAATATAAACCATAAGAATATAACATTTCCACTAAATTCCATATCACATGACTTCAAAATCCTTTTTTTGTTTCTACATTCGTGACATCATCATTTTTCTAACCAACCAACTTCTCTAGCTGTTAATAACAATTCTTAATATCTTGCTACTGATTATAATCTGAAAAAAATTTCAAGATTCAACTGATAGTTTTTATATAGGGGTGAATATTATTCCTTCTCATTAGTTCAATGGAAATCTTTTTTACTCTGATCTTTTTATCTTGTAATCAGTTGGAAGGTCTTAATCACATTACAGAAATATATAGACTAAAAGTTATTAAGATTCAAACCCTCCCCATTCTTTATTAGGATGTGGTGAAGATCCTTTAAGATTTATTAATTGCGTATAGTTTTAAAAATATTAAGCAGAAAAAAAAATATTGATTTTATTTTATTTTAATCGGTTTTATATTTTAGCATATTAAAAATGAAATTTAAAATGCTGTATAGATATTTATATTATGACATTCTTAGGAGACTTTTTTGTTTATTAAAATTAGATTCTTTCTTTCTTTTGAGATTTCCCTAAGGTAACCAAGTCATAAGATCGTAACTGCTTTTAATATCTATTAGTTCCTTTGAGAATACCGTTTTTACGTCAATAGGTGAAAGTTGAAAAAAATTTATGTCAGCTGTTAAAGAAATTAGTCGTATTTAAAAGAGTCTGGTGTAACATGATAAGAAACTGTTATTGTAAGATCTTGATTAAGTAATAGCTAATGAGCTGCTCTATAATCATTAACCCGAGCTGGTAGGAGAAAAAGAGGTGAAAAATTTAGAAGGAATGCAAATGTATTTTCATAGACATCAAGAACAGATAATTGAATTTTGACTTTTTTATTTAAATTAATTCTTATCCCAAAATAATTTCAATATATTCATATATATTTTATTTGTGCGAATGTTTAAGAGAAGATGGTATAGATTAGTAAGATATTAATAATCCATCTATCCTATTTGTTATATATTCAGCTATTTCTTCCTAATAAATTTTGTTTAAAATTGATACATATTAAATATTACTTTTCTATATGTATATATTATATAAAGATAATCTTTATATTATCCTTATTTGTATATGTTAATATCTATTTAATATATAAGGTATATGAGCACAGCATTTCACACGACCCATCACTCTCCAATCTATCTCAAAACACTGATACACTTGAACACATATGTGAAACTTTTCGACATATATGTGTTCAAGTGTATCAGTGTTATGCGATAGAGTGGAGAGTGGTGGGTCGTGTGAAAGTCTGCGCTCATATACTCTATATATTACATATATTGATACACGTATATAATAAGCCTGTAGTTCAGTTGTTAATATCTATTGTAGAGATTCCACCTCTTTTATTTTAATCAGGGCAGTCCTGTTATTGGAAATCCTGGCCTGATATTCTAAGAACCAAAAAAGACATAGAGTATTATTTCTTGGGAATTTATAAGAAGTTTGAGGACTGGGTTTAATCCTGGATCTCTTGATCCCAAGTTGGACACTTTAATAACTATAGCAAACTGCTATTGGTGGAGCATATAACGGGGGGGGGGGGTCAGGAGCTTCTAGAATCATTTCTGGCACTCAAACTTCTTATGAAACCTTGAGCAATAAAGTTATGAGTTAACAAAGTGCTTGTTTTCTATGTAAATATTCTATCACCATTCCACAAAAGTGATATTTATTTTTTTTAATTTACATTTTATTTAACAAATGTTTCATCAACTTCAATTTCTAGAGTTGCATTCTTAAATAAAAATAAAAATGTTTAAAAAATTCGAGAAGTTGTCACCTTTGACTTTTATGAGTTATTACCACTTCCTGTTTGAAGTAAAACCCCATTTTTGCATCATGCATTGTTTCTAAAAAAAAACTGAAATATTTACTAGACTGCAAATAAATGTTGATGTTATTTACCTACTGAGATTATGTTCATGAAAATGCTGTTATATTTATGATCCAGCTATTAATATGATTTTTTTTCCAGTAGTAAGTATTACATAATTAAATTTTCTAAAGGTAAATAAAAAAACTACATTTTAAATAATGAGTGCCTCCTAGAGAGCAAACATGCAAAAAAAATAATAAGAATAGTGAATTTTAGCAGTTTGATGCTAACATTATTTATTGGATTTTTTTCCCCATCAATTTCACATTGTTAAATTTTTATAATTCTAAATTACATTTAAAACATGTTTTCTTTTGTAAAACATAAATAGTTAATTTTTTTAAAGCTGAGTAATGAAACTCAGTTATTTGTAAGCTTACAACAATTAAAAATACTGCACAAAGTCCCTTTATAAACATTTTATTTTGTGTATCATAAGATTTGTAATTTTATTTGCTTATGATGAATGGTTTTGCTCCATACCATACCAAAATATACCATAAATTTTAATTATGCAAAAGTTTATTTTTATTTTGAACACAACAGCAAAATAATAAAAATGTATAATCTGGGTATTATATAAAACCATTCATGTCGTGCAATATTCTTCCCTATTATTTTCACTCTTACTTGTATGTATACAATTTAAATATTTTGCTTGTTTTTAAATCAAAGCATCAACTAAATAAATCCTATCTTGCAATTGTAACATAATTGATACAATAAAGATACATTAGTATTATAATGTGATTAGTTTTGAATAAATTAATTTGAAAATAAAATTGTATACACTTTCCATTTGTGGTATCCTATTTTTATGTTCAGGATCATTAATGTTTATTAAGAAGACTTGTAAGTGGTATATTAGTAAGTGCATTGGTCAATATGGTACCATGCTATATTAATCTGTATATTGCATAAACTACTAAAACAAAGTATGGAGGATATTTTCATTTGCATTTAAAGGTTATTATTATATACTAAATCCACTAATAAAAGCTAATCACATCTTGACAGAATCTTATATACACCCTAACTTGATTTGTGTATGCACATTTACTATTTACACAACATATTACTGCTGGAATAAAATATATTTTTGATCCTCAAAAATTACATAGCTAATTCTAATCTTAAATCTAAATATTTGTAGCATATATATATACATTCTATACTTTTAATTAAATATTTTTCATAGATCAAAGGCAATTTTTTTATTTCTGCCATTCTATACTTGAATATACATGCTTTATTAAAATGTAAAAGTCATGTAAAAGTATATTTTATTAAATATGGCAAATATAATCTTTATATGTATGTTTCCTTTTCTTATTATATTATTGTTGAGTACTGATGTGGGGACTGTGTATTATTTACTGTAACAATATTTATTATTTGAAAACAATTGTGTTTAACATTACACCTGGGTCTAGGTTCCTCAGAAAATGCACACAAAAGAAATTGCACAAAAATAGACTTACCTTACCTTGAAAAATGGGGCATACATACTGTTATTTTCCAAAAATCACATAAAAGCAAAGCAACAATGTATAATTACTTTAAATTTTGCATAAAAAAAAATAAGAAAGTAAAATATGACTAATAAAAAATTTCATATTCAAAAAAAATTGATACAAGACAAACCTTTTTTACCTTTTTTATTAACTACAGTATTTAATTTTATTCAAAACAATATATTTTTATGCGTAATTTACATTTTTTTTCATACATGTACAGTATTTTAATTATTATCGCTATTTGAGACATCAGATTCATCATGATGTGATGTGATATGAGGTACTGCAGCTTTTCCTTAAATGAAGTCAAGAGGAAATACAACTAAAATGTTTTCCAATCGCTGTTTATCCTTCCATTTCACTAAGCGATCTAAAATTGATATTTTTGTTTCCAAAGAAATTCATTTTCTTGGGTGTTTTTTTCCTCTCCATTAGAGTAAACTAAAAGTTTAAAATAAAAATAAGAACTTAGACTTACGATAATAAAAAGACATCGACTCACCACTGTTGAGCAAAATGTAATTAAAACTAACAAAAATTAAATTCTTATTTTTGTCTTTAATTTTTTAATTTTCAATTCTGTTTAAAAATCAAATTTCATCGCTTCAAATCACATTAATTTATGATCACGTTAAGTAATTTTTAAATTGTTAATTACGATTAAAATCTGATTTTAATTGTCAAATTTAATTGTGTCCACCACTGTTACTCACCTTTAAAAATAAACTTGCAGACACTAAATGATTAATCGATTATGTACTTTTTTTATAAAAAGCAAAAATAGAACGTGATTTAAAATGCAAAAAACAACAACATATACATAGTATTTTTCATCTATAATGTTTAAACAGATTTACATTATCGTCTTGTAAAATTTATTACTTGCGGACACTAAATGATTAATTGATTACGTACCCTTTTTTAAAAAAGCAAAAATAGAACATGATTTAAAATGCAAAAATAACAACATATATAGTGTAGGCATCTATAACGTTTGAACAGATTTACATTATAATCTTGTAAAATTTAATGTGTGTATATAAAATGGGGAAATCCTGATTTTAAGTGAATTATGAACTTCTTTATTGCATAAAACTATTACACTACTATTATAAAGTGGTTAAAATATTGAAATTATTAGATGGATGTCAAACTTCGATAATGCGCTATTACTTTAAATATGATGTGAGTGCGCAAAATTTATAATATTTAAAGTAGTAGCACATTATCAGTGCTCCACTTCTGATCTAATAATTTTTATCACATAAAAGAAAACTGCATACAAAGATATTAAGAAGAAACATGAATCGCATATCTTCAAAATCGCATTAAATAAATCCACATAAAATGAGACCCGGGTGTGTATATATATACACACTGTGAATTGCTTTATTACATATAGATTATTTAATGTTTATTACAAAGTTAAGATAAAACAAAAATGAATTTCTTTACTTTATTAAATGGAAATCAATCTGCTTGATCGATACAAAAATAATAAAATGATTGGATTGATTAATTTGATATTCTGTCTTAAGTCTTAACACAATCTAAAAAGAACCAGTAAGGAAATATTTCATTTTCTTTTTACAGTGTTGTTGAGTACTGAGATGGAACAGCGTATTATTTTCTGTAACAACATATACTATTTGAAAAGAATTGTGTTTTATATATAAATAAGTAGTTGAAATAAAAGTAACTGTACTTTACACTGAGTTATGTAAAACATTAACAACTATGAAAAAATTTACATAGCTCAGTGGGAGGTATAGTTACTTCCATTTTAATTATTTATATTTAAGTTATGATTATATATATATTAAGATTATGTAATTAAAAATAGTCCTGTGTGGTTTAATACAAAGTAAAATCATAGGCTATAGCTAGTCTATAAATCATGGTCCACCACTGTCACTTCTGGTGCCCTTCTTATATATGTAATAAATATAACAAATTGTTTATACTTGCAATAATTATGCATGGAGAGATTATTATTCTCAAGATTAACACTTATTGGCATTTCACTCTTTTCTTAAATTAAATCTTGACTTCTCAATATTAGTGTAGAATAATTTGTTAATAAATTAAATTAATTCACTTTATATATAATTTGTATTCTCAAATAAGACTTATTAGTGATTATTTATTCAATAAGGAATGTCCTTGAAATAATTTATTGGTATTCTAATTTTCTTTTGGCAACTGTAATTTCCTCAGTGACTGAAAACAGTGAAAGTCTCTACAGAGTTTAGTTTCAAATAATATATAGGTATGGTTTCAGAAAGTAACTTATTTGGCTCTTGGATTGACAGGAAAGCAATTGAAGACATTCTCTTTCTTCATCATTATATATAATTAACAGATAATTGTCTATGTTGGTGCATACTAAAGACTTATGGCATAAACAGAGGTAAAACTCCAGTAGCACCACTGAGTGCAAGCCAGAGTAATCAGTGGATGCAGGAAGGTTTGTGCCTAAAGTCGCTATCTAGTGCCTACTCATCTAATATCTCCAGACTAGTTTCTAGCCTCTGGCTTTCATCAGTGAGGAGCCTTGAATCTGAGAACACTGCAGCTAGATTACTCTGGTTTGCACTCAGAGGTACTTCTGTATGGAGAGTTTTGCCTCTGTGTAAACAGATTATGTAAGCAGAAAGAATGGTTATCGTGTGATGTTTGATGACTTGTGGTATATTGTTAAATTCATTAGTTTTGTTTATCTTTAGTCTAAAATAAAATGGAAGAATATCCGATTAAACTTGGGACTTCTTATTCTCAAAACGAATTTATATAGGCATTTATTATTATTTAATAAATATTCATTTGGTTATTGCAAAATGTTTTAAATGATATCTATCATAGTTAATTTTTTAACAAATAAATGCAAAAAATGAGTGGTTATCATAATAAAGCATTTCTCTAAATTTAGCCTATATTAGCTCCTGGTATTTTTTCATTTGCCCTTAATACAATTTAAATTATGTATGTGTGCATACATATTTATATACAATGGTCAAGCATCATTTGAATGCCTAGCAGGCATTTAAACTGAAAGATAACAGAAAGTCTATATATAGAATTCAAATTTTCATCTGAACTATTATCATTGGTCCTAGCATCATAACATTAGTTACAAGCAATCTTTATACACCCGGGTTTCATTTTATGTGATTTATTTAATGCAATTTTGAAGTTATGTGGTTCATGTTTCTTCTTAATATCTTTGTATGTGGTTTTCTTTTATACCATAAAAATTATTATATCAGAAGTCGAGCTCTGATAATGCGCTATTACTTTAAATATTATAAATTTCATGCACTCACATCATATTTAAAGTAATAGCACATTATTGTAGTTTGACTTCTCTCTGATAATTTCAATATTTTCAGCGCTTTATAATAGTACTGCAATAGATTTTATGCAATAAAGAAGTTCATAATTCACTTAAAATCAGGATTTCCCTATTTTATATACACACATTAAATTTTACAAGATTATAATGTAAATCTGTTCAAACATTATAGATGCCTATATTATGCATGTTGTTGTTTTTTTTTTTTTGCATTTTAAATCACATTCTATTTTTGCTTTTTAAAAAAAGAGTACGTAGTCAATTAATCATTTAGTGTCCACAAGTTTATTTTTAAAAGGTTAGTTATAGCGGTGGGCACAATAAAATTTGACAATTAAAATCTGATTTTTAATTATAATTAACAATTTAAAAATTAAGTAATGTGATCTGAAAATAATGTGATGCAAAACAATGAAACTTGATTTTTAAACGGAATTGAAAATTAAAGACAAAAATAAGAATTTAATTTTTAATTGTTAGTTTTAATTAAATTTTGCCCAACAGTGGTGAGTCGGTGTCTTTTTATCATTGTAAGTAAGTTCTTATTTTTATTTTAAACTTTTAGTTTATTCTAATGGAGAAGAAAAAATACCCAATAAAATTAATTTATTTGAAAACAAAAATTTCAATTTTAGATCGCTTAGCGCAATCGGAAAGATCAACAGTGATTGGAAAACATTTAGTTTAAGTGAGTCCACGATAAGAGCAATTAAAAAAATGAAGTTGGCGCTAGTTGTATTTGCTGTGATATTCTTGACTTCATTTAATGAGAAGCCATAATACATCACATCACATCGACGAATCTGATGTCTTAGTAGTTTACAAATGAACTTACTTATCGTCAAATAGCGATAATAATTAAAATACTGTACATGTATGAAAAAATGAAAAATACTGTAAATTATACATAGAAATATATTGTTTTGAATAAAATTAAATGCTGTATTTAATAAATAAGTAAAAAAAGTTTGTCTTGAGTCAATTTTGTTCAAATTTGAAATTTTTTATTAGTCATATTTTACTTCCTTATTTTTTTTTTTTTTTTGTGCGAATTTTAAAGTAATTTTACATTGTTGCTTTGCTTTTATGTGATTTTTGGAAAATTACAGCACCTATCCCATTTTTTAAGGTAAGTTAAGTCTATTTTTGTGTGATTTCGTTGTGGAGGAACCTATACCGCATAAAATGAAACCCATGTGTATTATGTTAAACAGATGCTTTGACCAAATAATGCTATCTTAAAAAAATAGATTTTTCACCACTTCTGAAAATAGACATTCAGACCTATGTTTTTTGTATATTTGTTAAATTTATTATCTTTCTGCTTTACTTTATTACATTTCCCTTATATATTTTTTAAAAACATACTTTTGAGTAAAATCGGAGTCTCAATGTCATTTTCTTATCAAAAATAAACATTTCACAAATATTTTGCAAAAATAATCGTAAATATATATTTAAAAAACCTATGAAAAATAAACTACTTTCAGTGTTTTAATAAAAGAAAAACTGACTACTTTGAGAACTAAGAAATTGTTAATCTTCAGTCTTTAGCATTGAATTCTGTTTTTTAATATTGACATCTAAAGATTTTTTTAAAAATTAATAAATCACTATATATTTTTACCATCAAATTAATGCAAAATTGGTGAACAGAATTATTTTATTAATGAAAAGAAGTAATCATCTTACTTTTAACTTAAAATTTATTTTATCACGAATTAGTATTTGGTTCATTGCCCTGAACAACATTTTACCATTTATTTTGTTGTTTTTAATGCATAACAAGTGTTGACTTGGGATGCTTTAAAGCAGCTTTGATTTCCCTTAGATATTTACTATTATTATTATTCAGCTGTAAAAATCATCTTTCATCATAAACAATTACTTTTTCACAATTTTTTTTCATTATTATCTGTTCATTTGGCAAATGATGTTGATTGTCTTTTCAACAAATTGTTCTGGCAGTCTACATTTTGTTGGGTTTTTTTTTAATGTGTTTTTTATTATTACTACAATACTATGAAATATAATATACATATTTAAAATTAGATTTTTTTTTTAATATATAATATTTTATGTTTAGAAGAAGCATGGTTTCCAAAGGAGTCATTTAATTTCTATAGTTTAAAATGAGATAACCTGCTGATACTTTTATTATTGATAATTAAAAGCCAATAATAATAATAATAGTGACAATAGTGATAGTAGTCATAGTAATAATAATATTTGTAATAATAATAATAATAAAATCCTTGTTTTTACTTTACCTTTGAGTGGTAAATTTTAAATTGCACTTTATGCAAAAAAAGTGAAGCTTAGCATTATTAGAAAAAGAATTATCCAGCATAGCACTTTCAGGGTACTTAGTTCTCCATTTTCATAGCCTATCTTGAGAGTGTTGGCTTACATTGAGATTTTAAGCAAAGCTTAGCAGTGTTTTACACAAAATTTATTCAAAGTTTTCTTTTATATAGACCATTTTCTGGAGATTGCAAAGCATGATTCTTTTCAGTTTATTGCATAATTGTCATTTGCAATAAAGCATGCCTCTTTTATTTTTCATTTCATATCATTATGGTCAGTGCACAATGCCCTTGCCAAAGTGGGTTCGAACACATGGCCTGTTGTTTTTTTATACTCGAAGAATATAGATTTGTTTTCAGTATTGTTTAGATCTTTCCTGTATAAATAGTGATGTTGAGATGTTCTGGTGGTGATGTTGGCATGGGTCTCTTCATAATATGCTGCTCTACATCCATTGGTTGGGCATGAAATTTTGTAAACTGCTTGGACTATTTGATCAGAGGGTATTTTGTCTTTAGTATTGTTTATCAGTCTGTTTGTTGAAGGTGGTGTATGGAATGCTAATTCGAAGGACTCAGCAAATATTTTATAATATTTCCTAGAAATTGATGATATGTAAGGTAAGCAGCATTCTTTGTTTATTATTTTTAACATTGTCAGTTTGTAGCTTAGTCTGAAATTGCCTAATCTTTTTGTAGATAATGTTGTGTGAAAATCCAACATTTTCTAGTTCTTTAATATAGTTTGTGAGATTCTTTTTGTGGTCAGCTTCAAAGTTACATAGTCTATGATTTCTGTGCAGGAACAATGTGAGTCCAGCCAATAATAATAGTAGTAATACTAGCAGTAGTAGTAAATAAATAGTAGTAGCAATTTAATAGTTTATTGTTCAGATGGTCGTAAAAAGTTTATGCATCAAAAAGGACAGAGCAGAGCTGTAACTCCTTCTTCTAGTCCAGAGCCCCATATTCTTTCACTACATTAAACAAAAAAAAGGTAAGGTAGTGGGAAACTATAGGCTTATAGCTCAGTGCTACAAGTTCTTCCTCTCATCAGCCATCAAAATCAAATTATACTATAATCTTACATTTGTTATATGTTTAGTTTATGGGCTCTTATTAGACCAATTCAGATTAACCTGGAGTTTTATTAAAATAAACAATTAGATTATTTATTTCTTCATATTTTATAAGAAATTCAAGTAATAGAAGTTGCAAATCTAGTCATTATTCACTGAGCATTACCCAGAATTCACCAGTTCATAATTGCATGGCCACATACATGTTTGGAGCTTTACTTTCTGACTAATATATCTATACATCCTTTACTGCTTAAAAATTTAAAGATTAGGTGCTGATAACTTTAAATTTGCTTAGAAATATTCAAATATTCCTAAAAGTTTAAATCTACCCAGGTTTGAATCTTAGGGTAAGAAAACAGTAAATACTGCAAGAATCTTCTTATAAATAATTACGTTTTGTTTTTGATTTTAAATTTAATATATATATATTTAAGCTTATGCAATTAATTTTTAGCATTTTTTAATTTAAAGAAAGAAAAAAAAAAGCATTTTATTAAATAATCTATTTACTTATTTAATTATCAAAATTATTAATCTTAATAAAACAAAAAATAAATTATATATTAAAAATTTTAATTAAATGAATTAAAATTTAAAAACAATAATAATAAGAAAAAAAATTAACTACTCAAACAAATATTACATTTATAAGAACAAAGTGCCAATTTGTTTATTTTATTATTAATTTAATTAAGTAAATTATATATATTATTCTAGATTTTACTAATTTAAAACTTTCGAAAATTATTTTAAGCTAAAAACATGGAGTATTTGCTATATAAATCCACATAAAATCATTATCAAGGAACAATCTCTTTATAAAGTTATTTTGGAATTGCTACCATTAAAGTTATGAATTCAAATATTAGTGAAGGTCCTTTTTATCTGTATTTATATTTCAATGGCAAATTCTTTATGCATTGTTTATCTTTCAATGATTATATTTTTTATTAATAATTGTCATTGATAATGAAAGTAGAATTCTATAATAAAATGTTCACTGATTTATATTATAAATTCCAAATCGTAATTTCCTTTTGACTTAGATTACTATCACTGGTACTTTCCTGCTCTTCATTTATAATATGGTTATTGAGAACTTTTGTTTTCCATTCATTCATCTATCCTTCCTAATATATACCCTTCACCTACTTACACTGTATCTAGTTTATTTTTTCTTTGGTGTTATTCTATCTCTTCACTCCCTATATTCCTATTTGCTCCATCTATTAGTTTTCCTAGCTAACATATTTTTCTTTTTATAATATTTAAAGTATTTCTAACATGAATGCGTACAAACAAAAAAAAAACAGAAATATATTACCAAGTAAAAAAATCCAAATTATAATTAAGTGTTATATATTATTCCATATCCCACACCAATGAATACAAAAATCACTTTTGGCCTAGTGGTTAGCATTGCTGCCTTCCAAGCAGCAGGCCCAGGTTTGCTTCCCAGTCAATGCTTTGACATATAAAAAAAATCACTTTTTGGTTATATACTTCTCTTTTTTTCTCTTTTGGGACCTACCCATTGCTTGACATTTTTATTCATGCCTATTATGTTGTGCTATTTATTTCTATGCTGCACCTATCCACATTATTCAGGCTCTAGCATGTTGTGTGCCATTTTAATACTACCAGATGGCTATACTTTAACCTACAGCTGTGAACTATTTGGTGAGTGCTTATCATGAACCTCACATGCAGTGAATGAGAATTACTATCCTTATTACATGCATGTGGTTTTATTTCAAATTCTTTTAGATACAATAAAAATTTTAATCTAACAACACAAGAGACCAAAGTAATAATAATTAATTATAGTTCCTAATTGCCTAATCTGTAATTATTATTGCAAGAGATTGGCAAAGCCTACAATTTTTCTCTTTTCTTTCTCTAAAGCATATTTATAAAGTCTGATTGATACCAGCCATTAAGTGACAATTTCCTGAGAAATTATACTCAAAATAAAGATTGTCAACAATAAAGAAGCACTTATTTTCTGGATCCTATACTTTCCTAGCTCAGCTTTTTTATTTTACTTCTCAGGGCAAGTGGTTTTACTAACAATATATAATGAGTACTCAAGGCAGTGTCAGTCTTTGTAAATATTTAATTATATAATAAAAACAAGTAAAATCGAATAAGGGAATGACTGAAGGACAAACTAAATGTTTTAATACATTGACATATTTTATTTATTGAAAATATCTACAATTCCTTTCCTGATAAGCACACGAATAAAGAAAAAGCATTCCCTACACCATAATGTAAACAAACAAAAAAAACTGTATAATCACACTATAAAAGAACTGGATCTGTAGATACTATTTTTCCTTATCTGTATAAAAAAAACTGAAATATGAAACTTCAAAGATACATAAACAATGAGGATTGCCAATTCCTTAACAAGCTTTGTGATAAATGCTTAGCCAGAGCCAGCACTTAAAATATCTCTGTTAGGAACCCCCCCCTCAAAACCCTGACCATGGTTTCATGCTTTGGCACTCCTCAGAGAGGTGCCAGGGTAGGTTCAGACAAAGCATTTATCATAAAGCTTGTTAAGGAATTGGCAATCCTCATTGTTTATAACTTACAAGCTTAAGAGATAGGGTCATGTGATCTATGACTTATTTTGACTATTGTTTCTTTCATTACGTCACAAAACTACAGATGTAACATACTAGTTTATAACTTATAGTTGGAATTTCAAAAATTTAAAATATGCATATATATATCTAGAGAGAGAAAAAATACATATGAACATAATGTGAATATATATTTAAAAAAATCAATTTCTTTATTCCAGGGATTACATCGAATAAAAATTGTAAGTTTACCCACTTGAATAAATTTCTTTCCACTTTCTTTTATCTATAAAATGTTCAGGCCTCTTATATGTGTAATACAAATAAAATGTATGTGAATTAAAAACTATTATAATAACAATAAAAATAATAAATATAACAGTAATTAACTGTTATATAAAGTGTTTCAATCTGCAGAAGTCATGTGACATCTGACTTGATTTTTTTTTTTTTTATCATTTTACATTGTGATTTATATATATGTTCCAATAGGTTTACTTAAAATACATATATGTCTGCACATATAGGCATTATTGTTTTAAAAATGAACATATTTGAAATGTCGTAAAATAATTATAAAAATTTTAAGTTATATAAAGGTACAGTAAATGATTATATTAATAGTGTTTTATTAGCAAATAGTTATAATTATTAATTTTATTTAAAAAGCCTTATTTCAAGCTCAAAATGGACAAAATAGGAAACAAAAAAATGATAAATCAGCTATTAGGATTTGTGTTCCATATGTAAAAGAAACTACAGACAGTATTGGACGTATATTAAAACGCTATAATATAAATACAGCATTTTCTACTCATCAAAAGATCATCAATATAATAACCAAGCCTAAGGATACAATCCCTCTTGAATCTCATTGTGTTTATCAAATCTCATGTGAAAATTGTAAAGCTTCTTACATAGGTATGAGTAATCATTGCATCAGTATTAGGAGAGATGAACATGCTAATGCATTAATTAAACAACACTCATCATCATCAGCACTCTCACTCCACACTATAGATTCAGGTAATAAAATTGATTTTTCTAGTACCAGGATCATATCCAGATGTGATAATCTCTACCAGTGCAAAATCACAGAAGCCATTGAGATACTTAAAAGGCCAGGTTGTATCAATAAGCGAGATGATATATGCAAACTTCCTTCTATTTGGAAAGATTTTTTTAAAAAACATTCTTAATTTAACATTTTTGCTATTGGGGGAACTTTAACATTTTTTTCAAATCAGTGATTGTAGTGCCTCTACAATCATTTTTCTACCTTTTATCACCCAGTAGATGACTTGTGTGATCAAGTCAAAACGTCAGTATATCAATATTTAAATTTTTTAACATGGATGAATGCAAAATATGTATTTTATATATGCAACCCATATTATAATTCAATATTTAAAAGATGTTATAGCTGGAATTATTTAATAAGTAGAGTTTATCATTTTTAATTAAAGACCTATAGCTATGATCTACTAAGATAACAGCCAATCAAAATTAGCTATCTGGAGCAACAAGTCCTGAGTACTAAACTATACTTATACTTTTTCCTCCACCACAGATGAATGATCTTTATTCACTGCTATCTTAGTAAGATCATGGGTGTAGATATCTATCTAAAATTTATAATTGGAAGACTCCACCTATTAAATATTTTTATATCTGTATATATTCTTGTGATAAAAAATAATATGAAGATAATAAGTTATAATTGTTTAAATAATACTTATTAAACTATAAGATACTTTAATTAAAAATATTATATAAAAAAAACAAACTGTAATTTTGTTTCACGTTAAAACAAAAACAAGCCATATGAAATACTTACTTTTTTTTGACATACAAAGGTTTGATTATAATTCCTATCAATAAAATACTGTGAATAGAAAGTGTCCATATATAGTTGACTACTATTCCATTCTTCTTAAATGCATTACAGCTAAATGTATTCTAACAGTCTACAATCTTTATAGCTTAGTAATACCATTTTATATTTGTGGAAATTGACTATTATAGCACTATTATTTCAATTATGTAGGAAGAGTTTATGAGATATGAATATTGACCTGCCTTGTGTCTTCATTCAAATAGGATTGTCACAAACATATTTATTATTTTATGGTTATTGAGTAATTAATTATATAAAAGACTTATTTTCAACTACACACTTGACTATATAATTCATTAATGTCATAATCAAATGGTTTTATTGCTTAGGAATCCATAAGAAATTTTGCTGCTGTAAATGGCAAAGAAGGATATAATTTATGGACTTTATACTTCAATGTTTGCTACTCTACCATCTGGACAATGTAGGATTTATATAATAACAACAGTAATAATAATAATAACAACAATAATTATTATTATTATTGGGGTTTGTTGCTTAGGGGGTCATATATAATTTGAGCAGTAGAACTGACAGATTTGAGCTGTGACTGCACTTAACTATACTGTATTTGATTTTATTATAATAAATGGAGTAATGTGGTATATAGTATATAGTAATAGAGAATTTTCAATTTTATCCAATCAAAAGAAGAAACGGGAATTAAAATGATTTTAGTACAATGGATCACATCCAAAATTGAAAAAAGGTATAGAAAGAACTAATGGACAAGAGTAGTCATTATGTTTTGGATTTGTGGGTTATGGAAAGGCATTTGATTCTATAAGCATTTCTATAGTGATTAACATATTGAATCATCAAGATATAGATCCAGGATACTGCAATTTTCTGAAAAATACTTATCAAAATGAATAATCATGATTAATTTACATAGTTATACTAAAGAAGATTAAAATTGAGAAGGATGTGTGATAGGGTGACTCAATATCTCAAAAACTTTTTACAGCAATTTTGAAAGGATTTGCTAGGGAATTAAAATTAAATGCAAATTATTTAAGTCTTCTACATTTTTCAGATGATTTAATTGCTTTTGCAAATAATATTTCAGAGCTTAAACTAAAAATAAAAAAGTAGAACTAAAGATAAATGCTAAAAAGACTAAAGTAATGTTCAGTGGATTATCTCAAAAGAAGAAAATTAAGATTGAACAATGATAAATTAGAAGAAGTTAATAACTATAAATATCTTGGTTAAATTATTAATACAAATAGAAACATAATGGATGGAATTAACTATAGAATTAAAATTGGATGGTGCTTTTGATAGAAAGTTTTTAATAGATATGTTTTATCAGTTCTTTTTTATGGATCTGAAATATGGACACTTAACAGAATAGCAATACAGATACATCAGATCATTCAACAAAGTATGGTGAGATGTAATTTAGGAATAACAAAACAGAATTGAAAATGAAATACAAGAGTGAGAGAACAAATGTATTACTGACATCCTTGAAAGAATTAAGAGATTGAAATAGAGCTGGGCTGGATATATTATTAGAAAAAATGACAGTGAATGGAAATTGTGGAATATTTAGAAAAAGATCATATGTATCATTGATAGATATGATGTGAAGAAGGGAAGCTACAGATGAGAGAAATTAGATTAAACTTGGAGAAACTATCATTCTGTAATAGATCCCTAATGATTGACAATGATTATGGTGATACCTATATACATACATTCTATGCCATAAAAACATGGCTAGTTTTCTCACCAAATTCCCTGCAGCACATTTCTGAATTAATATTTATTATGTAGTGACAAATTTTAGCTATTCACTACAAAAATTTTAAAGCACTATCATATTTGATCGCAAGTCACAACACGAAATGTAGCAGTTCTTTATGTATCTCTTGGATCATCTTCAATGCTTTCCCTATTATCATAAAATTTTCCACACCACTTGAAAAGGTTGTTGTGACTTGTGGATTGATTGCTGTACACAATTTGAATTTCTTACAAAGTTCGGAGCAATAAATCATGTGGTTATTTTAATGCTAATATATGCACTATGAAATCCAATTATGACTACCATAAGCAAACAATAAAACAGTCCTAAAATCTCTAGGACATATCCTCTTTGTCATCTTTTCAAAGAGGACCAATGAAGAAGAAAGTTTTACTCACCAGACTACTTGATTGCTGAATAATAACAATTTAAAACTTGCTGTCTAACCAGTTAGTAAACTATGTCATGCTCATGTCGTTGTTTGAATATTTCAGAGCTTAATATCATATGGAACTCAAATGAAAAAAGTCGACCACCATCATTATTCAATGACGCAAAACAAAAAAACAAATTTTAAAATCAGATTCTTTTTAAATTAATATCAAAATTAAATTGAATTAATTTTGCAGTTAATTATCTATTTAATTAAGAAGTGTTAACTCAAGCATGATTTTCAATAACCTTTTGAACATGAACTTACTACTAAATTATTGATTTTTTTCTATAAATAAAATAAAAATTATGCGTTTTAATTTAAAAATAAAATATTTTTTAGAGTCAATATCACAATAGTATTTTGATTCATTTAACTCAATTAATATTATTAAGTTTAATTGAACATTCAGCGATTTTTTTTTTAAAATTTATTTCAAGCCACCTAATATATAATGTACAGATTATATAAGATGAAGTAATGGAAGAATATCTAATATCTTTTATCTTAAAATATCATCTATGCGATCAGATTTTAAACGCGCTATTGTTTGTTTTTACTTATGTTATTACTAGACTGACGCAAATGAAAAAATATGCTACTTTTACTAAATCTCTTTTGTTTAAAGCCCACAATAATAGGAATGCACTAAAATCTTATAATATTTATTTTAATCATAAAAAGACAACGGATTCGATTGATTCCAAAAGTATTATCTGTAGTATGAGTTTCTTATGGCAAATGTTAATCTTGCTTATGCTTCTTTGTCCTCATTAAGGATGCCCTAAAAGCTATTAAGAGTTTAAACAAAGCCATCCTGTGGTGTATCAGTCCCTATGTGCAAAACATATGATATCCAGAGTATATGTAAAAAAAAAAATTGACATAGTCATTATGTTTCTTTAAAAAAAATATTACATTAATAATCTCCTGAGATTTTAAAACAGAGAATGCTACTAATTGTGTTTGGAATCTTCCTACTTCGATTTTGAGTCTCTCTGCAAATTGTCCATAGAAGTCATATTGATTATTTTCAATCCTATCAATATTTTGCATTTATGTTGAATAATATAAAATTGGAAATATACTGGAAAAAAGATCTTATGGTTTGAAATTAATCCTTTTGCTTCTAGATTTGCCCACATGTATAGAACACACATTGAATTCTGCATTAGAAAGCTCTCTATTTAAGTAATTAAACCTCTAAACATCACATGATCACCATTCTTTTTGCTCACATAAGCTGTTATCACACAGGCAAAACTTTCCATACAGTAGTACCACTCAGTGCAAGCCAGAATAATCAATGGATGCAGGAAAGTTTGTGCATAAAATTTCTATCTAGTGATTACTCATCCAATATCCCCAGACTCATTTCTAGTTTGTGGATTTCATCAGTGAGGATGGAGTCTGGGTATAGTGGATAAGTAACCACTAGATAAGGATTATATGATCTAACCTTTCTGCATCCATTGATTACTCTGGCTTGCACTGAGTGGTGCTACTGTATGGAGAATTTTGCCTTCATATATGTAAGTAATAAAATATTAAAAATTATATTTATTATTATTATCATCATCATCATAATTATTAAATGCCACCAAATCAATATCAACTCATGATAGGCACTTAAATAATATTTCTCTTGATTAACATATCTTATGTTTTTTTCAGACTGCATAAAATACATTCATCATTGTAATGTATCCATCTAATTTATCATTGGTCATTCTTCTTTTGATTTACTATCACGATCTGAAAACACTATAACTTTGATAATTTTCATACATATCAAAAACTATAGTTATTTCAGCTATTTTAAACAAATTAAAAAGCTTTGAATATAAATTTTAATTCAAATGTTCATCTCTATAATGGTTATAGATGCTAAAAATAATAGGATTATATAAATTTAGTTATATATAGTTTGACTTTCTATCCGACATTTTTACAATAATCTAATAAATGTTATATAGTTTGTTTGTTTTTTAATTACAAATGCATGAAAGCAGCCCATACTGTCAAAGAAACTTTTTATTAATGAAAAATATGAAAACCCACCTTTTCTTATGGTCTAAAATGATTATATTGAGTATTGATACTTAACAGACTGGGATTTTTAATTCAAAGAAGTTTAATTTTTAGTGTTTATATGATCAGTTATGTGAGGAGTGGTCAATTGTTTTGGCTCTAGGGCCACACCTTTTTTTCATGACACAATAAACACATTGCTCTATTTTCTGTATTACCAAAGAAATGTTCATTTGTCCATTCTTCATTAAACACATGATCTTCAACACCGATTTTACATTTTTTTAGAGGGTTCTTGATTTCACTAAAGTTGGAAATTTATATATTTACTCTTACAAAGACAGAATTGAAATTAACCAGATCAACTGGAAAAGCACTATGCATATCTACACTGTGTATGCATATTAACATGGCCATCTTAATGGAAAATACGAGACAAATCTTCGGTCATGCACGGACAGGAAATCTCGGTTCAAGCCGGATTTTTCTGGCTGTCTTGGTGGGCCACAAAAAAACTCTTACCAGGTCACATGTGGCCAATGGGCTGCTATTTTTTCATCTCTGAGTTATATGATTATTTTATAGTTTTAAACATTTTCCAATACAGGAAGTCTATTTTTAAGTGGGTATGTAACTCTCAAATCTATTTAATGGATAATTCTCATGAATAAAAATTAATGGAATCTACTGTACATTTACTTGCAATAGAATGCTTATTAAAATGAATAGTTATAGCAGGGATCATGGTTTAATCATCATCCAGGAGCAGTTCTGATGCCTGAGAAATCAAGAAATTCAGTTTTCTGGCCCTCTATTGAGAGCTTTTGATAACTTTTTTTTAGCATTAAAATTCATGTATATTTTTTTTCTAATATTTTAATTTCAAAAAAATCTAAAGATGTCAGGATATTTGAAAATGTGGGAATTTTAAAGCTTGCAAAACTTCACAGGGGTGAATATCCATTGAATTCTTGAAAGTCTCAAACTTTGTGATATTACATTGAGAAAATATTACAAATTACAAAGTTTATGATTATTTTTCCATAATAATTGTGTGATAATTAATATAAATCAAGAAAATATATATCATTACATATTGCTAGAAGAGATGATAATAGATGGGCAATTAAAATCTTAAACTGGATTCCAAGGGATTGTAAAAGACCTAGAAATAGACCATATGTGGGATGGATGGATGAAATAAAAAAGTGTGCAGAGATTATGTGGAGAAGAGAAGCTAAAGATCAGAGAAGATGGTTTGAACTTGGAGAGACCTTCATCCTGCAGTGGATTGATAATGGTTGATGATGATGATGATTTATTTTCTACAGAAATATTTTATTTTTTAAATATAAAATGTTAAATTTTGCTGAATATAATACAAATTATGATAGCAGCAAATATATATAATCTGTTTAGAATATATTCTCACTAATAGTTAGAAAGTATAGCAATATTGTAAAAATTAGTAAAAAAAATTTAAACTTTTAAAGCATAAGTTGATAGATTTACCAGATACTGATAATTATTCATTCATATTTTAAGTACAAATGTCAAACAAAGAATATTTCATCATTTCACAGATTCAATCTACTCCTTCCAATAGCTGAATGATGAAACAGTGCTTTGTTTTGATTAAAATCTCATTTTTAAAATAATTGTGAACGTCAAATTTGACTTTTTAAAATTTATTTAATTTCTAAATAAAAATATTTATCAAATGAAGCTCAAATTTATTATATTCTGATATAATAATGGTTAAATAATAAAATGAAAGTTGAAAGCTTATAGCAAGTGAAAAAAAAAACTGTCAGAGAACAGGAGAGTTAAATTTAGAGATTAGTATTACTGATAGTTTTGAATAAAGGAACTAAGTGAACTCATATGTATAAACAAAATTGAACAAATCACATTTTTAGAAATTAAACTATATTGATGTAATTTATAAAAAAATGTTATATTGTTTTCAAATAAACAGTATCAAATGTTATTATTCACAATGCCCAAGTATTCTCTTGCTTAACAATTTCTTAATATGCAAAGCTTATCATTCATAAAGATATTATGTTTGCTAATAACCCTTAAATAGAAAATAGTTTTTCTTTTATTTCATGTAGTCAATTTTTTCTTTCATTTGTTCCATTTGAAAGCAGATTGACTCTTTTAAAGAAATATAATGCACATTACATTGTTGACAATGCAAATATTTTCTGAAGTTAAAACAAGGTTAGTTTTACTGAAATTTAGTGGTTTTTGTTTAAGATTTGTAAATATGAATAATTTTTTTGGTTTGCTATATTTGAAAGTAAATGGCTCTTTTTACCTAATTCTTTTTAATTTTTTTAACGAATGTAATTTAAGATGCAATCATGCACACAATCTAGCTATGAGCTAAACTAGTTTTATTCTCTTTTAATTAGTACTATTCTAGCCTTTGATCTGTTGTGTAGATATAATATTTCATGAAGAACTTAGATATATTAGTGGGAGAGACAGCCATTCTTTACATAAAGATTGTGTAAGAGACATTTTAAAGAAGTGTTATATCAATAACTTTTGTTGGAAAGGGATGCTTGTGGGTAGAATTCAAAGGAAGTCTACTTTTAGACAAAATATTTAAGTTTTTACGTTAGAAAGGTTTGTTACAGGAAAAATAATAGTGCTATTAACTGTAAATAAAAATTTAAAGGATGGTTTATACTATATGTGGACTTACATAGGCTTCATAGCTTGATTTATATAGGTACATCAAATCATATTTTTAACTTCACTCTTTTCCTGTATGTTAACTTTTTTTGAGTTAGGATTAATTTATGAGAATTTTCTAATAACTATACTGAATTGATCAACTTTCAAAACATTCCCCATATTTAATACAATCTTTTAATAATCAATGTTTAAAATGAAATAAATCTTTTTTTTGTTTCTCATCTAAAAACTATAAAATAAATAGATTTATTATTTGGGAGTTTTTATCAAATTTCAGAATAAAAATGGCAGAAATGGAATCGATTTGATGTCCTCATGCTCCCGAGTTTAATATCATACCACTGCACTAAGTCTCAGAGGCTTTTCTCACCTGGTTTTATACAAATATAGATTAGACAGTGATAGTTTATTAAGGTGAACATTTATCCCAATTAAAATATGTGGATAGTTTATATCCATATAAAATTTTAACTGAGCAAATAACGTTGGATTCATTTTTTTAACAACATACATTACTTTAATACTAGAAACCATTGTATTAACACAAATAAGACTTTCAAAATTTATTGTCTCAATATTTACATATTTTTAATGCAGAGGTAAAACTCTCAATACAGTAGCACCACTCAATGCAAGACAGATTAATCAATGGATGCAGGAAGTTGTTAGTGCATAAAATTTCTATCTAGATCTAGGTGCAGTGCTCTCAGATCCAAGGCTCCTCATGATGTAAGTCACAAACTAGAAATTAGTCTGGGGGTATTGGATGAGTAGGCACTAGATAGATATTTTATGCACAAACCTTCCTCCATCCATTGATTACTCTGGTTTGCACTTAATGGTGCTACTGTATGGAGAGTTTTGCCTCTGTGTTAAATGGCTTATGTAAGTATAAAGAATGGTGATCATGTGATGTTCAATGGTTTAATTTACATATTACTAGTGCTATTAAATTAATATTTATATATTTGGCTGTCAGTTCACAAAGTTGTTAAAGTAAGTAGAAATTAACTCTATCTTGTGAATTTAAATTTCAAATCAATTTGAATGAGGCTATGAAAATCTGACTGATTTAATGTTCATCCTAACAAAATATTATTGTCTAATTTATATTTGTATAAATTTTTGAACAACATAAAGATAAATATGTTTTCAATTTGCATTGAAGATTAATTAATACTAGAGGGTAATGTATTAATATGGTTAGTGCTTTTAAAATGTATTGATCTAGTAGTTATATATATATATATACATTGAATCTTAAATTTCTGGTAGCTAACTAATTTTCCAATTAATTCACATTATAATAGCCAAAGATTAGCAGACCAATACAATTTATAATCTGTTGTCATGGCAACTTCTATAGATAAAGGGATTCAACCCTTTACCCAGATTTAAGATCTGTAAATACACAGAGAATGTTGATACATGGCTATAATAAGTTGATATTTTTATCTACCTAAAAGTTCAATAACTGTTTATATTATTATTTATTAATGTACTTTTAAAACAGATTATCTTAGTTTTTGGTGAGAGGTGTTTATTTAACCTCGTAGGCAGATAAAAATTTCAACTGTAAATGCATCAACACTCTTTGTCTATTTAAAGAATGTAGACCAAGTCAAAGATGGAATCCATTTTTTTCTCTGTAATTTTCTTTGCAAATACTATTGGCTTATTAGGTTTTGGCTGTTATCATAAAAAAAAAATTAAGGAGGCAATTTTAATAAATAGGAATAAAATAAATATAATTAATAGACAAGCTGCTAACATTAAAATTTGGAATTCATGGGATTTGAGTTGATGATGTTCACTTCCATTTTGTATTTTGAATTTAACAGCAGTTGAGGCAGATTAAGGAATGAACCCAAAGTACTTCTGCAGATTGAAAGACTGTATATAATAATTTATTAATTTATATTTGTTATTTTTATTATTACAATAGTTTTTTAATTAATGGACATTTTTTTTGTATATATATTCATAGTATTATTTCTGGGAGCTTCCATGTAATAAAAATATAATAAATAAATAGCTGATGTTTCGGGACAATAACAAGTACTTTCCTCAGAGCTTTTTCTTTCTCTGGGGAAAGTATTTGTTATTGTACTGAAACATCAGATATTTAGCTATTATATTTATATTTTTATTATATGGAAGCTTTCGGAAATAATACTTTGAATTTATTTATCTGTGAGAATATTAAAATTAATATATATAATGTTTAAATGCATGTATATTGCCTCTACTAAACTTAATGTAATTAGAAGGGATTTGAACTCAGACTATATTGGTATAGCAAAATTGATTAATCAAAATGCATATAACTGTGAAAATTACAAAGACTTTATCATGTGGTTGAGTGTTGGTATTCATTCATTTATAGGGTGTTAGTATTCATTCATTTATAGTTAAAATCTTCAAAGCGCATGTGCAACAGCGTAATGCTGTTTTAAATATTACAGTTTACAAACATCACGCTATATAAAAATGATTTATTTAAATAATAATTATGTAAATAGTATGTAGATTTATGGAATTCAGTTCCTGGAATACTCTTTATAAGTTAATATATAGAGATATAAAAGGATTTTTCTAAGCGCTTTTCACTTTTAAATAGAATCATATATTTTTAATTTGAATATCATACATCAGTATGTTGATGGGAAAGTGGAACTGATCTTGTATCTCCTGGGTCATCTGAGAATGTACTAGTTATTGTCAAAATATGTACTGATGAGATAGTTTTTGTTTTCCATTTACATATTGATATGAGTTATTTGTTAACTACCACTTAATTCATTTACATGCTTCTGTGTGGTGTGATCATGTAATTTTAATACATATACTTAAACATGTATTTGCACAAATGTTGCGGAAATAATATTTCCTGGATATGTTTTTATAATTATGTGTGCGTGTATATTTTTTTTAATTAAATTCATTGACTTAGACACATACATATATAAAACAATTATAAAAGTAATGAAGATATAATTGCATGTAGCAAAAAGATAAAAGGATGGACTAGATAACTCTTGAAAAAATGTCAAATAGTGTAAAACTTTTTGGAAAAGATTATATTAAAGATGAAATCAAAATGTTTCATAGCTTTTTATAAAAAATAAAATACAGCATTAGAAATGTGTGGAAAAAGTATTATTGGTGCTTTTATTCTAAAGCAAACTGTTTATAAACTGTGTAATAAAAGAGTATACGCACGGGCGCCCACACACATATATATATATCATTAAAACCAGTCAACACTTAGACAATATCAATAACAATCAACAATTTCAAACTGTTGTCAAGGCAACCTCCTTTTAACAATAAAGATAGAATCCCTTTATATATATTTAAACTAAAAACTAAACTAGTTAATAAAAAGAACAAATTATGCCAAATTTAGAATTAATAAAATTACCGAAAATTAAAAATCAAAAATTTACCATAACCAATGGGTTCACTGCCAAGGCAGATTTCTAAAGTTCAAAGTCAGGTGAACACAAAATAAATTTATTCTAAAAATGACGGAATATTACCGTAGTTAAAATTATGGGATGATAGATTAATGTAAATTTCTTTTGTGTTTTTGTGAGTTTGTATTTGATAAATCTGTTTTGATAGTGAAATCATTGGTTGATGAAATTTTAATTTTGGCCAGTTTTTTTTTATTCTGAATTTGGTATAATTTGCTTATGTACGTATATTAAAATGTAACAGCAGTGATTATATTACATACTGTTACTAGAAAGATTAACAAGATGACTTCATGTCTCCGAAACATTTACAGCAATTTTACAGGAAGTAGTTTGATGGGAAGCTAAGGGAATCAAATTAATCAGAGATTATTTAAGTCATCTCGATTTTTCAGATGAAGTGTTTGTTTTTTGTAAAGAATGCTTCAAAACTTCCAGAAATAATGCAAGTGTTATCAGATAAAACTAAGATAATAAGACTAATGATAAATACTAAAAGAATTAAAGTAATATTCAATGGAGTTTCTCAAAAAAGGAAAAATTTTTAAACTGAGTGCACAATTTTTATTAAATACCTTGGTCAGAACAATATTGAATGAAATTAATCGGATAATTAATTGTTTTTGATAGGAAAATTTAATATTAAAGTAAATGTGCCTATATATTTGAAAAGAAAATTTTTTAATAGATGTGCTTTACAATTTATTATTTATCAATCTGAGATTTGGATACTTAACAGAAGAGCAATTGACTTCAGATCTCTTCTTGAAGTATGGAGGTATGTATGTTGGAAGTAACAAGAAAGGTTTAAAATGTAATACTTAGAAGAAAAAAAAGGTTTTATTGACATTATTGAAAGAATGAAGAGACTGAAGTGGATTTGGGATGAAAATAATGCTAAAAGACATAATAATTTATGAAGCAAATGAAATCTAAACTGGATTTTAAAAGATTGTAAAAGTCCTAGAAAGAGATCACTTGTGAGATGGATAAAATAAAGTTTGTTGGTATAATATAAAGATAGGTTATGGATTGACAAATCAGAGTTAAATTTATCCTGCAGTGAATTGACTGTATGGCTGAAAAAATTATTTCCAAGTAATAATGTTAAAATTATTATATTAATTTTTTGTATTAAAAAACTGCTATTTTTATGGATGGTTAAAATGACATAGTTTTGATAATAGATTTGAAGAAAGCGAAAAAATCCATAATAAAGTAATGTATACTAGGTTTTGTTTTCCTGTTGATAAAACTTCATTTCAGTGTCTTACAGTAGTTATTAAGCTGTAATACACTGAACTGAAGTTTTATCTATAGGGAAGTAAATATTTTATAAATAAATAAATACTATTTTTTGTTAAATAAAAATTAACTTTTATTACTAAAAATCTTTACCTAATATTTGGTTTTCCATGACATTAAAAGTAATCATCAAAGCTTAATTTTTGTGGTAGGCTAAAGTATATACACACATATTTATATACATATTTAATTTCAAATCCTCTATTATTTTGGTTTTTGCAGAATTCATATCATTGTACAATCATATATTGATGTTATTAGTATGTTCATTTTAAAATCATATTACTACTACTACTACTACTACTACTACTACTACTACTACTACTACTACTACTACTACTACTACTATTACTATTATTATTATTATTAATATTAATAATAATAATAATAATAATAATAATAATAATAATAATAATAATAATAATAATAATAATAATAATAATAATAATAATAATAATAATAATAATAATAATAATAATAATAATAATAATAATAATAATAATAATAATAATAATAATAATAATAATAATAATAATAATAATAATAATAATAATAATAATAATAAATGAATGGATTTTATTGGATAAAATAATCATTTTAAAATAGAATTTTTATTTCAGCTAAAATGTTAATTTTTTTTTTAACTATTGTCTATCTAGATAAAATTTTATAACTTAACTTTTGCTCACTTCCCAATTTCTGGCCTACTTGAAATTTTGTATAATCCTAATCATGCATGATTTAGGGTAGCATAGTGTAACATGCCAAACCCTGGAGTACAAAGTCATTATACCCAATTCTGGTACTTTCACTCAAAGTTCTTATGAACTCCATATAATACTAAATCATCCATGCACTTTACTACTGTTACACAATGCTTTATTTACCACATCCTTTACAGTTTAAGTTTCGATTGCCCTAGAAATCTTCTTCAAAACTTTATATCTCCTGAGAAGTTCTGAAGAAGATTGCTGGGGCAATCGAAACTGTAAACTGTAAAAAAGAGTAGTAAATAAAGGATTATGTAACAGTAGTAAAGTGCACGGATGATTTAATATTATATAGTATAATTTGGCAATGAAATAAGAAAGAGTAGTTATTATACTTCTTATAAACTCCTAAGCAATATTGCCATTTGATTGTTGTTATTATTGCTAATTTTATCTAGATAAAATTTTGTAACTCAATTTTCATCTATTTCACAATTTAGGATCCACTTGAAATTTTGCATATATATGTATTCTTGACAATTTAACTTTGTAGAGTTTGCAAACAATTTTAGCAAAAAAATTAATGAAAATATTGAATTTTTAATTTTTGTATGGAATTCATCTTAAATGCATGCAATTTTGTTCAACATGTTTTATTTACTTACAGAAGTTTCCATATTTATAGGATGCTGCCATTTTAGTTATAAAAAAATTGATGTCCACAAGATGGGAGACTTGATTAGAAATATTCATAAGGTGTTATAATTCTGTCATTTTGATAATTCAGCATTACATATATAAGTCTTAAAAATATACAAAAATATTAAAGAAATGCTTTTAATTGATAAAGGTAATATATATATATATATATATATATTAAAAATCAGTCATATATCACATGACCTATATAGCTTGTATTACCAATATGTAATATATAAAGAGCCTGCTACTAGCTCTAAACAAGCTTAATTATTTTATTTTTTATGATAAATGCTACAAGAGAAAATACATGAAGCTTTTATCTATGATAATTCCCATCCCCAGACCGGTTTCGAACTATGGCTCTCATCAGTGAGGAGCTAGGGCATAAGATTCAAAATATTAACTCAAGCCAAGCATGTATCTAATTCTTAAATATTAAGAAAAAAATCCAAATCTTCAGACACCTGCATGTCTTCAAATTCAGCTCTTTAACCAAAGAAACTATATGAGCCTGAACTAAATTCAGAGATCCCATATATTAGTAGGCTTAGCAATTTAATATAGCCAAAGCCCTAATAGCAAAATTATAATAGTAAAAATCAGTCATATATCACATGACCTATATAGCTTGTATTACCAATATGTAATATATAAAGAGCCTGCTACTAGCTCTAAACAAGCTTAATTATTTTATTTTTTATGATAAATGCTACAAGAGAAAATACATGAAGCTTTTATCTATGATGGTCCCCATCCCCAGACCGGTTTCAAGCTATGGCTCTCATCAGTGAGGAGCTAGGACATAAGATTCAAAATATTAACTCAAGCCAAGCATTTATCTAATAAGAATTAAGAAAAAGATCCAAATCTTCAGACACCTACATGTCTTCAAATTCAGCTCTTTAACCAAAGAAACTATATGTGCCTGAACTAAATTCAGAGATCCCATATATTTGGTTAAAGAGCTGAATTTGAAGACATGTAGGTGTCTGAAGATTTGGATCTTTTTCTTAATATTTAAGAATTAGATAAATGCTTGGCTTGAGTTGATATTTTGAATCTTATGTCCTAGCTCCTCACTGATGAGAGCCATAGCTCGAAACCAGTCTGGGGATGGGGACCATCATAGATAAAAGCTTCATGTATTTTTTCTTGTAGCATTTATCATAAAAAATAAAATAATTAAGCTTGTTTAGAGCTAGTAGCAGGCTCTTTATATATTACATATTGGTAATACAAGCAATATAGGTCATGTGATATATGACTGATTTTTACTATTATAATTTTGCTATTAGGGCTTTGGCTATATTAAATTGCTAAGCCTTCTAATATATGGGATCTCTGAATTTAGTTCAGGCTCATATAGTATCTTTGGTTAAAGAGCTGAATTTGAAGACATGTAGATGTCTGAAGATTTGGATCTTTTTCTTAATATTTAAGAATTAGATAAATGCTTGGCTTGAGTTAATATTTTGAATCTTATGTCTTAGCTCCTCACTGATGAGAGCCATAGCTCGAAACCGGTCTGGGGATGGGGACCATCATAGATAAAAGCTTCATGTATTTTCTCTTGTAGCATTTATCATAAAAAATAAAATAATTAAGCTTGTTTAGAGCTAGTAGCAGGCTCTTTATATATATATATATTTGATTTCACAATATTCTGGATATTACAGGACCAAAAATAAAAGCATGGAACACTAATGTTTAGAAGCACTTTTAATTTAACATTTTTAACTTCAAAATTCTTCATCATTAAGTGAAATAAATATATTTAATTTTTATTTATGTAAAGTATAATTAAGAATTTTTATAAACATGAACATCCACTCTTTTATTTTTAGTAGCATATGAATACTGTAAAAACTGGAGAAATTTTTGTTTTTTTAATTTCATTTATGTGAATAAAAGAATTTCTTTAAAAATAATTATATTTTTTATTTTAAATCTTAACTAAACCACTAAACATCACATGATCACCTTCTATATACTAGCACATAATTGTTGTAAACAAAGGCAAACTGTCCATACAGTAGTGCCACCCTGTGCCAAACAGAGTAATCAATGGATGAGTCGACACTAGATAGGGATTTTATACACAAGCCTTCTGGAATCCATGGATTACACTGTTTGGTACAGGGTGGCACTGCTATATGGAGAGTTTTGCCTTTGTTTTAAATCTTAACTAAATAAAATATCTAGTAAAAATTTAAATAGCTCTTTCTCTCCATTCACAGTTTATATTGAGATGAACTTCAAAAGCTTTTTGTGATATATATATATGATTAGAAGCCAGCCAGCACTTAGACAATTTCAATATAGAAAAATCAACAATTAGAAAACAATCAACAATCACAAACTGTTGTCAAGGTAACCTTTTGACAATAAAGGTAAAATCCCACTTGAAAAAGGTGGAATCCCACCTTTATTTATAGCATCATGTATATTAAAACAGGCAAAACTCACTATACATTTGCCACACCCCAAAAAGCTAGTGTAATCAATGGATGCCAAAAGACTTGTGCATAAAACCCCCATAGATCTAGGTGCAGTGCTCTCAGGTCCAAGGCTCCTCACTGACAAAGGCCACAAGCCAGAAACTACTCTGGGGATATTCGATGAGTAGGCACTAGGTGGGGATTTTATGTACAAGCCTTCTGGAATCCATTGATTACTCTAGCTTGCTGTCTGTAGCAATATGCATAGTGAGTTTTGCCTGTTTTAACAACAGTTATAAGCAAGCATAAAAAATGGTGAACATGTGATGATTATTGGCTTAAAACCAATCCTGCCTAATAGGATAGTGGTGGCTATTGTTATTAAAGAACCAAAGACACCAAAATGTATAAGTACTGAACTGAGCTCAGACCTATATGACTATATAAGCTAATGAGCTTGGATTGAAAATATTAAGGTGTTTTCAATTTAAGACTCATACTTTTGTAGTTAAGTGGAGATAAAAGGTGGTTTCTGGAGGGTCGCATTAAATCCTAAGATCTAGGTGCAGTGCTCTCAGATTCAAGGCTCCTTACTGATGAAGGCCACAAGCCAGAAACTATTCTGGGGATATTGTATGAGTAAGAACTAGATGGGGATTTTATGCACAAGCCTTCTGGCATCCATTGATTACTCTAGCTTGTTGTGTGTGGCAATACATATAGTGAGTTTTGCCTGTTTTAACAACAGTTATAAGCAAGCATAAGGAATGGTGATCATGTGATGTTTATTGGCTTAAAACCAATCCTGCCTAATAGGATAGTGGTGGCTATGGCTATTAAAGAACCAAAGACACCAATATGTATAGGTACTGAACTGAGATCAGACCTATATTACTATATAAGCTAATGAGCTTGGATTGAAAATATTAAGGTGTTTTCAATTTAAGACTCATAGTTTTGTAGTTAAGTGGAGATAAAAGATGGTTTCTGGAGGGTCACATTAGATCCTAAGATCTAGGTGCAGTGCTCTCAGATCCAAGGCTCCTCACTGACGAAGGCCACAAGCTAGAAACTAGTCTGGTGATATTGTATTGGATGAGTAGGCACTAGATGGGGATTTTATGCACAAGCTTTCTGGCATCCATTGATTACTCTAGCTTGCTGTGTGCGGCAATACTATAGTGAGTTTCACCTGTTTTAACAACAGTTATAAGCAAGCATAAAAATTGGTGATATATATATATATATATATATATATATATATATATATATATATATATATATATATATATATATTTCCATTCTTGCTATTAAAAGGTGTGAAGGTTGCCTTGACAGCAGTTAGAAATATTGGTTGTATATTTACTGTGAATGTTTAGGTGGTTATGGTTGGAAACAATATATATATATATATATATATATATATATATATATATATATATATATATATATATATCAAATTTTAAACACCTAAGAAATACTTTATTTCATATTCCATTATTGTGTCATATATATGTTTCACTTGATGTTTATATATATTAATGTAAAAGAAATACTAAATCAGAGTTTAATTATTAAAAATTTAGTAAAATTTATTACACCAAGTATACTTTCAATGTTCTTGCACTATGTCATATTCATGGTTATTCTCGTGAGAATATGATGAGAAGGTATTGAAAGTATACTTGGTGCAATCAATTTTACCTATTTTTAATATTTAAACTCTGACTTCAGTATTTCTTTTATATTAAGTTATAATTACAAAGTTATAATATATATATATATATACACCGACTGACAATCTCAATACTGAATAATGATTTTCCAATTGTTTTTGCCTTAAGATTAAACTACCTATTTTTAAAAATTACAACATATTTCATCATTCCACTAAATACTCTGTGTTGTTTAGAGCCTAGAAATTTGAACTCAATATCTATGATGCTTATAAGTCCAATGCTTGACCTTTCTGTGAATCTCCTGTGCAACATACCATTAGATTATTATTATTATTATTTCAGATTCCATGCTTGTACAAACCTGCACAAAGTTTTGAATGATAACTACATTGTGACTTCCTTATAATAAAAAAGGGTATTTGTAAACTATTAACTGTGCAGCCTTTGATGGTGCTGTTTCTAGTTAAAAACAGAGTGATATAACATTACCGGGCTGCTAGATTTTTTTTTTTTTATCTAATAGATCATATTTTGACATATGGCTATAATTTTTTCTTTTTAAATATATTGTTGTTGTTTGTTTTGGACATAATTATTTTTTTGTTTGTTTTTTATTTGATAAATTTAAAACTATAATGGACACTTTGATCTTTTTTTTGGATCTCAAAAGTACATAATTTTTGACATAGGCCTTTATGGGGGGGATTTCCATTCTAAATCTACTGTTTCTTTTTTACAGACGTCTTTTTTTTTGTTTTGGATTCGATACATTTCAAAGTATAAAGGACAGTTTTAACTTTTTTTTGGAATATCTCAAATATACACAATTTGCTTTACATACGACTTTTTTTTTTGTTATTTAAAATTAGAATGAACACTTTCTTTTTGAATTTGATAAAAATGTGGGGGGTTGCTATTGATTGATTTAGCAAAAAAAATTCAAACCTGTCTGAAAAACTCCGCCTCAGATGTCTGTATTTGCTTATAAATGAAAAGAATTGTTTGGTATTTTATCTTACATTTATAAATACGGGATTTTTTTTGGGCAGCGGGTTTTGATTTTTTTGTTTTTTTAATTATAACAAATAAAACGGGGTTTTGATTTTTTTGTTTTTTTTAATAATAATAAATAAAATGGGACTTCTTTTTTTTCCTAGATTTATAAATACGGGGTTTTTTTGGTGGCGGGTTTTGATTTTTTTTTTTTAATTTTTAATAATAATAAATAAAACGTCAAAAACAAAAAAGTCAATCACGGTATTATTTTTTTAACAAAAAAAATATGTATGTTAACCAGTTTTGTTGCATTCTGTGGATTTATTTATTTATCTTTTTTAAGAGTCGTACAAGTTTGTTAAAGATTTTTTGTTTTCATAACAAATAAAACATTGGTATTTTTTTTCTTTTTTAACAACAAAAATTAGGTCGGGTTCATTTTTAAAATATACTTAACGTGCTGTTTATTGATTTAGAACAACAACAAAAAACATATTTTTGCTTCTAAATGAGATGAATAGATATGTCAAAAGAAGAAGTATTTTTGACACAAAAAATGAAACAAAACAATTAATCAAGAGATGTCCATCAAACTCCACCGATCCTTTTTAACACTGTCATTCTGTGTGTTAAATCCAAATAATCACAGACAAAACACAAATTCTTTCCAGAAAATAAATTTATTAACCATATATGACTAAACTAAATCAACTGTAACGAATGTTCCAACATTTTAAAAAGTCATACAACTTGTTACTGAGGGTGTACGGTCATTTTCTTCAAAATGGCTTGGAAAATGTCCTTGTCTTTGTGAAGACACCTCCAAATGAACTCAGCTAAATAATTTTGGAGGTATTAGCATGCTGTGCCATGGTGTTTCCTATTCTGCCACTTAAGTAGACCCCAAAACCTCTCGATGGTCTGAGTGTGAGCTCCTGTTGTGGGGTCCACGAAATTGTGATGATGGTTAACAGTGACATATGTAAAGCCTGCTGCCTTAAGATCAGTAGTCCTATAACCCTTCCAACAGTCTGAGTAGATGGTAGATCCGGACTTGATAACAAATAAAATGAGGTTTTGATTTTTTAATAATAAATAAAACGTGTCAACTGGTTTTGTTACATTCTGTGGATTTATTAATTTATATTTTTTTAAGAATCGTACAACTTTGTTAAAGATTTTTTGTTTTTGTTTTTCATAACAAATAAAACGTCAGTATTTTTATTCTTTTTTAACAACAAAAATTAGCTCGGGTTCATTTTTAAAGTCTACTTAACGTGTTGTTTATTGATTAAAACAACAACAACAAAAAACCTTTTTGCTTCTAAACAGAATGAATAGGTATGTCAAAAGAAGTATTTTTTTAAAAATAAATCAATTAATCAAGAGATGTCCAACAAACTACACTGCCCCTTTTTAACACTGTCATTCTGGGTGTTAATTACATGATTTACAGATAAAAATAATCGCAAACAAAACACAAATTCTTGCCAGTAAATAAATTTATTAACCACATATGACTGAACTAAATCAACTGTAATGAATGGCAGGATGTTTTGGGCTTGCAAAAATGCAACTGCTTCACTTTCTCTGTTTGGGACATCCCACAAATGTAATAACGTGGCAGACATTTTGTTATTCTTTTTCAACTCTTGTCCGAGTCACGACAGAAACAGTATTTTTCCACAAACAACTCCAATCATCTGCCAGAGAGCTTGAGAAATTTTATTTTGTCTTTTTTGACCCCCAAAAAACCCAAAATTAGCAAAAAAAAAAAATTTGACAAATATCAATAATACACTGAAAATTACTAGTACGCAAAAATCTTTCAGTTGGGAAATACAGAAAATCATAAACATCAACAAATAAACACTTGAAAAAAATGACAATGCTCACACTCTTATCTTAAATTCTAGCGACAATACAAATTTTGTCAATATGCATAGGATTTCAACCCGCAATGAAATCAACGGCAAACTATACGATCATAATATTGTTAGTAGATGTAGTTTTATTGATATGCAGAAGAATTGGTTGTGTATTATAACCACTACATATGATCTACTCATATATTAATGATCACTCATATATTAGCCATAGGTTCAGCCATGAAAGTGGTATAATTCTGTGTTTTTACACAGAAACAGTGCCAACACAGGCTGTACAGTGAATAGTTTACAAATACCATAAAAATTCCACATCTATAACTCATTTTAATATCTGTTTTTTCCTCAACAAACTATTTAATCAGTAAGCTTTTGTTTTATAGGTATATTAGTATCATTCTTGGATAAGTTTGCATAAATTTACCAAATTTAATATATTTGCTTAATACTTAATTACATAGATAAAATAATATATAAAATTCTTTTTTTTTAAATAATCCTTTTATCTAAACAATACTAGCCAATTAAAAAGTAGAAAAATAACTAAGTAATCTGACTAAAAAGTAGAAGAAAAGTGAATCTTGGTTAATTTGTCATTCTTGAAAAATATCAGAAATTTTAATAATCTAGATTTATTACAAAAACAATTGGAAATTGCAGGTATATTCTCATTTCAAAAAGGCATTTGAGGCTCAAATAAATCATAAAAATCCAAATGGCCTCAAATGCTTTTATGAAATAACAATATTACTGCAATTTCCAATTGTTTTATAACAGGTCTAGATTTTCTGATATTTTCCAAGAATGGAAAATTATTGAGTTTGTTTTACTTTTTAATAGAATTACTTTGTTATTTTTCTACTTTTTAGTCAGCTAGCACTGCTTACATAAAAGGATTATTTTTAAAAACTTTTTTTTACATATTTTATTTTTTACTTTTTAGTTACAAACTAAAAAGAAATCTGATAAAAATTAGGATTTAATACTAAGATATGAAAAAGACTGATTAGGACAACAACATGGATGCGATGCAGAAACGTATGACCAAAAAAAACTTTTATTTGTTATCATACTTTTTTCATTAAAAACAAAAAAATAGTTAAAACTACGAAAAAAAAGCATTTAATTTAAATACTTTGACATACTGCTATTTTATTTTCTAAAATTAAATTATTATTATAAAAGAGCAAAATTCAAATTATCAAACTTTTTTCATTAAAAACAAAATGGTTACAATTTTTAAAAAAAATTTCAGCTGGAACAAAATTACAGACAGAAACATACACAGAAAATATGATCATACAGACAGACATGGCAAATTAATATAAAAGCATATAATATATAAAAAAGCATCATAAAACAAGTATAAAATAAGTAATCAAAACACCTATCTTTATACATTTTATTTAATGCATTATCTTGTTTGTTTTTCCTCCCCTTTTTAATGTCTTACAATTTTGACTATCCAGCAGTCTTCATCAGAGCTGTAGTATATTTACATATATGAATATAAATGATGTAATGTAAAAATTTAAATACTTAAATGTTAATCCATTAAAATTAAACATAAACCTTAACAGATTTCTTCCTTATTGATTACTTATATTAATAATAATATAAAGCAAAAAATGTAGAAAAAATAAAATAACTATTTCCAAATAAAATCTAAGTTATATATAGCTGGGAGGGGGCAAAAGCTTTTAAATAGCATACTGCAGGACCAAGACATCTTTACCATTTTATTCAGTAGATTAACTTCTAGCCTGTTTGGGTTTGAATATTTATCTTTTGATTTACTTCTAGCTAAAACTAGTTTGGCAACCATTTGTAAATTATTATTTGTTCATCTTGTTGGTTGAGGTCCATATTCTTGAAAGAAAAATGTTAACTTTAAATAAAAGTAATTCAATTTGGATTGTTTTAATTTTTGGTCAACTCATACTTGAATCCAGCTCATAGATGTTGATAGAATGGTTAATTATCATTATATTAAGCCACTCTTTTAAACAATTCATTAAAATCCTACATACTTCTAATCCTTGTTTTATAGTCCTCCTGTATGCATTTAATGTTTAATTCCACTTATTCTTTCTATATTTTCAATGAATCTTTTGATTCACCAACCAAATACCTTTTGTCTATCTATTGGACACATTCTAGGTGTCACTCCGTATCTTACTTTAACTTTTTTTTATTTCATTTTTCTCGTTTTTATTCTTTAACTTTTGTACATATTTTTATTTTTACGAAATGTATTTATATATATTGTTATTATATATATTCAGTTAGATTTTGGTTTTATATAGTTTTAAGATTTTCTAATATATAAAATAATTTTATATTTTTCTTCCGTTCTAGTATAATCACACGAGGAAGTATGTTTATTTCAAGCCTATATTATAGCTCAATTATATAATATATAATTGGGTAATTTGTATGTTCATATTTTAAAAAAGGAATTGATTTTTCTGATCACTGGGATGTGGTTCCTTGTAGTTTATAAAATTCATGAAAGCATTTATAATGTTTTTTTTCCTATAATTAAATTTGATTTAAAATTTTATAAAAAGTGAAAATAAATGTCTATTCATATTAAAGTGAGTATATATGTAAAGCTTATAATATTTTAGGGTAAAATGAAGACTGATAAACTTATTTAAGGTTAAATAAAAATACAAACAACATTGGTACAATTTTCAGGCGCGCGGGGGGGGGGGTCGCAAATCTTCATTTGTAATACTTACAAGCATAAGCCAAACTCAATATTTAAGTAATTATATTTTCTTAAAGATCTACACCTGTGAGTTTTGACGTAGTTGATAGAACTCTAAATTTCTATAATCTCCAGAGCATTAAGTCCCATGTGCTCTTTTTTTTTTTTTATAAAGATCTATTACTGTGAAATTTTTTCCTAAAAATTAGAACTATTGCGATAAACTCAGAGCGTTTGGACATTTTGAGGCAAACGTATTTCTAACTCTATAAAAATGACCTTCCTATTCTCATTCATCCTGTCTGTGTTTGTATAAAAACAACTTCTTTATTCTTAGAGAAGATATCCTAGATTTACATGCGTCAAAATTGTCTTTAGACTCTAAGAGCATTTGTTTTGGGACTGATGCTTTATGGGAAATAATTAAACTCCATATGCGCTGTCATAATAAAAAAAAGTGTTTCGGTATATAAATTTGATTCTTCCTCAAGATATCATTGTTTCTAAACTGTGTTCTCTTTATTTAACAGAAACCTGCAAACCACATTGAAATATGTGACTTTTCCCAGATATTAATGATAGTTAGTTATTTATATCATGAATTAAGAACTGAAGTAGAGTTAGATTGGTCATAGTGCTAGAAGAGATGATAATAGATGGACAATTGAAATCTTAAACTGGATTCCGAGAGATTATAAAAGAATCAGAAAGAGACCGCATGTGAAGATGGATGGATGAAATAAGAAAGTGTGCAGGGGTGATGTGGAGAAAAGAAGTTAAAGATCGGAAAAGATGGATTGAACTTGGAGAGACCTTCATCCTGCTGTGGATCGATAATAGTTAAAAATGATGAAGAGTTATTTATGTATAAATAAGTAATAGATTAAAGAAAGATAAAGACAACTAAAAGCTCAGTACCCATGGGTGTTGTAAGACCATTCCTCCACCACCAATGATGCCATATCTTATTGCAATTCTATTTTTACATTAAATGCACCTGATGCATATCTGACAACCTAGATTAACTTGGGAGTTATAATCTCTAAGCAATGCTAAACACCCATTTTCTGATCATTATGAGATGGCTAACTAGGTTGACTAGAGGTCATTTACAGGGAAAGAAAAATAGTTTGGGACTTGAAAATTGCAATGCTAACTTAACTTGAATCAAACACCAGGTCATGAGCATAAAAAATGGATGATGCAACCACCCTGTCACAATGTGCATTAGGTCCATGGTTTAAAGATCTTTTATTTGGTTTATATGGATGGATAATGCTTCACATATTTTTGTGTCTTTTAATGGATACTACCATGCATGAAGTATATCATAAAAGCTTAAAATAATTGAATGGAAAGGCCTCATGAGTAGCAAGTTAAGGTTTAAGTCAGAAATCTATTTATCTTTTGGAGGTCATTACTTTTTTGATACTTTAAGCTGATCATCATTAGAATAATCTGTTGTTAGAAAATCCACCCCATGAACAAATATATCAATTTTTATTTTTCTTCCATTATATCTTTTAATGAAAGTCTGAACTTTTGAAGATATTCTTATTGCTAAAAACATGCATTATTAGCAAAGCTTTGTAACCTTGTGGTATTATGGAAAAAGTGTGAAAAGAAAATTACTGTTGATTGTTTAACTTATTAGAAAAATTACAACAGGTGATTCTTTTAAATTGAACATCAGATCTGAATATGATCCTATTTCTGAAATTCAAAACATCTCTAAGGGTCATGAAATTTATTATACTTTTTCTCTAAGAAACTATGTGTACAAATCAATCGGAAATATTTTCCATAAAAAGATCTATCATTTTTATCTTTATACCAACAAAATCATATGACATTTTGTTGACTTCAAGAGAACAAAGGAATAAAAAGAGACTTTTAGATAATATTCTAGTCTTTATTGATGAAGATAAAAATCAGAAACCCACCAGTCTATATGCCATCTAGTGTTCCTTGATTATTCAAGGTTATACTAGATATAGCTCTAGTATAGAGTGAGGATAATTGTCCTTTATCATTGTAAACATTTTATATAGTTCAAAAATGCTGTCAAATCTAGAAAAAATATAGTTTGTATATTACAAGAGATGTGGAATTTTTTGAAAAAATTGTAGGCAATTTCATTAAAAAACTTATTCTGAGTCTAATCCCATACTAGATAAGTTTCTCTTAATAAATAAAATAATAAACAATTAGTAAAGCTGCACACAAATTGCTACTATTTCACATTTTAATACAATATTTGAATTCATTTTAAAATCAGCTGATCACTTTCAATGATAATTGTTTCATGTCATCTATCAATGATTTTTAAAGTTTTCTAAAATCTAATCTATCCAGTAAACATTATGAAAAGACATACAAAATTCTCCAAATCCTATTTTTAAGTTATCTTTTAGTTTAAAAAAAATTAGTGCAATGTACATATAGTATTTCCCAGTGAAGATATGATTACCCTTGCTGCTTTGCCATCTTGATTAACTGTATATTGTACATAGTGATATAATTTAACTTTTCACTGAAAAAAATAAGATAGGCAAAATTCTCCATACAGTAGTGGCACTACTGTATGGAGAGTGGAGTTTTGCCTGTTTTAACTGCTTGAGCAAGCATAAGTAATAGTGATCATGTGATGTTTAGTGGTTTAAAAAATTAAGATGCTAGTATGCATGGATCATGAGTTGTACCATGAAATGACATTGTTTCAAACTTTATTTCTCAATAGATTAATGTGCTATCATTAACTTTTGTTTTAAATTAGTCCTAACTGCTATTGAAAATATTTAAAATAAATAAAACTATATATAGCACTGAAGCCATAATTCACAAGAATATTTTCAAGCAGTTTTCCAAGATTTTGAGATTGCAGGGAGAGCATAGATAACACAATTTTATGTTGTAACTTTTCATCCAGATGCACAGGCTTCCAAAATTATTCTAGTGAATAGCTAAATTATGTTATAGATGAGATTGCAGGTAGCTTGGAGAGAACTTTTTCACTGGGATGCATGTTTTAAACTTAACTAATTATTACTAATTGGTCATTGTATAGAAATTACATCAACCAGCTCACATGTTCATAACATCACTAGAAATCTCCACAGATTTATTATTTCACTATGTTAATAGCTATTATTTATATTTATGATCTTCCTAAGATCATTGATGAGACTAGGAAGTGGATATCCATTTTTTAAGTATATGTAATGTTGCCTTGACAACAGATGTTGAAAAAATTACTGTGATATTATGAGTGTTGTGGGTTACATAATTTATATATATTTTGCATAAAAATGGTTTTATTTTAATGCTATATATATATATATGTTGTGTGTGTATACATAACATTCTTATTCATTCTGCCTTATCAGGCAATTGAGAAGAAAGATCATGGGTGTTTTTTGACCTTAAACTGAAAGGTGAAAACCCAATAAACTCACCACACTAGCTAATGCATGTTAGTGAGCACCCATCCATGTTTGTATACTATATGAATAATCACATAATAATAACAGCTGCAATGCCAAGAATGTATGAAGTGGACATTAGGAATTTGTTCTGATTGGTTTCTTTAAGGCTTCAAGAGGAATCAAAGGGTCTCATTTCAGTTAATACCAAACTCCTTTCTTACTTATGGATATGAGACTTGGACACTTAATAGAAGACCAATTCAGAGACTTCAGACCATTCAAAGAAGTATGGAGAGATGCTTGTTAAGAGTAACAAGAAGAGATAAAAAACATAATATATTGGTAAGAGAACAAACAGGTATTACTGACATCGTTGAAAGAATTAAAAGACTGAAGTATATTTCTAGAAGAGATGATAATAGATAGACAATTGAAGTCTTAAACTGGATTCCAAGAGATTGTAAAAGACCCAGAAAGAGACCATGTGTGAGATGGATGGATGAAATAAGAAAATGTGCAGGGTGATTTGGAGAAGAGAAGCTAAAGATCGGAGAAGATGGATTGAACTTGGAGAGACCTTTATTCTGCAGTGGATTGATAATGGTTGACAATGATGATGATGATGATGAACATTTGTTGCAACCAATGCACTTATTGACTGTGTTTTTTAAATAAAGTTTTAATGGTTCCTAAAACATCTGACAGATGTAAAAATCCTTGCAGTTAAAATAAAAATCATGATGATGTAGGTACTGTTAATACACTCACACATCATCCTCACTAAACATAGAAAAAAAATGGCAAAAAATCTATATAAGATCAAGCAAGATTAGCAGTTTGTTAATAAATTTACAAATTTTCAGACTTTAGCAAGATAGTTTTATTGAAACTATTATCATTTCATTACTTTTTGCATTGACAGTTATTACAAATTTCAAATGTGTATTGATTCCTACAATAATTATTTCATTAATATTTTAGATCAATAATTCTCACAATTGATCTACCTAAAATTTATTGTTAGCATAGCTCTTTAATCATGATAAAGGGGAAATGCATAATAGGACCTAGTTCCTAAATTTTCAGAAAGCTAATTTTAAAATATCCTTATAAAATCTGCAGTTGTAGTTGACTTTCAATATACTGATTTTTGTAAATGTCAGCAAATACAAACTACGAAATACATCATTAAAGACTGTCAGATATATGCCTACTATCATGAATTTATCTTCTGCTTGAATCTCTACCAGATTTTTTACAAGTTGCCTAAATCCATACAGTAAATAATAGACATAGCTTAACCAGAGTTTTAATTTATATATATATTGTAACGAGACAGCGTTACATCAATATTAAATCTAGGATACATCGATAAACACACACACACCAGCAAGCAACATAAAACACTCGTAACTTTATTTTCGTAATTAGTAATAGTTTTCTTTCTCTCATAAATACATTTATAAAACACATTGATAAAATGCAGACGGTAAAACGTCTAATTAAATGATTAAAGCCTTTAGATAATAAAAATAATAACAAAAAATAATTTGCTCTCCTAAATAATAAAATATAATATGCACTCCTAAAATAATAAAAATAATTATCAATCAAAATCACCACGGGGAATTAAAAAATGTTTATTTTAGAAATATAATTTTAACTAGAATAAAACTTATAGAAAAGATTTGAGGAAAAGATAAATGCTCGACTTCTAAATTTAAAATAACTTGTATTGTTCTAGTAAAACACACGCACACACGCATGCATTCGAGGTGTGAAGGAATAAGGTTGGTTGAGTGAGATTGCAAAATGAGATTGTCTCAAAATAAATATTGCCTTTAGCACAAAGAGTGAGTGAACAGGTACCTCAAACGCGGACCTGAACGACAACTCCAAGAACAGGGAACTATGGGGGTAGATTGGATCCTAAGATATGGATCAACCCTTATAAATACCAGTCAAAACCTATTCAATGGTTGAGTTGGTTCGATTCGATTCATTTCGATAGATACGTTATCCTTGCTGTTGTTTTTTTATTTTCCAATTCTCAGTACGCTGAATTACCACCTGCTCATTTATTCCGATGCTTATGCTTTTATTTAAAATTAGAATTGTTCTGAATTAGCTTGGTTATTCCTCAATATTTAAAATGATCATCATGAAATTAATACCAAGAGCGTCGACTGTCATGAGGGGCTAATAAACCCTTCAGTGACTGATCGGCGCTCCGCTACTGAAATATCTCCGAAGCTATGAAATTCTGATAACATCGTCGTGTTAAGTGAATGCTCCTAATAAAAGAAATGTTCCGTGAAACACCCAAACTCGTCCAGACCAATCGACCTTCGTTGCAACCAAGACAAATCCTAGGTAAATATGTTTTATATTATGTTCACTCACTCAATTAATAAACTCGTAAGGCAATCTCGTAATTAACCAACATAAATTTACTCAAATAAATCTTAAGACTTTCCTCGTCATAATAGTTTATCTTTGTTACTGAACTTTGTAAACATGAACTTTGAACTTAAGTGAATCTAAGGAAAGATTATATATTTATCAAATAGAAAGGAACTTTCTCGTTATTCAAATTGTGTTATGAATACTTATGGTTCTCTGTGGGCGTGAATGTATGTGCGCGTGTGTAATAAATCAATTAATAATGTTTTGTAATAAATCAATTAATAATGTTTTGTAATAAATCAATTAATAATGTTTTCTTTTCATATTTAATAAACTTGTTCAATATCTAATCAAGTCGAGCATATCTCAAATCTTTTCACACACAATCGAAACCGTAGTTTATTTATGCTTTGATAACTTATCTTTGAAGTAGATTTAGTTAATTTTAATTTCCGTTTCAATTTAGTTATTTTATTAATTATGTCACCATCGTGCCGTAAGTCACGATGTTTCTTATTTCACCTTAGTTAAGATAGATTTAAGAGCGGGCGGGTCTATAATCAATCAAAGTAAACGTCAATTAATTATGTTCTATACGATAAAGCGGGGGGATGAACTTGTAAGCCTTGTGTTCGGGGCGTAAGCGAACAACCTCATAGGTCAGTGATAACCAATAAACGATCTTTATGCCGTGATCGACTTATTAGAAAACCTTGCTGATTTTCATTAGCGGACAATGCGTCTTCTCCGGGAGGAGTCGTTCTAGAAACAATCATGTAACAACCTTGAGACACCTTATTGGTCCATGCTGGGAGTGTTGAGCTAGTGGGTGGGATTAGACTTCGAAATCGTTTTGACATGATGTAAGGTGATGCGAGTAGTTAAAATCAACTTAAATAATCGTATCTGGCGCCCCCTTATGTGGATCGTGAATAACTGTCGATGTAAGAAAATAAATAAAGCCTTACGCTATGTCATGTTTATTTCGAAGCCCGTAATCTCGGGTAATATATAGGGGAAGACCGTTACATTGGCGCTTCCAACGTGAAGCTAGTATAAATGAAGCTTCTAAACATAAAGAAAAAGCAAATCTAGATACTAGCAAAAGCGGCCGAACTGGGAGAAGACGCGGAAATATTTATGTAAACAAAAAGCTTGAAAAAAAAAATATATATATAATAAACAAACGGAACAAAATCGCGGCGATTCTTAACATCGCAAATGGGTAAACAAAACATCGGGAACCGGAGCAAAATAAACAAAACAAATAAAGCATAGCAGGAGATAAGGGAGCGGACGCCGATCGGTCGCTGTCACCATAAACGAATAAAATCAAAATAAAAAAGAACTTATCACCAAATGGATAACAATATGGATATCACGTGGGAGGAGACAGGGGAAAGCCCCATAACATTCAAGAAGGCCGAAGTGAAAGAGGAGGCCGAATCAGATACAAAAATATTGATAAGAATGATGAGCCAGATGATGAAAGAGATGAAGGAGGGTAGAGAGGAACTCATTAGGGAGATCCGGAAACTAGCGAAGGGAAAGACCGGAGAGCCAGAGGAGGAACAGGGTAGAGAGGGAACAAAAATCGCCGAAGTGGAAAATGAAATAACCTCGATGAAAGTAGAGATCAGCACGGCCAAGGCCGAAATAGAAGAGGCGAAAATGGAAGCAAAAACAGCAAAGGCAGGGCTGGAAGACATCGTACAAAAGGTGGACGCGATGGACAGAAGAATAGAGGGAATCGAGCCACAGCGGAACACACCGGAAAAAATCACGACCGAACGACTGGAGGAGTTGGAGAAAAGAGTCGAACGGGAAATAAGTAAACGGGAGCCAAGCCAGTCGTGGGCCGAGAGACAAATCAAAATCGAAACCTTCCGGGCAGGCGAGAACGAGAACCCCATGGACCACGTAGAAAGCGTACGGAGCCTGTTTTCGGAACCCTCTAAACCAGAACATGACAGAATTAATATTGCCAGCACGTACTTGCAAGGACCGGCTCGGGATTGGTGGCGGACGATTGAATTTAAACCTCGATCATTCGTAGAGTATCGTGAGGAGATACTACGGAGTTTCTGGAACGCCACCAGGCAAGAAGGGATATACTTCCACATTACCAACGAGAAGTACGGCTCCAAACCAGGCGAGACTATAACCCAATTTTACTACAGGCAGGTGGCCGGTCTCCAACAGCTGCCAGCATACCATATGACAGAAGAGCAGATCGTCTCGATCGTCAGACATAACATGCCGACGGACATCAGGCGGATGATGATAAGCCGGGACGACAAGGGCATCCACGAGATGGGAAACGCCATCGCAAGATTCGAGCGAGCAGAAGGAAGGGGGAGGCAGATAGAGAGGCCCAGACCAGAACTAGAAAGGAGGAAACTACCACCAGACCGATACTAAAAAAGAAAAAAAAAAAGAACGCTGCCGGACCCGGACTCGTAACAGGAGCATGATTACTGGAGTACCATTAATAAACCAACTAGTACTGTAGGAGAACGACCTCGGACCGGAAGAAACAAATATGTCGCATCGCACCACACACAAACAAGGGGGGTCAATAAACCATCGTTTCATTTAAACCAGTAACTAACGCAAGAAAACTATTCACGTTAAATAAGTCAGTATTTCGAAGCCATCTTCCCGAAAGCCATTTAGATCAAGGAACATCGCCCGCCGTCAACTAAAATGTAGTAATCCAAAAAAAAAAAAAAAAAAAACACGAAGACTAACTAGAGGAAAAGAGAGCCGGATCACGAAAAGTACACGATCACTGTTCCTTCCCTCACTATTTACCATTGTGCTAGGAGGTACAGAGCTCGGATATTTCGTATATTTATGTTCTAGATTGTTCGCTACCTCCTACTTGTCGTTTTTCTGCAGAGGGGACGTCGGAAAGGTCCATCCCCCTGCCTCCCATTAGATAGGCCGTAAGGAAAGGCCCATATAGAGTCGTAACCTTGCATCGCGGGACCTCGGAAATGTCCATCCCCATGCCACCCTTCCGCCCGGGTGCCTGTACCAGATTGGGTAAGATATACCAATTATGGCACGCCGAGCTGAGTTCGTAGAGATCGAATCCGAGCCTGACCACATAACCTGCCAATGTGTTTTCTTTACGTGAGGGAAAGTCGAACCACAGGAAGTGGCCCGGAGTAAACGGGGGAAAGTCGTGAAGTACGGTGTAAGAAAAAAAAAAAATTAAAAGTGCGAAACCTCGCATTTTGATTTTTTTTAGACGGAGCGCGGGGATATGTAACGAGACAGCGTTACATCAATATTAAATCTAGGATACATCGATAAACACACACACACCAGCAAGCAACATAAAACACTCGTAACTTTATTTTCGTAATTAGTAATAGTTTTCTTTCTCTCATAAATACATTTATAAAACACATTGATAAAATGCAGACGGTAAAACGTCTAATTAAATGATTAAAGCCTTTAGATAATAAAAATAATAACAAAAAATAATTTGCTCTCCTAAATAATAAAATATAATATGCACTCCTAAAATAATAAAAATAATTATCAATCAAAATCACCACGGGGAATTAAAAAATGTTTATTTTAGAAATATAATTTTAACTAGAATAAAACTTATAGAAAAGATTTGAGGAAAAGATAAATGCTCGACTTCTAAATTTAAAATAACTTGTATTGTTCTAGTAAAACACACGCACACACGCATGCATTCGAGGTGTGAAGGAATAAGGTTGGTTGAGTGAGATTGCAAAATGAGATTGTCTCAAAATAAATATTGCCTTTAGCACAAAGAGTGAGTGAACAGGTACCTCAAACGCGGACCTGAACGACAACTCCAAGAACAGGGAACTATGGGGGTAGATTGGATCCTAAGATATGGATCAACCCTTATAAATACCAGTCAAAACCTATTCAATGGTTGGATTCAGTTCGATTCGATTCATTTCGATAGATACGTTATCCTTGCTGTTGTTTTTTTATTTTCCAATTCTCAGTACGCTGAATTACCACCTGCTCATTTATTCCGATGCTTATGCTTTTATTTAAAATTAGAATTGTTCTGAATTAGCTTGGTTATTCCTCAATATTTAAAATGATCATCATGAAATTAATACCAAGAGCGTCGACTGTCATGAGGGGCTAATAAACCCTTCAGTGACTGATCGGCGCTCCGCTACTGAAATATCTCCGAAGCTATGAAATTCTGATAACATCGTCGTGTTAAGTGAATGCTCCTAATAAAAGAAATGTTCCGTGAAACACCCAAACTCGTCCAGACCAATCGACCTTCGTTGCAACCAAGACAAATCCTAGGTAAATATGTTTTATATTATGTTCACTCACTCAATTAATAAACTCGTAAGGCAATCTCGTAATTAACCAACATAAATTTACTCAAATAAATCTTAAGACTTTCCTCGTCATAATAGTTTATCTTTGTTACTGAACTTTGTAAACATGAACTTTGAACTTAAGTGAATCTAAGGAAAGATTATATATTTATCAAATAGAAAGGAACTTTCTCGTTATTCAAATTGTGTTATGAATACTTATGGTTCTCTGTGGGCGTGAATGTATGTGCGCGTGTGTAATAAATCAATTAATAATGTTTTGTAATAAATCAATTAATAATGTTTTGTAATAAATCAATTAATAATGTTTTCTTTTCATATTTAATAAACTTGTTCAATATCTAATCAAGTCGAGCATATCTCAAATCTTTTCACACACAATCGAAACCGTAGTTTATTTATGCTTTGATAACTTATCTTTGAAGTAGATTTAGTTAATTTTAATTTCCGTTTCAATTTAGTTATTTTATTAATTATGTCACCATCGTGCCGTAAGTCACGATGTTTCTTATTTCACCTTAGTTAAGATAGATTTAAGAGCGGGCGGGTCTATAATCAATCAAAGTAAACGTCAATGAATTATGTTATATACAATAAAGCGGGGGGATGAACTTGTAAGCCTTGTGTTCGGGGCGTAAGCGAACAACCTCATAGGTCAGTGACAACCAATAAACGATCTTTATGCCGTGATCGACTTATTAGAAAACCTTGCTGATTTTCATTAGCGGACAATGCGTCTTCTCCGGGAGGAGTCGTTCTAGAAACAATCATGTAACAACCTTGAGACACCTTATTGGTCCATGCTGGGAGTGTTGAGCTAGTGGGTGGGATTAGACTTCGAAATCGTTTTGACATGATGTAAGGTGATGCGAGTAGTTAAAATCAACTTAAATAATCGTATCTGGCGCCCCCTTATGTGGATCGTGAATAACTGTCGATGTAAGAAAATAAATAAAGCCTTACGCTATGTCATGTTTATTTCGAAGCCCGTAA